>JANRMT010062843.1:14542357-14703245 GCA_026402145.1 Polypterus bichir lapradei | reverse complement strand
TATCTATCTATCTATCTATCTATCTATCTATCTATCTATCTATCTATCTATCTATCTATCTATCTATCTATCTATCTTCTCAAAACACTTAATTCATAACAACAAACTCTTCCTACAGCTAATGATGACATATCAAGCCAGCCATTTAAGAAGTCTGGTTTGGAATGCATGCTTGATAGAGACCATGTGGAAGAATTATGAGCTTACTATTTACCTGAATACTTTATGATTATACTTGGCATTCCTAATTTTATTTTCCATTTGGTGTAATTAAATACAGCACAAGGTTATTCTGTCATTGAGAGTCTTTCTGGTCATGAAGCTAGGGACTGCCTATGACCCACAGATGATAAATGTTGCTATTTAGGTAAAGAGAATCTGGAACCAGCCAATAATGGACAGTTTTTTGTGGCTGTCTAAGGTGCTTTTTGAATGCTCTGTCAACCCACGCTTTACATTATCGTTAAAACCACATCCATTTTGAGGGTAAAATATTAAGATGGGAGCCAGACTGCCTGACTGACTGTATGGGACAAAAGTAAGGGATTGCTTGATGTGGGAACCTACACATGTTCTGATGATAATATGGTGTAAAGAAACATGTCTTATATACCAGCAAGGGCCATTAAATGGGGCATTGAATGAAAACACCCACCAAATTTGACAGCAGAATCATAGAAGGACCGCTTTGTAGTGGAATTTTATACACATTTATAAAAAAAACTAAGCTGTATACAGGTCTCTGTATTTGCAGGGGTAGGCGTCCATACCACTAGAGAAAATTGAAATCCATGAATATTATGGTTTTTACTTAAATATGTAATTTTAAATGTTTGTCACATAAGTCCAGCTAGTGTACAGTATTTAAAAGAGATAAACTACATTTTTAAGGTTATGTAAAAGCGATTTAGATCTGTTTTTAAAAAATGCATTTAGAATAATACATTTTAATATGTAATAAGTTTGCATACTTATATACATTTTACAAAGCAAAAATAGGATTAAAAATACAATGTAACACTCTTAACAATTATACATTTACAATTTAAATGAAAGAAGAAAAAATAGTGTACCCTATTAGATGATTGCTTGCTATAGAGGTTTCAGTTTCTGTAGATGAAAAAGGATCAGTTGAGACTGAGGTTGCTGATTGCAGGGTTAGCATAATGTTACGTTGCAGAAACACTGTAACAGGAAGTTGACTTTTCTTTTTTTTTTTTTAATCATTCTGTAGCAACGCTACATGAAAAGGTCTTAATTGGGATCATTGCATCAACAGGTGCCAAATTTAAAAAAGGAAACCGGAAGAAGTCAGTAGAATTGTGATCGCTTTGTGTATCTGTTACTGTACAGCTGCAGTAAACCCGTTCATTTGGATTACAGTTACTACTTATCATTTGGATTACAGTTGTTTGTGGATTTGTGTTCTGTGCCTGGCTTTTTCATGTGGTTTCATTTGTTTTGGAATTCACCCTTTGAAGGCTGAGTAAGTGATATAAACTCTGTCTGCAAATACATGAATCTGTGAATATGGAGACTCGATTGCGTATTGGTTCATTTTCACATAAACATTTTCATGCTGCTGTTCAGCTGTGTAAAAATTGAATAATCATGAATGATAAAGTAAGCGTTGGATGTGTGAACAGTTATGTTACCATGATTATCACTCAACCCAGCGCAGATAGCAATGATGTTAGCCAACAGGCAACAGATCTTATTTTACTTGGCCTGCTATGTCACTTGAATCCATTGTCACACCAGGGGAGTAGCGAGAGGACAGGCAAGACAGGCAACTGGCTGGGGGGCCCAAACTGGGAGGGGTCCCATGAGGGTGTCTGTTTACATAGGTAATCATTGCATTGACAAATCTAAGGGAATTCCCCTTGAAGGAGCACCTGCACACTACAACAATACAGTTAGAAACCCCACTAAGTGGGACCCCAACCTCTGTTGCAGGACTGTCAGTGTTTGCAATGAGCGTTGCTTTTTTAGTAACATCAAATGTAATCAGAGCCAATTTTATAAATCGTCAAAACCATTTACATGTCTGGAAGCATACATTGGATTCACTCAGTTTATTTAGACAACTCAGCTCTTTCTGATTCGGCTTCCGTCTCTCCAGACCCCACTGGAATCTGTTCATGGCCAAAATCAGCAGCACCAATTCTGCCAGTGGGACATGGAGGCTCTAAGAAGTCAAAATATGTAGTCCCTTAGCAGTCCTGACTGTTCCTATCATTGCTGCCTTGGGCGAGAGACGATAAATCTTAGTTGAGGTCTACCATGTCCCAGAGGAGACCACCAGCCCGATCTCTAACTTCAGTAGTGCACAGTATCCAGTGGTCCTTAGACTTGGAGAACATAGGGGCTGCATTTGCTGTAGCCGAAGCTTACAGAGATTTTGAAAGTTGCAGTAATACAGTTGCAAAATTTGTATTATGTGTACTTTTTATGTATTTTTCTAATATTACAGTGTGCAATTTGTATTTATTTTTATTAACGTATACCTTACATTTATTTGCAATTTGCTTACTTTTTTATTTATTTAGATTTTTAGAATGTACTTTATTCTATTATTGTTTTTCTTTAAAAATCTAGCATTTATTCTAGTGTTTTAGTCAATCAGTTTTTAACAAAATTAAATGTGGGTTATTAAATGAAATCCCTGTTGATTTTGTTAATTTACAGTTTGCAATAAAATAACAAATTTTACCATTTTGAGACCGGGGGGAGGTTGAACCCGAATCCCTAGAATCGCCTCTCTGTCAGGCTGATACCGAGTGTGCTGCAGTTTGATCCTAGGAGTAAGCCATTGTTGTCATTTAAAAATGAACATTCATTCATTCATTTTCCACTGCTTATCTGGAGCATGGTTGTGAGGGCAACAGTCTTAGTAGTGAGGCCCATACGTCACTTTCCCCAGCCACACTTGCTAACTTATACTTCGGGATCCCATGGTGTTTCCAGGCCATCCTCCCAGTGAACCCTGGGTCTTCCCCGGGGGTCTACCATGAGCTGGTTTTGCCCATAAAACCTCCACATGTCAGGCTTCTCTTGATGTGAAGGGTTATGAATTAACAGCAAATATTTAATGGGACCTTTGAGTAGAATGGAAAGAGAAATCTCTAAGGACTGTAAGTGAAATTCTGCACATAAGTAGGCTTTCCATGTTTCCTTGTTCACAACTGTTTTGTTTTCTTCTGTTGTGTTATTCCCATCTGTGATCTATACTTTCTGTCCTGTACGGATACGAGGGGTTTACAAGCCCAGCCCTCTCTGCCAGGCTTGTCTCTCCAGCAGTACATTTGTTCTCTATTTGACATTAATTGTCATGTTTTAATTAGTACCCTAACCACCTGGGGGTAAGTGTGAAATATATCAGCCTTAGCCTTAAATGGGACATTTCATTTTCTTTCCCACTGCCTGTCTCAAAAGAGCTCAGATTTGTTTTTTATTTACTTATTTCTTCTGCTCTCCAGCTTGCCCTTTATTTAATGCACCTCACATATTGCATTGAAAGATAACGTCTACCTACAAGTAAAAAATAAATAAATAAGTGCAGTTGAAAATAAAGTTGATTGATATGTAAGGGATGAGAATAAAGAAAAATGTGCTGCACACCAAAATCTGAATTTCTGAAGGGCCGTCAATCCCATTGATGTGCAAGTTTGACATCTCTTTTAGAATCTAAATCATATAGAGCTGTGCTTTTTTTGTTCTAGAGAGTGACATTTCTTCCGACAGAAGTGGATTATATAGCAATACATTCAAGGAAATATTGTAGGGAGTCAAATACAATATAGATATGTTTTTTAAACAATCCCGGGATGCCAAAAGTGAAGGTATTTAGGAAAGAGTCCTTTTCCTGTGAAGTATGCTACTTACATTTTTAGTAAAATACGGCAACTGAAGGAAAAAATAAATGGTGGTCCTGTGCTACGTCTCCAGTTTTTCTTTTTTTTATCAGAGAATCTTGGCTATGGAATGTACTGCATGCTTGTCTATTTCCAAAATTCAGCAGTGTCTTGTAAATATGAACTTCAAAAAGGTGGAAAAGGAAGAGAAGTGAAGAACAGCCGCTATATCGTTGCATGTCGGGGAGGCCTGTGAAGATACAACGTACTGAGCAGTTTAACAAAACAGAAAAATGTAACCTTCATTAAAGGTCATTTTCAGTTTATCGTCTTTGCGGTAGCATATTCTGCACAGCCTTTCCACAGTTTTTATGATTGTGATATACATTGTAGTTGGAAGAAAAATGATTACTATTGACCTCCCTTGTTTTATTTATGTAAGCTTCACCAAGTCAAATTCTGTGAGGTAGGCATCACTCTGACTCTCATTCTTGCTCTCTCTTTTTATGTTTTATTGACTTTTAACCACAGCCTTAAACATCTGCTGTTCAGTATGCCAGTTTCCAAAACAAAAAAAAAAAAAAAAGTGTCAGGGACTCTATCTATGGCAGAGCTACTGTAATTCTTGTAGTGAATATAAGCGAATCAAAGATGCACAGGTAAGTGCTTTGTTTTATATCCTATTTGGGGGACATTACCACCAGAAGGAGGTGGTGTTTGAATCCCGGCCTAGGACTAGTGGTGAATCCTGCTGCCCTTCTGTAGTACGGCTCTGCTGGATGTCAAGAACTTCCGTTTTCCCTCCTTTTGTATGAGACGTCCAGATGTTTTCTGGGAAAACAGCATAACAGGGTTTGAAACATCCAGAGATCCTATGATCTCATATCCCAGACTCTTAGGGTCCCCTTTTCTTCCATAGTGTATTGTATGAGAAAATGTGACTAGACAATATACTGTGTCTTCAGAGAGAATCCCAGACCCTTCATTTTTCACAGTTTTTGTTAAATGTCTTGAGCATGGAAAAGGTGCTATATAAAGAAAAAATATTAATTATTATTATTATTATTAAAATCTTGTTAAATATCATTTTTATCCTCATCAAACAATACTCTATGACAATTAAGGATTTTTACAAGTTTATCAAAAATAAAAAAAGGTGTATCACCCAATTCAGATCCTTTTATTCAGTTCTTCGTTGAAGCCCCTTTGGCAGTGAGTATAGCCAGGAGTCTTCTTGGGTCTGAAGCATCAAGCTTCTCACATTTTGGAATGGGATTTTTGCAATCCTTCTCTCTAGGTCCCTTCAAACTATTTCAGGTTGAATGGAGACTGTCAGTAGACACCTATTTTCAGGTCTCTCTAGAGATGTTTCATTGAGTTCAAGTTCGGGTTCTGACTGGGCCACTCAAGGATGTTCAAAGAGTTGTCCCTAAACCACTCCTGGGTTATCTGTGCCTTGCGCTTGGGGTCCCGGTATTGTTGAAAGATGAACTTCAGTCCAGTTTGAGATCCAGAGATATTCATTTATGATATCTGCACTTTGCTGTGTTTGGCTTTCTCTCAATTGCAACTATTCTTCTAGTCCCTGCTGTTGAAAAACAACCACACAGCATAATGCCACCACCACCATGCTTTACCATAGGAATGGGATTGCTCATGTGGTGAGTAGTAGTTTCCTCCACATGTGACATTTAGAGTTGAGGCCAAACAGTTCAATCTTGGTTTCATTAGACCAGAGAATCTCATTTCATATAATCTGAGAGTTCTTTTGGTGCATGTTTCAGTCTCCAAGCATATTTTCATGTGTTGTCTGGTTAAATTACCATGAAGCCCAGACTGGAGGAGTGTTGGTTATCCTGCTGGAGCTCAGCCAGGGTGACCATTGCTGTTCTTGGTCACCTCTCTTCCCATGGCCATTCTTCATCACCTCTCTTCCCATGGCCCTTCTCTTGAGGTTGTTCCGGACCTATTCTATTTAACAATTATGGAGGCTGCTTTGCTCTTGGGCACCTTTAATTCAGCAGAATTTCCCCAAATCTGTGCTTCAGCACAATCCTGGCACTAAGGTCTGCAGTAAATTCCTTCAACCCTTTGGTTTTTGCTTAATTGTGGGACTTTATATACACAGATGTGTGTCATTACTAATCCTGTCCAAACAACTGAATTGTCCACAGGTGGACTCCAAACAAGATGCGGAAGCATCTCAGTGATGATCAATAGAATGAGATTGTACTGAACAAAATTGCCAAGTTTTGTAGCAAAGACTCTGCAGCATAACAAAATGTGAAAAAGTGAAGGAGTCGGTATACTTTCTGAAGGCTCTGAATTGGTTATGCAGCAATTTGAAACCATGGCTCTATTTCAGTTCACACCTAAACTTTGGGTATATACGACACATGGTACTAAAAAGAGACTGGATAAATGAATTCCTCAGCCACATCAACTCAATATGCAACCCAGTTCACTATGGAAAGAGGAATAAACCAATGCATCAATTTCCTGGACATTTCAATTGAAATGATTGATTACGAGCGTTTATCGCAAGGGATGTTATATGTAAAAAATATTACACTTTTCTAGCAATCACCTCTAATTGCATAAACAGAGTTGTGTTAAGACATTGTTCAGAAGGATTTACATCCACTGAAATGTAAGACACTATGTTTTCCATCTGTTCACATTAAACGGCTACTCAAAGACATTCGTCAAATAATGCTTACATAGGAGGTGCCACAAAGCTCAGCTAAAAATTGACTCCAACCTGACCCCCATTCCACCTAGCACAGCCTTCGTTATCTTTGTGCTGTATCAGAATATAAAGTGCACATCCTCTCCATAGTAGGCATCAAAATAGTACATAAACCAGCAAACACTCAGCACACAATCCATTTTAATGCCAAGAGCAGGACATTGGCTGCATAGACAAGGAATGCGGTGTGCAGTATTCCATGGAGTGTATTCCCCGCTGTATAAATGGGACAAACATCTAAAAAATACTAACAACACGAATACAAGAACATCACAACACTGTTGGAAGGAAGGACCTACGATCTTTGCTATACACACATACAAGTTCAGCCTAACACATGTATGACACGGAGCAAGTAAAATTCAAGGCTAATACTAGAAGTGCCAGAATGCTGTGCTGAATCGTGGCTATCAAACAAAAACAGCATTGACAGACACTTGGACATGAACCCAGCATATGCAGGCTTAACAGAAAGAACATCCAAATAATAAATAAGACTTTATGAACAACCCCTCCAAACCTCCACCTTATTATCTCCCCCTACACTCCTTCTACTCATTTGCTATATACCACTTTGCCATTCCTGTATATCTAATCATTTTCCTCTGATGAAGACCCCTGGTAAGGATTGAAAGCTTAGGAATGAAAAACAATTTTAAGATATGTGACTTATCTTCTTTCTTTGTGGATTTCTAGCTGCAAATATGCAAATTGCATCACAGACCTTCACATATATACGAGGGACGTTTAAAAAGTTTCCATACTTTTATATTTTCATTGGAAACGGTGAAGGTGGGAGGAGCAGTAATTGGGCATTAAAAAGGGTACGATGTTGGGAAAATTGCATCGCAAAAGAAGGTGACTATGTAGAAAAGTGATGTAATTTGTTTTTGAAATTCTTAATAAATAGAGTGAAAAAAATTGCAGAAACGTTTTGAACGTCCCTCATTTATATTGTGACGTGTACGCAGCACTGCCGTTCTACTTGTCCTGCTTCAAATATAGAGTGATAGCTCCCCCCTCAATAAAAATCCTTGCAGTTCCTGTTTGTTGTTGTTAATAAAACTGATGTTTTTGAAGATTGTGACTAAGCTTCCTGTTTTGGGGTGTAAGGCAGTGACTCACGTGTCACAATATATATACTGTATATACACAGAGAGAGAGAGAGAGAGAAAATAAGGAAATTGTGCTATGGCTGAATGCCATCCCAGAAGAGTGGCCAATCTTAACTTGCATCAGCAGAAGAGAGTGAAAAGATTCCCTTGATTTGTTATTCTTCCAGTTGTGAGAGCATAATGGAACAATTGTAGGGCATGGCCAAAACACGTTTACACATTCCTCACCATTGTAACTTGTGACAATGGAAAGCTGCTACTGAAGCCTTCAGGGTTGTCTATAAGTGGACTAGCAATCTACCAGACATACTAGGATCTGCCAGAGGAAGCTATGGGCAGATGACTCCTGGGGTTTTTGTAGACCTGTGTCTAAGTGCTTCCGAAGAGACCAGAAGTGACATCGGAAGTACTCCAGGGATCATACTTAAAATAAGCCAGGAGTCATTGCTGCAGGGAACTTAGAGTCAGAACGATAAGGATAAGAGTGGTGCAAGAAGAGAGATAGGTAGAAGGAATGTTCAGGGAGATGAGTGTGGGGTTTATGATTTATTACCCCTGTACCCTTCTGCATTATTACTTTGTATTTGTAATAAACTCTTTTTCTTGTATTTTTCATTTCCTTGCTGTTCTTTTGGGTTTGGGAATGTTAAGAGTGCACCCTAAGGCCGCTCTGTCTTTATTTATTTTTTTCTTGCTCTTGGTCTATATATATATATATATATAAATGATCCAACAGAAAGTTTTGTGGGGAAAGTTGGCCAGTTGGACTACAAAACAAAAACAAAGGAGGAACAGTGAACCTGCTACGTTGGAGAACTGTTGTAACCGAATGTAATGAACAATTAAGATTATGAATCTGTCCAGGGTTGAACTCATCACACAAAACAGCTGCTGGAATGTAGCGGATCCGGACACCCTATGAAAGGGAGTCATGGTGCGTGTTGTCATGTGTTCTCAGTGTACGTCCTGAAGTGGAAAGTGGTGGTTTATTCTGGGTCAGTAACACCGGAACAACTTCAGTGAGTAGTGGTGTAGTGTAGTGTAGTGGTGCAAGTAAAGCGTGTTCCAGGGCTGTGACACTGGGAAAGTTTTAGCACATGTAGAACCACAGTAGCAGCAGCAGCTGACTTACAGAGTGTATGAGGACCACTAGCCAAAAAAAACAAGGTGTTCTCCTTAGCCAGTAACAGTGGGTGTATATAAATAATTAAGTTTAAAGCAAGTTTTCTTCTTTTCTTTCTGGTTATATTCAAATAAAACAGTCCAAGTGCCACAATTTATTTTTTTTTCCATCCTCATGACAATCTGAGATTTGATCCCCTTGTGCATACACCTGATGAGCCTCAATGAGGGTGAAACATGTGTCATATTCTCTTTGTATTATTTGGAGGGTACTAAATAACACATATCTCTCTATTATATGAAAAAATCCTGGGACGAGATGAGACTTTTCAAGAGATTTTAGTCAAGTCCTGCGAGACGAGACTTTGGCCATGAGATTTTCTCAAGTCATGCCCTCCTCTCAACCATATTCAACCACGCACATGGTACTCTCATCTCTCATACGTGTGAATGCTTTTGACAGACACAGTTCCTGCTCTTTCAGCTCTTATAAATTTTAACGTTTTCCACACTTTAAGTACCCAATTAAAGAAGACTTATTATGTCCAAATCTTATTGAAGAATTTCATCATGAAGGGTTATCAACAGAAAAAATAAGTACACGGACAATTCTAGCACTGAGAAATGATGAAGTCAAACGAACTAATGCTAAAAATGTCAAACGGTTACATGGCAAATTGGTTAAATGCGTATCAATAGACTATGCTGAAACAGTTGGTGGTGATCGTGCAGAAGATGAAAACATCAACTTACAGCTATGCTTTGGTGGATGCTCAGTTTATGAAGCCTATCTAGGGGCATCTGTTAAAATGTTCACTCAGTTCTCTGAAAAGCCAACAGTCCATTAGTAGACACTTTGTGTTTATCAGGTGTGACTTACCTACCACAAACCACACTCTAAGCACATCTCATAAACAACTTCTCTTTGCTTTCATGAATTTATCTCTAGCTTCACTATCTTTCAGCTTCTAAGCATCTTCTACATCATCTCATATCCCAACTTTGAATTGAATGACACCTTCCAGAGAATCAGTTTATACTCCAGCCTGGCATTTAATTTCTGGCCATCCAAAGAATCCTTTCAGAAAGGATGACACACCACATAACATAACATTATTAAACCTAATTAATTCAGTTTAAAGTTAGAGAATGGTATTTTAAAAAGCCGGGCACCAAGAAGTTAGATCATTAGAACAATTGGTGCTGGGTTGCCTAAGCTTTAATGAAAGAAAGCAATTTAAGAATTTTCCCTTTGTAATTTTGTGACAGATTGAATTTTTAGGTCATCATTGTTAAAGTGGCTCAAAGCTTGCACACTCAAAACAAATACACACAGTAAATGTAAGACCTCTTTTATTTTTTTAATTGTGCTTGTTAGCCACTTTATTACCTGTGTTAGCTATCATCCCCTCATACTCCCTTCTTTTAGTTTCTGTCATTTGTCCTGGGGGGCAGTTGCACAACATTTTTAAGGGCGGTTACACTTCCTGTCCAAGATGCATTTAGCAATCTTTCACAGCACCCAGAAGACTGGTCATCCTCCCAACATTCTGTTCTCTCTTAGCTGCATTCACTTCTTCCATATTGAGGTAATAGCAGAGTAGAACCACCTTTAATGAAAATATATGATAATATGGGTCCATTTTATAAGAAGTCAAAAAAGCATGTTTACTCAAGTCTTCACACTATAGATTTAAAAAAGATCCTTTTGTAAATGCAAGTGATGTAAAAGGCACCATTCTGTGTAAATTTACATTCTCAATTCCAAGATCAAAGAAAGAGGAAATTGCATGGTAAGCTTCTGCAAATACGTGGCAACTGGATGATTTATATTTGTGCATTTGATCAGGGGCTTCTGTGTCCAGCTATTGCAATTTTTAGCTTTGACTTCAATTTGTCAATATATACTTTACCCCAGGGGAGGAAATCACCTAAATTATACATGCAGTGCAAAATATTCCTTTTAGCTATGACTTTATTTATATAGCAGTGGCAAAAATGATGTATTTATAGAAATGCACATCTTAGTGAAGCTTTTGTGTGGTGCATATGTGCTTCAAATAGCCTGATAAAGAGGTGGTGGTGATGATACATGCATAAAAAAATCCATACTGATTCTAAAACCATGCATGAGTGGGGGGGAAGAGGAGTACACAGTAAAATATTGGCAGAGTTCTAAATTAAAAACTACAGTATACTTCCTCACCTTTTTATAATGGAACTACTTTGTATTCTGCATTGTGGCCTTGTTTTCTCCATAAACACACTTGCTATCGTAATCATTATGAAAAGGGCTATATCAAATACATCTGGATTATTTTGCTTGTGTGGGTTATGTATTGCGAAAGCTAGGGAGACACCGCTGAGCCCCAAACATAAACACACAAAACAGTCCTGGGTTTAAATGAAAGGGAGGTTTATTAGACAAATACCTTTGTACAGAACATGTAAACAGGTGTCTCTTCTTCTTTCTCTCTCTTCCTCTCTCTGCTGCTACTTCTCCGAGGTGAGTGTTGCCTGTCTGTGCTCCTGGCTCTTACTCACAAGGCAAGGCAGTGGTGGTCTCTTTTATCAAAGACCAGGGTGTATTTCCCGTGCTAGGGGTTTGTCTGTTGGAAGTACATCCAGGTCATATGGAAGTCCCAAAGAATAGAAAGTGTAACTCCCTCTGTAGCACCCCCTAGCGGAAACCATGAACTCCAGCAGGGTTACACTTCTGGACTAAATTCCCAGGATTCCCTGCTGGAGTACAAATGGATATCGAGACCCAGGGATGCAGCCACCTGGAATATGCTGGGGAGACAATAAACTGGATATATTACTCTTCCCAGTCCTTCCATATTATTGGCATCCCTGACAGGTAAGGATCACAAGTCAATTCCAGCTGGGACGTGTGTCCTTACATGTCATTCCTCAGAGTATAATTTGAGTTTTTGTGTTCTTTTTTGTTATTTATGAATTATTATTTTTTGTATTTTTATGTATTTTGTGTTATGGTTGTAATTATGCTCCATCTTTTTAAATGTGCCTCCATTTGATGTGCTTTGTGGGTGGAGCCTCACATCTAATGGGGATTACAAAATGCTTGGAAAATAAAATTTACAAAGGAGAAATTTACCGACTTAGGGACTGCAATGCTTATTTTCTGAAATATTAAACATTAATGTTCTTTTGCTGTTGTGTATTTTTAATATCTAGCATTGTTATAATTGTATACAGTATATTATGTCTTTTATGGGTAAGTTAAATTTGAACTGTATATTTTAAAGAAAGGGACAGTTCTCTGACCAGTAAGTATATAAGTGAAAATTGTTTAAAAAAAAGGCAGTTTGTTTTCAGTGTTTTCCTGATAAGAACAGTTTTGATGTTTCCTTAAACCCCAGAGTCTTTACGATTCTGTGAATTTCTGACTCCGGATGTGAAATTTGTGGTGGGGTTGAGGGAGAATGAGGGAACAAAGCTGTCACCTCCGAACGAAGCTGCTACTTCTGACGTGGTTTGGAGACGCCATGCTTAAACACGGGGTGTGCTTCAATATTCTGTGATGTTAGAAGCTTGGATTTAGTTTGATGAGGTCTGAGTATTGGAAATAGGGAAACTTGAGGTTTTATTAGCCCTTCCCCCAGGAAGAAACAGGGTCAGGGTGAGCTTAAGGGTCTAAGTGTCTAGAGTTTAAGGAAGAAAGCTTGGAGGATTAAAGTCAGGTTTTATGAGCCTCAGTGATAGAAAACAATGAGTTGACTAGTGAGGGAGAAAAGTGGAGAAAGCTGACAAGAAGCCAGATGAGATGAAAATCTGGTTACAGAAAGAGCTGACCACAGAATATGACTTGACTTTGTGTACGGCATTGTCGTGACTTAGTTACTTTGTGCAACTACTAAGATTATGGGCCACCTGGAATCGACATATGGATATTGAATGTATGTGCTTTCAGAAGCATTTACCCAATAATAAGAGTGCTAATGAATTAAGCATAAGGGCAAAAACTAAATTGTACTCAAGAGTCAGAGATAAGTTCAGGAGTCAAGCTCTCATGTAAAACTCCATAACCAAAAGAAAACTCAAGCGGCTGATGGGTAGCACTAAGCTGGAGACACAGCAGAACAAATTCCTAAGCAAAGGCTACACGTCGACACTTGATTTTGTTAAAATATTTACTACTGATTATTAATTTTTTTTTGGCTTATTATCTATCACAAATCTTTCATAGAGAGCCAGCCAGGCACTGTTCATTGTGAGTGGTTTATCTGTCATTGTGACACTATCCCAAAGTTCTGTTCAGTCGTATGAATTGCAGATGAAAAAGGTAATACTTATCTGAAATGTTCAGTTATATCATTAAAAGCTGTTGAATATAAATTGAGTGGCATTTTATTTACACTACATGATGCACTAGTGAGACCACATCTGAAGGACTGTGTGCAGCTCTGGTCATCACGCTACAAAAAAGACATAGCAGCACTTGAAGTTGCGCAAAGGAGGACAACCAGATGTATCCCAAGATTTAAGGACATGTCGTACTCTGGTAGACTCTGAAAATTAAACCTGTTTAGTCTTGAGTAGACAAAGACAGTGTGGCGACCTAATCCAGCTCTTCAAAATCCTCAAAAGCATCGATCCAGCACAATTCTGTCATCTTAAGGGTGAATCACATGCTCGAGGACAGCAGTGCAAATAAATGATAATTACATTTAGGGCTGAAGCCAGGAAGCACTTCTTTACACAAAACGTTGTAGGAATCTGGAGCAAGGTTACCGAGACATGTAGTTGAAGCTGAAACCTTGACAACCTTTAAGAAGAATCAGAAGGAGATATTGGGACAGCTTAGCTATTTAGATAATCAAACAACTTCAATGCACTGAATTGTCTCCTTTCATTTGTCAAATTTCCAAAGCTCTTACAGTATGTTTTGATGTAATAAAATTGTTTGAATACCAACAAGCAGAATTTTTTCTGTGACATTCCTGTCTTTGAAGGACATCTGTAATCCACTTTCCAGTTGTGCTCTTTTCCTGAGTGTGTGATAGAGAATGTAGTAATGTCATTTCCATCTTTAGGGAAATTCAGTCATGTTGATCTAGTCCTTTGCATTTTTATCAGCTTTCTCATATGCTACAGTACATTTGTCTAAATGAAGTATGATGTTACAATTTGGCCAATGATATTTACGGGTTTGCCTTCCTGCTGCTTTTGTTTCCAAGTGTCTAGTAAAGTACTTGCAATGAAAACTGTACAAATTTATTGTGGCGCTTCAATAATATGAACTGTTGTTCCGTCTGAAAAAAAAAAAAAAAGGCTCTATCAAATGTATGTCTCTGATACACAGTGTAAATGAAATAAGGATCTTGAGCTAATCCGCTTGTAACTGTAGAGGAAGGTGAAAAATCCATTGGCCCAGGACTTCTTTAATTTGCTTGGAGTCCAAAGCGATCCATCATTTGTAATGTATTATCTGTTGCGGAGCTTTATTGCATTGATTCACTGCTGCACTCATCCTCTACATACAGCGGATTGATGTTTCTTACCCAGCTAGATAGATTTAAATTTGAAAATTGCAGTAGCAATGCAATAGATTTATTTAAGTATTCATTTCCAGCCTCAGCTATAACAGGCCTGGGCTCCCATTACCTTTCAAAAGACGCCAACTTCTCTTTTAGCCCGAACTTAAATACTCTGAACGTGGTGCAGTGCTGTGTATCATTTAAAAATGAGATGAAATGCTTTGAATTACCTGCATAAAATTGTAATTAGTCCTGATTTGTCTGTAGTGCTTGAACAAAGGAGTAGTGGAGAATTTGAGTTATGTCATTTTTTTCCTTCAATAGAGACACAATAAGGTAGCATGTTTTCCACATGAATGAGATGTTCATAGGATATCCTCAGAAACCTTTTAAAGTCATAGGATGCTGTTCCACAAAGAACACAGTGGAAAATCAATTATATCAATACATTTGTTAAATCAGTTATGGGGGAGTGGGGGATCTCCTGCTTCAAGGATCTAAAGAGTCCTAAGTCTGTAGGTTGTGTCATTTTCTGCATGGATTTTCATCTTTTCTTCCAACATTCTCAAAGATCTATGTGATACATTAATTGGTGACACTAAATCGCCCCTGGTGTGAAGAAGTGTGAGTGTGTATACCTTGCCATGGACTTCCACCTTTTCCAAAGCTGTTTCCTGACTCCTGCCTTATATTGTTGGGATAGCCCATGACCCTGAATGTGATTATATGGGTTTGAAAATGTTACACTATGGTATGTAATGTAATGATAATATACTTATAGATGTATAGGTGCATAAAAAAATGAATGAACAAATAAATACATTCACAGACAAATAACTAATCATTCTTTAATCCTTTTAATGATTGTGAGAACTATAATACATCCTGGCAGCATCAGGCTCTAGTAGGGTGGCACAGCAATTGCTGGGCACACTCACATGTACACCCACACTCACTAAATGGTCTCTAACCTTTTGAGACATGAGAGGAAAACTGGAATACCCAAAGAAAAACCAACAAACATGGAGAGAATATGCAGTTTCCAGGAAGACAGCAGATGATGCCAAGATGCAAGTGCAGGACTTTGGAGCTGTGAGACAATAGTGGAGATTACACAAACAAGCAAACAAATTGGATTAGTTTCACTATTTTATTTTGCGTGTCCTTTAAACATAATATATCTCTAATTATTGAATTGTGTACTGAACAGAATCCTGGTGATTAACCTTGCTGCTACATGGATGCAGAGCCCTGGGTTGAATTCCAAATCAATGGTGGTCTTTTTGGAGATTTTGCACATTCTCCCTCTGTCTGCATTGACTTTCTATGGGTGCTTCAGCTTTCCTCCCACATCTCCAAAACTGTGCCAGATAGGGTCAATTGGTGGTCTCAAATGAGTGTGTGAGTGGGCTCTGTGATGGACTGGCATACTGTCCAGGGTTATTTCCTGCTTTGTGCCTAGTAATACCAGGATGGACTCTAATCCATCATGACTCTTCTCCACTTAAGCTTAAATATTTGTTTGACTGGTGACTATAACTGTGTGTGATGTGCATGTGTGTGCTGCATTATAACACTGGCATCCATCCAGCATTAGACCCTGTCTCATTCCTGATACTGCCAGGCAGGCTCCACTCCATTCCAAAAATGGGTCGAACAGAATGAAAATGACAGACTATCCACTTTGTTGTGCTGATGAAACATCAAAGTACAGTGAGTTAAATTTTAAGGTTGCCAATTGTGCTAAATTAAGGAATGATTTTACAGTTGGACAGGACCCAACACCAAGTGTTGTACTTATAGAGTATGTTGATGCAAAAGTGGTGTTATTTTCTCCTGTGGAGTCCTGAAATGTACTTGATGTTGAGCAGAATGTTGGTGATCATGTAATAGCCCACCTCCTCTCAGCCACTCGGCTATAAAAGGAGTCCCTTTTATATCACATATGTTCCTGAGTTAATTAAATACCATAATTTGCATATTTTATTTAACAGTTGCACAATCATTTGCATATCATACAATATATGGTGACAGAAGTACATTAATATATATCCGATTAAGAAGGACATTTAAATCTTTAAATTGGATTATTGAATAAAAGTTTAATTAAACTGTAAAATTTTTCTTTGTTGTCACAAGATCACAGCAGCTGCTTCTGTAACTGATTTTTTAATTTTTTTAATCATGTCATGGGGTAGGCTACCCAGAGATAATGAACACTACATAGAAAGAGAGAGTGTTGTAATCTGGTTTTTGAAAACACTAGTACTCATGTGTACATCTTTAGTGTACATATAATTTGTTGGTGCACATTTTGCATTAGGGTGGCGCAGTGGTAGCGCTGCTACCTTGTAGTAAGGAGACCTGGGTTCGCTTCCTGGGTCCTCCCTGTGGGGAGTTTGCATGTTCTCCCCGTGTCTGCGTGGGTTTCCTCCGGGTGCTCCGGTTTCCTCCCACAGTCCAAAGACATGCCAGTTAGGTGCATTGGCGATCCTAAATTGTCCCTAGTGTGGGTGTCTGTGTGTGTGCCCTCCGGTGGGCTGGCACCCTGCCCAAGATTTGTTCCTGCCTTGCACCCTGTGCTGGCTGGGATTAGCTCCAGCAGACCCCCGTGACCCTGTGTTAGGATATAGTAGGTTGGATACTGACTGACTGACCTTTTGCATTATAATATTTTACCATTATTCTCACAATGCTATTTTGTGTTCTGTATTTTTTTTTGGAAGGTAATGGATATCTGTCTAAACTGGACCAGTTATTGTGACCAAAAATGGGACCTGAACTGTGAGGCAGCAGTGATAACCAGTGCACCACTCTGTCTCAAGCAATAAAAGACACAAACGGAAGGATTACCACAAACAGATAAAACAAAATTAGCAATACGTAAAAATATCTAAATATATTGTAACAAAAGGAGCTATATTGCGCCCGACCCGACACAGACTGACACTGAGGCATGTGTATAAAATCAAAGAAAGTTTTATTTTTCTTTAGCTGGTCCCCCAGCCACAAAACAGTCCTAAAGCACAAAGTACAACACCAAAAACTCTCTTTCTTTTGCACCATCACTCCTCCCAGGCAACCTCGTCCTCCTCCACCCGACTCTGGCCACTGAGTGGTGGTTGCTGGCCCCTTTTATTGGGCACCCGGAACTGCTCCAGGTGTTTGATTGCCGATATCCGGCTGCATTTCTGGGTGTGGCTAAACGAATGCCCAGAAGGGTCCAACAGCTCCTGCTGCAGCAACCTCTGGCGGTGCCTGCAGAACCCAACAGGGCTGTGGAGAACTCCATCCCCCATTGAGCCCTGCAGGAGGCTGAGGCACTGCTCCAACCCAGGCGGGTGGCCATCCAGCGTCCAGGGGGACGTATTGCACTGTCCAGAGCTGCTCCCCCTGAATATATAGTGAAGGGGCGTCCCGGCCGGGCATGGGACCCGGCCGTCCGCCACAATTTCTGTCACTGTGCTTGCAGAATTCCAACAGCTGACGCACTCATTGACAGTGCCGTGAAGCAGCCATGTGAAACTGAAAAGGGGTTTGTTTCTTTGTTTGTCGTGTGTTCATGCAGATGGAGCATCTTTTTTTTGGTTGTTGTTTCTGATTTATGTTTGCGGATGCTTTGCACTTGTTTCTGTCATCAAGAAGATTAAAACACTTAGCAAATAGAAATAAACCTTTCATTAATATTATTCACATGTTCTCGTGGTTTTTGACTTGGAGAAGTGGAGGGGAGGGATCTTTTAAGGTGTTTTTTTTTTGGCTTGTTGCTGCACTGCGTGGCTAATTGTGCATGCATTTTTAAATGTGTGCAGAGTGCAAATCCATCTGGAGTACAGATCGAGTAGTGACATCAGGCATGAGTGATGTAGATTGAGCAGTGACATAAAATGTGAGGTGGGATCACATTTGCCTCAAAGCATTATAGGGTGCTGGGAAAAAAAGTTTGTCTAAGACAAACAGTGAATTTCCAGGAAAATATTATGTGAACAAGGTTACTGATGAAAATAGCACATTCACTTCAAAAAAACACTTTGGTGAATTTCACTGGTCAATAGTATTAGTCAGTACAGGCTTTAGGAAAAGGATAATGATAATCTTTATAAATAAATATAATTGCTGTCTTAAGAAACAAACTGGATTTTAGTCTTATGTTACAGCTTGAACTTACGTAATTTTCTTTTTCATTATTGTTTTTGTTATTTTTTTCATATTTTTGTGCAATTTCTGTTAGGTTGGTTTATTATTTATTGTTGATGTACTGTATCTTTAAATGTTCTGCCATTCAATAAGGGGTGGGGCCACCCTCAATATCCTTGTAGATTAGATGGCTTCTCTCATGTTTCCACTCAGTGTTGTTTGAAGTTAACTAAGAATTTGCTTTTCTTTTGATATTATGGATTTTTGCTTCTGTTTTTGGACTGTGTGTTCGAAATTGTTTGCTCTGGATTGCCTTTTTAGGCAAGTTCATGTGATCCATTGTCACATTTGTTTTGCTATTTTTTGATTCCTTTTGTGATTTACAAATACAGTTTCAACTACAAAATAAAAAGCAGAGCGGGTTGTGTGCTTTATGCCAAGAAAATGTAGAATGAATTGTGATTGAGTGCCTAGCTTTTATTGGGGCTTTCATGTTGTTTATGTGTCTACATGGTTATATCTCCATATGTTACAGTCTTCCTTCCTGAATTCCATAGATGGAGTTTTGGCTTAAGTTGATAATTATACATTGGCCACGCTTGGGTGCATGGGCCTTGTGGAGGACAATCATCCTTTCCAGGAATGGTTCTGGCCTGTATTGCATTAAGAGGGTCTGAGAATGTTATGGTTTGTTATTTGTTGGCTTCAAGATGTCATACAATTTACATTTTGTACAATTTACAAAGTACATTTACAAGCAGTAGCTGTGCAGCAGGGATCTGACCCAAGTTATCCAGCTACTCTAGACACCATTTAAAGGCGCACTCTATTATTAGACTTTGTTCAGTCTTGATGCCTTGATTCGAGGTTGAGTATTTTCTTTTTGTGATTACTTTACTTAGATCTTCAGCTGTGCTCTTTGTCATTAACCTGTGAATTATATATAGACCTGTGACTCTTTTTGACACATCTCAGCTTTCTCAGTTATTGATCTGACCTTCTTGGTACATATTAAACCATAATACATTTAGAGCTTCACTATCCTACGACTGACTACTGAAGTCCTGATTGGCATTCAATCCATGAAGCTTTCTTTACCAATAGTATATCATAGGCTGACGCCAACACACTTTAAAGCAGATAATGATTCACCCAAACGGGATGGGTGATTCAGACAACCCCTGCTTGTAAATAAGGGAGTCCACACAATACAAACTGGAAACAAACTACACACCTCTGCATTATATAGGCTTGAATCAATGCTCAGATTAATTGATTTTTCAGAATGCTATCTTATATTAAACAAGTTTTGTATGCGTAAGTACGGATGTGTGTACATTGCATGAGTGTGCCCTGCCATAGACTGCCAACTTGTCCATGGTGGGTTTCTGTTTTGCCACTGCCACTGTAAACTTTGGTCCGCAGTGACTCAAAAACTTTATTAAGCAGGATTGAAAATGGAAGGATGAAATAACTGCAAAGCAGGGCACGTTTCCTTTTCTTGCTTTCCCTCTGTTCTGTGCAAATGTATCAGCATGACTTCCACAACTTTAACACTGAGGTTTCTGCTGGATCAGCTAAGGAATCGTGAGGCTTACTGTACATGGAACTCAGCATTGCTCCCTGGTGTCCCAGGTGGCGGGGGGGGATTTAGGGGCGACCCGGCCGGGATGCCCAGGTGGACCGGAAGAGGGCTTATGCCTTCCTCAGACCATGTGGGGGCGACCGCCCTGGTTGCTATGGGGACCAAGGCTTTGAAGCTCAACCTTGTAGGGGCCCGTGGTCACCGCCAGGGGGTGCCCGGATGCCTTGGGAGCCCTGGACCTCAGCACTTCCGCCACTCCCGGAAGTGCTGGGGGAAAGAGGAGCAGGGACACCCGGAGTGCTTCTGGGGATGCAGCCAGCACTTCCGCCACACTGGGGCGTGTCGGTGGGAGATTACTTGAACTCTCCGGGTGTTTATAAAAGGGGCCGCCTCCCTTCATGTGGAGACTTGAGTCGGGTGGAAGCAGGACGAGGTTTGGGAGGAGATAAGGAGGCGGCCTTAAGAGAAAGTGAAAGCATTGTGTGTGTTGGCCAGGACTTTAAGGACTTGGGGACTGTGGAGCACTTGAACTGTAAATATGCTCTAAGTAAATAAACGTGTGTGGGGTGATTTAGACATGTCTGCCTGTCTGTGTCCGGGTCAAGTTCCACACTGGTAACCTTGCACTGATGGTCTGTTCTTTTTTTAGGGTTTGTGACTCATGCCTCACATGATTCAAGCCATGATTCAAGTTACTACTGAACAATTCCATTTTATGCAGTTGCAGTTATGCAGTTGATTTGACTTAAGCAAAAGTTTTGACGTGAATTTAAAAAAAAAAATGACATTGGAGGTGGTAGCTGTAATTTTTATGTTACAATCCAGGGTGTCAGTTTTCAGCCAGAGTTTGTTCCCTGGCTTGTTTTTCTTTTTCTTTTTGATGTCTTCTTTGCTTGTTTTAAGTTGTTATTTTTCATGTTTTTACTGTATTTATGTAGTTTACTTATTATCTATACATGACATGTTCTACTGTGTTTGTTGTGTTTTGTGGGTAGAAACCCAAGAGGCGGGGCTACCCTGACATCACAACTCAAGAACCGCCCCCAGCCTATATATTGTAAGGCTGGGGAGTGGATCCTGCAGTGCTTCAATGTGATTCATGATAGACTGTTGTTTTGAAAGTGTGCACTGTCAGTATTGTATCTTTCTCTTTGGATTTCTTGCCTTGTTTTTTGTTTTACATTTTGAGATTACATTAGAGACTTGTTCTTTTTGTCTTCATTTTTGCCGTTTGTTTGTCATTTTTAGCCCTTTTTTAGACCAAAATGGCTTCCTTCAATTATAAAGATTTTGTAAGGGACTTGTTCTCTCAATCCAGTTGCTCTCCCTTGTGGGGCATTTCTGTGTAATTTTGTATATTGTGGGACATTTAAAGAATGATTTTCAACATTTAAAACCAGTCCTCCTGTGTAGACCAAAGCCAGCCCGTATACTTTGGGGTCAGTCTGCCTCAGGTGAGGCCTGTCTCCAGTAGAGGCCTGTTAAGATTCTGGCCTGGTTTAAGGATCTTTGAGGGGCCTAATAACTTTTTTTGCTTTTTGATAGCACTGATATCCATTCATCCATTATCCAACCTGCTATATCCTAACTACACGGTCACGGGGGTCTGCTGGAGCCAATCCCAGCCAACACAGAGAGGAAGGCAGGAAACAAACCCTGGGCAGGGCGCCAGCCCACCGCAGAGCACTGATATCATAACAGTAATTATAGCTATCCAGTTAATGCAGCACATCTTGCAATAAGCATTCCTCCTGGCAAATGTCTTTTAAAACAGGAAGATTGAGTTTTATTACTGAAAATTAATAATATTAAGGGTCTCCCTATTATGTCACTCCTATCTATTGTTTTACTTGATAATCAGATACTGTGCTTGTCAGCTATAGTCTCTAGAACAGTAATATTGAGTCAAACTCAGTGTCACCTGTCAGGCAAAAATACATAAAAATGTGAGATTTAATGGGTCAGTAATATAATGGATTCAGAAAATTTCCAGACCTCTGCACATTTTTCACACTTTAGCCTAGATAAAATCATTTACATTCCTTTTCTCGATATCAAGCAACATTTAACACCCGAAAATGACAAAGCAATAACAGGAGTGCTTGCAGACTTATTAAAAATAAAAAAAATGAAATATCACATTGACACAAGTATTCAAACATTTGCTGTGACATTTGAAATTTGGCTCAGGTGCATCCACTTCTTTACATCATCCTTGAAATGTTTCTACCCTTGTTTGGAGTCCCCCGTAGTCAGCTTTATTGATTGGACATGATTAGGACAGGAAGACGTGTCTATAGAAGTTCCTGTAGCTGACAACGTGCATCAGAGCAAAAACAAAGCCATGAGGTCAAAGGAATTGCATGCAGACAGGATTATGTCAAGGCACAGATATGGGGAAGGCTACAAAAAGTCTTATTCTACTGTAGGTTCCCAAGGGCCTTCATAATTCTTAATGGGAAGAAGTTTGGAGCAACCACAACTATTCCTAGAACTGGCCACTTGGGGATAATGGCCTTGGTAAGATAGGTGACCAAAAACCAATGGCAGTGCTAAATAGAAACTGTATGTAGAGGGGAGAAATTTCCATCATTGCAACAGTTGACCAGTCTGGGCTTTATGACAGAGTGGCCGGACAAAAGCTTCTCTTCAGTAAACAGCACATGAAAGTCTACTTGGAGTTTACAGGCATCTAAAAGAGTTTCAGACTGTGATGAAAAAAGATTATCAGGACTGATGAAATGAAGAATAATGTTATGTCTTGAGCAAACCAGGCACTGCTCATTACCTGCGCAATACCATTCCAACAGTGAAGCATGGTATCCTGTGGGGTTCCTTTCAGCAGCAGAGACTGACAGGATTGAGAGAATGCTGAATGAAGTAAAGTACAGAGATATCTTTAATGAGAACCTCCCACAGAGCCCTCTGGACCATAGTCACCTTCCAACAGGACAAAGGACCCTAAGCACAAAGGAAAGACAACACAAGAGTGACTTAGGGATAACTTTTTGAATATCCTGGAGTAGCCCAGCCAGAGCCTGGACTTGAACCCAATCAAACCTCTCTGGTGAACCCTGAAAATAGCCGTCTACTGACAATCTCCATCCAAGCTGACAGAGATTGAGAGGTTTGGCTTAGAAGAATGGCATAGAATCCCAACTCCAGGTGTATGAAACTTGTCACGCCAAACCCAGTATACTGGGTACACTTCAGTATACCCAAAGTACTGAATTTTGTCAGTATGATACTTCAGTGTCATCATTGTACACATGGATGCACTGAAGTGAACATCAGAGTGTAACAATTCATTTGCATTAAGTTAACAATAGTCAGTCAGTATGCAGTAGTAATCAGACCACAACAATAAATTGTGGAAGAAACAACAGTTAATAAAATAACACTTCTACCACATGGGGTCCATATCCCTTGTCAGGGGAAATTCTTTGGAATTATCTGACTCCTCTGCAATATATGACTCTATGACAAGCATGTTTTACCTGTGCTAGTTGCTTGACTAGTACTAACTAAGTGGCATCTCTTGCTGGTAGATGGCCACTGTCACCGCTCTTCAAACCCTTTGTTACACCCAGATCCTTTTTAAATTTAATCCCGTATTTAAGCAGTCTACTTCTACTCCTTACTTTCTCAAGCTTGATGATTTTTGTAGCTGTAGCTCCCAGCCTGTGCACCCAATGCTACCAACCCCGTGTTTAATCTGTGCAATTTAATTTTTGCCCAACACGTTGTTCCTTATATGTCAGTGTCTTCTCTTTCTGAAGTTTCTTTCCTGTACTTTTCTTATCTGAATAATAAAAGCACAATGAAATGGCTTACGCTGAACACCACATTCACCATAAATGCAAATGGCCGCTGAGGACCTCAAGCTAAATGGACTGTATCTTGTAGGTGGTTATAGCAAGAGAAATCATCATTAGGGATTGTCAGGCACAGGCGATTAAGGTTGAATGTGGTAAGTCTGGCATTGTTTTAGAGCATTACAGCCAGTCAATTGAATCTTAAATGGTTATTCCTCCATGCCTGTCATGATATTATTACCTCAACCATTGTAATCTATCTGATGAAAATTAAAAGGAATTTCAAATTATTAGTCACACCATTTCAAATCTCAAAAAAAAAAAAAGGAATTGAGTTGTGGAGGCAGTGGAGTGCTTCATCAGGAGAAGGGCTTAATACTGTTCTCTGAATGTGAAGGTCCCTCACTCGTCACAGAATCACTAGTTAACAATTTACTCCCATGTTTGAGGGGGCAGTAAGTACCACAGCCTATAAGACAAAGTTTCAGTTTTTTGTGCCCATGTTGTTTGAATCAAATTCTTCAACGAATGAAAATACATTTTTTGAAATTATGGTCCGCTAGTTAGTAAATCTGTCTTACAGCTCTGAAGACCTAAGTTTAGTTCCAGGCCTGGTCAGTTTCTCTGTGGATTTTCTCGTGGATTTTCCACTGATGTGGCAAATCTGCTAAGTCAATTGACGCCTCTTAATGTGAATGAGTGATGGAGTGTGCCCTTGAACTGACTTGTGTTGATTACTGCCTGATGTTACCAGGACATGCTGCAACTCGGAATTAAATTAAACAGTTTCAAATATGAATGTGTAGATAGATGGAAGATAGAAAAATGAAGACATGAAAAAAAAATATCCTCAGAACTGTTTTAATAAGACTCTGTATTCTTTATGAAGTTATCTCCTCTAAATATCAAAACGTAATTTCTGCCAGGCCAGCAGCACCATGAAAGCAGACTGACTGTTACTCTCTCTATCGTTTTCATGCGAACAGACATTTATAAGGCACATTCTTTCATTTCTTACTGCAAATAGTAGTTGAGTTAAAAAATAGTAAGCTTCCACACATACGCATGTAATCTATAATAATAAAAGGCAAAGCCCTCACTCACTCACTGACTGACTGACTGACTGACTCATCACTAATTCTCCAACTTCCCATGTAGGTAGAAAGCTGAAATTTGGCAAGCTCATTCCTTACAGCTTACTTACAAAAGTTAAGCAGGTTTCATTTCGAAATTCTACACGTAACGGTCATAACGGTCGATAACGGTCGACAACCTCCGCCATGTTGAACTTTCTTATTTATGGCCCCATCTTCACGAAATTTGGTAGGCGGCTTCCCTGCGCTAACCGAAACCGATGTATATACTTATTTCGATGGTATGACGCCACTGTCGGCCGCCATATTGAACTTTCCAACGTCACCAATTTTCAAACTTCCCGTGTAGGTAGAAGGCTGACCCCATCTTCACGAAATTTGGTAGGTGACTTCCCTGCGCTAACCAAAACCGATGTACGTACTTATTTCGATGGTATGACGCCACTGTCGGCCGCCATATTGAATTTTCCAAACGTTACTAATTCTCCAACTTCCCGTGTAGGTAGAAGGCTGAAATTTGGTAGGCCCATTACTTACAGCTTACTTACAAAAGTCAAGCAGGATTCATTTCGAAATTCTACGCGTAACGGTCATAACGATCAACAACGTCCGCCATATTGAACTTTCGTATTTATGGCCTCATCTTCACGAAATTTGGTAGGCAGCTTCCCTGCGCTAACCGAAACCAATGTGCATACTTATTTCGGTGGTATGACGCCACTGTCAGCCGCCATATTGAACTTTCCAACGTCACTAATTCTCAAACTTCCCGTGTAGGTAGAAGGCTGAAATTTGGCAGACCCATTCCTTACAGCTTACTTACAAAAGTTAAGCAGGTTTCATTTCGAAATTCTACGCATAACGGTCATAACGGTCAACAACGTCCGCCATGTTGAACTTTCTTATTTACGGCCCCATCTTCACGAAATTTGGTAGGTGACTTCCCTGAGCTAACCAAAACCAATGTACGTACTTATTTCGGTGGTATGACGCCACTGTCAGCCGCCATATTGAATTTTCCAACATCACTAATTCTCCAACTTCCCGTATAGGTAGAAGGCTGAAATTTGGCAGGCTCATTCCTTACAGCTTACTTACAAAAGTTAAGCAGGTTTCATTTCGAAATTCTACGCGTAACGATCAACAACGTCCGCCATGTTGAACTTTTTTATTTATGGCCTCATCTTCTCGAAATTTGGTAGGCGGCTTCCCTGCACTAACCGAAACCAATGTACGTACTTATTTCGGTGGTATGATGCCACTGTCGGCCACCATATTGAACTTTTCAACAGTCTTTGTTACTTATGGGCCCATCTTCAAGAAATTTGGTACACGGGTTCCCAACACTAACTGAATCCTATTTACGTACATATATACGTCCATAGCCTGCAGCTTGGTCACCGTGGGAGGCGGCGTTGGGTCTCCCATCCCATCACCTCCCACGTTGTTGGCTGCCTGCCTATATAAGGCCGTCCGTCGCTCCAGTCTCTACATTCCCTTCTTTGCTTCGCCACGGTATTCACATCTCCCTGCTGATAACTACAGCCTTTTTGTTTAATTCACGGCTTCTCCGCTGTTTTATTGTTTGTTTATTACAATTATAGTTATTGTATAGGTATTTTACACTTACTTTACATTACTCAGGTACCCATTTCCTTCATCATTCCAACCCCCATTACCATGTCTATCGAGGTAATCACCATCGATCAAAGAACTGCCACTTACCGAGTGGTTTCCATGCCCGGAGATGGCACCTGCCTTTTCCATTCTCTGTGTTACATATTGCACGGCCATATCAGGCTCACTCTTGATATCTGGAAGAACATTGTGTCTTATGTATTGAATGACTGGGACAGGTTCAAGGTGTGGACTGATGACGGTACAGGAGATAATTATACTACACAGGAGCACTAGAAGAGTAAAATGCTTAAGCCCTTCACCTATGGTTCTGCATGTGAGTTGATGGCTGCCGCTGAATTGTTCGGTTGGTGCTTTCAAGTGTACCGAAATGGCCAAATATTTTACACCTTTCGACAACCGCCAATGCCTCTTAAACATCTTACATTCATAGGTGACAATTTCAGTAGTGGACACTTTGATGTTTATGAATGTTTAAACTCTCAAAAGCTGGATGTGAAGTTATCGATGAAACCGGTTGTAAGCTTACAACGCTTGACAGATGCCGAATGTCACTTCAACACAAGTCCTACAAATACTGTCGTAATTAAAACAAACCATGAAACTGAAATCGATTATGACAGCAGCAATCCATGCTGTGAGATTTGAAACAAGATTACTGTTCACATGGCCAACTGTAAGTTGCATGCTCAAGAGTAAGCTCAGTGCACAGCTTGGTCATGTTACAACCGGAGGGCCGAACTGACAACGTGGTATACAAAGAGATCCTTAACAAATAATTATTGCCATATTTTCCCTCACTTTAAAAAGGTTAAATTTTCTTCTTAATAAAAATTTTAATGCAGTACTTCGCCGCTGCGAAGCGCGGGTAATTTGCTAGTTATAATTAAAGCATAAACAAAAAGTGGCCGAGAAGAAAAAAGGATGTATAATTATGGTACCCGTATCATTGCAAGCAGATCAGACAGCAGGTAATATCTTCTTGCCATACCATGACAGGATGCGACTCACTTTCGTATTTCAAAAACCCATCAGGATCAGCTTTCTTAACTCCTTTTCTGCTTCCTCCTTGGAGGAGAAGATGTGATATTTGTCTTGAATATCCACTTTCAGTTTGGCAGGATACAAGAGGCTGTATCTGATATTGGCTTTCCGTAACCACTGTTTAATGTTGTAAAAAGCTGCATGTTTAGCAGCTGTTGAGGGTGAGAAATCAGGGAAAATATGAATGTGGTTATTTTCAAATATAATCTCTTGTTTGTGCCTGAGAAGTGCCATTACATTAAGCTTAAATTGCAATCTCTTGAAGTGGACAATTAAAGACCTAGGTTTAAAGGTATTTGATCCACGAATGCGATAAGCTGTCGCTATCTCGGTATCTGATTTAAAGTCCTCTCCAATTATTTTTGAGAATAGTTCAGCTACGAATTTCACTGGGTTTGGACTTTTACGGTTCTCAGGTAGACCTTCGATTCAAATATTATTCCTTCTGCATCCATCTTCCAGAGTTTTTTGCATTTGGAATTTCTAGCTGTAGCTTTTCCATCGGTGTTAGATGCCAATTGTTCCGCTTTTTCAATTCGAGCTGTGAATGTCTGTGTAATGTCTTCCAGCTGATCAGCAAGTTCTCTCAGTTTAGACGCATTTTCCTGAACGTGTTCCTCAATTTTTCTCAACATATCTTTAAAGACTGCATTAAAACGATTATATATAAGTTTTCCCAAGTTTTTATATTCCTGCCGCATCTCTTGCAGTTCCAGCCGCAGCTTCTCGTTTGTCTTCTCGATTATCTAGGTTAGGTAAATACAGGATATCTCGGGATAATAAGAAATAAGAGAAAAAATAAAGCCAATGCTACGGAGCTCCACTTCAAACGTCCATCTCCTGTAACGGTAATTATAATTACATGCGTATGTGTGGAAGAAATTAAAGTAGTTCTTTCATTTTTTTTTATTTTGGTTTTTAACTATTCTAAAGGAGACTGTTTAACATCATACCCTTGGCTTATTGTTATTATTGCAGTTGGGTTTACTATGCTTATTCAGGGCCACTTTTTTAACACCATTCCCTGGGTTTGTTTTCTTAATATTTTAAGACTGTTGATGATTATATTGTATGCTTATAGTCTATTGATGATTATATTTTATGCTTTGTAAAAGGTGCTATATAGCGCCCGACCCGGCACAGACCACGCAGAGGCACGTGTACTAAAACACACAGGCTTTATTTTTTCTTCAGCTGTGTGACACGTCTTCCCCATGCCACACAGCCCAAACACAGTCCCAAAGCACAAAACTCACACAAAACCACAATTCTCCACCACTCCTCCCAGACAAGCTTCGTCTCCTTCTTCCTTCCAACTCTGGCTCACCGAGTGGTGGTGGCTGGGCCCTTTTATAGCCCACCCGGAAGCGTTCCAGGTGATTAACCACCTAGTCCTAATTGCACTTCCGGGTGGGGTTGCAGGCTCGTCCAGCCGGGCTGTGGGAAGCAGGCAGCTCCCCCTAGCGGCCACGCCGGGCCCCAATCAAGCTGTGGAGGACTCCATCTCCCATGGAGCCCTGCAGGTGGTTGGGAAAACACCGTCGGCCAGGGAGGCTGCCACCAAGCGTCCCGGGGGAGGTACTGGACTGTCCATGGAGGCTCCCCCTGAACATAAGCAGCAGGGGCGTCCCTGCCGGGCATGGGACCTGGCTGCCCTTCACAGCTTATAGTATTTAGATTTTATCGGCAATAGATATCTCTACTTTTTAATCCTCAAATACTGCTACTAGGCTGCTTGTTTTGTTTTGGACGTGCTCTGTCTCTAGGTATGTTAGAGGACCGGGACTTTGTGAAGTGGGGTCCAGCCTCACGTGGGGAGGCGAAATGGGGGGGGGGGGGGCCATATTAGAGAAAGAGAGCAACCTATATCTAATCTGTTCTTTTAATCCTTATAATTATACCTTCCAACGCAACAATAGGCTTCATGGCAATAACTCGTGGGAAATTGGAAATTAAGGTTAAAGCTGTCTCACTTCCAGTTAAGTCTACAAAATTACATCAAAAATTCAGAATCAATGTAGTATCTGATCCTGAAGGGAGATATGTGATTGTCATGGGTAACCTATTTAACTGTAAAGTGATTTTGATAAATGTTTATGCACCCAATGTCGATGATAGGGAATTAATACAAAATGTATTTGCATCTATTCCCAATGTGAACACTCATAAAATTATATTGGCTGGGAACTTTAATTGTGTTTTAAATCCACTCTTAGATAGGTCTCCTGTCACAGGGGGGATGACATCTAAAACTGCAAAGACAATTACACAGTTTTTAACTGACCATAACCTATCAGACCGCTGGAGGATTCTAAACCCAAACTCAAGAACATATTCCTTCTACTCACCAGTGCATCATTGTCACTCAAGAATTGATTATTTCTTTATAGGTAATAATTTCTTGCCTGCGATTAAATCTTGCAAGTACATTATTGTTATTTCTGACCATGCCCCTCTGATCTTGGAGCTGAAATCATTATGCCACACATACTCATCTCGCAGATGGCATCTTAACCCACTTCTATTAGCAGACGAAAACTGTACAGAATTTATATCCAGACAAATACATCCTCAGAGGTCTCTGCAGGAATACTCTGGGAAACTCTAAAGGCCTTCTTAAGTGGACAAATTATTTCATATTTTTCCCACAGAAATAAATTAGAAACCAAGAAATTACTAGAATAGATCAAGAATATGCCAGGTGTCCAAGTGAAGCTCTTCATAGTGTGACAGTTAGGGGGGCGCTCTCGCTCCCTTGAACCCCTGTCCACGACTCCAGACACCAGGTAAAAGTCCAAATGATGACTTTATTTAATCTCCACAGTGCACAAAGCACCCTCTCCTCCACTATACTCATAAACAAATCACAAATACTACAATAATACAATCTTCCACTCCCAGACGCATTGTCACCCTTCCACCTAGCTCAGCTCGCCGTCTGGGAGCTCCCACAGTCCTTTTATATATCCTGACCCGGAAGTGTTCCCAATCCTCAGTCCATGTGATCCTGTATCACTTCCGGGACAGGTAAAATGTTCTTAACTTCACCCCGGAAGCACGTCATTCCCCTTGTCTACGTGTGCTTCCGGAGTGTAGGGAAAATATCCGTTATTCCTCCCTGCAGCATCTCCTAGTGGCCCCCATGGCATCCAGCAGGGCTGCGTATAAAAACTACAATGTCCATGATGCCCTGCTGGTCTTCTGGGGACCTCCATACTGCAAGGAAGGCTCCACCTGGCGGCTTGGGGGTATTGGCCGGGATAAACGGCCGGCCATCCATCACAATAGGAAAAGACAGGCTCTGCATTCAGAGCTCAACCTCTTAACAACCAAAGAAACTAAACAACTCATTTTTAAATCAAGACATCATTACTATGAACATGGAGAGAAAGCTAATAAACTCTTAGCTCAACAAGCAAGAAGTTCGCAATATAATCCCAGCAATCACCAACAAGAACAAAGATAAAATCATTAACCATAAAAATATAATGCACACTTATATACCTTATATTCTACTGAGCTCAAAGAAGACAAAACACAACCTAATGCATTTCTGGATACATTACAGATACCACAAATAGATACTTTTATTGCAGAGGAATTGGATAAACCTCTGGTGCTACCAGAATTACTAGATGCTATAAAGTCACTTCACAGCAGGGAGCAGCAGCCCCTGATGGCTACCCTGTCGAATTTTATAAGAAATTCTCCACTCAGCTAGCACTCCTCTTATTAGCAACATTTACAGAAGCTAGAGACAATCAAATTCTACCTGAAACTCTTCGCCAAGCATTAATCACCATCTTTCCTAAACAAAACAAGGACTTATTACAATGTGCATCATACAGGCCAATTTCACTTCTGAATAATGATGTTAATATACTCTCCAAAGTCCTAGCTAGAAGGATGGAGAAAGTGCTGCCTTCGGTAATATCATAAGATCAAACCTGATTTTTTAAAGGCCAACACTTAGCTTCCAATCTCCGACGCCTATTTAATGTAATATATTTAATATAATATAATATAATATATACACCTGCAAAGTCAAACACCCCGGAGTTATTATTATCGTTGGATGCAGAAAAAGCATTTGATATGATTGAATGGAAATATCTTTTCACTACATTAGAAAGATTTGGGTTTGGCCCGAATATTTGTGCATGGATCAAACTACTGTATACCAATCCAGAAGCTTCAGTTTGTATTAATAACATTTGCTCAGACTATTTTAAACTAGAACGTGGTACCAGACAAGGATGCCCCTTGTCACCACTGCTATTTGCAATTGCCATTGAACCACTGGCAGTCCACTGTTGAAATCCTTATCGGATAAAGGGGATTATCAGAGAAGTACTGGAACAGAAAATTTCTGTATTTGCAGATGATATGGTACAGTATATATCAGACCCACAAAATACTGTGCCTGCAGTCTTAACAGCACTTCAGAATTTCAAAAGATCTCTGGCCTCAGAATTAATTTGAATAAAAGTTTGCTCTTTCCAGTGAATTATCAAGCATACAATATTAGATTGGACACCTTCCTTTTTATTATTGCAGATCAGTTTAAATACCTAGGGGTAAATATCACAAGTAAACATAAAGGTCTTTATCAACAAATTTTCGCCGTCTGTATGGAAAAAATTAAGCAAGACTTGCACAGGTGGTCAACCCTCCATCTCACTCTAGCTGGAAGAATAACGTTGTTAAGATGAATATCCTTCCAAAGCTTCTTTTTTTTATTTCAAAACATTCCAATATACATCAATAAATCATTCTTTAAGCAATTAGATTCAACCATGACCTCATTTATTTGGAACCTAAAACATCCACGTATCCAAAGAGCAACTCTACAAAGACCTAACACAGAAGGTGGCATGGCTCTACCCAACTTTCAGTTTTATTACTGGGCAGCAAACATACAAGCTGTAAAAACCTGGACACAAATAGATGAACATACACAGGCTTGGTCCGCAATAGAAATAAAATCCTGCAGTACTTCTTTATATTTAATGCTATGCACCCCAATAAATGCAAGTCATTTCCAATATACTAATATTTTACAGTCCCTCCCTTTCAGAGATCCAAGAAGACAATGGGAAAAAGATCTCTTAATTAACATATCAGAAAAGGAGTGGAACGTAACAATGCAGAGAATTCATTCGATCTCCATATGCACAAAGCATGTAATTATTCAACTCAAAATTATATATCGAGCACATCTGTCTCGCTTAAAATTATCCAAAATGTTTCCAGGGCAAGATCCTACCTGTTAACTCTGCAATCAAGCTCCAGCCTCACTGGGTCACATGTTTTGGGCCTGCACCAAATTAACATCATTCTGGACAAAAATTTTTAAGTGCCTTTCAGACAGCCTTGGTGTCACACTCCCTCCTAACCCATTAACAGCTGTGTTTGGTGTTCTCCCAGATGGGCTTAAAGTGGAGAAGGACAAACAAACTGTGATTGCCTTCACTATGCTATTGGCACACAGACTTATTTTGCTAAACTGGAAGAATCCTAACTCTCCTCTTTTAAGTCAGTGGGTAACTGATGTTTTATATTATTTGAAATTGATCTCATTTAGAGGATCTGTGCAGAACTTTTTCAAAACCTGGCAGGATCTAATCAATAATATTTTAGAATAAGCTCTTAAAGTACTGAGGAAGTAAATTCTCTCCCTATTTCTTTTTCTACTCCATGCATCTGTATCCGCCTAATAAACTCATCAATTTATTCATTTTTACTATTTTTAAGTTTTAGTCCGTTGACCATGCTCTCTATCTTAGGGATGTCGGTTGATTTCTTTTCAATCCTATTTTTTTTTTGTAAAAATTGGTCTATTTGTATGGAATGGTTACAATAAAATCAATTAAATTAAAAAAAATATAGTAAGCTAAACTCCTTTAAGCATAAAGCAGTCTGAAGTTGTTCATGATGGTAGACCCTCATTAGGTAAAGAAGAAGACTGAGTTGTGTATTCTGCTTCATGTGTAAACTCCTGGGACTATTTTTGTCACTCTCTCACATCGGCTCATTGTGCTGTTAACATGCGATATATGCAGATGGATAAGCTCTGAAGTTGCCTCCATGTAGCTCTGAGGGCGGTGGATGAACGAGTGCCCCTCTGAGCATGTTTGGGGCATGTTTGGGTTTGGATTTAGGAGGACTGCTGATATAGATCCTAGAAGTGAAGACATAATGAAACTGATGCAGGAATTATGAATTCTGATAATAAAAAAAAAATATTTAGTATTCATTCAAATGACCAAAATGTAGAAAGGTAGCAAAATAAGTACACAAACAGTAACAAACTTATAAACCCATAAACATACAATTTAAATGTTGCTCATCAGCACTGCTGATTGCAATATTTGTGGTTTCACCTTTTGTAACATATATAGTTTTATGATAATTTTGAATCTCCACGTGCTATTTGTAGCTTTGAATTAAACAAGTGAGCTCAGGGAGTAAATGGATTATTCTTTTTTGCCATTTTCTCAGATCAGCACCCACTCGGCTAATCACTGCTTCACTCCATAGTTTGCAGTTGTTTTTCAACTGACCACATTGCTGAAAAACCAAATGTTTTCCTGAGGCACCTCAAGAATTATTGTGGGTTGACGGTGGCTATAATGTGAATTGTAGTTTGATGGAATACTTAAAACCAGTGAAACAGTTTTGCACATTCATAGTCTTCTAAGGACATGAGTAGAACTGAAGCTTTTTTTAACACTTTTTGTACTTCCATGATAACAACAGTGGCAATTACAACAACAATAAAAGTACGGATACCTACAGGGTAGGTAAGTGAGTATATCCAGCACCTCCATATCAATCAGATGCTACTTCCGCTTTGGTCTCTAGAGGGTGCTGTTCAGCTAAACTCAAATACTGCCAGTGAGGCCAAAATAAGGAAAAAGAAAAAGCTATTCCTTTATGCTAGAATTTTACGGGGTCGGTAAGTAAGTATGTCTGGTGCTTCCATATCTATACTAATAAAAGGCAAAGCCCTCACTGACTCACTGACTGACTGACTGACTCACTCACTCACTCACTCATCACTAATTCTCCAACTTCCCGTGTAGTTAGAAGGCTGAAATTTGGCAGGCTCATCCCTTACAGGTTACTTACAAAAGTTAAGCAGGTTTCATTTCGAAATTCTACGCATAATGGTCATAACTGAATCCTACTTACGTACATATATACGTCCATAGCCTGCAGCTCGGTCGCTCTGTAAGGTGGCGTTGCGTCCCCCATCACCACGCCTCCCACGTAGTTGGCTGCCTGCCTATATTGCATCCCTCATCCTCACGCTTCCCACGTAATTGACTGCCTGCCCATATAAGGCAGTCCGTCGCTCCGGTCTCTTCATTCCCTTCTTTGCTTCGCCACGGTATTCACATTTCCCTGCTGATAACTGCAGCCTTTTTATTTAATCCACGGCTTCTCCGCTGTTTTATTGTTCATTTATTACGATTATAGTTATTGTGTAGGTATTTTAGACTTAGTTTACTGTTCAGGTACCCATTTCCTTGCGGCGTGTTGTCCCCCATCACCACACCTCCCACGTAGTTGGCACCCTGCCTATATTGCATCCCTCATCCCCACGCCTCCCATGTAATTGACTGCCTACCCATATTAGGCTGTCCTTTGCTCCTGTCTCTTCATTCCCTTCCTTGGTTCGCCACAGTATTCACGTCTCCCAGCTGATAACTGCAGCCTTTTTATTTAATCCACAGCTTCTCCGCAGTTTTATTGTTCATTTATTACAATTATAGTTATTGTGTAGGTATTTTAGACTTAGTTTACTGTTCAGGTACCCATTTCCTTTATCATTCCAACCGTACCCACATTAACATGTCTATCGAGGGGATAACCATTGATCAAAGAACTGTCACTTACCGAGTGGTTTCCATGCCCGGAGATGCCGCCTGCCTTTTACATTCTCAGTGTTACATATTACACGGCCATATCAGGCTCAATCTTGATATCCGGAGGAACATTGTGTCTTATGTATTGAATGACTTGGACAGGTTCAAGGTGTTGATTGATGACGGTACAGGAGATAATTATACTACACAGGGGCACGATAAGAGTGAAATGCTTAAGCCCTTCACCTATGCTTCTGCATGTGAGTTGATGGCTGCCGCTGATTTGTTCGGTTGTCATTCATCATCATTCATCTATTGTATACATTCTACATGCTAGCTTACTACTTCTTAAGGTTGTATATGATGCACTGCCATCAAAGCACAAAGAGTTAGGGGTCCAAAGTGATCCCTGTTTAATGTTTTTTTTTAATTGATGACATCTCTTTATTGTAAAAAAAAATCTTGAGACGAGACAAGAGTATTTCTAAGAGATTTTATCAAGTCCCGCCCTCCTCTCAACCATTTACGGTTAACGACCCACGCCCAATATCAATAGACTCTGCTGAAACAGTTGGAGGTGATTGTGTGGAAGATGAAAACATCAACTTACAATATCTACAACCGTTAACACCATCTGGTCTTCCACCGGCCGAATTACTGTTGAAAGAAGGATGTATCGTAATGTTATTGCATAATTTATGTATGAGTGATGGGCTATGCAATAGGACGAGATTAGTTGTATTCAAAATTGTTTGAAGAATTCTGACATGTAAAAGTTTAACACGCGACAAGAAAGGTAATGTAGTATATCTTCTGCGGAAAACATTAGACATCAAAGGAGATCTTGATATGTCATTCATATTAAAATATTTACAGTTCCCCGTTAGAATAGCTTTTACTATAACAATTAACAAATCACAGGGACAAATATTTGAAAAATCTGTTTATTTATTAGAGAGAAAGAAATGATATTCACTTACGGGCAGTTATACGTTGCGTTGTCATGATGTAACTCCTAACACAGAATTAAAATTCAAAGCGATATTGACAAAAAGTTAATTCCAAATATTATTTTTACTGAAGTTTTAAGTAAAAGTGTAAGTTTAAAAAGTTTTTGCATGTTAATTTCAAAGCCAAAAAGAACGAAAATGTATAAGGCAACAAATACCTCTAATGCAACATGAAACATAATTTTCTTTCAATTTATTATGTTTTACTATTTTTTACTATGGTTAATTACTCACTGCAATGTAAAATAGTTAGGTCTATTATGCATATGTAACAATTCCCATGAAAATAACAAATCTGTTTAAATTGTACATCCACTTCCCCATACGCGCTCGCATGGGGCAGAGCTCCCTAGTTTCTGATATGAAAAAGGGAGCTCTCTGTTAACTTAGGGTTGAGTGGTGGCTCTGAGGCTAAGGATCTGTGCTGGTATCCAGAAGGTTGCCGGTTCGAATTCCCGTCACTGCCAAAAGAGATCCTACTCTGCTGGACCCTTGAGCAAGACCCTTAACCTGTAATTGCTCCAGGGGAGCTGTACAATGACCCCAAGGGGTATGCTAAAACTAACAAATTCCTAATACAAGAAATTGTATAAGACAAAATAAAAAACAAAAAACAACTTCCATCATGGATGAGCTTCTGGCCTTGAATGACACTCTCATTCCGGTATAAGTGTCGTTTATAGACTCAGAAGAGGAAGAAACAGGATGGCAGGCGGAAGCCATGTCAGCGTCCATTAGAGTAGACCCTCTCCACTCTAGGGCAAACAGAAATCAGGTTAGAGCAGGTGCTACAGTCAAATTCTTCCATGCTGTTCTAATCATTCCCATAACCTTAAGGCAAGCTTTAAGACCACATATCTGACAGGTGTGCATTATTCACGTTGCTTATTGCATCAGGCCTTAATATAATTATTCATGTAGAGTGATCTATCTATGAGTAAATGCATTATATATGTGCCTACATTAAAGTGAAATTTCAGCACAGAAGAAGTCATTTGCATTAATTCGGCTTGGCTGCTGCCAGTGATGATCAGAGCTCACAATAGTCAGTAGTCAGTTAGACTCGCAGGGCCAGATATGACTCTAGGGATGAGAAATGAGAATTCATGTCTGGGAACAACTTTTTAAAAAGTTTGTAGTATCTTTAGTATCACTCATCCATTTGATTCTGATGACTGATGTGAGGATCAGTCCTGCTCAAGAGAACATTCGTGTAGCTGATGAACTGGGATTAGCACCCTTCACACAGACACATTGTAAAATCAAAAAGGTCATTTGATGAGTTGTAGACATGTACAAAAACAATGATGCTTCACTATTCTCAAAGGTTTCTGCATTCCACACAGCTTATGTGTCACAACTTTGACAGAAAATTTCCCTTCAGATCCAGACTAATGAGGGCACTGACAGAGAAATGAGACTGCACACCTAATGAGGACACTGACAGAGGAGTCAGAATGCATGCCAGCAATGCCACGGCTAACAAATTACCAAACGTCCCAGTCTTCTTTTACAATCACATATCTCGGTACTGTGTCTTTATACAATCTTGTGATGCATGGTACTTAAGGAAGAATATTTACTCAAGAGCTGGGTGCATTCCAGGTATACAAAAACTGACACACAATCCAAAGACACTGACAGCATTATTCAAATCAATTCCATGCACTGCAGAAATGCCTGTTTGTAATGGAGGAAAATTCAAAATAATGTTTTTTTTTTCTCAAAGATTTTCAATAAACAGACAGACAAAGTAAATGATTTGTCCATGCCACAGAAAGCAGAGTTTCCTTAATTATAACTGTATGACATAAACTCATACTGTCAATGGTGAATCTGGTAACACGGGGTTTCTGTTGTTCCTGGAATAACATCAGAGTTGTTGTTACTAGACAATCATTCAACTTCACAAAACAGCTTTAAATGTAGCCTTTGGCATCATGAAAGAGGAACTTTATGCTCAAAGATAGAAGGTTTTTTTTTTTTTTAAATGAATGGAATATTTTTTTTAATTTGGAAACAATTGAACAGCACCGCTGCCAGTGGAGCACTGTCTCAGGCAGCAGACTAGACATTACTTAATAATGGAATAAAACATCGGATTTTTAAGTGCAGGCACAAAGGATTTTGTATGTCTTTTTGTTAAGAAGAAAGAAATGATATTTTTTTTTAATTCAAATGGGGGGATTTTATATGATTTTTGTGCAGTTTCTGCTTTGTGATGTAGGAGTCTTACTTTAAAGATCACTGATTGAAGATGAAAGACTACCCAGGAATAACAGCTCTGATGTTACTCCAGAAACAGCAGAAGCCTGATGTTATCTGAATATCCTACTGTACTTAAGTAACACATTTTCTGGATCAGCTTATTTCATCAGAGGGTTGCTGGGGTGTATAGTTTGTCCACGAGCATCAAGGTTGCTTCACATATAGCAAGCTACAATGGTTCATAAAGAGTCAATTTAATGTCACCAGCTAATAACATCAAATGAGTAGCTTTAAAGTGTGTGAGGAAACAGAGGTAGATTAGATTAGATTATTTATTTACAAAAGCACATTTAAAACAACAGAGGTTGCGCCAAAGTACTGTACAAAAACATTAAAATAATCATAATACAAACAATCATGCAAAAGCATATTAATAAAACAACCAATTATAACATTATAACAAGGTAGGATTGAAAACGTTTATTCTAATAGTACCAGACCTAACAAAAATACACTTGTGCTAGCTTTCAAATGGCAGACAATCATGATATTATAGATAATATCCACCAAAATAATAAATAAAGTACAAATGTGAGGGCAAAATAATAATATTACAAATAATGAATAATATTATGAATAATTAATAATATTCATCTTGCATAAGCTAGCAGGTAGCTTTCAGTCTTAGTATATTGATCGGTCTCTGGTTCAACACAGTCCTTGCTTGGAGTTCCTTAAACAGACAGATTGATTTGTCTGAATATGGCCACCAAGAGAGAGACGATCTTCTTAGGATGCAAAATGACAGAAAGAAAGAGGGAAACAGACTGCATCTTCCTCTTATTGTGGCCTGTGCTCCCTGATACAGCAATTAATCAGCTCAGGCACCACGAAGACAGCATTTCTTCTAGTTTGAAAGGGTGAACAAGTATGGTTTCAACCAAACAAACAAGAAAGAAAGAATATACAGGTAATTAAGTTGTAAACTGGCCCACACCACACAGTTGATGCGCTTCTTATCAATAATCACATTCCTTAAACTCTTAGGGGAGGAAATTATGAGGGGTATACAAAAAATCCCCAAATCATTCAATAACATGGTAGCAGGATGGAGTAATCAAATATGCCCCTAGGTATTGTATGGTTAATTTGTCCACTGAGTGACGTCGTGCTCATTTGATGTGGTGCATATTTCTGGTGTTTTCTAAAGTAGCACAGGTGACTTCAATGAATTTTTTTCCTACGAATTACCAAGCCAAATTTTCAAGAAACAATTATAATTGCATTTTTGGACTTTGACAAATTTCTTCATAAAGACAGACTGGTGCCATGGACAGACTTTTAATCAGTGATATTACATTAAACTGCTGAGGCGCCTACTAGAAAGTATCAGGAGAAAAAGTCTGGAGAAACCGTGCATATAACATTTGATTTTGCACCAAGACAACACACCCTCACACACTGTGTTGCCGCTCAAAATGTTTTTGACCAAAAACAATGTGGTAGTTTGAAATTGCACCCCCCAACCCCCCATTTGCCAAATCTTGCTCCCTGTGATATCATTTGTTTTCAAAATTTAAATTATGATTGAAATTAAAAAGATTTGTTCATTGTGGAAGAAATACAGAAAAAAACAGGAATCCCCATATATGGTAACAAAACACGAGTACAAGAAATGTTAACAGGAATGGAAGAAATGTAGCAACAATTGTATTGCATTGCAAGGAGAGTATTTTGAAGGTGACTAACTGAGAATTGCTGTAAGTGTTTCTGCCTGGCATTTACCATACAGCAACGGGGATCTTCTATGAGAAGTTTGAGTAGTCTAGACATGATATGCTTTCAATATGCTGTGGGGGTCCTATTTGATCAGTACCCGTGGTTACATAGGCAATTAATTTTATTTAAAAGGAATAGTTTTGGTTTTCACCCATTAATCATTTTTTAAGTTTGAGGTTAGGCTGCCTCATCGTTTGCACTTGAAAGTCTAATTTAAATTTTTGACGCTTGATTTTGCCTAACCAGTAGCTAAATATCCTACAATCGCTTCCTTCCTCTATATCAATAATTTGTATGGAAAAATTGAAATAGCCATGGATGTCAGGGACCTAGGGTTCACAATTACTTATCAGAAAAATATATAATGCACTTAAAAAACAATTTTCAGTTCATGGAGACCAGAGCTAGAAGTGTTCAGAATGGTAGCAGGCCAAGAAGGAGAAATCTAGAGGTGATGGAAGCCTGATCTTCCTTTTCTGGTATAGGACATTCAGGTAAAATGAACAGGCAAAAAATATGTTAAACTTTAAGCACCGTATATATATATATATATATATATATACCATATTATACCCACGTATAAGTCGGGTCTTGAGACCCGAAATATCAATCATAAAATCAGTCCCTGACTTATACACCCTTTCAAAAATGCGACACTTTTTTTTTTTTACATCTTCTTGCCTCCTCCAATCTCGCATCAGTTTCTCAGATGCATCAAATTTTGTTGCAGCAGCACAGTTACCAATTTCTTTCGCTACTTCAACAACATTTATTTTAAAACCAGCTTCATATTTTCTTCTGATCAAACGCTGCATTGTAGATAAGGGATGCTCTTACAATAAAGGTGTATGAGGGTGTGAGATACAAAAAACACAAAACAGTGCAAACGTCACTTCAGAATAGTTTGGGTATTACCGTTTGGTCACATAGGCATAACAGAGAGAGAGAGAGGTTAGGAGCATCTGCTGAAACAGTGCATTGCCACATCCACATGCCTGTGGGTACTCTTTCAGGTGGGCGTTAGCATATCATAATCTTTTGAACCAATATTATAAAATATCAGAAATTATACGGTGAAATCAAGTCTTGACTTATCCACGGGAGAACTTATCCGCAAGTATATACAGTACATTTAAATTTACTCAGCATTCATTGTCCTGATATATCCCCCCATCCCCACACAAACAACTTTGAAAGAGCTGTATTTGAACTAGTGTGGTGCTGAGGTGTCATCCATTGCATGGCTGTCCTCGGGTCCTAGTTTGGGATCCTGTATCAGTGCATGCTCCCAACCTCTGTGTCTTTCTCATGCTTCTGAATAAAGTCTGTGACAATGTTCTGTATTTCAAACAACTCTGAATTACAGTACAGAAGTGAACCCCTTGTAATTATTTCTGGAGGATATATTTTGCTCTTTGATATTTCCATTTCTTTACCTCACCCTTGGGGTTTGTCTTGCATTATGTCTTTATGTTCTTAGTGAAATATTTCAAAGCCTGAGGATTTTCTATGACACAGCCCCTCATTTTTTTTTTTCTACTTCATGTGTCACCATTATTTTTACAAGTGGTAATCATCATGTTTGCCACTCAGCTTGAGTGACTACTCAGATTTGCTGGTTAAAGTATTTAGGTTGTGAGATTTACATGAACATTTTCAGTCAAAGAAGCAGAGAATCTACTGTACATGTTAAAGTTACACTTTCTGTATATGTGCGATAAGTCGTCAGTTGATAGCGCTCAGCACATTCAATTAGTTTTCTTATTTTTAGATATTGTTGGTGTGCATCAGGGTGCAGACCTCCTTTATGATTAAATAAATAAGCATGCCAGTTCATGTCCTATTGTGCTTTGTTCTAAGAGTTTTGGTTTTGGTGTGAGGAAAGTGTTTGCATTTCTGGGAAAAAAATGAACTTTATATACTGTGGCAAGCAGCTGGGGATGGCACCAAGCCGGGATGCCCAGAAGACTGAGGAGACCGTTCTTCACCCACACTATGCAACTTTTCAGTTCCACCAACGCTAACATTATACAAGTTATTGTCTGTTATACCTGCATTTTTACCACTTTTTAATTTAATATTGTTTTTTATCAGTATGCTGCTGCTGGAGTATGTGAATTTCCCATTGGAATTAATAAAGTATCTATCTATCTATCTATCTATCTATCTATCTATCTATCTATCTATTTAAAAGTGAAAGAAAAGTAAATGAATGTGACAATTCAGACTATACAACCTGGATGTGTAGTAGGTTTCACATAAGGTACTGACTGAAGCATCTAATGTGCATTGATGTTCGGGTGTTTCTCATCTCTTGTGGTTACGTGTCTGCTACTCAGGTAACTCACAATATGCAGGTCTTTTGGTAAGTGTGTTCCTGGATGCCCTTTTCACCTCATTATTTTACTTTATAAAGCTAGTTAAAAGTGTGGTTTGTGGCCTGAAGCAGTACACTCATCTTCTTTTATGGGTTTATTGTGAGCTGCTCCGGTCTAAATCGTGCCTCTGACTGAAGCACTGAGCACTATTAATATGTATCTTTGTCTGTTCCAAGGGTTTTATCTTAATTTTTCCAATTTGCAGTTTATTTTCTCAGGATGCGCCACATGGCTCCACTCACCATTTGTCACACTGTTAATGTCACAGTGATTACCATATGAAGTGTCCTCAGTATATACTCTATGCTTTGGCTCTTGTTAGTGGTAGTTAATTATTCAAGTGGGCCCTGCCGTTTGGTTTATTTTCTGGTTTCTGACTTCTTTTTGACTTCAATTACTGATTAACATGTTGCCTTTTGAATTCTTTTTTGCCTGTTTAATTTTTGTCCTATGGTTTTGACCCTTTTGCTATTTAGACTTTGTCTGAAGAGGCATCTCCTAGTCTTGTAATTATCACAATAACCTTTAGACACACTGTGTACTTGTAAAATGAATGCCAGAGGGACAAGGCAAAGAGTTGGGGTGCCTGTTTGATAACCCCATTTAATGATGACAAAATTAAGAAAAGAAAAAATAACACCCAAGGGTGCAAAAAATAACAAACGTCTTAACGTCAAAATTAAGACAGAAGAATTGTTTGAGATGACACCCCTCTCTGTTTTGGGTGGAATTTCTTACTTACACAGATCCCTGAAAATTACCCTTAAGTATATGTGCTTGACAGTTTCCTAATACTAACCTTTGAAACCAGCAGATGTCACCATTTGGTTATCATAGTTGGCGCTTGTGTAAAAGGTTCTGCTTAATCAGCTGGTTTGAACCAGTTCTTATCTTAACAAACACATCAAAGTACTTAAGTGGTCAATTCATACCTTACAAAATGAAAAGATACATTAGCAAAGAGATCTTAACATCCATATAGCATAGAAAAATTAAATCATAATGCTAAAAAAACAAAAGTAACTAAACGACATTCTTAAAATTTCTAAAATATAATAACGCCATACTCCCCAACACATCAGATGGCTTCTGGCCCTCTACAGCTGGGCCAAGGAAGCCGAAGAATGCCGTGTCGTGTCACTTTAAAAATTAAGGTTTTTGTTAATTTCTCAGTGAACACTGAAACGTTTAGCAGAATTTTGACAAAACTGAAATTTATTAAACATTTGTTTTATTAACAACATAAAAGCTTGGTCATCAACATCATTAGGATAAAAAAAAATAATAAATTGTATTCAATTTAGGTGTTGCTAAAATTAATATACACTACAACAAATTCCACCAAATCTAATGTTTTGTGTGATTCCATGATTTTTAAGAACAGCACAAACTCTTCAAGACATAGAATAAACAAATTGGAGACATACTGCCGCATCTGTCTTTCTCCATTCTTGGAGACTGGACGCTGGATGTAGAATGATGCTCAATCTGACTTTTCCGAACTCCCCACAGGTGTTTGGGTTGAGGTTGGGTGACATGAATCCAATGGCCAATTAATCTCTTTCACCCTATTCTTCCTCAGAAATACTGCACTGTCCTTGGATGTACAGTACAGGCCAAAAGTTTGGAGACACCTCCTCATTCAATGTGTTTTCTTTATTTTCATGACCATTTACAGCACTCCATCACTCTCCTTCTTGGTCAAATAGCCCTTACACAGCCTGGAGGTGTGTTTGGGGTCATTGTCCTGTTGAAAAATAAATGATCGTCCAACTAACCTGACTTCTGCACGGTCCCAACCCCATTGATAAAGAAAGAAATTCCACTAAATAACCCTGATAAGGCACACCTGTGAAGTGAAAACCATTTCAGGTGACTACCTGTTGAAGCTCATCGAGAGAATGCCAAGAGTGTGCAAAGCAGTAATCAGAGCAAAGAGTGGCAATTTTGAAGAAACTAGAATATAAAACATGTTTTCAGTTATTTCACCTTTTTTTGTTAAGTACATGACTCCACATGTGTTCATTCATAGTTTTGATGCCTTCAGTCATGAAAATAAAGAAAACACATTGAATGAGGAGGTGTGTCCAAACTTTTGGCCTTTACTATATGCTTTGGGTCATTATCATGTTGAAAGAGTGCCCAGTGACCCAGGGCATGGAGAGATGGTAGCTTCTTCTCCTTCAGTATTTTGCATTACATCTGTGAATTTATAATGGTATCAATGAAGTGCAACTCTCTGATACCTGCAGCATGTGATCCTCTACTTTTCTCTTTGTACACTACCTCACTGGGCTCCATCATCTAATCCCATGGGTTCTCTTATCAGTGCCGTGCTGATGATACACAGCTATATATGTTGTTCCCTCTGGAGGACAATACAGTATCAGCTAGTGTCTGCGTATTTCTTACTGAAAGCTCAACCTGGATGAAGGGCCACCATCTACAACTCAACCTGGCAAAACCGGGTTTCTTGTGTTCGTGGCAAGCCAGTCTGTTTAACTGCCCATCTCTGTACAGCTTGGCTCACTGTCACTAACACATGCCAAGTCTGTATGTAACCTTGAGGTGGTGATTGAAAAGCAGGTATCTTTTTCTCACCACATTTCTACTGTCTTTCGTTCATGCAGATTCATGCTGTACAACATCCACAAGATCAGACCTTATCTGAAGGAATATGTAGCACAACTTCTGGACTAGGCTTTGGTCTTGTCGCATCTGGACTACTGTACCTTGCCTCTGTCAGGAGTAGCTGCATGAGCTGTCAAGCAGCTGCAGATAATCCAGAATGCAGCGGCTCGTCTTGTATTTTGCCATTTGAGACTGGCATATGTCACTCCTCTCTTCAGGTCACTACTTCTAACCCACTCAGATCTGCCAGTGAACAGCATCTTGTGATGCCACCTCTGTGTTGTATCAAGTCTCAATCCAGACTCTTTACCTGTGTAGTTCTGAGTTGGTGGGATGGGCTGCATACCTCCATTTATACTGCTGACCTCCCTCAATATATTTAAGAAGTAATTGAAGACCCATCTGTTCTGTGAATATAGTCTAATTGATTAAAGAAGAAGAAGAAAAAACTATGCTCTATGTTATTTTATATTGTTGGTTAAGTTTAATTACTTTATCAATTATAATCTATGATTGTACATTTTTAGTTATTACCTCTTTTCACTTGTGGCAATCAACTTTTGTTACCTGTCCTACTACATTTGCTGAACAAACAGGCCCCAGCCTAATGTTAAGTTAATTATGTTTACCTCAGTTGTAAGTCACTTAGGATAAAAGTGTCTGTCAAGCAAATAAAAAACATGGGCCCTAATACTGACCCCTGTGGAACACCACTCTTAACATCAGCCAATTCTGAAAAGGCCCCTGACACCATAACCCTCTGATTGCTGTGTTTTAACCAATTTTTCACACATCTACACACTATACCCTGAACTACCCCTTGATTTAGTTTTATGCCCAAGCTCTCATGACACCATATCAAATGCTTTTCTGAAAGTCAACCCATCATTGTGGTGTAATACGCCACCAACACGATTTATGTGGACACCATGCATTTTTCATTGTACTCCATTACTTTTCATTGTATTCCTTTGCAACACTATACGGTTTAGATGCCATCAGTTCCAAAAAGATTTACCTTTGTCTCATCAAAGTCCCAATAGTCTTCACCTTTGTCAACATAGACCATGGCAAATGCTAAACAGGCTTTCAACTTCTTTAGCTAACTGTGATGAACTGACATGGTGATTTTTCCTAAATTTTCATATTACAAATCACTCGTGTCAAGGTGTTGGTTTACATGGATGGCTTGGATATCTTAGAGAGCTCACCACAAGTCCATCCTTTTTGAATTTCTGAATCACTTTTGCTACTGTATTCCAGGTGATTAGCCATGCTTCAGTAATTTTCTTGTAGCCTTGACCATTTTTGCATAAAGAAATGATTTTCTTTCTCAAGTCTTTGTCTTCCATGTGATGCCATTTATGTATTTAATGGGGGGCATTTTACTTGTTGAATACCACGCTGATTTGTCAGTTATCTTGTTGTCACCTCTGTGATGATTGATTAGAACTCATCTGTTGTTGAATTCCTGTTAATATGCATTTCATCAAGTGTTATGTCTAAGACCTTTATTGGGGTGTAGCTATTTTTGCACCATGGTTTAAAAAACCCATTTGCAATCAATAAACCAGATTTTCTGGACTGTTTTATGATACAGAAAGTATTCATTCTGAAGAGAGACAGATAATTTACTGGAAAATCTGTTGGGGTGACCTCATTTATGCTGAGCACTGTAATTTACTCCCTACAGATGTAAGACTCTTTGATAAAATTTACAGAAGACACTTCAATCTCTAGTACCAACATCACTGCAAGGACTTTAACATCAAGATACAATCTTATACTAAAATGATATTAGGACATATATGTGTCTAATGTTTAAGTTTGGCGAGTTAGTCATGAATGATCAGGGTAAAGACCCTGTTGCATTACATGACTTTTCTTTTCAGTCATAAGCTTTATATACAGTGGGTATGGAAAGTATTCAGACCCCCTTCAATTTGTCACTCTTTGTTATATTGCAGCCATTTGCTAAAATCATTTAAATTAATTTTTTCTCTCATTAATGTACACACAGCACCCCATATTGACAGACAAAAAAAAGAATTTTTGAAATTGTTGCAGATTTATTAAAAAAGAAAAACTGAAATATTACATGGTCCTAAGTATTCAGACCCTTTGCTCAGTATTTAGTAGAAGCACCCTTTTGAGCTAATACAGCCATGAGTCTTCTTGGGAAAGATGCAACAAGTTTTTCACACCTGGATTTGGGGATCCTCTGCCATTCCTCCTTGCAGATCCTCTCCAGTTCTGTCAGGTTGGATGGTAAACGTTGGTGGACAGCCATTTTTAGGTCTCTCCAGAGATGCTCAATTGGGTTTAAGTCAAGGCTCTGGCTGGGCCACTCAAGAACAGTCACAGAGTTGTTGTGAAGCCACTCCTTCGTTATTTTAGCTGTGTGCTTAGGGTCATTGTCTTGTTGGAAGGTAAACCTTCGGCCCAGTCTGAGGTCCTTAGCACTTTGGAGAAGGTTTTTGTCCAGGATATCCCTGTACTTGGCCGCATTCATCTATCCCTCGATTGCAACCAGTCATCCTGTCCCTGCAGCTGAAAAACACCCCCACAGCATGATGCTGCCACCGCCATGCTTCACTGTGGGGACTGTATTGGACAAGTGATGAGCAGTGCCTGGTTGTCTCCACACATACCGCTTAGAATTAAGACCAAAAAGTTCTATCTTGGTCTCATCTGTTAATAAGTTTGACACGTCCTCTGACTAAAAGTCTTGTAATGTGACATCGGCTTAAGGCAGACAGGGTTAGCATTTGAGATGATAGCAGACTTATTTGTGAGAGGACGTGGCACTGATGGAAGAGAGGTTATTAACAATTACTTTAAAATTAAATGCACCTTAAAAAAGAATACATGTCTGAGTGTCAGTCCAGTTGCTATATATTATGGTGCATCACAAGCATTTTAGTAATTACATGCATTGCATTTATCATTCCAATAGATGGCGCATCATCAACATTAGAAATGCTTTTCCAAATCAGAGAAATGTGCATTGCATGATGAACTGTAAACGTTAATGCTGAGGTCTACATCGATTACTTAGATTTCAATCTGTCTTAGCTGTCTGGTAATACAGCTAGTATATAATAATGTTATACTTCTGTCCCTTGATATTTGTGCATTTTCAATTGCATCTGCCTGTTTTCCTCCTGTGCTAACAAAATCAGTGCCAGTTACGGGGCACATTCTGCTTCATCATTAAAGGGGTGATTATCTACATACCTTCTTCTGTAGTACTAGGGTGTTGTACCGTGTTAGCCATTATGAAATGGCTTGGCTTTTCTCTACATACCTTCTTCTGAAATTTGTGGTTGACTTCATCTTTCTTGTGCCTGTTTGGTGCATATCTCAATTTACAGTGTGCACTAGCCATATAAATAATAAGCAAAAATAACATTGCATTTATCTATGTGTAGTCTTCTCTTCCTAGACTGTAGAAATGGTTAACAGTTTCTCTACCAGGGAGATTCATTTTTATCAGCTCCTTATCTGCTTTCCTTTTATCATGCTTGCTGTCCTTTACTGTGTTTGCCAAGCTCTTTGCCTAATATCCCTTGATACATGCAGTTAAAGTTTCCATCCTGACCTCATCCTTGCAGTTTATTGTTTGAAATGCGGCAATTTCCCTCTTTGTTTAGATTACAGGTTTACAGGATGTGAGATCAAATCTCTCTTGGAGATTGGCACATAAATATAAAATACACATTAGCAGATGATTCCAGATTTTGTTCTTCCAAACAGAAAAAATTGAATCCTGAATGAATTGTTTTTTTTTTTGTTTTTTTTTTTTACTCAAAAAACATTAGAGATGTGCAGAAATGCATAAGCAGTTTGATTTTTGTGTTGCATTCAGAAGCAGCTCCATTAATCACTAAATTCCCTCTGTTCATTAAAGGAATTTGGGATGTGAGTTCCTCTAATATGCACCCTTTCATTATTATTAAAAAAACAAGTGCTTTGAAAATCAAGCAAATGAATACTTTGAGCTGTAACATTAATTATAATGGTGCAGTCAGTGTTTAGTGCTTCATGGATTCGTGGCCTGGATTCAAATCCCACATTCTCCTTGCCTCTGCATGGATTTTCCTCATGGAACTCAGTTTTTCATGACACATGTCTAAAGATGGGTGTGCTGGGTGATTTGTTAATTCTAAATGGTCTGTGTGACTATGTGCTTGAATAGGATCTGCGATCAACTCACTCCTACCCAGGGCTGGTTCATGCTTTGCTTCAAATTTCTGCCAGCAACCTTGAACTAGCAGATTGAGAATTATGTGTTATGCTAATTTTATTTTATTTAATGATGATGCTCTTCAGTATCAATAAAAACTAGGGCTGGGCAAGTTAATGCGTTACAAGTCATTAATTATTTAATGTCGACAATTATTTTATCACATGTTAACGCAGTTTTTGTTATTATTATTATTTTGAAAGCCTCAGTCTCGCTAGCGATCGATAGAGATCTGTGATCTTCTTGTTACAGCACTTTTCGATACACTTTTGCTAGAAGGAAAGTTAGCTTTATTGATTTGACCTCGGTTCCCTGCACGTGCATGAGTAGCGAAGACCGAACAGAGATACCAAATGTGGAGAGATACCAAAGTTAATGCTCAAAGCAAAATAATCAGTGGATGACTTTTTTCGTATTATCGCTGAATCGGACTCTGATTTGTCGAACTCCGATTTTGATGCAAGTGATCTGGAGATGTAGATCGAAAACAAAAGTGAGGTGCCGGCATCAGTGGTGCTGAACACGTTCGTGTAGCTGATGCACCTATGACAACGTTCGCCTGGGAGGACAGACAATTACGATGACAGAAGGTACAAATCATATTGCGTCTCACGGAGACAGCCAGGCAGCCATCCCACCGTGCATTCCTGCTGACCGTTGAGCCGCCCTGCAAACAGACACCGACAGCAGGCACAACAGGCAGCAACAGACGTTTTATGTTGATTTATGTGTGAAACTATTGCTTTGTGTGCTTTTCAGTTTTTTGGAGAAAATATTAGCCCTCAAAGAGTTGCTACTGAACATAAACTGTTTATGCTGCTCCCTGATAAAAGAAAATGTTTCTGCTGGTATCTGTTCAGATTAAAAAGAAAACAGATTTATAAATGTTAACTTGCTGTTGCTCGGAAGGTGCCTGTTATAATGTTGTGATCGTGTCTCTGGACTCTGAGGGTAACTTGTTTTTCTATAACAAACTAGATAAAACGTTAATGCCCTGGCAGTGGCAAATAGCTTTGGTTTTATATTTGATTTGATTACATTAATGTTTAAATTGAGATTTACAAGAAATATTTTAACTGCTACTATGTAAAGGGAATACTGCTGTTAAAAGGCACCTTATTTGTTTAAAGTGTTTGCAATCCAAATACACGCAATACACTGCTTTTGTTTATGATTGAATTTTGCACATAACAAAGTGATTGTAATTGTCTGTGATTAATCACAATTAAAATTTTAATGCTGCCCAGCACTAATAAAAACTAAATAATGTTACCACTATTGTGCAATTAATTAACTGCTTCAGTTAGGTGAAATAGTGTATAAGTGGAAAAGAATGGCTGGAATTGAAGACCTTTAGTTTGTAGAAGAGGGTGTCACGGTGTGTAGTGTTGTCTCATGGATCCAGTGTACCAGATTCAGACTGCAGACCCATCTTCTGTGGATGTAGTTTGGCATCAATCACATGTCCATACTCCAGTCTTGCTCCCACATTTCAAACACTTCTGTGTTAGGTTAAGTGACAAATCTAAACTGTCCCCATGTGTATGTTTGAGTGTGCATTGCCATGCACTTGTGCTGACTGCGTAAAATGCCAATAGCTTTTAAGTGGAGATAAAATTAGAAGACATCAGAAAACAAAACGGTAACCAAGGGGGCAAAATCAAAAAGACAAATGAACAGGCAAACTAGCACAGAATCTGAAACAAGAAATCATAGCAAGGAAAAGGTGGCAAAGATCAAAAGAAAAAAAAATGAAAAAGAAACATGTAAACCGGAGTCAAATTGTTAAAAAATGTTAATCCTGGTCAAAAAGCAGAGCAAATTGAGGAGCAAAAATAAATGTAAGTGTAAGAAAGCAGACAAGACTACAATAAAGGTTTGAGGTACTACCTTGGTAACCCCATATAACTGAATTGTTTAAAGTAAAGAAAACATTCAACAATTGCAGAAACATTTTCACATAACAAGTGTGGCAGTAGGGGGCGCTAGTGCTCCCTTGAACCCTCAGGTACCACGCCAGACACCAGGTAAAAGTCCCAGACTCTTTATTTTTCTTTAGCACAGTGCACCAAGCACCTTCCACTCTACTCATAAACTACACAATGATACTATTCTCTTTCCTCCTTGCCCAGACACTTCGCCCTCCTACCTCCCAGCTCAGCTCAGCTCAGTGTCTGGACTGGCCCATAGTCCTTTTATAGCCCCTGACCCAGAGGTGTTCCTGCCCAATCAGTCCACAGTCCCTTATTCCTTCCAGGTCAGGGTAAACAGTCCTTTTCTTCAACCCGGGAGCACGTCGTTTCTTCCTGTCACGTGACCGTGACGCACTCCCGGGTCATAGGGCACATAAGAGCCCGCAAGCCCCCCTACAGCGACTCCCTGTGGCCCCCAAGGTATCCAGCAGGGCTGTGTAAAAACACTACATAGTCCATGAAGCCTTGCTGGACCTCGGGGCACGATCATGCTGTCGGGAGAGCTCCTCCTGGCGGCCTGGGGGTGAGGACCGGAACACGAAGCCGGCAGTCCTCCACACAATATAACAACCAAATAACAAAAATGCTCAAAACAGCATACCAATATGAAAAATAAAATGGTGTCATGGTAGAGATGCTAATAATTTTTAACACTGTGAAAAACACTTGTTACATTTTACCCAGAGTTTATTTCCTAGCTTATGTTTATTTTCTGGTTTACTGTTTTCTTTGTTTTTTTTTTAAATTGTTACATTTCATATTTCTCTGTAATTTATGTTACATTTATTTATGATTTAAGATGTACAGTATGTACTATCTCATTAAATGCCTTTAAGTTCTATTTACTTTGTGAGTGGAGCCCCAGGAGGCGGGGCCGCCCTGATGTCACAGCTGCTGGAATCTCCCTCTTGCTATACATTGAGCCAGTGAGAGAATCTCAGCAGTGGATTGTCGGGGTTCTAGAGCAGTTTTTATGTCGTCTTGTTTTCTTTGGCTGTTCCTGGTTTTTATGACTTATTGCCCTTATTTTTTGGATGTAATGGTGGCTAGTGTTTTAGGACTTGTGTATGATAGGGTTGCTTTTTTAGGTGGCTTTTTATTTTTTTGTATTTTTTTGAGGATTTGTATTTGTCCTATTTTAGTAGAAAACAATTTATAAAGATGACAATTTATGACTCTTATAGTCTTTTGTGTCCATAACAATCACATAAGAATATTTTAAAGTCACTTAATTTTTTTTTGGCCAGCGCCTACTACTGACTGTTTTGGGATAAAACCCACATATTGCTGTTTGACTTGTGTTTATATCTAGTTATCCAAGACATCAAGCTTTTTGTGACCACAGGGTTTGGCCCTATACACTGAAAAAACATTTTTGGACCATATTTTATGCAGAAAATTATGCTCTTATAATAAAAAGTAAGCCAATTGATGTCAGCAGTAACTTTGAATGCACACCAGCATTCAGAGGTGTATTCTTATTGCCAACGTGACACTCTCTACCCGTCTCAGTCCTTTGCTGGTCCAATTTCTTGTCCCCTTTTGTGATGCAACGAGTTGCGATCTGTATCTTTATTATTCTGAGATGCCATCTTTGCTTCCTTTGGCACTGCTGTGTCAGCATTTTTGGTGTCTTCCGTTGTTATAGCAATTCTCTCACAATTCTGCGGGGTATGTGCCGCTTGCGACATCTTTTGAGCAACAGTTTAAAGGTCATTCCAAACATATAATAGCTGTAGTAGGTATGCCTTGGTGGATGAAAAAAAAAGTATTCTTTAGTGTTTGCTTAGCTTTTTATTGAAGTAGGCCATAGTGTTCTCTGGTGCTCTGATTTTAACTTTAACCTCATTTTGCCCCTTTTGATCCTGTTGTTTGGTTTCACTTTGACTTTTCTGCTGTTTTGACCTCTACTTGCCTTTTGACCACATTTCCTTGCTACTGTTTTCCTCCCCTCTTGTGGGCAGTTTGGGTATATCTTTGGGACTTTGTGCTTAGGAACTCTCTAGTTCACAACAGTCATTTTCAGAATAAGTTGGTGTTGCGGAAAATACGTAAAAAAAAAAAGTCTTCAGTCATTGCTGTAAATGAAATTCAAAGACATTCTTTATTTATACCAACTGGAGGAAGCTCTCCATAGCAAGGCTCTCCATAGTAAGTCTAACTAGTCTTTAAGAAAACGGCTCCTGTTATCTTTAATGTTCATTTACATACTGTACAGTAGTTGGTAAACATTTCAATTCCACCAATTAGCACTCAGATAAAAGTTACATGCTAGCAATACCCTTCTGTCATTAAATAACTTTCAATGGTCCCAAAATAGTTAATCATTAAGAGTCTTGCCTAAAATTTGATTTACAGAATAAGACTTCTTATACTTAAACTATTATCACAGAACAAATGTCAAAGTTAAATGTTATATATGATTTTATTTCCTAATATAAAATGCTCTGGTACAGATGACATCATGATGTCCTAGAATAACAGGCAGGCAGTTTCAAACACTTTTTTCTTTTCAGCTGTGTTGCTGCGTAACACTAAAAATAAATACATTTCTTGGGAAGACTTAAAAAACCACATGAAGGATGTATAAATTGGACCAAATATTTCAAGGAGGCACCAGAAAAATTAAAGAACCCAATCACAAAAATATGGTGGTGGCTTTTGGTCTAGGTCATAATTCTGGAATCTAGATTTTTCATTATGCATAAGTATTTGGTACAGCTTTGCGACTGAGTGGACAACTAACTAAAGAAAGTATTTCTATATTAGTGTTCTACCAGAGGTAAAAACTGGCAAGGGAAGTATGAAAACAACGTGAGGAGATAAAATACTAAAACGTAAATGTGACACCCTCAGCTAAAATACTAGGCATAAACTAGGCACTTTTATTGAATTAAAATACCAACCCATAAACCAAAGCTGAAGAGACAAAGCAAGATTCAAGACTGCATGAACTTTAAACTAAGTGGAAAGCAAGAGATACTGTACTGTATGTTTAAAGATGTTATCCACAAACTTCAACAAGGAGGGAGACACACTCTAATGCGGTCACATGATGCGACTTCCAGGACACGCCCCCTAGCAACAGATATCCACATCATGGCAACTGCAGCTCATAATAGCAGCACCTTCTGAAACAACAAGATTGTATTACAGGTTTTCAAAACAAATTAAATAATTACTATCAGATTGAATAAATGTATAAAATGAGCATAAAGTTGAATTCTATATTTTTTAAACCTAAGAATAAATAAATCTCAGAGGAAAAATTATAACTTTAAAAAAAATTTACTAAGATACAAAATCATAACAATCCACGATTCATAGATGGGTCACACTGCAGCTGTGTTCAAAGTGAAGCTTTAAGATGTGAGATTTCATTGAATGCTATTCATAGGTACAGTAGTATGCTGAGAAATAGTTTCTCAAAGCAATTAATATAAAATAACTTAGTAAAATAACACAAAAACATCTGTTAATTTTTATTCATCCAAATTTCATTTGCAATTATGGCTTTGCAAAAATATTCATCTTTGCTGCTGCCATCGTGCAATTAAAGTTCTATTGTTTTGTAATTACCACTCTTTACAAATTCAGGTTTTGACCTTGAATTGTTGGCAATCACAGACCTTTCCATTATATTTATAGGTTTAGATTTATGATAACAAATGTTATTCTTGGTTACTTCATTAATTGTATGCTTTTGATGTCTACACTAAAAAAAAGTCTGATTACATAGTTCACAAAATGAAAAATGACAAAAATCTGGCAATCTGGTTAGCTGGATATTTCCATCCTTGTAAAGGCAAATTGAAAGAAACTAAAGTAATTTTAGTAAAGTGTATTTCGTTAGCAACCTTAAAGTCTTTGATGTTGAAGCTTGTAATATTTTCAAAATGGATCTAACCACATTTGACTTGTTGTGATATACCGAGGTGGGGTTTGAGTTGTTCTGTGGGCAATCAGTCACTAAAAAGTAAATACATTTACCATGAAGCATATTCTGCACTGGCTGTAGGGCACTTGAGATCCCAGGGGCACTGAACTAAGCTTTATTATTTTTTTTATGATTAGTACAGTAGGTTTTTTGCTAACCTGGGAGAGAGTTGTGTAAGGTAAGGGGAGTCTCGCCCATTTAAAAGTTTGTTTGAACAACAAATAACCCTCTTAAACGTTTATGCATATGCTAGTTCCATTGAGTAGAACATCCAAAGCATTAAATGTGCTGATTTGAAGGCAACGCCAGGGAAGGATTTAGGGGTTATGCAAAAACTTGTATATTTTTCTAATTGTTTCACAGTGGAAAGAACCAGAGACAGGACAAGTCATTCTGAACCCATCTTCAAGTCCCTGCTAGATCATCTCCTTTTGTTCTGTATGCCTCATAGTCCCAAAAATGCCTTAACAAGTTCTCGGTCTCAAAAGGCAGCTGGAATCGGCACAATGCACTGGGAGCTCAATTATCCTGCTACCTACAAGACTATAAAAAGGAGAACTTGAATGAACTGCAGTTAATATTGAAAAATGTGTTCCCTTTAACATATTTACTGTACTGTACAGAGAGCCTCATCTGCCTCCCCTGACCGTACATCCCTGCTGAATTAGGAGTATCAGGAAATTCTTTGAAAAATACGTGGAAATCCTAGTCCTGGTGTGCTTTGCTCAGCTTATTGCGAGTACAAACCTTATAAGAACCAATGGTATAGAAGATTGGTGAAAAAAGTTTACTGAAATATTCTCAGTGTAAATACTGACAACAGTAAACAGTAGAGGCATCCATTTGTTTGGTTTACTGTTGTAAAATGAGTCAGTTGACTGGAATGCATTAGTGGATGTGCCAAACACATCTGATGTTCAGTACAAATCCACTGCCTAGTCCATTTATGACCTCCTGGCCCTGACAGTCTTGGTAGGAAACTGGGATTGTATGTTTTGTGGTACAATAAGGTAGGGGGACCTTCTGTCCTGGAAAGTTGCAGTTTCAGTGAATTTCCTTTATGTTTTACTTAACCTTGCATTTTAGAGGACCAAGCAATATGTAGTGTATTGTTTTGCAGTTTTGTACATTGCTGGGGTGCATCCAGGGGGCCATAATAGCACAATGGTTAATGCTGGGGTCAAATTCAGCTTATCCCTTCATCCCTTGTGAAGTCTGTATGATCTCCCCGAGCTGTTCAATCCATTAGGGGCAGAGTTCATAAAAGTTTGCGATGGTGCAGGCTGACTTCATGCTTCCTCTTCATTCTTGGGAGCCTTTTGAACCCAACACCGTTGATAACGTAACTGAGATGAGCTGAGCAGATGAGGACAAAACACACCTAAAGCAAAGTCCTCTGTGATTTTATTGAAATAAACAACAATGTTCAAAAAGGGCAGTGCAACATCTGTAATTAATAACTAATCCATAAAATGAAGTGTTCTGTGGAGGTTAAAATCAATCCATAAATAATCCATTAAAATGAGGTTAAAGGTCAGGCAGCAAGCTCTCTTTTTATCCTGTGAGCCTTGGTGCCCTTTTAAAAATCAGACTCCTCCTCTTGCTCTGTCTGGACCTTGCTGCCTAAGGAGAAGTCCTCCAGCAGGCGCAGACACCCTTCTTCTTCTGGCCTGTGTCCCTGATGCCAACCCTATGGCACCTACTGCACCCACTGCTGCCTTTCCAGGCTCCACCCAGCGAAAACATGGCCTGTCCCCTCACCACCACAGATCTGTTGGCTCCTCACAGCCGCAGATCCGTTGGCTCCTCACCGCGAGAGGACGCTCCTGAGCCTAGTGGTCGCTCCTGCTACTAGAATGTTCAACAGGAGTGACTCCTGATCCCACTACTGAGCGCCAGCCGCACACTCCTTCCTGGGGCTCCACATTCCTCACATCACACCTGCTAACTCTTTCTCACTGCTGCCTCTCTTCTAGCTTTCTTCAACCTCCATGCTCTTTTCCTTTTCTTTCATTTTGTTCCTTTTTTTCCTCTTGTCCCGGCTCATCTTGTAAAGCTCCGTGTGTGCAGCTTTTCAATGGCGCACTATGGGAAGCCAATGAAGCAATTGAGAAAGGCCGCACCTTCACATCCAGGTGCATCGTGCTCCAATTACTCCACCAACTCCCTGCAGCTGCGTGAGTGCGACCACGGAGAATGATCTGGCTAACTGATTATTTATTAAAACTACCATTCTTTCTGAGACGCGGCGCTGCTATACCACAAAGTTGGACGCCAACTGGCACATGTGCTCTAAATTCCATGGTATGTACACAGAAGGGTGCCAATGATGTAACTGGAGTGGCATGAGCCATGGACACCAAGGGGGCCCCTTGCCAGTTGTTAAAACCTAAGACTGACTACCCACTATGGACACCAAAGGGCACCAGTCAACACCCTCGACCTGCCTAAGGCCGGAGTTATACTTCATGCGACGCAACGCATGCTGCAGCAGACGCTCCTGCTACGCAAGCGTTGTAGTGTTTATACTTGCGCGTGTACTTTACCTAAATCTGGAGGAATCCACCAGGTGGCAGTGCGAGATATTATCATGGTGAGAACATGTTCGGCTTCTCTGTGTTGTGAATTGCCTAAATTCTGATGACACCTTACTGCAATATTTCTGTAAAGGATGTTTAATGATTAAATCCATCAATCCAGGGATGTGTCCATTCCAGCAAGCATTTGGCACAAGTGAGAAGCAATCCCTGGACGAGGCCTCAGCTCATCACAAGGTGAATACAAGCACACACATACACTAGCGTCATTTTAATGGCACCAAATCCCCAAATCTGCATATCTTTGGAAGGAAACCGGAGCACAGTGTGGAATACAAGCAGGAAATACCAGCAACATAACTCCCTGCGAGACAGCAATGCTATCGCTCCGCCACTGTGTCACCCCCATGTGTATAATTATTAACAGTATTCATTATTTAACTGAAATTATATGTAAAATGTAACATACACACTTTAATGCATTTAATCATGAAAGTGATATCAAGTTTAAATCTAAAGATTCTAAATGTGCAGAGAGTTGGAATATCATACATTTAATTTGTTCTGTGTGGTGATCTATTGCTGCTTGCCGCTGCTGTCAGGTCCATAAAGCTCGTAGCAATTAAAAACTGGGATGACGTTTACGATGGTCTGCTTTAATGATAAAGTAAACTATGAGGTTAAAGTGGACATTTCGAGATTAAAGCCGAAATTTCCACTTTAATCACAAAATACACGTTTTCACTGTGTCCTTTATTTTTTTCTCAGTGGCTTAAATACAGCGATATACATTATGTTGCTGTTGTGAAGTTGCAAAAAAAAAAAAGACGGCACAAAAGATGGTATGTGAGACTTTTAAAATGTATCGTGTCATTACGATCGGGAATGTGCGACGCTTGAATATAAAGGCACCACGAATGCATCTGTATGTTAGCATTTTGCTTCACCACATCGAAGCATTCATCAAACAGCAAAGCACGCACATCGATCCCCGTAGAATCTGCATAGAGGCTTTCTGTCACATGTAGATAATAAACAGAGACTCTGATATCACGTTCCAACTTGATCACACTGTGCCCCCCGACTTTTTGCTGGTACTGCAACTCGCGCACGCATCACGTTAATTTCTGAGGACCTGCTCAGAGGACGCGTGAAATGAACGCTGGGAATGCGTGGCAACCATGATGTAGGCACGTACGCGTTCTGAGCGTGAAGTATAAACCGGCCCTAAGGCTCCAGTTATATTGCTGATCCCAAACTCCTCCCACCTGACCAGCCTAGGGCTACAAATCGGCTTCTGGGGTAATTTGGTGGACTAGCACGATTTTCTGTTTTTGTGCCATGTACTTCTTAAAAAGTGAGGTTTTTTTTTGTAGAGGGTTCTTTTTGGAGGTACAGTAGACCAGGCTCCTAGTGGTTCTCCACAATGTGCTTGAAGATAACTGGGTACCTGGAAGTGCATAGTCCATCCTGATGTTATGGTATATTATGCTACATTTTTACTTTAATGCAAATTTCTTCTGTTTTATATAATTTAGGACTAAGTGAAGTGTCTGTTTGAGATGGAGAGTCAAAGGCCATTGTATGTATGCCTCCAAAAAGTAGTGCACTGTTCTTTTCAACATTCAGATTTATTAACAGGCACCATAAATCAACTGCCTGAAAGGTGGAAAAGAAATGCAGGCAAATGAAATCAGCTTGAATGTAATCTACATCCATGGTAATGTATCTCAAAAGAAAATGTTCGGCTCCTCAGAATGCTGAATTGGTTTTAATATAACAAGACGTTATATTTGTAAAATGCATAACTTTATCGCATAGTCTAAAAAATGCACACACTCTGTGGCTGTCCAGGGCTAAGCTTTCCTCCATCGACGTATACTGTAATACCCTAATATTGATAATATAAAATTCCTTATTCTGTTCATCTTTTAATGACACATTGTGTGTTCTGAGTGAAAATTTTCAGGTAAGCAAGGCAGACATCTCAACGTGAAGTAGTTAACTCAGATATCATGGGACTGGAGAGTGTTAACACATCCAAGTAATAATTATACTGTATTCTGTAAACATAACAGTAATGGCCTTGTAAACTCAACGTTCTCAAAGCCACGTAATTCTTTTCAGGGTCATGCAGTCTGTACTGGCAGAATGAGATACTGTATAAGGCAGGCTCTCATCTTGGACTGATTGCCTGTGCATCACAGGGCCCATTTATGCACACACCCTTTTCCTCACTGAGCCAATGAACATAGCACACACATCAATAGAACATGGGGGGGGGGGATTGATTTATATGGATTAAAACCCATGTAAAGATCGAAAGAAGGTGCTAAGTCCACTTGACAGCGACTGAACCCAGGGCACTGACCAATTTAGGCCTTAATTTAGGACTTGGCATCCCTCTCTCCCTTTTAAGTTTTAAAATTTCCAACCAACAGACCTTATCATGCAACCAGCGGGTTGTGAAGATAACACAGAATATTTGGGGCACTCAGCTTCCTTCTTTTCGAGTCATATAAAGCCCTTGCTGCCTTAAAATATCAAATGATATAATTAAAGTCTCTGGCCATCCTGCATAGCCACCTTTCGTACTCCTTCCTTCTAGTAAATGGCACAGGGCAATCAGCACACACACCAATATATCCAGAGGCAGTTTCTACCCACAAGTCAAAAAGTTGCTGAAAGACCAATCATAAGTTAATAATACTATTTATTCATTTATTTGTTGTATTGTGTTAACTGTTTTAAGGAGATATGCACACAAGAATTCCATTGTATTATGTACACATGACAATAAACTTGACTTGACAGTCAGTGTGTGAGACAGTAGTACCATCCACTGTGACATCATGCTTCTCAAGTAAAAAAGAGAAAGCCATTTAAATCAATTGTTTATTTGCATGAATGACTTGCCTGTAGTTGCTCATATTAATTTGATAAATTAACAATCCAAATCTATTCTAGTGCTCCTGGGCCATGGTTCACCACTCATGATTGATGGGGATGGGCATGAATTATGCATGGTTGACTGGGTTTGCAAGTATAGATTATTAAATAGAAGATTATGGGGCCAGGGGTCACAGGAGGGTGGTATGGTGTTTTCTTTATAAAACTTTATTCAGGATCCAGTCACCCTGAAGAAGACTGCAGCATTGCTCCAGAACATAACGTGAATAGTCTCATCTGTGGAGTACTTGTATGATTTAAGCCAAAATAGTTGAGCTCTAAGAACATGAAAATGAGCTAAGGAGATTGGATATACAGGCTTGCAGTTGTATGCTTACATTTATATTAACCGTCCACCCATTTTCAAACACTCTTAATCCACTAACATGTTTTAGCAGTCCATACATAGTTCATGCACACATTCAGCCACAAAAGATTAATTTAAACAAGGGCTGCTGTTCAATTAAAATACATTATGAAGATTAATCGCATGATTAATATCTTTAATCAAATTTAATTGCATACTAATTGCAATTAACTGTATGTTTTTCAAGCATATTTATATTTTCTGTAAAGCGGAAATTACTCAGTGATAAATTTGTAATATGAAACAATTTTAATAATCGCTTATCTAAGCATATTAACTTATTTCAATTAGGTTATTGAAGACTTTTGTGTAACAGAAGCAACACCCAAAGACCACCAAACACCACAACCCAAATCCCCATAGGTTGCCATAAAATTTTGGAAAACAAATATGTGTGGTTTGAACTTCTATGTTGCAAGACAAATAACAAAAGTAATAACAAACAAACATAAAATCCTGGTTCATCTTTTGTGCGCAATCAGCACTGTTATAGCTCAGGTTGTGCTTAAATGTGTGATCCACGTGCGTCACCTCATTACAAGACATTAATCATATTGATTAGGCTTTTAAATAGCAAAATACAGACTGAAAAAAGCCCTCTAAATATGCATCTGATTGGATTGTTTATTTAGATGTTTAAAATTGCACACTGTCATTGAATGTAACATTTATGAATTATACAGTGTAGTAAGTCTTAACTATCTTAACTTTCAGCCTAGATGGGTGGAAATATTAGCCTGATTCATTTGCACAGATTATTGCCTAGTTTTAATGGTTCCAGTATAATATGCCATATAATTATAATTACCGTATACCGTATAATATACACTTACGTATAAGCCTAGTTCTTGAAACCCAAAAAATCAATCATAAAATCAGACCCCAACTTATATGCCCATTGAAAAATGTGACACTTAATTTTTTTTTTTTTTACATCTTCTTGCTTCCTCCAATCTCAAATCAGTTTCTCAGACACATCGAATTTTGTTGCAGTAGCGCAGTTACCAATTTCTTTTGCCATGACTTTTAATTTAAAACCAGCTTCATATTTTCTTCTGATCAAATGGTCTATCATAGATAAAGGGTGCTCTTACAATAAAGGTGTATGAGGGTGTGAGATGCAAAAAATGCAAAACAGTGCAAACGTTGCTTCGGCATAGTTCGGGTATTACCGTGTGGTCACGTAGGCACAATACATAGAAAAAAAAGGCAGTGTACTCCGTGGTTACTCCGTCAGGTGGGCGTTAGCATATCATAATCTTTTGGACCAATAGCGTGAGTTTTCTGCATTCAGATTATAAACCTAGATTATAAAATACCGGACATTATATGCTAAAATCACGCCCCGACTTATCCTCTGGAGAAATTATCCGCAAGTATGTACGGTAGAATAATGTAGGTTATAATGTAGGCTACAGTAAGTAACATATGTGATATACGGAGTGGAGAAGGGCCACTTTTCCAGGACACTGCCTCCCCCAGGACGCTAGGTGGCAGCTCCGCTGGACGGTAACTGTACCCCAGATTCCCTCAGGGCATCATGGGACATGGAGTCCATTTTCTCAGACCTGTTGGATGCCGTAGGTGCCGCCAGGGGGAGCTCATAAAGGACCTGGGGACTCCTACTTTTCTTACAACTCGGAAGTACTTCGGAGTCACGAGGACGGAAGCCCACAGTACTTCCAGGATGATTGGGGACTGATGATTTGGCGTTTGACCCGGAAGAAGAGAAGGAGCACTTCCGGGTCAAGGAATATATAAAGGACAGTTCGAGACCCAGCAAGCTGAGCCGGAATTGGGAGGGTGTGTGATGGAGCTGCTGGGAGTTGAGGATTGTGAAGTTTTTTTTACTGTGGCTGGAGTGGCAATCCAACCACCAAGGTTTCCCTGCAAGTTGTAGGACCGCTTGCAGGGCCGGATGCAGTTTAACGTCATACCCAGGATGTAGGGTTTAAGGATGTAGTCCCCGGCCGGGGCTGGAGCCCGGCCGGGACGCCCAGGAGGACCAGAGGAGGGCTTGTGCCTCCTCCAGACCGCGAGGGGGCGTCCGTCTTGGTTATGTTGGGGGCCTCGGGTACAGGGCTTGGAAGCCCAGCCCTGTAGGGACCCGTGGCCACCGCCAGGCGGCGCCCCGATGCCGGAGTATCCAGTGTGGGACCCGGTCGGGGCTGGAGCCCGGCCGGGACGCCCAGGAGGATCAGAGGAGGGCTTGTGCCTCCTTCAGACCGCGAGGGGGCGTCCGTCCTGGTTATGTTGGGGGCCACGGGTAGAGGGCTTGGAAGCCCAACCCTGTAGGGGCCCGTGGCCACCGCCAGGCGGCGCCCTGGTGCCTGAGGAACCCTGGAGCCTGAGGAACCCTGGAGGGGAAGAAGACAGGGAACACCCGGACGGCTTCCGGGTGCGCAGCCGGCACTTCCGCCACACTGGGGTGTGGACAGGACTAATTGATGGGAAGCAGCTGGAGCCCATCCGGGTTCCCATATAAGGGGCCGCCTCCCTCCAGTCAGCAGTGGATGTCGGGTGGAAGAGGACAGAGCTGGAGAGAGGACGGGAGGCGGTCAAGAGAAAGGCACAGAGACTGTGAGGCCTGGACAGTTGGGGGAACGGTGCTGGAGGCACTGGGAAGTGCACTGATTTAAAACTGTAAATATTGTAAATAAAAGTGTGTTGGGTGAACTATGTTGTCCATCTGCCTGTGTCCGGGTCCCAGTCCACAAGGAATTGAGAGATTCAAGACTGTGTCATCTGCTGTTTAGCTGCTCGTACATTGGTTGGACCTGCACTGTGCTGTTTCAGTTCAATTATTCCTCCATGGGCGAACAAAAAAGTTCCACAGCAAACGTATTCGTCTCCAGGGACAGGGATGACCCAGTGACATTTTGTCTCCCACTCAGACACATACATCGACAGACTTTTTTACAGGTGGACTTAGATTAGCAGATATCACCATAGTAATGACTACACTGAGTGTAGCATCTTCTTCTGGACATTCTGCTAAAGTGTGCGATGTGACTATTTTTTTTCTCTTTACAGATAATGTGTTAAAGTAGAATAATGGCAAGTGACGATGCTGAAACGTAATCTAACTCAACATGCAGTGCTTATGAAAATTGTACTCATTCGCTCTGCTTCTATAACTGGTTTGGTCTGAATTGTTCTCATGTTATTCTTTGCACTTTGAAGAGTTATTGTATATATGAAACCATGTATATGAAAATACGCTTCTGTATTATAAGGGACCTGTGGAGACTCTACTGAATGAAGTTCATTATAAAGAAATAACATGAGAAACAATCAAGTTTCAGTGACCTGCCACTACTATTAATAGACGTAGATTAATTTGGCACTGCTTCATTAAGTATGCAGTGTGGTCAAATTAATGGAATTAATTTAACACATTTAGAGGTTGTATTAAAAAACTGAATTACAGGAAACGGCGATCAATCAGCAGCTCTAATTTAAACGTATCAATTGACTTGTTATACAAGTCCCAGGATGTGAGAGATAAAAACAAGGTACATGGAAAAAAAATAAAGCAGATGTTGGGGGAACTGATAACTTCCACATAGATAATGACAGAACTGCAGTTCAAACCAAACCTCTTGGAGTTCGGAGGCCATAGCACTGCTCAGGATGTACATCTCAATATAGAATATATTTGGACATGTTGCACTGAATTAAATGTTTCAAACATCAGATGTTTCCAATTAGCAGAAATGCAGGCTACTTCTGTTTTTCATGGGGGCTTCATAGCCATCCGTGAAGTGAAAAGATTTGTGGTCCATAAGAAAATGTAGGCTTTTCCTTTCCTTTCCTTTTCTTTGCAGCTCCATTGCAGCTTAGCACTTTTCACAATATTCCTTGGACTAGCTGACTGGCACTGCAGAGAATATTTTTTTAGATACTCCCTGACAGAGCTCTGTACAACTTGCTGACACTCGAATGTTTTCTGGAGGAGGGCAAAGTATGTTGCCTTTTCTTGCTCCACAATGACAGCAAAGCTGTAAGAAAAAGAACAAAGGTAAGAAATGTACATTCACGTTCTGAGAGCACATTAACTTTCTCTTTAATTTTTTTTCTCCTTACTCATCTTGCAAATAGACATGGAGTCTGAGGCTGGGATGTGAACTCGGATGAAGGCTCAATGGCTGAGAAATCTTACAGCCCCCCTGGGTGGCAGTGGTGTCTCGAATTCTCGTAGGGAATACAACCCTGTTTGGATCCTGGGGTGCTGCCAGGGGGCGCTGCAGTGGTTCCTGAGCCCGTGTGGGTGGCTCTTCTGCCAGACCTGGAAGTGCACCCGGAAATAGGTCATCAATCACCTGGAGCACTTCCGAGTGGGCTATAAAAGAAGCCAGCAGCCACCACTCCGGGCGCCAGAGTCGGGTGGTAGTGGATGAAGCTTGCCGGAGAGGAGTGGTGGAGAAAAGTGAAAGAGAAGAAGAATTGTGTGGGCTTGTGCTTATTGGGACTGTGTTGTGCCTGCGGGGATGGGGAAGGCGTTGCCCACAAGTGTCTGTCTGTGCTGGGTTGAGCGCTGGTATAGTGGCTTTTGTCACAATATATATACACATCTCACCACAACATTCTTTACATATTTTGGATTCATTTATTAACATTAACCAGGGGCACAACATCTCAAAACATTTCATTATATTCTTTGTACTACTTGCCAATAAATGTCTGCCTAAAAGTGCTTAGACTTTGAGAATCCAAATCCATTGTTAAAAGCTGTACAGCTCCACACAAAAGCAGAGATCGGCCGATATCTGCCACATCGCATATCTAAATATTTAGTCACACCTCCCAGTATGAAAAATGCACTTCAGAAGAACGCTTTAAAAAGGCCCTGTACTCTTTGAAATTCTTTACGCTTAAGAAAACAGCAGTCACTATGGGATTGAATGCTTACCATGTTATGTAAAATGATGAAATTGCCTCAGGAGAACTTGTTCAATACACCAAGCAGAGATATAGATCAAATATGATTTGGTATTTGTTATATTAAAGATGGCATTGGCTCCAGTACAATGACTGCATATTATTCTAAATAACGTGATTGTCCCGGTAAAATGAATAAATAAAATCTCCTGTTATACTGAGGGAGGAAAGAAAGCACTATGAAGCTCTTTAGCACTTAGCGTATTACAGCCACGGTCCCCTAACAATAAAGTTCTTCTTTGTCAAGGAAAACAGCTGGACCAATGCAATTTCATATTTATTATTGGGAAGATGAAGATCAGTGCATTTGTCCAAGTGCATCATACAAAAAAGGCGATCTTCTCTGCCATCAGGGGTCCAGAGAGAACTGTTAGCTGTATAGCAGGGCTTCTTAGCACAGCCTATGGAGAGCTGCAGCGGTTTAGAGTCAATATTGTATTGTGAAGCTTATGTGTTTTCTGTTGGAACTGCTGGATGTGTTAGTATTATTGCCTCAAGGATCAAGCAGCGTGGATTTAAATCATGCTCTGCGTATTCTCACTGTATTTGACCAGGTTTTTTTCCAGGTACTTTGATTTTCTAATTCATGTTCCAAAGATGTGAAGATTTTAGGATAACTGTGTATCTGTTGTTTAAGTGGGCTCCGCGATTGCTTTTTCTACCACATTCTGGTGGAGTGATGCCTTGATGCAGGCTCTTTCCTCCTTGCAACTTCAAATTGGTTGATGTAGATTTGACAACATTACATCATGTTTTGTTGAGTTTCCTGCTTAATTAGATTTCTCATTTCTCAGGTTTTTAGTTCCGCGTGTTAGAAATCATTTGCATTTGTTATTGATTTTTTCCAGAACTTGTCATCAAATTATTATGCTTTAACATTGTCTTGATATTATCATCATTATTTTGGTGACATCTTCACAATGTAACTTCTTGAATGTAACAACAGGATGTCACAGCATCTGTTCCAACTATATATGATGGTGGCTCACAGTTCCACATGGTGGTGTAGCACACGCTTCTGCAGCTCCCAATGTTTTGCCCACAAAGCCAGCCACAAAAAAAATGTTACATTTTTGGAAACAGATTACATTTTTGTGCATTTTTAGGTTAAACACCACAGTGAAAAACTTCTTTGTCAAGTCAGGTATATTATAGGGAACCAACAGGTTGACAGAAGGGCATGGTAATACTTGAAAAGTTGTGATTAGACAACAAAGAGTTGCATCATGATATGAAAAAGAAAATAACCCAAGCACTGCTCAAAGCAAGCAATTGGCACAACAAGCTTATTTCAAACAATACTTAAGCTAACATCTATGTATAAATCATCAGTGAAAAACGGAATTGACAAAATGCTATGACGAGTGAGCATCATAAGGAGATTAGTGTATGTCAGGTGACTCACCAGCTCAACAAAGGAAGCTTCTTTTCATTGTTCTCCATTCTTACCAATTTGTATTGCAATTGTAGAAGACCATGAGTCTGTTACTAAAGATGTGCAGAGCATCCTGACAGCCCAAAGTCCAGGTAGGAATAACAATATACAATATTTGAAGAAAAATAAGAAAATAATAACATTGGCATCTCAAAATGTTTCATATGTTAACTGCATAGCAATTTCTCCCTGAATTGCAACAAACTGGCAGATCACAACACGGGTTTAATTTAATTTGATATCCTAGAATATGTGTTTGCATAGTTACTGACTTCAATGAAGAGGCAGGAAAGTCTGAAGTATGGCAACAAGTACCGTTTTCACTGATGACAAAAAAATTTCATTCAGGAATCATTGTCAGTAATTTCTCCGAATTCCATTATTACCAGTGTGGGTTCATTGTCTTTAGGGTTTTTTCATTTTAGATTGTTATTTCTTTTCTTTAATGACAGTGTGTTATTGAGAGCAACTCCACTATTTTTAAACCAATTTACAACCAATTGTGTTTGATTTTTTTTAAATCAAAAAAGGCTACCTTCACACTACAGCTCCATTTTCCAAAAAAAGATACAGAATCAAATCTTTTCAGAAAGGATTTACATTGCTCTCATAACAACTATTTTGCATCTAAACCTATCCCATGACATACTCACCGGTCCTTTGGGTCACTTGTTTCTATGTCCAGAAGACCAGCAGTAAGAAATGCACAACAGCTCTGAGGTTTTGATTATTGCTTCTTTTCCTTCCCATCAAGAGCTTACAAATTCATAAACTTTCTGCACTAAAACAATGTAAAGCAGCACAGTCATCGGCATCTGTCTGACAAAACTGTTTTATTCAATTTGTGCATGCAGGGAACATCTAGGATAGACAGCTGTACTCATATTAGATTTGGATCAGTTGCAAAATTAGAGTAGCCAAAAAATTAAAATCAGATGCAAGGGAAAAATGAAGATCGAGTTGCTTTTATCTGCAGTGAGACTGTAGCCTTTGAAAGACTTCAGACAATGGCTGTGTTATGTCCAAAAACAGCATCCAAAAACTGTTAAATGTGTGAAAATACTACATTTTGGAAGGATAAAACAGGGTTCCATTGTACATGCTTTTTTCAGGGAGGGGGCCCTAGCTCTGCTACTGTAGGGGGCTCGCAAATCTTATGCTATGTCACTAAGTTTGTGTTTTACAAAATTTTGCATACAAAAGCAGAAGCACTCTGGAGAGTAAGTGTGGTCTTGTTTGAGTAAAGAAAAGGTTGTTTGGTTTTGGTTAGGGCTTTTTTCTCCTGTTTTGAGTATTGTAATCAAATGTCTTTATGAGTTGTTGTATATTTCATATTTTTTTACTCAGTGATTGTGTTTCTGGGGTTTGTTGTTTTTTTGTATTTCCTTTGAGAAAGCAAAATTTTGTTACCATCTTTCTTTTTTTCACAAATTATTTACAGGATATGACTCTGTAAACATGACTGCAGTTGTAGTGCTGGGAATAAAAAAAAATTAGCAGTGAGGAATGAAGAGGATGAGCAGAAGTTGTGAAAGCCAAGATCAAAACCAGAAATTCAATAATCTTTCATTAAATCCTAAATGTGAAACAAAAAGTCAATGTCAAGCAGACGTGCCAGCGAATCAAAGGATAAAGAAACTAAAATATTATAAAGCGCTAAAGTTCTTGGAGTTATCCGCATTCTCGGATAGAGACAGAGCATTTGTGACATCTTATTGTGTCACTTTGATGACATCACATGATTCTAAGTTGTTTTCTGGGAAACATATAAACAAATGGCAGCCATAGGAAAACAAATATGGCTATAAAATGTTACACTGTTATTTTAGAAAGCCAAAGAAATGTCGAAACAAGATGCAAAATTTTGACCCTTGCATTTTCCCTTGACCATATTTTTTGCCTGGGATTATCATTTCCTGGGGCCTCATGCATAATGCCATGCGTAGAATTCACACTAAAACATGTAATATGGACAACAGCGGAAACGCACAAAAAAATCCAGATGCCTAAATCTGTGCATATGCCACTTCCACGTTCTTCCAATCCATAAATCCTGGTCAGCAAGTAATGCATGTGCATGCACCTGCTGCCACACCCCAACTCCTCCCAGAATTATGCCTCTTTCAATATGCAAATCAATATAAATAGCCCTTAAGCTCAGCGTTCTGTGAAAAGGCAATGGCACAAACACGGGGGCAAATAGAAGAATTTCAGCAAATACCAAGTGGAGGAAAGGACATACTATTTGTTGGTGTAAACAGTGGTATAAACAACAAAAGGAAGTTGATCAAGTGACATAGAGTGTCAGAGAAACTCGAAAGCGCAAGTTCACAAAATCGCACAGTGCCCAAAATAAAAATATCAGATATCAAAGTCGCCATGAAAAGGTGAGTCGTAGCCCACAGTCTGAGTGTCATATAAAAGCTTATTAGGGTACAGAGAAAAGAAAAAAAAATAGGGACACAGTGGGGAAAAAAGCTTGAAATGTCAATTTTAATCTAGAAATTTCCACTTTAATCACGTAGTTTATTTTGTAGAACATCATAAACTTCATCTTAAAATCATTTAATTTACTAGTTTCTCAAATCCCATCATAACTAAAGTAGCACGTTAAATGCTTTGTATTGTATTTGTTCTTCTATGTGCTCTATGTGTGTGAATCACTATGTGCTTCTTAAATGGGCTTTCTCTTATGCCGACAGGACACAGAATCCATTACATTCATGATATTGCAGCTCTCTGAATAATTAAAATATTGAGATGTATACTTGATATAATTTTCACGATGATAGGAGTTAAAGCATGTTAATACATGGGAACACGGTGGCGCAGTGATAGTGATGAGCTGGCACCCTGTCCAGAGATTGTTCCTGCCTCACGCAATATGCTTTCTGCGCCGTGCATGACCTTCGATTAAATAATTTATTGCAGCAGTACTGTCTCTTTCAAACGTACTAACTCCCAATTCCTGTCCTTCCTTTTCTTTCTCCATATATCCAATCACCACACAATCAGCCCTGTAATAGATGTTAAGCCATCTGTAAGCACAGAACGCAGATGTTTAATTATTCCATCCATCTATCCTTCCAGTGTCGCGCCAGCCCCACCAAGAATACAGTGTGAGGCAGGAACAATCCCTGAACGGGGTGACAGATCGTTGCTAGCGCTGCGACACAGTGTCCTCACATGTTTCATTATTAACAATATAGGTTATTTAAATGATGTTAACATTTTATCTGTATAATGTAATAAACATATTTTTCTGCATTTCATCTTAAAAATGATATTGTCATCATATGTAAATACACGCTTTTTAAAGAGGCTCAATTTGTGCAATATTATAACTGTATCGCAAGTTTACAGTGAGGTAATTGAACTTATTAAGTACAAACAGTTCTACAAGGAGCACTTGATGGACTGGTTGAGTGTATTTATAGTTCTTGGGATGAAACTGTTTCTGAACCGCGAGGTCTGTACAGGAAAGGCTCTGAAGCATTTGTCGTATGAGAGCAGTTCAAATAGGCAGCGTGTGCTTGATGCTGTATACCGATATTTCTCTTTCCGATCAGCTGCTGTAGAGCTGTGATTCCACACTCAGATACAGTGATATAAATACTCCGAGTGGTGCAGTAGGAGTAAAAGCGTTAAAGCAGCTATGGTAATTGGAATAGTTTGGCCATTCCGTGGACCATTATATTGTTACAGGTTGATTACAATCAGATGCCTTGAACTAATAAACAATATGCAGTTAATTTCAGTGTATATGATAAAGCTACGTCAGGGACGTGGATCTAAAACAGAAAGGGAAACCACACTGGAACAAAAGCACTGCTTTGACGCTGGGTGCTGCCAGTTTGCAAAACAGAACAGAGAATTTCTGTATGCCAGGAATTTGGCTGGCGTGAAAATGTGCGTTGCTTTATGTCAAGTTTAGTTTTAATACATTGCGATGTGAGCGTGTAAACGGGCATACGCAACATTTTTGCATGTACGCACCATTTATACATGAGGCCCCTGGTCTTCTGTTTTCTCACAAAAATCATTAGACATATGTTATGTCTTGTAACAACTATGAGTTCTGTCTTATAATTTGAGTTTGTTTATCAGTTTATTGTAATGGTTTTTATGACCAACACATCCCCTTTTCAATCTCCTTTCAGTTTAACCTCATTTAGATAGAACTTTATTTGCCCCCAGAGGAAATTTGGCTTTTTATAGATAGATAGAAAATTTTGGCATTTATTTCTTGGTTGTTACCCCCTTATGTTTGTTAAAAGTAATCATCACCCTAGTTATAATACAATGTACAAAATCTCAGAAGTTGATGTCTTACTTTCCTAAGACATTTTGACACCCTGAGTTCTGTTCAGAATTTTGATTTGGGTAATGGTATTCTGTCTCTTAAATTTTTTGTCACCTGTCTGCAGATTGACAGATGCGATTAACTGCCTAACCACAACTAGTTCCTGAAAATCACGCACCAAAACCATAATTCTGCAAAAATGAAGATGGCAAAACTAAACAAAACAAAGATGAAATACACAGAAGAACATGTGATTTTACAGCTTTTGTTTATAAAGGGAACAAAGACCTTGACATCATACTGTTATGATTATCAGCCTTTATTAATTTTATTGTAGCTTTTCCTGGACAGAATTCCAATGAATATCCATCCATTTAAGGGTTTTTGAACTTCAAGGTATGCAAAACTAACATTTCTTATTTTATGGTGAAATGAAAAAGTAGAAAATATTTACTGTCTTTTTGTGATGCCATATTTGTTTTATTATGAGTGCCACTGTTGTATTTTAGTCAGATTTAAATGGCATTTTTGTTGCTTTTTATTTACTTTGTTTATTTTAATATTATTACTTATTTAGTTTTTTATCTATTTGTCTATCTTCTCTAATGTTCTGTATGTTACGCTGGTGGTCCACCAAGCGGCAGGGCCTCCTGCCCATCATGGTTGAGAGACTTCTGTCAGCTTTATTAAGACTGAGAAAGACCCACAGTCCCTTGCAGTTCATTGTGAATGCGCTCACGGAATTGGAGAGTTTCTACTGTGATTGTCTGTGTTATTTGTGATTAACTGGATTTTTGTGACCTATAGCTCTGTTTTTTGACTTTGACTCTGGATTTTGTATTGGGACTTCCTTTTTTAAGGCATTACCTTCTGTGCCTTTGTGTTCCTCTGAGCTTCTTGATACAATGCAGTTTTTTGTAAATTAAATCATTTTGTTCTTCATTGCCCTTTGTGTGACTAGCCAAGGTTTGACAGTTATTCCACCTGTAGTTGGCATTTTTAGCATTTTTTAGGACTCTGTGCTCAAGAACTCTTTAGCTCATAACAGCCACCGGTCGTGTCAGCTGTTGACATAGTGATCTGTTCTAGAACGACCAGAGAATTTACAACATGCCGTCACTAGAAACACCATATAAAAAGAGACATGCACATTCCATTTGTACCTGAAGTTTTAGTAAAAACAGTATTGGCGTGTGAATCTAGTTCTAGTTCTTGATAGAAGACTTCCTGATATTTCTTTATTTCTTTAGATCTTGGATTTTGCTCTACTGTTGTATTTCAGCCAAAGTTCCCAAGGATTAGGTTCAGATTTATGTTTTGTTTTTTGTCCTCCTTTGAGTCTATGATTTATGTTAATGTTACTTTTGTTTATTATTTTCTTTATTGCCTATGTCTGTGTTCTGCTCTGTGTGTTTAGTGGATGGTCCCCCAAGAGGTGGGACCACCTGCCCATCACCTTAAGGACCTGGCCTAAGCTCTATAAAGGCAGGGCCAACTGACAGTTCATTCAAGCGTGCTTGGGAATGGTGAGTTTCTTGAATTCTGATTTTCTGTGCTTTCTGGATTGTTTGACTTGTACTCTGTTTTTTGACTTTGTGAGATTTGCATTTGGGACTTTGTCATCAACTGCCTTCTTTTTTTATTTTATTTTATTTTCTGTGCTGCAGAAGGTTAAAATATGCAGAACATTGTGGTTGTACAATTTACTCTGTAAAACAGAAATTGCATTGCAAACAAGGAACCGTCTCCACAGTTCGCTGTCGATTTAATTGGGGGCTGCTTTGCTTGCATTCTTTCCGTTTGAAACAATAAGATATTTATAGTGTTCCACACTGTGTTTTTTATATAATCATGTTTTTTGTTTTCTTAATTAGACTTGTAATAAGCTGTTAGGTGCTTAACTGTCGTGCAGTATGTGTTCAGCCCACTGCTGATGAGTAAAGTAAAAATAAAAGCGTGTGATGTACGTGCGATTGTCAGAGGTAGACACATGGAACTGCAATGAATTGATGAAAATATGCCAACCTCCATCTCTCTAATTCAGATGCTTTAACAAATATTCTGAATAAATTTCAAATCTCTTTGTATAGTAATGAAATATTGTATGCATAAAGTACATGTATTTATTACAGTGTAATAAAATAAATGGCAGAAACTGACCAATATTTCCATCCCTGTAGTGCTATATTTGGAGGTTGTTGGCAAAGACCTCTGGAATGAGTCGAGTACAAGCAGCTGACTCTTCGACCTGCAATACCACAAGTGGCAGCATGTAATAGTATAGATTTAATGGAACAATACTTGGTTTACATAAATCTTTTTTTTTTAATTCAGATCAGAACATCCTAGTAACAATAGACACAAGGCCGGAATCAACACTGGATGAAGCATCTTACAAGCATATTCATAGATGCTCAGTGCAGACCAGTTTAGAGTCAACTGTTAATTTAAACTGCACATCTGTGGGATGTGGAAAGAAAACCAGAGCACCTGGAGAAATACCCATGCACAGACATAGAGAATCTGTGCAATTTGTATCCAGTATTCTGTAGTTGTGAGAAATCAATCATCATTATACACCATCATACTACCCTAATTTATCATCATTTTATATTATTGTTGAATTAAGGGTGGCATGATAGCGTTAGACCCTAGCATAACTTGGGGTGTAAAAATAGTGTTAAAAGCTTTATTCCTGAGTGTCACTCAGGCAACGGTATGGACATGTCTCATGTAAGACCCCAAGACTACTCAGGTTGTAAAAGTCTGAGGCTGTAAAACAGCGGGTGACGGTACAGCCGTGTCTTACATAAGCGTCAGGACTAAACATTACCCGGGCAATGGTGTAGACATGTCTTCTCCTAGCCTCTATAATGGTGTATTGAAACAAACACTTCTACTCAGCAGTGATAACGAGGTGAATCTTTCTTCAGTAAGTGAAATTGAAACAGACAATGAAACCGAAAGTGATTCTGGTGAATCCAAAAGTGATGCTTGTATCACTCGCACATGTGCAGTGTGCTGCTCATATTATTATTCATTATTATTATCATTAGTATCATTATAAATTTTTGTACACTTCTGTACTTTTAGTGCTGTGCACGTTTTACAGTAGAAAGATGAGATTTAATAAAAATATCATTTTTCAATCCGAAAAAATCAATGCTTTTTACATGTTTTTTTTAAAAAAAATTATACGCGAAGGAAGTTAATAGGAATTTTGAGATAATAGAGCTGGGAGATGATAGTTTTAATGCAAAAGGCAAACACATGTTCAAAAAACAGAGGCTATTCAATTTTTTGGGACGAGATATTCAACCAAGCCAAAATGCTAGGCTCAGTCAAAACTTAAAGTCAAATCATTGAGCCAAGAAACAATTTCCCTAATCAAAAAGGAAAACATAAGACGTGTAAAACTGTTTATTTTCTACATAAAGGTTAGGATGTCCAGCTTTCCACACCACCATCTAAAGTACTCTTCAGGTGATAAAATCACTTATCACGTGACAAAACACATGGTAGCAACCATAAATAAAGTAGGTGTGACAATGTGGAAAAGCTCACAAAATGGCAGGGAAATGACAACATGATTATATCAATAAAAATTCGTAACAGAAGGTGCATCACATACTTTGTGTGTCTTAACTTGGACTAATAAATGGATAGTGAAAATAACTAGCCAGGGTCAAAACTGGTAAGACAAGGTTTAGTAGTGCAGCCCAGGGTGTGAAACAAAAATTGTAAGTGGACAGTCACAGAGAGAATGTCTGAAACCAAAAATAGGAATAAGAGCCAAAGCATTAGATGTAAATCTTAATCGAGGGGCGGAAAGGAGTTCAAAACTAGAGGCTCTTTTAAATGCTAGGTTTTAGGATGTATCCACAAACTTGGATGATAAGTGCTCCTTACTACTGGCTGATGATGTCACTTGGTGTGACCACTGTGAATGTGTCCCTAATTACTCAAGATAGCTACGTCTATAATGAAAACAAGATGGCACAGCAGGAGAATGTATTTAATTATAAAAGCCATTAAAATCATCAGATTGAAAAATTTATGTCACAAATAGATTTCCATTAACATCTAAAACACCCGAAACAAAGTTTCAATTATTGTTAGTAGTAAATGAGAAACTGTAAAAAGTTAGGGATATACTCCAGGTCATGACAGTGCTTGTGATTACCACAGTCTAGTAGAAGGCAGTAAGCTTCAAATGCAGAGATAAGCAAAGAAGCTCCTGGACACAAAGTACTGTTCATTACAATCACTGCAGTCTTGGGATTGACAAAGAAATCTTACCCAGGAAAAGATTAATTTATTAAAGACACAAAGATGCACTACTGTCTTGTTTGTGTTAACTATCATTTATTATTATTATTTTTTTTTAATTTGGTACTATTTAGCTGGTGATCTTCTCTTCTTCTAGGAATTCAAGTTGGATTTAACATTATGCCATAACTGGGGGAGGCATATACATTTGGCTCAGTGGGCAAAGTTACATGTGCCATAATAGTTATTTCTCCTATTTATAAAATGCAATTGCACACTTCATCATTGATGTTTATTTTTGCAGAATCCTTTGATGCACATTGTATTCTGCCAGAAAGCTGACAAAATTGATTTACTGGTAAAACTGGTAGATTCACATAACTTAAGGAAAGGGTTGAAACCAAGAGATTAAAAACTACTGAGCAAAGTACCAAAGCATGACACGAAATCAAACTAGGAAATGTCTGTAACAAAAAGTAGTCAAAAGTATTTGGAAAAGGGTTGTTCACTTTTGGATATTGTGGACACCAGGGGGCACTGCAACTTTTCAGACCCAACACAGTAGACACAGAGCACAAGTTAAAAGCATAAAGAGCCTTTTATCATGTGGGAAACCCTTCAAACGAGCATTTCCCACCACCACAGCCACAAGATATAAGAACAATATAGCACACAATGACTCTTCTTTGTTTCTTGGTCACTGCCTCCTCCTTTCCTCCCAGCAAGCTTCATCTGCCTTCCACCCAACTCCGGCTCAACTCTCTGAGGCAGGCAGCTCCTTTTATGTTGGCCAACCCGGAAATACTTCTGTTCTTCCACCCACATGGTCTGTAAGAACTTCTGGGTGAGGCAGAAACCCCATGCCATAGGGCTCCTTAGTCATTTCAGCACATAGCACCAAACAGGGCAGAGGTAAAGAACTCCAAGTCCCATGATGCACCGCTGCAATCCTAGGTAGCAGCCATCTAATGTTCTGTGGGAGGCTGTGCGTTCCCCCATTCTTCTGTTTCTTGGGCGTCTTGGCCAGATTGGGCTGCCGGCTGTCCCTTACAATATCCATATCCGTAGTTTGGATAGAGAACTTCAACAGACCTATAAACCCATCCCATTGATTTACACAATAGCGGCCACTATAATGAACCAAAATGGAGGCAAAAATGACCCATAATTTATACAACAAACCACAGAATTGATAAATCAAAAATTGAATGTCATATATGAATGTCCTGACACTGAAAAACTCTACAAGAGTGAGATTAACCCTAAAACTGAAAAATGGTCATAAATTCTGAAAGCTGAATGCAATACCTTTGTTAAACCCGTTAAATTTAAAGCTGAAAGTCTATACTTTGGTCACATCTTGATTACTCAAGTTCAGATCCATTGTGATGGTATACAGAGAGAAAATTACAAAAATTGCATCCAAATACATGTGGACTTAACTGTAAATAATACATCCAAAAATCGCCATAAATGCAATAAACGCATTCCTTAGGTGCCATGACAAAGCCTAACAACAACACTCATGTTTGGAGCAGATGAACATGGCAAATCATTACTGTTCTGCAAGTAAAGTAGTGGCACTTAGTGTCTGATTCTTAGGCTGATGAAACGGCCTCCCATGGCTTTTAACATAAAATACAGATTTTCATTTTGTCTGTCCGTTGCTGCTCACAAGAATGAGACATACTCAGATAAAGGTTTGGGGCAGCCACCCGTTTAATCTGGTTTCCTGGCTGCAGAGTCGTTTTTATAGAAATACAGAGCACTGAAGTGCATACAACTGAGTCCAAAACAAGACTGAAGGAAAAGGGAAAAAGGGCAGGCTTTTAAAGGGGAAGACAGGAAGTGAGGTCATAAGGATCGAGCACGTGTTCATCACTCATTGGATCAAGCCCGGACGTGACATCAGAGGGGCCGGCGCTGGTAAGGTCTGCTTCCATTGGTTCGGTCCCGGAAGTGATGTCAAGAGAGCCAGGTGGAATCTCCCAGGAATGGTCTACAGGGAAGGGAGAAAAAGAGTCAGTGCACTCTGCCACATCCCGGCATGCCTCAGAACTGCCTTCACTCAAGCCCTTTAGCTGCCTCCCATGCGCACGTGTGTGACACTGCTAAAAATCCTTGGAAGTTCAGAGGTACATTTTGTTTATCTTATTATTATTATCATTTAAATTGCCCACTATGACACTGGCAATGACATTTTCTATCCAAGCCTGTAGCAGCACAGAAGAGAAGCGTAGCCAAAAGCAGGATCACGGGATCAGTAACTCTATGTAGCATTGTTAGTGAAATTAGCACAGCCACCTTCCTTCTTGCATTCACCACTGGTGGACAGTGTAACAACGTATCTGGTGAGGTTTTGAAAGACCTTTTTTCAACCAGTAATTATTTCACATTGGGTACAACCCAGTCACCAGAGTTTCTTCTGTCGTGTATTAATGAGGATAGCTGACAAGAAGACAACGGGTCAAAAGGATCTTGTACTGAACATGCACACAGATTTATTTATTTATTTCCATGTTTATTATGTCTCTTTTCCCTTCTTCTCTTTAAACCAGCCTGAAGTTCATTTTTATGTGCAGTGTACTCTGGCCTTGAGCAGTTCGATTAACTTCCTAGGGTGCATGCTGTATAAATATAGGAACAATTAAAACATCATGTTTATAATTCACTTTAGATAAAAGTGCTATTTAAAAAAACAGAAAGAAAATCAAAATGTAATTTGGTTTTTGTTAAGGTCTTTGAACCTCCACATGTAATCGTATCACTTGTGCATTCCAAGCAGCCATTTGTTTATCTGTGGGGATGATTTGGGAGACGTTCAATTCGGCAATACAAAGATTCAATCTACTTCTTATTAGATCACCCAGTGTTCACTCATGGTATTGTATAAAGCCTGGGGGCTGCTAGTTAACCGCTCTGACTTTGTGATAGCTGACTTTGGACCCCTCAGAGGTTTATTATCCCAAGGAATGCCTCATCTCAATTTTAATATTAATAGCCTTTTTACTGTCATATTATTTTCTGTTAATCAGTTTTATTGTGTAATTATAATAACATGATGCAAACGATGTATTTATATGTATACGAGTTGCGTTTTTACCAATTTTCTGTTAATGCAGGTTATAAATACATGCAAGTGATTGGATCCGTGAGTTAACTTACAATAAATACATTTGAATTTGATAATTTACTAACACCAACATGCTCCTTTCTGCCTATTGATTCTGTAGAGTTAATGCTTTTGGTAAAAGAGAACAAAATTGTAATGAAAGCTACTAGTGCAGTTGCCAGCTGTAGCAATATGATGAGTTCTTCAGCAAGGGCGAGGGTGCAAGTCAGATTAGATATTTCTTCAACTTAAATATGTGGACTACATTTCCAAATAGAGTTGCCTTCTTTTGTGCATATGCAAGTTTTATAAATCTGACCCCAGGCATTTTTTCTCCTCTGCACCCCCTGAAACATTAATGTGTTTCTTCTCTCAATACTACTCTGTAATATTGCATATTTAGACCAATATATACTTATTTCTTTTTTCATAATCTCTGCAAACAACACTTGCAAAATGTAGCAGAAAAGACCTGCCCCATCATACGGTATAGTAGTAGTTGTTCAGTCTTATTTGAAATCCATCTTTGAAGTGACACCAAATAACTGTTTGTTGGGGACGGTGGTATAATGATTGGTATATATACTTTATACCTCTCAGCACTAGAAATAGGAATTGATTGGTCTTCTTATCTTTATGAGATTCTCCGGAGACTTCCATGTCCTTCTACAGTCCAACTATACCCTGATAGTTTTACTGGGGATGCTACATTGGCTGACAGTAAATGAGCGTGGCAGTATGCATGTCTGTACCCTTCAGTCGAGTGGCATCCCGTTCAGGGCTGCTTTCTCCCTTGGACCTTTTGCTGCGGAAATATGCTGTAGTTATTTTGAGTACAAAGAAAACAGGGACAGAACAAGGAGAAAATGGTACTGAAGAAATCTATTTTGATGATGAATTAAATAATGGATTTTTGTTTTATTAGTTTCTCTATGGGCAACATGCTTCTGTATAATGTATTCATCATCTTAAGTTTGAATTTTCATTATCTGTGTGGACGTTTCAGGTTTGGGACACGGTTTGCTGCCAACATCCCAAAGATATCCATGGTTAAGTGGCGATTCTAACGTGGTCCCAGTATTAGTAGTGCCTGCAAAGGACTCACTGCAGATGTTAACACTGAGGCTGATTACTTGGATTTTAACCCATCTTAGACAGGTGGTACAGCTAGTTTTTGTATAATGGGTTAAGGTAAGAAAACAGATATTTGTGTTTTTTAAAATGTTCCTGGTTTTGTCATTGCTGGATGGAATGCAGTTGTTCCTTCTGTCATGCACACTACCTCTCTGTCAATTTCTCTGCCCTTGTAAATCAAGAATTTGTTCTTTAAGTGTACAGTATACTTAGATTTCAGATTTATGGTAACTGCTTGCTGGGATGGAACCATGAAGCTACTTCTTTGTATTTCCTGTTTTAGTGTGGTTTCACAAATACGTTTAATCCCACATTGATTAACTGGATGGCTTGTTGAATAGTTGAATCATTGGTGCAACGTGTATGCTGGGCAAATCTACCAGTTTTTGTGATGTTCCCCCTATTCAATTCCAATCATGATGAACAACAACAACATTTATTTATATAGCACATTTTACAAAAAGAAAGATACAAGAAAAGAAAAACAACTAAGGTTAGGCAATTCAATTAAAGAATAAGTAAAAGCAAAGCAAGGTAAGATCACATTGCCACCAGGACAGAAAAAAAAGACTCCAGTTAGGATGAATACAAAAAAAATCTGCAGGGGTTCCAAGGCCAAAGGTCTACCCAGCCTCCACTGGTAATTTTTTCTAACATAAATGTTCCTAAATCATACCTCTTAGTTTTCATGATTCACATGATAGGATTTGATAGAGTTGGTCTTGTGGACAGCTGAGACACCTACCTTCATACCAGCCAGGACATAGCAGCCAGGAGACGTGTTTGAAGTGCAGTACTCAGGGGGGGTGCTTTTAATAGCCAGATTCTCCAGGTATTCCAATCCCATCAGACAGATCTCGGCCACCTGAAGAGTGTGTTCCTTTCACGTCTGGACCCAGGGGTGCTACAGTATTTATAAAATCACAAGAAAATGCTCATATTTGACTGTGTTTCTGGTCAGTTTCATACAGATTCATATATAGGTTTAGCATTTAATAACAATGACTAGTGAAATGTCTTCTACAAAAGAAGAAATAGTAAAGCACTGTGCATTCTATTTTAAAATAAGTAACTATCTACTATATTGTAAAACACCAAAGTCTGTGTGTCCCATCCCTGTAAGCTATCTGATTGGTCAGTTTGGCTTTGGTGACACAATGAAAGAGGAAGTATGAGTGTGAGACCCAAGAGGAAGAGTACAGGCACAGAAGTTACACCGAGAGTCGCCTTCAAAGACGGCAATTACAAAAGTGAACAGTAAGTGAGAATGGCGCCTCGAAAACAATGACAGAGTCTGAAAAGCAGACTTTATGGGAATGTGCTCAAGAGGGTGCACCGGTTAAGAGATATTCACACACACAAACACAAGGAAAGGCGCTGAAGGTACACTTTGGCCAAGCGATGACATGTATTTTGTAATTATTCTATTACCTTCTCTGATGGGTAACAAGACTAGTGTAGCATAATTATTTAGTTACTTTTTTGTAAATAATGAGTAATGTAACTAAGTTACTTTTAAAAGTAACGTGACCAAAACTAAGCAATATGCCATACTGATCATCTTTGACAGAATTTTTCAGCATGATGATATGGTTTTGTTTTTGCCACTGCAACTTTTAAAGTCTAGATTTTAAGTTGTATAAACAGGAATGTGTATGCAGAATTTCATGAATTTGAACTCGGCTGTTTTGAAGAGGTGCAGTTTTTGCCCCCAGCGTCCTCATTCGCAGCAACCCTTCCCTAAGAAATTTTGGAAAAGCCATGTGGCCTGGATTCTAAGTTGGTTCAGCTTTATTATACATGCAAAATTTAATCAAGGTCATCTCAGTTGTTTTGGAATAGTATTGCGCTTTTGAGTTGGGCCCCATTGTAAACCCCCTCAGGATGAAGTTTCTGAAAAACAATGTAGTCTATATTTTTTTCATTTCACTGCATGTTGTACCTGTATAACTGTGTGTATGAGATGAATAAAACTCTTGAATCTTTTAAGCTGGGGCAACAGCAACAATCAGTTCAGCCATTTTTTTCATGGTTAGCTAACAAACAAATAAATTCGCACACAGGCAACAAACAGACAAGTTGTGATCAAAGGGATGAATTGAGGTCTTTAGTGTGCATAATGGATAAATAACATCAATTATGGCTGCAAATTTCAAAATAGAGGAGATATTATGACTTGTTTGTATAGATGGTCATGGTGATGTAAATGCCACTTGTTGTAGATTGCCAAATATCCACAACTTACCCAGTGATGCTGGGGGACAAATAAACAGTGTACAACTATCTTTTAGAAATTCAACATATGTGAACACAACCCCCGATAAGACAAAAAGACATGCTATTAGACCAAATCTGTGATCCATCAAGACAATAAAATTGTTTTCCAAATAAGTTGAGAAGTAAAACATCATATATACCTGTGGTCTTTGTTGAACTTCCGTTTTGGCAGCTACAACACTTTGTGTGTGTTAAACGTGTCCTCCCATCAGCCCCTGCACACTCCTATTAGCTGATGGGAATTGTATTCCTGCAGTGGCACTGTTTTTTGGGTTACCTCCCTCCCTATTACCATCCCTCACCGTGACATGCCATATAGCCTATATTTTAAGTTGGACCAACGGCAACAAGCATGCAAAATTTCGGTTAGCCATTTTTGTGTGATTGGCAAACAAGCAGATATCCAAACTATTAAACTAAATTTTATTGCTAATAATAACATAATCAATTACGTTGTAATAAATTATGTCAAACAGTATAAACACAACAGTACATTCAAAAATCAAAGCATTAGATATGAGTAAGTAATAGTAAAAATAACACATACTAACCTGTGAACATTATAAATAGCCGTCAACGAGCCTGGACATAATGCATGCCTTTCTAAAGTTAGGTAAATGCTGAATAGGAGACTGAAGGAGATTATAAAAAAAAAATGTAATGTATTAATGGCATCAACAAGCTTGCTACTTAGTGCTTTGATAGTCTCTAGCCAATTTAATACATGGTAAAAAAAAAAAACATAAAGTAAGGTTTGTGGAGGAGACAACATTAAATTGATCTCTTGGCGCGCTCTCAAAAAGGCTCTTATGGATTTTTAACCTGGAGCCTTTTGGACTATTTAGTAAAGTAGACTTGGCTACGGCAAAAAATCATTTACATTAGCATTTTTTTAATTTAATAAAAATGAGAAATCTCTCCCTGAATGAAAAAGAAATGACCTATGAGAAAAACACTCCTTCAGCTTGGAGCAGTGAGGAATAACTACTTTCAGAGGCATATTTAGTAAAACTGTAGCCCCTTAGCAATCTGGAAATTTCAATCGATCTCTCACCTAATCCATTATGGATTTGAGGGTACGCAAGGCAAGAAATCAGCCCCTGAGTGGGCACCAGACTATCGTGATGACTGCAGCCACACTCTTGCACACATCCCGTCTCATTTGCACCAGTTGAGTTTAAAGACCTGCAATAAATCAATGTGAATAACCGAAAATTCTTTCATACTTGAGGACTTAAATGCTCTGATTAGAGTATGTGTTTACATACATTATACAAATGACTTTCAGGAGTACTGTACTGTGAAAATGCAAATATTGTTTATAATTTTACAAATATGGATTTATTATATTTTGTAGAAGTAGACTATCAAGGTTAACATTCTAAGACATTACATTTTATGGGTAAACTAAACCTCATTATGCTGTGTAGTTTTAAACCTCCAGCATTTCCCTAACATAACAATAGTTATAATAGAAAAACGGCTTTCAAAGTTAATCATAAGTTAAAAGGCATGTGTTTCATGGAAGATTTTTTCCCCTGATTTTAAATAAGAGATAAAAAAATAAACTTAAAATTGGCAGATTTACAGTTCTTTTAATCATCAGTTTACTATTCCAAGGCTACTCAACTACACATTCTCCTTTTATTTTATTTAACAGAACAAAGAAGACACACCAACTCCTCTTCCCACCCACAAAATAGATCTATATGAAAGAAGACCAATATAACTCCTCATACAGTATGCATTAAAAGAACAGCAAGCTATTTTACAATTACATCTGTATATCTTTGTACGGTTAAATGATGACACCTTAGATTTCACAATTTAGAATCTTGCATATATATTCCCAATATATATTGTAAAACTACACAACATCTAGAAAAAATAAATGCAGTGAACATGTCGATAGTATGACATGTGCGTGTCTGGCAACCACCTTCCTGGCACTGGTAAGGTAAGCAGGACGAGAGGGAGTGCTGATGCTAACATTGTCTTCTCCTTCCTTCTCCATATCAAAAGCAGAACAACTGACCCCACCCCACCTCCCAGAGAAACCCCGCCCCTTCACCCAGTGAAAAACCCTCCCCTTACAGTCTCAGCCCTAGAAAGCCAGTCCATCCCCAGAAGATATCATCAGATAGCAAACTGACTCTAGCAAAGGTCAGAGCTCCTGCATACCTACTCAGGTGCTAAAGCCTTAAATTATTGCATTTTTGTTTAAGCTGTTGTGGGCCATCTTTTTTGTTACAATTGAAAGGGTTTACAAGAGTGGCATCCCAACCTTTCTATGAGTCATTGAGTTGTCTGCTTACCCAGCCAACATTACAGTAGTAATAAGCACACACTAGAAACTTCAATTTGGACAACCTGTATAGAAAATTCAGATTTTAAGGCTGATGAAGATGTGTGTTTTTATAAATGTATTACTGTATTCATTTTCAGACTGCATTTTACCATGCAAGCACATGTGCCATTTCTTCCATCTCCATCACTTGGCAAATATCAGATATTTTAGGTATTTTTCAACAGGGCTAAGCATAGGTTACTTTGTCTAGAGCAATGTTGAGAATAAAATTTAAAATTTCTTATTGTTGTGGAGGGGTTTGCATGTCCCAATGATCCTAGGAGCTCTGTTGTCTGGGGCTTTTTGCTCCTGGTAGGGTCACCCAAGGCAAACTGGTCCTAGGTGGGGAATTAGACAAAGAGCGGTTCAACCAAACCTCCTATGTAGAACAAAAACATTGGACGACGTTTTCCCTCACCCGGACACCGGTCACCGAGGCCACCCTCTGGAGCCAGGCCTGGAGGTGGTGCTCGATTGCGAGCGCCTGGTGACCGGCCTGCACCCATGGGGCTCAGCCGGGCACACCCCGAAGAGACAACTTGGGTCCCCCTTCCCATGGGCTCACCACCTGTAGGAGGGGCCAAGGAGGCCGGGTGCAGTGTGAGTTGGGTGGTGGCCAAAGGCGGGGACCTTAGCGGTCCAATCCTTGGCTACAGAAGCTGGCTCTTGGGATGTGGAATGTCACCTCTCTGAAGGGGAAGGAGCCTGAGCTAGTGCGCGAGGTCGAGAGGTTCCGGCTAGATATAGTCGGGCTCACCTCGATGCACAGCTTGGACTCTGGAACTAATCTCCTTGAGAAGGGGTGGACTCTCTACCACTCTGGAGTTGCCCCCGGTGAGAGGCGCTGAGCGGGTGTAGGCATACTTATTGCCCCCCGACTTGGAGCCTGTTCATTGGGGTTTACCCCGGTGGACGAGAGGGTAGCCTCCCGCCGCCTTCAGGTGGGGGGATGGGTCCTAACTTTTGTTTGTGCGTATGCGCCGTTTGGAGTACCCACCCTTTTTGGAGTCCATAGAGGGGGTGCTAGAGGGCATACCTTCTGGGGACCCCCTCGTACTACTGGGAAACTTCAATGCCCACGTGGGCAATGACAGTGAGACCTGGAAGGGCGTGATTGGGAGGAATGCCCCCCCCCGATCTGAACCCGAGCTGTGTTTTGTTATTGGACTTCTGTGCTCGTCACGCATTGTCCATAACGAACACCATGTTCAAGCATACGGGTGTTCATATGTGCACTTGGCACCAGGACACCCTAGGCCTCAGTTCGATGATCGACTTTGTGGTCGTGTCGTTGGACTTGTGGCCACATGTCTTGGACGCTCGGGTGAAGAGTGGGGCGGAGTTGTCAACTGATCACCACCTGGTGGTGACTAGGCTTCAATGGTGGGGGAGGAGGCCAGTCAGGTCTGGTGGACCCAAACGTGTTGTGAGGGTCTGCTGGGAACGTCTGGCAGAGTCCCCTGTCAGAAGTAGCTTCAACTCACACCTCCGGCAGAACTTTGACCACGTTCCAAGGAAGGTGGGGGACATTGAGTCTGAATGGGCCATGTTCCGTGCCTCTATGGTTGAGACGGCTGTCCGGAGCTGTGGCCGTAAGGTGGTCGCTGCCTGTCGTGGCGGCAATCCCCGAACCTGTTGGTGGACACCGGCTGTGAGGGATGCCGTCAAGCTTGAAGAAGGAGCCCTACTGGACCCTTTTGTTCTGTGGGACTCTGGAGGCAGCTGATAGGTACCGGCATGCCAAGCGGAATGCAGCTTCAGTGGTTGCTGAGGCAAAAACCCAGGTGTGGGAGGAGTTTGGGGAGGCCATGGAGAACGACTTTCGGATGGCTTCGAGGAGATTCTGGTCCATCGTCTGGCACCTCAGGAGGGGGAAGCAGTGCAGTGTGAACACTGTATATGGTGGGGATGGTGCGCTGCTGACCTCGACTCAGGGCGTTGTGGGTCGGTGGGGCGAGTACCTCGAAGACCTCCTCAATCCCACTAACATGCCTTCCAATGAGGAAGCAGAGCCTGGGGACTTGGAGGTAGGCTCCACCATCTCTGGGACTGAGGTCACCGAGGTGGTTAAAAAACTCCTTGGTGGCAGGGCCGCGGGGTGGATGAGATACGCCCGGAGTTCCTCAAGGCTCTGGATGTTGTAGGACTGTCTTGGCTGACACGTCTCTGCAACATCGCATGGACATCGGGGATAGTGCCTCTGGATTGGCAGACTGGAGTAGTGGTCCCCCTCTTTTAAAAAAGGGGACCGGAAGGTGTGTTCCAACTACAGAGGGATCACACTCCTCAGCCTCCCTGGAAAAGTCTATTTGGTGGTTCTGGAGAGGACGGTCCGTCGGATAGTCGAACCTCGGATTCAGGAGTAACAGTGTTGTTTTCGTCCTGGTCACGGAACACTGGACATACCAGCTCTACACCCATGGCAGGGTCCTGGAGGGTGCATGGGAGTTTGCCCAACCGGTCTACATGTGTTTTGTGGACTTAGGAAAGGCGTGCGACAATGTCCCTCGGGGAATCCTGTGTGGGGTGCTCCGGGAGTATGGGGTACCGGACCCCCTGATAAGGGCTGTTCGGTCCCTGTACAACCGGTGTCAGAGCTTGGTCCGCATTGCCGGCAGTAAGTCGAACCCGTTTCCAGTGAGAGTTGGACTCCGCCAGGGCTGCCCTTTGTCACCGATTCTGTTCATAACTTTTATGGACAGAATTTCTAGGTGCAGCCAGGGTGTTGAGGGGGTCCGGTTTGGTGGACTCAGGATTGGGTCACTGCTTTTTGCAGATGATGTTGTCCTGTTTGCTTCATCAGGCTGGGATCTTCAGCTCTCTCTGAATTGGATTGCAGCTGAGTGTGAAGCTGCTGGGATTGGAATCAGCACCTCCAAATCCGAGACCATGGTCCTCAGCCGGAAAAGGGTGGGGTGCCCTCTCAGGGTTGGGAGCGAGATCCTGCCCCAAGTGGAGGAGTTCAAGTATCTCGGGGTCTTGTTCACAGGTGAGAGAAGAATGGAGCGTGAGATCGACAGGCGGATGATGCGGGCTCTGCATCGGTCTGTCATGGAGAAAAAGGATCTGAGTCGTAAAGCAAAGCTCTCAATTTACCAGTCAATCTACGTTCCTACCCTCACCTATGGTCATGAGCTATGGGTAGTGACTGAAACAACCAGATCGCGAATACAAGCGGCTGAAATGAGTTTCCTGCGCAGGGTGTCTGGGCTTTCCCTTAAAGATAGGGTGAGAAGCTTAGTCATCCGGGAGGGGCTCAGAGTAGAGCCGCTGCTCCTTCGCATCGAGAGGAGTCAGATGAGGTGGCTCGGGCATCTGATCAGGATGCCTCCTGGACCTCTCCCTGGCGAGGTGTTCCGGGCACATCCAACTGGGAGTAGGCCCCGGGGAAGACCCAGGACACGCTGGAGGGACTATGCCTCCCAGCTGGCCTGGGAACACCTCGGGATTCCCCTGGAAGAGCTAGAAGAAGTGGCCAGGGAAAGGGAAGTCTGGGCATCTCTGCTCAAGCTGCTGCCCCCGCGACTCGACCTCGGATAAGCAGAAGAGGATGGATGCATGGATGATAGAGAAAAACAAGGAAAACTAATTCCCAATGAAGACAGACATTTTATTCAAAATATTGCATGTGAGGATGGTTTTTCTTTATTTTTTTCAGAAAAAGGTGAGGAATATCAGGTATATTGTTTTTCACAAAACTTCTTACTTGAATCTAGAAAAAATAATGTGTGGCTTGGCTATTATAATTATGAGACAGCCGTTGATAACACATGAGGGCATCTCTAGAAAGATCTCGGAAGGACTGGAAACCTAGTGATCTCCATAAGCTGAACACTGAATAGGTTGAAATATGTGGTTATTATATCAGGGTACCCCCGGTTCAAGTATCTCTGCCTTCAGATATGTTGTACTTGTAGTGCCAAATCTTAAATAATAGTGGACCATGGGACTGCTGGTATACTGATTATGACTGGGAATTAACTGGATCACATAGCACAACACAAAAAAAGGAATCTGAGCAAAATTTCACTTCCATGGCCATCCAAATAGGGGTGGATTCACTGACTTCCCCACCCTTCCATTACCTCCATGAACATTTGTTTGCAAAAGTGGTCATTTTGGTGTTAGCCTTGCCTTTTACAAAAGTAGACATGTTTAAGAACAATCCTTTTTGAACTTTTATGTCTTTATCATTCTTTTAAAGGACCATGCTTTTTGTTAAAGGATTAAAAATTCCAAGTAAATCTTTTTAGTGGCACAGACTACATTAAATCAATGAAATTGATAGTGATGAGTGAACCCCACAGAGTTCTTTTCGGACTGAGTTTGGCAAAATCACTGAAATGTTCAGGAATTTGACAAGGAGGAACTGAACTAGTTTTGAGTGGATTAAAATGATGCGATGGTCTTTTAAGTGTCAATGAGCACTAAGGAACTATCTGCCAATTATGTTGGACTGATTATTATGGCAAAAAATGTGATCTGAGCTGTTGGGCACCAGTGCCAAGAGCCGTGCCACCATGCCTCAAGTGCAGACAGAACAAATACCACAAACAAAATACAACAAATGGCCACATGCGTGCACAGATTTGCAGTATTAAAGTACACATTGGTTGTGCCACAAAATTGTGGTACGGGACTGGCTTATTCCATTGTTTGAAGTTGCAGCTCCAGGCTCGGCTGGAATGTTTTTGTTTTCCAAGTATATGTGCAGAGGCATCACACTTTTTTCTTTTATCAGTAAGAAAGAAACACTTTGTAAATAGTGATAAATCTAAATCGTTGTTATTATTTTCACAGGGTCTCCTGTGGTTTCTGATGGTTTAAGGCTTGTTTTGACTGGTAGTTGCGGCACATGGCTAATTGTACATGCACACAGAGATTAGTGTTTTATGTTATATTGTGGTACTCATGATATTTTTATTATGGTTTGTTAATGTACCCTCAAATTAAAATACTAAAGTACTGATTGGGATATTAATTTCAAGCTTGTGCAAAAGAGATTGGCAACGAACTTGCAGTGCGCATGCATGAAAGTTCTGCGCATGCCTGCTACAGATCTGTGATAGCACATTGACCTTGTAAAAAATCATGGGGTGCTGATGAAACAAAAAAAATGTTTGTTTAACCCAGCTGCACGTTGAATTTCAATGAAAATATTCGGTGAACAAGGTCCTCTACCACCCAAAGCATATTCAATGTGGAAAAAGCTTTGGCAAATTTTGCCTATCAGCACTAGTAAAGAGTTTCATATTCCTCAAAGATCTGTTTGGGTTTTCTTCCTGAACCATATAGTTCTGATTATCTGCCGACTCTATGTTGGTTTAATGTCAATGAGTATTTCCTGTAACAGACTGACTCTTCATTCAGAGTTAATTACTGCGTTGCGTTCAACACCACCAGGATAGGTGTGAAAATGGATGGCTGGATAAATAGTTTGATTGCTCAAATGAGAAATTTAATAAGTTTAATTACTTCTTTCTTTACTTATTTTTACTTGTTTATTGAATTATTTGTTAATTCATTAAATAATTAATATGTAATGATTTTGCAAACCCTTTTTCCACTAAAATGCCTCAAGGAGCCAAAGACTATACTGGCAAAACTAAGTGTAAAGCAAAACTCAATGCAGAAAGGGATTCCAATCCATCATAGGGCACACTTACTAGCACACTGACTAGCCTAATTCAGATATATGAGGTAATATTTGAGAAGAACCTGAACAGGGTGGTTAATGGAGTCAGCAGTAGCACCACACTGCACTGCTGCCTATCACCATTGAATCTATGAAATAATATACCAATGTTTTTTTTCACTGTAAATAATTAGCTCCCCATTCAGTGTTCCTTGATTTCTTATGTCCAGTTTTGCTCATTACCTGTGATCCTAATTTACATTTAAAGGTTCAGTAATTGGATGGATCTATCTATTTCTATACATACATTTTCTATCCCCTTTTATTAAATTCAGTGCCATGGGAGACAGGAGTTTATCTAGGCAAAACTTTGGAGAATAACCCTAGGCAAGATGCCAGTCTATTGTAGGGCACACACGCATCCATATTGGTGCCAGTTTAGAATCACCAATATGCCTAACACAGAAGCTTTTGGGGATGCACACAGACAAAGGTGGGCATGCAAATGCCACACACAGTGAATGATAATGTGTGGGTTTCAAACCCAGGACTCTGGATTAATGAGACAGAGGCACCAGCCAACACACCACTAATTTGTTTATTCTTTAAAAGTTTTGACCTGGCTGAAGTTTAGTAATGGGAAAAATTCCCCATGTCATACAAGAGTTATTCCCAGTATCTGCAGTAAATGTTTTGTGACTAGTTGACAATAGCACTGGTTAGCATTTATAGTCATGCCAAAGGCTGACATTTTCCAGTTTACAAAGGAAATTTTAGAGCAACACCTTGAAAATGAAGGGATGAAGCCAAACGTAAGAGTTAGAAGAAGAATATTTACAGTATATAGGATAATAGAGAAGAGAGAATGGTGCATTCACATTAAAGCTGTGTAGTTTGTGTAAGCAGCCGCATATTGTGGATTTCTGAGCTGAGGTTTCAGGCATTTTTATTTTCCATTTTTCTCCCATAACCCTCCTATGTACATAAGAAGCTTTATTCTCATATTTTTGGTTCTTTTGTTATTTATTTATTTATGTATTTGTTTAGTTACAATATAATTAATCTGCATTCTACAACCATGAGACACCAAACCTATTGGCATTCTAAACACCCACTCTGTTCCTCTTATCTATCACAGATCGGATTTCTCTGAGAACGCTCTTGACTTGCTCAGTGGAATGTGATCAATTTCTTTGGTGTTCCTCCTCCCTCAGAGGCATGTCTGAAACAAATGTGTTGTTCGTTGCACTTTCTTTTGAACATTCTAGCAGAGTTTTGCTATTAATAAAGCATTTCTACAGTATGTCCTTGCCTTACCTGCACTGTTTGCAAAAAGATGTGACAAGAACTTCAAAATACTTCAAATGAAATTTTGTTTGGTGTTATACAGTAATTGGATAAGTGAAATAATAATTGGCCTTTTTACACTACTAACAAAGAATAAAAGGATTTAAACAATAAAGTGCTATCTTAAAATCGAAAACGCCCACAGTTAAGAACATGATATAAATAATCCACAAACATGATACACTCAACCCACCTCCTCCTACACCCCACCAAAAGATTTTTTTATTCTAGTTTTATAATTTGTACATCTATATATACTGTAATGGACTACGTAAAATCCTGCATCAACTGATGAAGAAGAATAAGTTTAAGCTGGGAGATAACCCACTGAATACAAATGCTTGCACACTTGATTAAATGAAGCAATTTAAGTCTATTAATTGTTGAATTAACTAATTCATCCATCTATCCATAAAACCTGTCATATTCAGTTAAGGGTTTTTGGAAAGCCATGGAAAAACCAACCAATATGGGGGGTTGGCAGTCCATCACAGGCAATACATTCATGCTTATACTCCCACAAAGCCAATTTTGAATTGCCAGTTAACAAGTGTAAAATTGGCCTGAGGGAGGAAACACCACAGGGAAATCGATGCCTAAGCCGTGCGACCATCGGTGAGGAAGCAAAAAGTTGGGGTACCACTCCAGTAACCCCAATTAATTGAACACAAATTCCAACAAAAACAGGCATTTGCAAAATAATTAAGAAAAACCTTTGAAATCAAAAGACACTGAAACCTTATCAGCCTGGTGTTGTTTTCCTAATGTTGCTTGCTCTGTTAGTTGCTCCATGCTCTGCTCCTAACCAGGATGAAGTCTCCACCTTTCTGGCTCGTTGCTTTTTGTAACAGAGAAACTGGGAAGGGTGGGACATCAGTGGACATCTTCTCTGGGATTTGGAGAAAGAAGAAGATACTGTTAGCAACAGCGCCCCCCTTTCACCCCAGAGTGGTATCACTTATCTCATTCCAGCTTGTTCGGGAACACCGAGGTGCTCATGCATTACAACAGGAAGAAACTAAAAATAATCCAATAAAATATTACTCATATTAGGCCAATGTAGACTCCTTTTGATTTATAAAATAAAGCTTGATTGCCAGGAGAAAATCCCATGGGAAAGCAAGAAGAACATGTAACTCTGACATAGAAACTTGACCTGGGATTCAAACCCTATGTCCAGCAGCTTCTTAGTTCAATTCAGTTCAAAGATAGAACTTTATTTGGCCCCAGGGGCAAATTGATAATGATGATATGATAAATGATAACCAAAAGTAAACACAAGTTATATTAAAATCTAACAAAAAGGCACTAATACAATTTACAATACACACATACTACTGAAACAACCACTAATTTAAAGCAGTGATACACTAATAGTGAGACTCATCCCAGCATGCTCTCGGTTTGTGTTATTGTTTGCTATAATTTTGGAAAACAGAGGTCTCAGTGGCTTTGAAAGTGACAACATGTTTGATGGTGAAAGTGAAGACTGCTAAAGTAGACCATAGGTTGTGTCAACCATGACATTCAAAACGGATATTCATATGAAGCATTTTCTCATATAGGATTGTTGTGTAAATGCTGGTGCTCTGAATAGCGTGGTAGATTTAATTATAAATGGATAGATTTTAAATTTGTGTTCTTCAAGCTACACTCAGTAACCCATAATGACTAAATGAAAGCATGTTTCACAGTGTTTGCAAAAATATTAAAAGTCAAAAAGTGTAATCTCTCATTTTTGAACACCCTTAATTCAATATTTGTAGAAGCCTCTTTGGCAGCAAAACAGATTAGAGTCTTCTTTGGGTAAGTCTCTACAAACTTTGCTAATCTGGATTTGGGCAGTTTGTCCCATTCTTCCTGGCAGATCCTCTCAATCTTCATTAGACTGGATGGGAAGTACCTGTAAACTGGCATCTTCAGGTCACTTCACAGATATTTAAAGGGAATTCAGTCTGGGCTTTGGCTGTGCCGCTCAAGGACAGTCACAGGCTTGTCCTGTTACCACTTTAACATTGTCTTGGTAGTATGGTTCAAGTCACATTGTCGTGCTGTAAAGGTGAACGTCCAATCTCCAGCAGGTTTTCTTCAAGGACCTCTCTGTACGCTGCTGCATTCACCCTTCCCTCGATTCTCACTTTTCTCCCTGTCCTTGCTGCTAAGAAGCACTGCATACTATGGTACTGCCACCATTATACTTCACTATAGGAGTGGTACTAGGCAGGTGATGAGCAGTGCCTGGTCTTTACCAGACATAGTGCTTGGAAATCTACTAGAGGAGTTCAGTTTTTGTCTTATCAGATCAAAGAATATTTTCCTCATGCTCTCCAAGTCCAAGCAGACTGTTATACATTTTTACTCAATATTGGCTTTGGTCTAATCACTGTTACATACGTGCCAATAGCAGGAAGGTGAGTGGACTGAAAGAAGGTAATTCCACGCTAGGCCAGGGGGTGGCGGGGTGTGCTAAACCTTCCCCTGTTTTCTCTGCAGATCAAATACAGGAAAATCTGCCTGATTTCTCTTCAAAGATGTCACTTCCGACTTTGATACCCAAAAGACATCACTTCAGATTCCTAGGACCCCGAAAGACTTCACTTCCGGTTCCGGCACCATCTTGAAACATCATTTCCGGTCCCGGCATCCAAGATGACATAACTTCTGGGACCTGGCCTATAAACATGCCATTTTGTCTTTAGAAATCACTTCATACTGAGAACTCAAACTGTGCACATCAGTGCGACTACTATAAAACCTTTTGTAGCAGGTGGCTGCCCCAAACCTTTTTGTGTGTCCAAAGCTGATTTTATTCACATCAGTCAGCCACAAATGCCTGACTAATGGGGTGCTGCTGAGATGGGCATCCTTCTAACAGCTTCTCTCATCTTAACAGAAGACTGAAGCTCTGTTTGAGTGTCCACTGGCTTCTTGACCTCCATCCTGATGAAGGCCCTTCTTGCTCGGTTATTCAATTTGGCCAGATGGCCAACTCTAAGAAGAGTCCTGGTGGTTCTGCATTTTTCCTTTTCACATTTCTTGATGCCACTGTGCTCCTGGAAACACTCAAAAGTTTTAAATGATTCGATAAAATTGCCCTGACCTATGCCTCACCACAGTTTAATCACTGAGGTCTATAGAGACTTCCTTGAACTTCATGGCTTGTTTTTTTTGGTCCTGATATGCAGTGTGAATTGTGGGACCTTATATACACAGGTGTGTGTCTTTCTAAATTATGTCCAGTCAGTTCAGTTTGTCAAAGGTGGCCTCCAGTCAAGTACTAGACAAAGCTCAAGGAGAATTAAAGCAAACAGGATGCACCTGGCCACAATTTGGAGTGCCACAGCAAACGGTCTGAGTAATCAAAGTTGTAATCGCTGCCAAAGGGGCTTCTACAAAGTACGGAATTACAGGCCTGAACACTTTTAGTTTTTGATTTTTCATAAATTTGTAAATCTTTCTGAAAACATTTTTTCCCATTGTCACTATGGGTGCTGTTTGATGGGCAAAAATGGCAAATTTATCAGTTTAAAATGAATTCAACAACACAGTAAAGTATGTAGAAAAATGATAGGGTCTGAATATTTTCAGAATTAACCGTTATTAAAAAGCTTCTCCTAACAAAGTAGTTGTTGCGACACATAGACTGTTGTGGTTTATTAAAAGTGGGAAGAAACCAAGAGATGATTAGAAGATGGCAAATAATAGTCAAAAGGCTAGCAAAGGTCAAAATGCCAGGAAGTCCCAACAGATGGAACTGCAGAATCAAAAAATTTTAAACAGAGGCAGGATCAAAGTGAAAAAATTAATGAAAAGAGGCCAAAATCAGAATGCCAAAACCCAATGCTAGGGCCTACTTGAAAATGAAGCTAATTAGCATTAAGGAGAAACAGTATTTTCATCCACAGAGAGAAATCTTAAATATGCAAACCCTGCAATATTTATATGCACCCTGCTGTGACATCACAAGCATGGCAGCACTGTCACATGGGCACTCTTCGAACATTGCTTAAATGAAGGAAATCAAGACGGTATGCACATTTGACTGTTAAAATTCACTTAAAATACAACATTCACCTAACAGTAAAATGATATAGCAAGAACATTTAAATATCACAAAAATACATGTATATCAGAGTTGTGTAGAACTTGATCTGTAAGATTCTTTCATCCATTTCGACGGCTGTTTGAAACAAGACCTCAGCATACTAAGCTAACAAAAATTCCCTTCCCTTCACATCCATTATTAAATCCACTTTGGATTGGCAGACACTGTCACCTGTTTCAGCAACGTCAAGCAGAAGTCAGCAACTAAGTCTGAACAGGGCACAAGTCCATCACAAGACACACTTACACACACTGACACTGAGTCATTTAAGAGTTTCTACTTAACGTGCATTATTCTGGGATGTGGGAGAAAAAATGTAATACCCAAGTAAAATCTCCAAAACCCAGTGTAGATGAAGGGGCTCCTGACAAAGTACCTGCACTAGGAATCAAGACCAGAGTGGCCAGCAAATTCTAAATCATCTGTCTTGAAGCATACAAGTGTGTATTCTAAACCTCTCTATAAGCAGTTCAGAGTTGGCTCAAGATTATTGGGTTCAGCCTATCTCTGGGCACATTCACTACACTCACCATGCCAGGCGACATAACCTGCAGATAACCCATGTGCACACCGGTAGACCCCATTAAAGCTGCACACATTTGAATCAAGCTATGGTTTCAAACAAGAATAGAAGCTGCTCAGCAGCAACACTAGCCACTGTGCTACTCTAAAATTTGTAGTGCATGCACTAGAAGAAGGCCAGAGAGAGCAGCAGCAATTTTGCTTTTAATTCATACTCAATCTGAAGAATCTGGCTTTAGTCTGGTTCATTTTTTGGATAATGTTTTAAGCGATAAAGGTCAGGTTTTTCATTTTTCCTAAAATATCAAAGCGTAGCATTAAATTAGTAACGGTGCACACTCAAAGTGCAATATAAATGTCACTTTTTGATTAGTTAGCATTGCATCTGAAATCAGCATAAAGTAGGTAAGTGGATCAATATGCCTCCATTAACAAGACAAGGTGACTGACTGTTGAAGAAGCCTGCCACATCCCCCCAGCAGAATTCTAGATGGATCTTCTATGTTTCTACACATCCAAGGTGTTGTCATGGCATACAGTACCTCAACGCACAATAACTGACTTTGACCCCTACCTGTCAATATAAGTTATCAAGACACAAATCTACTTTGACAACATTAAAATTAGCAGACCATTTAAATAGTTCTAGTATGTAGCTATGGCAGACATTAGCACAAAGTAGAAGTCTTCATGAACACTATCTTTCATTTTCATCTTACAGTTCAATCTTGACTATAAATCACCACTAAAGGAAAGCATAAGTAGCCTTTAGAAGGTGCTGACCATAATACAACACAAGATCCTACCATAGCCATTTCCTTCTAGTTCACAGTGTGAGAAATGTTTAAATCAGTAAATGTTTACAAAGCACATGAAATGAGTTTGAATTAATGTCCACTCTACCAAGTTTATGGATGGGGTTTCCTGCATTTAAGACTGTAAAAAGCCCAGATGAACCCCTTTCAGTGATTTCAGATAATGTTCTATCTGTTCTGCTACTTCCTCTGTGTGCCTCCCTTGGCTGAAGTGATCATAGCCTTTCCTTTGACCTCATTGGGCTAGGACATCCCCGAGGAATGTCTGCCTGCCTCTCTGAAATGTTATCACCTCCAATTGGATCAGAAAAGTAGGACTGTCTCAAAGTGAAGATCAGAGCAGTGGAGAGTACTCATGAGGGCAATTCTTAAGAATTGTAAGTAGTGATGAGCCAGTGATTCACCAAAATTGAAATTGTAGCCTTTCTCTTCACAAAAACAAATTGCTAAACAAGTGGTGTTTCGCAACCAGTGAAAATTGTATCATTAACACCACATGAAAGGTGTTTAGTCTGGAAGCATTTTCCTCAGCTCATTCTGCGTATGTCTGCCATTCATTTACTATTTAAATAACACTAGTGGGAGGAAATAAAAAAAAACTGTACTCCTTTCCTGTCATGCATGAGACATGTGTTGTGATCGCTGAGCAAATTATGTTCACAGTCTTGGCGATCACATTTCCAAAAAAGCTTCAGAAGCAGAAACAATGGTACATTTCTCCATGGTGCTCAAAGTGTACAAATCCTCGGCCTCATGGGTACAAATCAACAGGAAAGGGCGATTGCTAGAAACAACAAGGGGTGTTTTCCCACAGAGAAATAATAGTAAGGATTACAGTGGTGCATTTTAGCGAGTTTTCCATTAACGATGGTGAAATTGAATGCAAAATTAATTTTAGCTTCAATTTTGGGACACTTTGTCTGAAACTAAACTCGTGCTTCACTCATCATGAATAGTCAGACAGGCCTGGGTCAAAGCATTAAGTCAGAGATCAATATACAAGTTTAAAAAGTAAAACAAATGTGGCTGAAGAATTAATGGTGCTTTTGAGCAATCTTTTGTAAAAGAACGAGTCTCAACACACTGGAAAGGTTTGGGGCAGCAAAAAGGGCTTTGAAATTGCGTTGATGTGCATGTGTTGAGTTCCAGACTGAACTGATCTGGAGGTGGAGAAGATGGAAGCTTTAAATGGTGAGGCTGGAAGTGATGTCATCTGAGGCCGGAAACTGGAAGTGACATCTTTCTTGGTACCGGAAGTGAAGTCATTCTTGGCACCTGAACTGCAAGTGACATCATTCCACTCCCTGGCCTGGCAGATAATTACCACTTGGTCCAGTCAGCTTCCTCCTAATCGCGCGTGTGTGACACTTTGAAAACTAAAGATTGGGTGCCCATTGACACATTGTCTGATCTTAACTCACTGCCGTGATGTCTTATTTTATGCAGTGTGCTGCTTATGTGCCTAAAAACAGATTATAGCAATTAAATGATGTTGACCTTAAGAAGCTGAAAAACAAAAGAGAAAAAATACAAATCACACACTAAATACTGACAGGTGTGTCCTCGTAAGACAGACTCTCTGTGGATTCTAGAGTTCTCAGTCTCTCTTTGTACCGATTTCCTCAGTTGGTACCATCTTCTTTCTCACAGAGAGGTGGACAGAACAGTAACACCAAGCCTAAGTAAAAGAGAAAATGCTACTGAGGAATATTCAATTGTTCTCAAAAAATAATTTCTAAACCATGCATCACTGTAAGCAAATAAAAAGTGTTTACATATAATAACACCAACAAGTCTTGGCCTGCTGGCAATAGTGGAGCATTTCTGCAGTAAACCATAAGGCAGTCAAACCACTTGAGATATACTGCAGGGCAAGAATGAATATGAAGACAAAATTTGAAATCTTGTCATCCAGGATTGGGTTGTGAGAAACAGGACCCTAAACATGGGGCTACAAGCACAAGGCTGAATCCTATTGTGGCCTATAGCAGGCATCTCAGGATCCCTAAACCCAGACACAAATGCACTAAAGACAGTCCCAAGTTCAAATAAGCTATTTTTATTATACAAAATACTTTATCACAGGTTTCTCGTGCAATTCTTCCCAAACACTATTTTTTCTTCCTTCCTTCAAACTTCTACCCTTTTCTAAGCAGGCATTATCTTTCTCCTGTCCCAATTCTAACTCACCTGAATATAATAAAGTGGCTGCTTCAATACCAGACTCTGGACATCCAGCTCAGGCGGAACAGCCATTAAGTAAGGGTGCCTCTGTCAACACCCAAGGAACTCAACGGGGCTGCCATCCAGAACTACAGGTCCCTAGCAGCCACACCAGAGGAACACTACCATCTAGCAAATGCTATCCTTGGCAGCCTCCCAACTGAGGCAGAGAGCAGCACCCATCCTGATTAGGTCTATCCATTTCTGGGATTGAGTCTCCTCTGATATGACCACTCACTCAGATATAGGGACATCCATTCCAGATAGGATACCTTTCCATCCATTATTTTTATCCTTCCATACAAGCCTCCTGGGCGAGAGGAAGGACATTGAACTCCTGTCTTGGGATGTACTTCAATTGCTTATACTCATCCTTCTTCACAATTTGGTTCAGGAATAACCTATCATCCCAGATGAGATGTAACGCCATCCATGACATTGTCTATTGAAACCTGATCCTTAAAATAACTGACTATGTCACATTTTAAGCAAATTGGACAACTGCTTTTTGGTGATATAAAATATCAATGCAATAGAATGTATGTATGTCTGTTGAATGTATATTTATACTGTTTGTCTGTGATAGTATGTATATATACAGGACCTTATTTGTTGTTCTGCAAGGAGGAGTGGGTTAAAATTCCTCCACAGCTATATGCAAGACTGCTGTTGATGTATAGGAGGCATTTGGTTGCAGTTACTGCAGTTAAAGGTGATACGATAATAATTAACTGTAAGGGGAAAATTAATTTCTCACATAATGCCAATTAGTGTTGAATCACTTTGATCATAAGATAAATTAAAAGAAACATTCTATTTATTCACTCAAACACCATTTAGCTAAATAAAATTATAGTTGAAGAAATGAAAACATTATGTCAAAAATTGCAATAATAGAAGAAATCCAAAAGGTGCTAATAGAATTTATTGCATATGACAAATGTATATGCAATGTGTATAATTTATATATGTAACCAATATGTTCATTGTAATCTGTCTGGTTGCACTACGTGCACAATGAAGGACATCATTTTTTTTTTTTTTTAACCACACTGAGTATGTGGGACACTTCGCTTCCTTTGAAAAATGCTGACTTTTTGATAAAGCACTCGCCTTCTCTCTCTTCGCCAGCTCTGGCGCCTAATCCTGACTTGCCTTTTGATTTGCTGTCTTAGCAGTGCCAGCATCTGGTAGACCTAGTAGAATTGCTGCAGTAAATCTTGATGCCTCCGCCGTCCATCTGACAAAAGTAATGGCACAAAATACATTAAATGAGGCTGGCATGACACAGGTATAACTGCATAATGTAATTGTCTGGGTTGACTTGGTTCATATCTTTGTATAAATATTCTTTTGACTAGAAAATTATTCTGCATATTGAAAAACAGTGGAAAGGGATATGTCTAAGATTTGGCTACAGAGGAGATAGCAAGACAGTTTTATTTTAGTCTTGGCCATCACTGAATGAAGTCTATTATTTATTCATTACTTATGTTCTCTTTTATGGGATGGGTCACAAAGAACTGCAGTCCTCTCTTGTCAGCGACAGAACTAGATACTACTGCAGTGTACTCTTGTTCTGTACTGGTGTCCGTTAGATTAACTGGCAACTGTAACAAAAACCCGTGGGAGTGGATGAGTAAGGAAGTGTATGAATGTGCCCTGTAGAGCACTAACATCCCCTACGAGTCTGGTTGTTGACTTGCACTTGCCTTTGCTGGAATAAACTCTAGGTAGAATAAAGCAGGTTGTGAAAGAAGGCCTTGCGGGGACAACCATAATTGCAAAGTCTTCTCCATAGTCCCCAGGAAAGTGTCCACTAGCATAGTCCACATAGGTCCACTAGTTATGCTTTTGACCCCAATCTTTTCGCATGGCTCCCTGGTGAATTTCAGACACTGGTAGGTGAGAAGGAACATGCCTTCATGTTTTTTAGGGAATTGGGTTGCATAATCACAAACCACCAAAATGTATTGGTATCCAGTGCTACTCTTTTCCAGTGGTCCCACGATGTCCATTGGTGTGAGTTAGAAGGGTGTTGTTATAACCGGCAATGGTATAAGTAGGGCTTTATCGGAGCAACAAACAGGACCAGTCTTCTAGCATGTAGGACTTGTAGTACAACATTGTTCAACATCAGTATACATGGTAGACCAAAAGAAATGTGAGCTCACTCTCTAATATGTCTTTGATGACTTAAATACCCTGTCCGAGGTATATTATGTGCAATCGTTAGAACAATAAATCTGCAACAGCCATTCATTTACCTTCACACCTTTTAAGATACAAAATACCATTATCGAGGCAATATTTCCCCCACACAGTGATTCAATTTGTCATCTCCTTTCCCCAGAAGCTTTAACAAACACTTTAAAGGCGGATCAGTAGCCTGGAAATTACCAATGTTATCAGGAACTAACCATTCTTGCATATTTAAACCTGTTACATTGACTTCAGGAAGTGGAGTTCCTAAATATTTTTAATACGTTTTTGACAATGTATTTTTTTTCTTGCATTCTCACAGGGACTATTATCCATATCTGGCAAAGGCTCACACCTTGCTTTGGCTCGACCTAAGTGAACAATATAAAACGTTGAGCATGCGTAGAATCATTTAACAAATCATACAGCAATGGAAAATCTCCTTCTAGTATCATATCAGCTGGTAAACACTCCCAACCCCAACATTTTGTAAACATTATTATTCAAGTATTCTCACAATTATTTTGGCCATACAGCATTAATTTTGATCATCACACATGCATTGTACACTATATGATGGGAATAATCTAACCTTTCATCTGGTATATAATACTTATTAATTAATAATAATGAACTTCCCGTATCATCTAGAGCATTTAACGTCTGACCATTCATTTAACAGGATAATCCACAGACTGATTCTCTTTATGCTCTAATCCTCATCCTGGATTAACTCTGTCACCATGATACATGACAATAACCTGTTAACTTGGGATTTTGTCATAGAGCACACAGAAGCCTCATGGCCTGGTTATTGACAATAAATACAAATACAGTAAATCTCTCACCTGAAGTATGGTTTCCACTTGACAATGTTACATTTTCCAAAGCCACTTTTGTTAATAATGTTGTCCCTATTACTGTCTCTGGTAATTCTGGAAATCATTGTTTGAGATTGCTGCAGACGTTCACGGTGGGCATTAATGTGCTACAATGCTCATTTTTGCTGCCATCATTTCTGTGGTAGGTTTATGTTCCTTCACTCAAGTCAGACTGTCAGGTGACACAACATGAAGCAGCTGCTCTAGAATAATAATTTCAATCATTTCCTCCTTGATGTGGTACTAGATGATATGTTTTCATCAATGTCTCCCTTGGAGATGTGGTTGAAGCTCTCAAAACTTTGTCAATAAGTCTCTGTTAGTATCTTCACACATCAAACTTCACCCCCTTGTAGCTACATTCCTCTGATGGAACTGGCCACAGCCTATGAACAACAGAGTGTCCAAGACCATGACGTTCATGCCACAGGCTTCTCCTCTTTTCTGGTGGGAGCTGAGAAAGTCTTTCATTAATCCAATCATCTCTTTTTCTTGCTCTGGCAAAGGTACAAGTGTATTTGATGGAGATTGTGGAGAACTACACTGGGAGAGTGCCTCAAACACTGCTAACTTATCTTCTTTCATAGGTTCCCATATCTCCTCCTCCTTTCTCTACTTCTTGTTTCTTTCCTTGTGAACAAAGTCTTGTTCTTCTCTCCATTATTCCTACAGGAAATGTTTGTGGCTGACCAATCCCTCTGCTGCCCCCATATGTGAGATTGTTTTACTTCACAAGTCCCTCTAAAAGACGGCACAGACCCAAATAGCACTTTTATGCACATAATATTTATTTGTAAAAACAGTCAAAACAGAACAAAAAAATGACAGACACCCAGAAAATGTTCATAACCATTTCCCACATTGTTCTTCCGTCTCACAATTAGATCAACTATGCTGTCTTTTCAGTTTTACATGTCTTTTTATTTCACACTCTCCAGGTTCTTCTTGTCCTTCTTTTGGGTTTTTGTGACAGTTGGCAGACCAACATAAATGGTGCACTACTGCTACCTACCTACTGGGATGTTGGGTATGGGGAATGGGGAAAAAAAACTCAAACAACATAAAAAAAAAACTCCAACAATTTTTAAAAATTCAAATACAGTGTTTTGAGAAACTGTACTACCAACACTGTCCTAATATGCGTTCTATTGTAATAGTCTCCTGTTCCACAGATTTCCGTTTTTAAAAAAAGATGTATTTTTTGCTCCTTCTATGCAGTACACTCCTTTACTATATGATTTACTTCTTCAGTTCATGTTCTGCATATCCCTGTGTCATGTTTGTTTATTCTAAACAGTGAATAATTTTAGACTTTGTGCCCAGAACATAATCGTGTACTTATGACTTCCTCCCTCCTATTACTACCTCCTACTTTGCTCTTTCCCACCACCTTCTGAATTTCATATACTGTAGATGCCTTCTTTTCTTATCTTCATTTCAGCTCTGTTGCCAAATTGATTTAATGGTTGTTTTTTATTACGGCTTTTTATTCCCCTTTATGCAATGGCACTGTTACATTTATGTTCTTAATACTGAGTGACTGCTTAGCCAAGTTATCAGCTACCTCATTTCCCAGAATACCTGCATGAGCAGGAACCCATAGGAAATGAACAGCTATGCCAAGAATCTTCAGTTTCCGCAACTGTTGCTGTAACTCTATTAATATATCTGGCCTACTTTTGGAACTAACTGACTTAATACTTCATTAAGCAGATATTAAATCAGAACAAATCAGTACATGCCCTAGGTGGACTGCTTCTGCCCATAATAATTAATAATATTGCCACCATCGCTGAGGTAAATACTAACAAGCTATTAGTCAGTCTTTTCCTAATGTTAATTTGAAATATGGGAACATGCAATGAAGCCCCTGTATGACCAGTCACTGGTTCTTTTGAACCATCTGTATAAATTTGCAAGAATCCAAAATATTGCCTATGGACATATTGACTAACGATTTGGACAAGTGAAGCACATTCTGCTTTTTCCCATAGGCAATGGGAAAACCAAAGTGGAAGAGCCAATATAGGTACTCTGGGACCAAGCCTTTGTTTAAACACACCAAGGTATTTTTTCCCATTCATTTCCCAACGATCCATCTTATCTTATTACTACGGTGTTCCCAGCAGTCTTCTAGTGTTGCTGACACTGGATGTCTGCTGTTGTATTCCCTCACATTAATCCAGTAGACCACTGCTAAAACGCATAAATACAAAGGCATCTCCTCCATTTTTACTAATATTGCTGATATTGGAGAGGATTGCATAGATATTCCCAAAGCCTGGGCTTGTATTTTATCAAGGGGTTTAATATTGCCTGTGATTCTGCCCCATAGGCAATGCACCCTTAATCACTTATAGTTCTAATAGCTGCAACATACAACTATTTAAGAGACTTACTATTTGCACCCAATCACATCCAACTAAACACCTGAGAACATTTTCTATTATTTTATTCACATGTACCTTCCACGTTAATTTTGTGCCCATTCCACATTCTTAAGAATTACACCGGTGACTCTTGTTTAAGTGATTCACCATACAGCCTCAAATCTACTAAAGGAATAATGTATCTTTTAGCAAACAAACTCCCTGAGTTTTTCTTACTGATATTCTAAACCCTGACTGATTACCCTATCCTTCCAAGTGATTAATGGTATCCTGAATTTTCTTTACCATATATTTTATATTCCTGCTTATTTTCCATAATGCACTATCATCTGCATACAATGATTCTGATATATCTGAACTAATACTATCAAAGACATCATTAACCATGAGATTAAACAGGACAGGACTACAATCATTTCTTTGTGGAGTCCCATTCTCTATATCATTTTCTTTGGGAAATGATGATCTCGCCATGACCTTTATTTTCCTTTCATCTAGAAAATCTCTGATCCAGTTAAACTTTCTCCCACCTATTCATATTTTTTCAAGTTTGATCAATAAACCTTTTTTCCATAACATATCACATGCTTTCTCTATATCAAAGAAAACTAACTCAAGCCTTTCAAATATCCAAACTCAAAACCGGGTCCATTGTCATTCTCCCTTTTCGAATTCCAGCTTGATGTGTAGCTAATGTTCCACGACTTTCCAAAAAATATTTTAATCATTCAATTACCTTACATACCTAAGACGTCAGTCTGTAACTGGATGGGTTTGATTGATTCTTATTAGCTTTTAATAGAGGAACAACAGCTGCACTCTCCAGGATCACCTTCTTACAAATATTGGCAGGTTAGGATCATAACCAATAATCCATTACTGCCATTGCTGGCTGGAGGTTTCAACATCAATTCCCTATTTACATTAAAATTTGTAAAACTTCTAGAAAGTAGTATACATTTCTGAGTCTTTAAATTACTTAATAAAGGTTTTAAATAGACTTCTTTTCCACATATATTAATCTCTATTTACAGTATATAAAAGTCAGTGTATGTGTTGTGTGTATGCATGTATGTTCCAGTATCACTTCCAAACGGCTGGAGCAATTTTCCTGAAAACTCGTATACATGTTTCTCATTGGTCGACTAAAAATACTGTAGGGTGAAATCAGCCCTAACCCACCCTCTTCTGGGTAGTGTGGGGGTTGATCTTGCGGTCTTGTATGCATGTTATCATCCAGTTGACACTGGGAATGACCACCAGAGGGCGAACTGGAGGTGACTGCCAGCATTCTTTATGCTTGAGCACCACCACCCGCCTGTTGCGTTTGAAATTAAATACAGTTGGCCAATTCCGAGCATCAACTGGATGATAACATACATACAAGACCGCAAGACAAGCACATTAGTGAGTCTTCATTGTTTAATTTATTTCTATTTTAAAAGTTGTGTTTTTTTATTAAATTTATCTCAATATTTCTCTTTATTTTCCTCCTGGACAACGCTGGGTATTTCAGCTAGTTACTTTTAAATTGCAAAATGAGAGAGCTTTTGAGCAAAGTTTTCAATCAACTTTTGTTTAACCCTATCAATTTTTTTCCGACACCAAATCAAGTAGTACTCTAATGTTTCTTTAATTCAATATTGTTCACTCTTCAGGTTCTACAACTGAGCTTCTTATATACCTGTATATACCTGTAGCTCCTGCCTCAGGAGTATACCATTCACTCCCTACACAAAGGAGTTTCCTTTATTTTTAACTGTATAGCAATCATTAGTTATCCATATCAAAGCATCTTAACTCAATATACTACAAATTAATATTTTTACCCAATACAGTCAGTACTGTTAGTTCAACACAAGCAACTCTGCAATAACACTTACATACAGTAATTACCAAAGTACATAATAGTAAGTCCCAACAAAACTCTACTGAGCATGTATGCCTTCAGAGACAGCCTGTATCCTAGAGTTTAGTTTGACCAGTTCAGGACCCAAAGATGGAGTAGGAAATATGACGTGTGGAAGCCATGAATAGAAAGGAAAAGACAAACATTTGTAAATACAGATAAGTGCACATCTTATCAAAATATGTTCACTCTCGTAAGGAAAGGAAAACAACAACATTCCTAAGATATGTATAATTTATAACATTTTAACCCTCAGTAAAATTAATAAAATACCTGCATTAGCTGTCATGAGTGTGCATCCACAGTAACAAAATATGCTAAAAAACAACTGAAATGATAGTAGATTATAAAATATGCATAACTTAATGCTTCTTGTGGTCTGTGATATATCTCAGGTTCAAAGAAAACGTTCTATGATGTTTAACATATGTCGGCAAGGAAGAATTCCTACTCGTAAAACTGTTTTAAAGTGCTTTGATAAATTTCAATCTAATGTGAAGGGCCACTGAGAACTGAAAGAACACCAGAAAATATCAAAAGGTTGAGACAAGCTGTAGACATTCAGCAAAATGTCATTTGGCAGCATTAAACATTTTAAAGTGTGGACTGTTCGCCAAATTCGTCATCAACATTTATCAGGCACCCATTTTAACAATAGTGCGTTCGATTTTTTTTTTATAAATAATTTAGCTACTTTTTAATGAGATTATTGAATTGTTAGGTGAAAACTGAGATATACTGAAGTATTTGCAAACTAGATTATAAAAAGTGTTGTAATATTAGTGGTGGTGCACATGTGAAAAACCTTATTAAAAAACAAAACTTAAGACAAGGTTAATAAACTGCATCAAATCATTTTTTTGGATATTCCTTTATCCAGCGCCATGACTAAGTTAAGTTACCAGTCATTCTGTTGTTTCAAAAATCATCACATCTTTCTGCTGCACCCCAAGAATATGTTTCTGTCAGCTTACACTAAGCATTTACACTGGTATTACAATTCCCTCAGGAATGTCTTCTCAGCTTCGAATGATAATTATTGTTTTAGTAACAATACATTTGCTTTCCAATTTTTTGTTTTAGTAATATTCATGTGACAGAAGTGCATGGAAAAGAAACAAAAAATGTACTTTTTTTTTTTTTATTATACTAGCTGTGCTACCAATCTAAGACAGGTTGAAATCTAAGTAATCAACGTACAGTAGAATTCATGTTGTGTATTTGATATGTGGGTTGTTCATTTGGTCTAGTATAATAATACTCACCTGATTCCTTTCCCTTACGTCAGCCTTTTCCTCTTTGGACAGAGCCGCATCTTTTCTCCGCTTCCTTGGCATCACCCATCAGACTGACACCATAATAGTTTAAATGTTTTGCTTTGAAAGTTCCACAGCAGTCACTACTGCGCTGACCTGGTTTAGTGACTCCAGCCTAGTCATGTTGGGACTTTTGTTTCCCAATGTTCACACATCTATCATTTTTTTTTACTCATACATTGCCTGCCACACAAAATTATCAGTCATTAGCATGACTGCATAACCCTCACTCACGTGGCTGATACTGATGTATAACACTGGACAGCATAATTGGTTGTTAAGGCCAATTTTCCTATCTTTAGGCTGTTATTTGGTATTTCCATTATCACTTTTGATTTTTTTTTACCTCTAGTTCCACACCTTTTGCCTGTTTTTTAAATTTTTCTTCCTAACTCTAGCACTCTAGGGGGTGGTGGAGTAAACACTGACTCTTTATCTCACTACTCTGCAGACCAGTTAAGGAAAATTCTGCGTAGCCCTGATGATGCCACTTCCAGTTCTGGCCCTAATGATGTCACTTCTGGTTCCGACCCATTGATGGTGTCACTTCCGGTCCCGACCCCATTTATGGTGTCACTTCTAGTCCCAACCTTAATGACACCACTTCTGGTTCCGACCCCATTGATGGTGTCACTTCCTGCTGCTTGCCTTTAAAACCACCATTTTGTCCTTCTCAAATCAGTTCTGTCCTGGACTCCAATCTGTACACTTCAGTACAATAATTAAATTCATTTTGCAGTATATTGGTATATTCCTGGTGTATCTTTACTAGTTAAATACAGTAGCATGTTCAGGATTCTAAACAATAGGCTAGCAGCCTGGCTATGGGTGCTTTCAGGATTCCTTTCACTTATTTACATACGCTTCTAATCTTAGTATGTTTCTGTGTGTGCTCCAGGCATTAATAAACTGGTATCTAAAACATCTGATATTTTTGAAGATTCAGGGACTACAGAGAACCACATCCATCTATTTAGCAACATCAGGTACAAGGCAGTAACCAGCCCCAGATGGGATTCCTGTTCATTAGAGTGCTGATCCAATCATGCTGGAACAATGTAGAGATGCCCTCTTGCCTATCATGTATTTCTTTGGGATGTTAAAAAGAAAAAAAAAACTCGACCTCCTGGTGAGATGAAAAAAAAAAAAACACATCCATGAGCAGGACATTCAAACTCCACATCAACATTGTAAACCTGGGTTTACAATTGCCAGGCGCTAACAGGCAGTAGAGCTAACCTCTGGGCCACCCCACAAACTGCAAGGTTCAGCTTGTATGGTGGATGAATGGTGACTCCATAAAGGGACTGGTCTGAGATTTAAACCCAATGATCTGTAGCTGTGAAGCATCAGGTGTAACCTGGTCACAATATATGTCAATTACACATCTGTTGATCTACTGTAAATATTTCAGAAAGCTGTTAAAGAAAATCAAGTTTGGCTTTTAAGGTTAGGATATTTGCTCTTATTGAGTCCTCTTCTAAACTTCTTTTAATTCTCTGCTCTCTAGCTTGCCTTGAATGATGGATGTTTAGCTGAGATTATGGCCAAGTGGTGCTCATTTCTGGATTCCTGAGGTGGAGAAGAGCTTTTTGGGGTCAAATCCAATTATTCAGTCAATCAAGTAAAGTGTATACACCCTAGGGAATTGATAGCTATACTTGGTGCTATACAAACTATGAGTTTACTCGAGGACATGCGAATCCAAGCAGAATCAGAATAATACTGTGGCATAAAGCATGCATGAATGCAAGAGTAGATGATTAAATGCTTGGAATTAAATTATATTAATTTAATCTCTCAGAACTGCTTGATTTATTACTTCATAAGTAACCTGTCACAGATACGGTGGAAAAAAAAGAAACACTTTATATTCAAACAGAAGCACTGGAGAAGCCATTTCCAATACAGTAAATGAACAGTCCAGCAAATAATTAATAGCCGCTTCAATTTAACAAATGCAATTACAGGCTGCCCATAAAACAATCAAAGTGCCTGCCAGTCTTCGTTTGTCTGTGGTAGTATTTCACTACAGCAGATTTAAAACACAAAAAATGAGAAAAGTCTCTGAAACGGGGCCTTGAAAATAACTCTATGGGTAACAAAGTGCTTATTTTTCACACTTAATATCGGACTGGATTTGCCATTGTATAAATGTTTCATTTCTCTGTTTTGATTAAACCAGAATGCATTAAAAAGTCTTCTTTCCTTAAATATCTCTAAATTTAAAGTTGTAATTTTTTCATTGTGGGCTGGATTTGTGAACCGGGGCAGTCATTCTTTGACTTCATCATCATCATCATCATCATCATAATACTAACATTAATACTAATAACTAATAATAATAATAATAATAATATACTTTATTTATATGTCATCTTTCCCATGCTCAAGGTGTTTGTTTTATTGTGGGAGGGGTTAAGGTGATCCTATCCCAAAACGTAGGCCCATGTGGGAATAAAATAATCTATTTGGATTTTGCTAATTATGTAGACCCAACTCTCCACCCCAACTCTTGTCCTCTTTTCCTTTCCCTGATCTGTCTGAAAAGGAGATGCAGCCTGCAATCACAGTGAACTTGCATCTGTGACTACGGACCAAATTCACTGCTACTGTGTTTCACTTTCCTCTATTGGAGGGCGTCATCTCCTGTGCTTTAAGTTTCAGATGGCAGACAGAGCAAATAAGGCATGCAAAGGGGCAGATATAGACTTTCATTCAGTCATTATACAGTTGTCTTGATCATTGTTAATGTGCCAAAGGCAAAAGCAAAGCAAATTGATTTGACAAACTGCTGTACAACCTGGATATTACTGTTATAGATGAAGCTGGTGAAAACACCCAATGTATGTGTTGGCATTCAGTCTCTTATGGGTCTTCTGAGTGACTGTGTTCTGATTTTTAAAGCTTTTCAGGGTCAAGATGAACACACCTAGCCCCTCTCTGTCCAATGTCATCTTGACAGACCATACCAGCACATATTCTACACATATGAAGTCTGTGTACACATAGATATCCAGTGGTTGGAGTGCCTCTCTTTTTGTGCAGAAAATTACCATTTTATCATTTGTAACATTTGTGGCATACCCTGGGTGGGACGCCTCCATACTGGAAATACCTGGAGAGGAGTGTATCCAAAGCATTATCTCCTGGAATGCTAGTTGGCAGCCCCCCTAGGTTGTAGCGGTGCCACAGACTCCCGCAGAACTCCATGGGAGTTGGAGTGTGATACAGCCCTGTTGGGATCCGTGGGCGCCACCAGGAGGTGCTGCAGCTGCTGATGCTGCTGAGCTCTTATGGGCAGCTCTTCTGCCTCACCTGGAAGTGCTGCCAGAAGTGGGTCAACAAGCACCTGGAGCACTTCCGGCTGCCTTATAAAAGGAGCCAGCAGCCACTACTCCGAGAGCTAGAGTCGGGTGGGAGAAGATGAGAAGAGAGTTGCATTGTGCTGTGGACTGTGTTGTGCCCCATTTCCCCTAAGGGTAAAATAAAACTAAAAATGTGTGTGCTTGAACTTGTGTCCCATGCCTGTCTGTGTCAGGTTTGAGTGGCGGTGCGCTCCCTGGTGGTCCACACTTTTTGGCATACTGTACCTGCTTGCTAGATTTCTCTTTTGCAGCAGAAAGTTTCATTTTTACTAGCTTAACTTCTCTGCCTTCTGTATGCTAACAGTTCCTCCTTCTGTGTGGTTTAGACAAGCTGCTTTTACAGAGGTCAAAAGTTAAAGTAAATAAAAATTAGAAAGAACTTACAGTTTATACATTTTTATTAACATTCATATCACTAAATCATCTTCTTAACACTTCAAAGGGCCTGCTACAAAAATAAAATTATGTTCCCTTACGGTATTAGTATCAATTCTTAAATTTTTAGGATAATATTGTGTTTACATTTAAATGATTTTCTTATTTGTGCGAGTCTTTTGAGCAGAATGGTTAAAGACATCCAGTTAGGTGTAGCCATTCTTCTCCACAACTGTCTGTAAAATGTGTGGAGTGCATGGGTCTATGTAACCCACAGTCTACCTCAGTGTTTTCCAATCAGTGGGCCGTGCACAGTGGTTTGCTGTGAGACTACCCAGGCATGCTGTTGAAATATTAGTGTAGTGCAATTGGGTCTGAACCTGTGAGGGTTAAGCTCTGAAGGAGTTTGAGACCTGTCTGAGAAGGATAGGACTCACCTGGAGAAACTGGCATAAAAGCAGCTCTGCGATCGCTGCATTGGAGCATTTTGGACATATCTCCTGGATACTGGAGTCCACCTGCCCTGAATGTATGTTTGCCAGTCGAGCTGCACAGAGCTGGTGAAGAGTTGGCATACGAGTTGCCTCTGAAGCAGAGAGGAACACTGCCACCACAGTGCTCACTCCTTGTCTGCAAATGGTGATCTTGGAGCTGAGTTTTTACCAGTTTCTTTGGTGGTCCCACCCCTTTTGACAGTTGAGCATGTGTGTGAGATATAATGTGTTTTTGGTTAGTTACAAATGTGGTGTGCCTTGGGATGTTTTTGGTTACAAAAAGTGTGCCACCATAGAAAAATGGTTGGGAAACACTAGTCTACCTGATTATTCCTTCAATTTTCACCAAAATCTGGCCCTGAATCTCAAGATGAAACATAAGTTCATATATGTATTAGGTATTATGTTGCATATACAAGGTAATGTATATGTAATGGACAATTTAATGCATATATACAATCTATGGCTCCGTAATGTACTCATAGGTTTTACATGAAGTTGCTGGCACTCTCTTAGAGGTGGTAGAGCACCTTTCTGATAAGTTTGGCTGACAGAGTGAGTCACTGTCTTCTGTCTCTAGGTACAGTGAAGTAAAAATTATCATAGGCCAAGGTGTGAAGATGGTCTCCTGCACCTTACAATCCCAAAATAAAAGAAGTAGCTGTTTAAATTGATGGATGGATTGCCCTCAATGCCCCTCTCATCTGTAGTCTTGTATCTTAAAAGGGATGTCCTCAAGCTCAGTACTTTTACCATTTGTTTTTAATTTGGTACTCCGTACCAAATTTCTAGATGTTTCCTTGACAATTCTCCACCACTAAACTCTTTCAGACTAAGCATCTGTTTCTTTAATCAACTCCAATAATGCTGCATCACAGAATTTTATCTCCGAAAGATCAAGGCACTGTCATTCCCAAGGTGCTAATAAACAACCTGCCACTCACAGGAATTTAATATACTTCATTGGTTTGGCAGCAAGCGGAGCATAATACCCAAAGGCAGGTGCACGATTTGGACAGCTGGACTCCCCCTGTACTGCTGTCCAAGAGAGCTCCAGAAATAAATCTTTGACCTCGTTTGTCACTTCTGTGTAAGAATAATATTATTGAATCATGTGAAAATGTAGTAAACTGTTTAGATGTGTAAATAAAAATGTCTTGCCATAGTGATATTTTCAGTTTTGCATTTGTTAGCCTTTCTTGGCATTTTCGCAACGGACATTCTTTCAATTTGTAAATTCTGCATGAAAATATTACTGTTTTGAAACTTTATTATAAAGTGTAACCTTTTTCATCTCTTTTTTTACAGATATTAAATTCACAATTTCATGTATTAATTTATTTTATCTGTATCACATTAATGCAGCACCTGTCAGTTTCTTTCACCCATTTTCTTGTTTATTTAAGAAATAATGCATAATAACAAGGATCAATCCAATGGAAATAACATAGTAAGCAAATAGTCGAGTGCCCCACCCGTGGAGGAGAACTACAGTATGCAGTCAAAGAACCCCAAATAAAATGGTTTTGATATAGAATGCAACAGAAAACATGATGGAAAGGTTTAGTGCAACCCTGATTTATTTTAGAATGGCATTAATAACGTCTTGCCAGGTTCTAAAAACATTTGAATAGACCATTATAAAAAGAGAATTTGATTTTTTCATTTTGTGGTAATGAAGAACATTGCTTCCTTCTGAGGTTAAACAATGTGGATTGGGAGCCTTCCAGTTGTAAAATTTGTCTTCATGCAAATAATATGGAACGGGATATTACAAACATTTTTTTTATGATATTATGGTATTACTTCAGATATTGCTTTTAAATGTGATTTTAATTCTAAAACTATGAGGATGAGTCAAAAGTTATCCACACTCCGGCTGTAGAATTAATTTTAATCAACTTTCAGAAAAGACAAATACATCATTTTTCGATATAATTTCCCTGCTTTTCTATACACTTTGCCCATCTGTCAACAAGCTTTCATATTCCTTCATTATAAAATGTTTTTTGCTGAGCTGCGGTCCACAAATGCACCTCTGTCATTACCTCTTAATCAGACGTGAATCTTCGTCCTTGTAGGGCTTCTTTTGAAACCCAAGTCTGCCATGGATTATTGTATAGGCACTGCCATGGCTGATTTGCAAATGATTTGCCACATCATCTACTTCACTCGTGTATTCAACAAAATCATTTCAGGTACACACTCAATGTTGTCATCAGTCGTGAACATGGATGGGCACCCAGCTCCTTCTTCATGGCTGACACTTGTGCGACCTTCCTTGATCTTCTCTACCCATTCATACACACTTCTTCACAACAAGACAATTTCTCCATACTGTGCACAAAGTCTTCGATACCAGGCACACCCTTAGACCACAAAAAACTAATCCCTGCAAATTGTTCTTCTCTCATGCAAATCACAAGTGGGACAACCATTGTTTGTCGCAACACAGTTACAAATGATCTGATATAACACGTCCTTACCTGCACAGCAGTGACTGAGGAGACAGGGACCTCATACGGAAAGCGCTGATAAGACAGTGCTGCCAACAGAAGTTTTAATATAACCGGAGTGCGGATCATTTTTGACTCACCCTTATACATAATTATTGTACAAATACTTTTTCCCCAGATGGTTTAAGTACAGGACATTCCCAAAATGTGAGCTTGTCATGTAGATGCCTGATGACATTGCTAACAGGTTGATCTTGTCCTTAGGTACATTGTAGACAATTTCAGACAAAACATATACGAATGACTAACAACTTGTATTTGAATTATGGCATGTTTGCTGCATATTGAACTAGGAAGTATTTTAATATTTGCTGAATTCCATTCCTTTACTGACATTTTAATTTAAAGATCTCTTTCCCTTCTTTCCTGTGCCAGGATTTAGAATACGATTTCCATTCCATGGCTAACCAAGGAAGCTGCCATGCTTTTATGGACTTCTGCTAATTTCCAGTATTTTATTATATGAATATTTGCACCACAGTTTAGCTTTCCTGCTGTCCAAAGCAAAGGTGAAACTGTCACACCCAAACCCCGGAGTGTTAATACAATACAATACAATACAGTTTATTTTTGTATAGCCCAAAATCACACAGGAAGTGCCGCAATGGGCTTTAACAGGCCCTGCCTCTTGACAGCCCCCCAGCCTTGACTCTCTGAGAAGACAAGGAAAAACTCCCAAAAAAACCTTGTAGGGAAAAATGGAAGAAACCTTGGGAAAGGCAGTTCAAAGAGAGACCCCTTTCCAGGTAGGTTGGGCGTGCAGTGGGTGTCAAAAGAAGGGGGTCAATACAATACAATACACAGAACAGAACAAATCCTTAATACAGCATCATAATACAAATTTTAGAAGCACGGAGCAGAATTTAACTGTAGATGATATCCCATAATAAGATTTGGATATTTTTAGAGTCCTGGAGACCTCATCCATCAAGCTGCCTCCCCAATTGGCCATTCCACGGCTGAAACGTTGCTCAGCCAGCCAATCCGATGAAAGGACCCCTTTTTCCCATGATTCCTGTGATCCTCTATCAGGGATGACTTTACCATAGGCAGGCAACAACTTGGCAGGAGGGCCGTGGCACCAATTGCCACATCTGAGTACCGAGAACAGAAACAGAATAGGTGAGGGTTAGTAACAAATTATAACAATCATGTTACTTATGTTTTAGTGTTAATGACTAACAACAGAGATGCAGTATGTACAGTTAATCAGCAGCTCTAGTCAGAATATGCTAAACTGAAGTAGTGAGTCTTCAGCCGAGATTTAAAGGCTGAGACCGAGGGGGCATCTCTTATAGAAGCAGGAAGACCATTCCACAATTTAGGGGCCCTGTAACTAAAGGCTCGACCTCCCACTGTTATTTTATTAATCCTTGGAATCATAAGCAGACCGGCATCTTGGGATCTTAATGTGCGCTCAGGTTTGTAAGTCATGATAAGTTCAGACAAGTAAGCCGGACCTTGGCCATTTAATGCTTTATATGTTAAAAGGAGGATTTTGAAATCTGCCCTAAACTTAACCGGGAGCCAGTGTAAGGATTTAAGACCTGGATTTATGTGTTCATATTTTCTTGTTCTTGTAATAATTCTTGCTGCCGCATTTTGGATTAACTGGAGGCTGTATAAAGAACAGTTTGAACAGCCAGTGAACACCGCATTGCAGTAGTCAATCCTACTAGAGATAAAAGCATGAATTAATTTCTCACAATCCTGTTTATTTAGAAAGCGCAATTAATTTCCTAACATTTTTAAGATGGAAGAAACATGTTTTGGACAACTTTGTAATATGTGCTTTAAATGACATGCTAGAATCAAAGATAACTCCTAGATTGCGGGCTGATTCAGTAAAATGAATTGGGATTCCAACTGAGTTAAATGATGACAAAATATTGCTGTGATCAGCGTCATTCCCTCCAACAATTAACATCTCTGTTTTATCTGTATTTAAAGACAAGTAGTTCTCATTCATCCACTCCTTTAATTCACTAACACAACTAATTAAAGACAACATCGGAGAAACTTCATTTGATTTAAATGAAAGGTATAACTGGGTGTCATCTGCATATGAGTGAAAATTAACATTATGTTTCCTAATGAGAGATCCCAGTGGAAGCATGTAAAGTGAAAACAGTAAAGGTCCCAGTACTGAGCCCTGCGGGACACCATATTGAACTTCTGTGTATAATGATGGAGTACTGTCAGCACATTTCTGTACGTATTGGAATCGATTTGATGAATAAGAACTAAACCAAGCGAGCACAGGGCCTGTAAGCCCAACATCGTTTTCTAGCCTGTGCAGTAAAATAGAATGGTCAATGGTGTCAAATGCTGCACTTAAATCTAACAACATAATTACAGTGGCGTTTCCTTCATCAGAGGATATCAGAATGTCATTTACAACCCGTGTTAGTGCAGTTTCTGTACTATGATAAAGGCAATTGCTGTACATATTATTGCAGATTGTGGAGCAGGGTGAGGTCTCTCTCAGAGATTCAAGCGAGTCACACAAAGATGTCAAATTGAAGAGTGTTGGGGAAGTTGGCTGCAGAGAAAATTGGGAGCTGGGTGCCAAAGATCACCCAAAGCTACTCACTCTCAACACCAATGGCTACGTCAATTATAGTTAACAAAATGCTGCCCCAGGCAACTGTCTTATGCTCCTAGATGGTAGAGCAGGTCCTGAGCCCAGTAACAGAACTGAAACTTAGGCTGTGCCATGTCACCGTCTGCTTTTTATCACTGAATTGCTTCTTTTTTATGTATGGTCATTTTGAATTACATATAAATGATGTTACAAATGAGTTTAACTTCTTAAAGAAGGAACAGTTGATGTACCGCATATAAGAATGCTCTGAAGGATACCTAGGAGTTTTGAGAGGATGTTCACCTTGACAGCGTTGATCCTCCCATCTAAAGGAAGATGAAGTGACAGTAATCTTGTTTTATTTTTCAGTTATATAACCAAAATTGTATTTAAAGAGATCTCTATCTTTCCATTTATACCAATTCCAAGGTACTGTATTTAAACTGTCCTGATACAATCAGTAAAAATAACTCTAGCTTAATCTGGCATGCAGAGGAATTCACTGGTAAAATTACGCCTCTGTGCAACTTAATTTAAATCTTGAGATCTTGCTATATCCCCGCTAGCACATTTTATCTAAATTAAGGCTTTTGCATGGACCTGTTTTTCCTACAACTTTGAACATAGTTTTTCCTTATTTCTTAGTGTTTTTCACTAAAGGTTTTGCAAATTCTCCCCTTATTTCATAGGTCTCCATCTGGGACTCTTATTTATTTGACATTATGTTTGGGACTCTTAAGGATGCAGCAGCTCTAGTCACTGCACCACCATAAGCCCCCTATTTCTTTCCAAAGTGACGCTTTTGTGCCCCATACCCCAAAAAGCCATCATATACATTTACAAAGTCCTATGCAAATTAAACTAATTATTTTAAAAGTTGTATGGATCAAACACAAATACCATATATATGTTTTAAGTGCAATAAGAATAGTTTTACACTCTTTACAAGTATCTATATATATAATTCAGTAAGGGCACGCATGACAGTGAGTGCAAGAAATTGAGCGCAAGCAAGACAGAGAGCCACGCCCGCCAACTCACAGAGCCCCGCCCGCCAACTCTAAGACCATGAGATACGCTCGACAGAACCCCACCCGCCAACTCTAACTAAGAGCAAGCAAGACTGAGAGCGCACGCAAGACAGAGAGCCATGCCCGCCAACTCATAGAGCCCCGCCCACCAACTCTAAGATCATGGGATACGCACGACAGAGCCCTGCCCGCCATCTCTAATCCTACTTCCGCATCCACTGTCGCTCTCGATCAAACAGCAATAATTAGCAAACAAACAAAGATAACTGACAGTAACAGTGCAAAATTCTCAATTGGTATGCCAGTTTGAAAAGATAAGTTTTGAGGGTAGTTTTAAAATGTGTTATTGAATTGAGCTGATGTATATGAGAGAGAAGAGAATTCCCAAGTTGAGGAGCACTATGAGAGACGCTTGAGCTCCCATAGCGCAGAGTTTGATGTGTGGTACAGAAAGTACAGCTGCAGATGAGAATCTGAGTGAGTGAGAGGTGTGTCAGTCTGTTGGAGATCAGTGAGGTTGTGGAGAGCATTAAATGTTAAGAGCGGTATTTAGTATTGTATTCTGTAGTTAACAGGGAGCCAGTGAAGTCGAGAGAGAATAGGTGTGATATATTCAGTTGATTTAGAACAGCAGGTTATTATCCTGGCAGCAGAATTTTGAATAAATTGTAAGCGATGGATAAGTTTTTGGGGGATGACAGATAGAATACCATTACAGTAATCTACACGTGAGGTGACTCGGGCATTAACCAATACTTTAGTACTGTGTTGCGTAATAACTGGACGAAGTCCAGAAATGTTTCGGAGATGGAAGAAAGCAGTCCGAGAAATGTTACTTATATGGGAGGAATTATTTAATAATAATAATAATTATTATTATTATTATTAATATTATTTAATAATTGCCATTATTCGTGTATAAATGGATAGAAATAATTGCATGTAAACGATTCGCCAAAATCTGTTGTATGTAAACGATACTGTTTAAAACGTTATTGTTTTTTCATCAGAAAACCTAGTTTCCGCGTCTACCTGTATTAGTTTAAATGGCACTTTTACCATTCGCAATAGTACGGACGTGCTTACTTATCATGTCGACTGGTCAACACAGTGAATGCGGCGTCTATCTATATATGTCTATGTTTTCCATAGCCTGCTACAGGAAGGTACTCTCTCGACCATTGGCGTTGGTTTCGCTCCTTGCTATTTTCGTTATACTGCGACGGTGGTTTCCTAAGCCTTTGTTATACTGAATTCCTTTCTCACCGTTTTCCGTTCCTATTCTTACACTGCCGTATGCTACAGCGGGCTTCGGCTAGTAATGTATAAATCTCATGGTCATTTCAGTGCTATCAATAGATAAAGATGGCCTGATCTATTAAAATGTAGTTGCAATTCTTCATTTCTACATCCTGTCTTAAATTATTTATCCCTAACTATTTCAGTTCAATAATCAATTTATCACAGGTCACTCACACCTACAATCACCCACACAAAGACAATTTATTTTTCCTAATTAACATAACAGGCACGTTGTTGGGATGTGGGAGGATGACCTGGAGAAAAACACATGGAGAACATATGCTGATTACGCACACAGTGCCTAGAAGATAGACAATATATAACTGATCATCACACCTAATTGAGCTTGTTGGACATCCCATTACAAAAACATGGGCATTAAAATAGAGTTGCATATTCCCACCCCTCAGGCAATTAACAGGCAATTCCACTCTTCTAAAATCACCTTCCACAAAATTTTGGTGTGTCTCTTGTGGGAATATATGCCCATTCAGGCAAAAAAAACATTTGTGAGGTCAGGTACTGATGTTGGAGGAGACGACCTGGCTTACAATTGCTGATTCAATTCATCCCAAAGCTTCAATAGGGTTGAGGTCAGGGCTTTGTGCAGACCATCTGAGCTCCTCCGTGTCTTGATAGACCTGGCTTTGTGCACAGGGTCACAGTCATGCTGAAAAAGAAAAGGACTGCCCCGAACAGGTTGCTATAAAATTTGAAGTGCACAGTTGTCTAAAATATCTTTGTATCCTGCAGCATTAACAGTACTCTTCACTGGAATCAAAGGGCCTAGCATAAAACCCTGAAAAACAGCCCCAGATCATTATCTCACCTCCACAAAAATTTACTGTGGGCACTATGAAATCCAAATGGTAGTGTTCTCCTGGCATCCACAAAACCTAGATTAGTGTGATTCATCACTCCAGAGAACACAGATCTACTGCTCAGAGCCCAATGACGGAGTGCTTTACGCCGCCCCAGCTGATGCTTGGCATCACACATGGTGATCTTAGGCGATGCACAGTTCTTATGCCAGTGATGCTTACAAAGGCAGTTTGTAACTCTCTTGCGAATGATGCTGCAGAGGATAGGTGATTTTTATGTGCTTTACGCTTCAGCACTCAGCAGCCCCATTCTGTGAGTTTGCATGGTCTACCACTTCATGGCTGAGTTATTGTTTCTCCTTGACACTTCCTCTTCACAATAACAGCACTTACATTTGACCAGGGCAGATCTAGCAGAGTGTAAATTTCACATACTGATGTGTGGCAAAGGTGGCATCCTATGATAATACCATGTTTAAAGTCACTGAGCCCTTCAGTGTGACCCACTCCTCCTAACAATATTTTTCAGTGGAGATTGCATGGCTGAAACACCTGAACTCTGTAATTCGGAGGGGTGTTCATGTGTTTTTAGCTATATAACGTACAGTACATCAGGCCAAAATGAAAAAAAAAACTTCCATAGCCCTTAAAAAGAGGCATCTTGAAGAGATACAGAACAGTTTCAGAGAAATTTCATTACCTCCATAGTACACCTTATTATCTACAAACTCAAATACCCTGCTATTAATCTACTAGGACAGGTGGTGCCAACAAATTAGGCCACACAAAAATGAATGCTACAAGCTTTTTTTCTTGTTAAAAAGAACTTTTCTCCGAGTATGCTTTTTTAACTGCATGAACTGGACAGGCCATCTTTAGACTTTTTGTTTTTAGCTACGAGTAAGCATGGCATCCCTTACATCCCATTCAGCTTGAACACCAGCACCTGTTTCCAAAGGGTTAGACTTCATGTCCCCTGTGACCTCATATGGCATAAAGTGGCTAAATAAACTTCTCGCCTGTTTTCCATTGGAAGTAAACTTGTGTTAGTGGTTATTCTGGCCACAAATTAATCTTAATGTTTGCTCTTCGTTACATCTACAGTACATCTAATACCTCAATACCGTTTAGGGAAAAACTGGACAAGGAAGTTGAAAATAAAACTATTTTAAAGCCAACAACCTTTTCACTTGCTAGTGACAAGTGGAGAGATGATCGTATCTGACATTTTAACACACTGGCAGCCTTTTGTCAACTCCCATGTGGCTCAGTATAGGCCCCCAGAATGTTGCATATTCGCCATACTCACCACCTGATCTTGAGGTCAAGGACTCATTTGCTTTTGCAGATCTCCATTAGTATGCATTGTAGTCCTTCCCAGTTGTCTCTGTCACTCAAGACTGCGGATCAGCAGACAGCAAAGAAGATGCCAGATACTTGATCCCTGCAGTATATTTAACTGGATATATTGTTTTTTCATTGTCTGAATGCTTGGGCTCAGGCCTTTGCACACAATCGACAGCCTTAATGATTCTAACTGATCCTTTGGCAGGCTCGAGGTCAACATTGTTTCTACTCATCTGCTTAGTAACAACTTTTGAAAGGTACAGTAATTAATAGTGCATAGAGAAGAAAAGAAAGCATTACAGAGTTGAAATGTTGCATTGAATTCAGCCAATCTATCTTTCTGTCAGTCTATCGATCAAAAGATACCTTCACATTTATCTGTGTATGAAGCTACTGTATATATTTATGTATATATGTTTGTTATATTGCTTTCTGTTATCTGTCTGTCTTATCTTTTTAAGAAGATGCAATTTAAAAATAATACATTTTACTCAATTTCAAGCTATTTAGATTAAGCTTATCAAAACTTCTCTTTCCTTCAAATTTTTGTTTAATATACTTTTACAATGGTTTTCCTCACGAAGGACCCCATACAGAATGCATATTTGTCATTAATTGATTAACTATGGCCTAGTCACAAAGCACCTTAGCAAGAATAAAACCTGAAACTCTGATCTCTCTTCCCATGTTCATCTTTTGATCTCATGCACATATGTCTTCAGTGCACAGGAAAAATAAATTAATTGGCCTTGCTGTTCCAGTACTTTTGCAGGGGACTGTAAGCATTTCACTAGGTATTGTACTATGTGTATAATTGTTTATGACAAATCAAATTCAATGCGATACATTTTAGCATTGTTCTGTAATGTCGTTTTGTTTTACTATGGGCTCCACCATTTTAGAAAACGTGGCATGACTTTTTGACAATTTCTTATCTTCAGGGACTTCTTCATTTAAACAGCATACTGTGTCGCTCTTTAAATTAGTGTAGTGTCAATGTGCATAAAATATGTTTCCCCATAAAATTGGTTAATCAGCTACTTTGAAAAAAGACAGAGGAGTAGGATTTCATAAAAGCAGGCAGTTCAGCATAACAAAGCCATGAAGTTCCTAAATATTATTTTGTATCCATATTTTGGAATTATTTTCATTATTTATGTTTATAAACCTCACTTGATTAGATAATTAGCCAAGTCCTTCTGGATGTACTCCCAGGACCAGTCAAGGCACATTGAAGTTAATTATTTATGTGTTTCTTTTCCTTCCCACATTGCCATGGGCATGTGGCAGCAGGCATCTAGCTCAATGGTAGTAGTACTGAGAACTTGTTGGCCTGTAGGTCATGGTGATTATGTGTTGCCAGATTAGGGAGTTCAGGGCTGATAGAGAGTGAAGGTACCACGCCACTTAGACTTGCACCACAAGACCCTTGGGTTAAAGAGAATATTCTCTACTGAAATCCTAGGGTTTCACTGAACCTGTGACAAGCTGCAGTCTGAGCTGCTTTGCACATGGCCCCCTGCATGTTGTTATATAGCCTGTCTTCTTTTGGTTTTAACATTTCAAATTTAAAATGTATTATTTGGATGCAGGTATACAATCGTGAGCAGTTCTATAAGGTTATTTTTACTTTCTTGTATACGTAGTATAGAGTATAGTAATCATGTAAAAATTCAACCTCGAGATTTTGATGAATGTTGACGTTTTAGACTTCCCTTACTTTCTCATATATGAGATATAGAGAAAGTATACTAATCATAAAAAAAATTCACCCTCCAGATTTTGATGAATCTCGATTTTTTTTGGAGTCCAAAAATATCATTTTTTTGGAATTATGTCTGTATGTGTGTGTCTGTGTGTAAACACGATAACTCAAAAATGCAATGAGATAGATGGATAAAATTTGGCATGTGGTTGTTACATCAAAATTGTAGATCTGTATTAACTTTTGGGCCAAATCCATCAACCAGACGTGGTACCTGAACACATACTCAATTTTTTTTATTTTTATTCATGCAGCTGCAGAGTTTGATTTATTCAACTTTACTTTTTTTAGTAATTGTTTAATATATTATTAATTTAATTTGATTTGTTGTTGATGTACATAATATAAATATATAATTATTGTCTTGTGGTTTACTCCTCAAATATCCATCTGAGTAAATGAGAAAGTCTAGGGGAGACAACTCCCGATTTATTGTGTTTAGACTTACCTCTTATGAGTGCTAAATGTGTGGCATCCCCTTTGTTAGTCTCCTCTGTGTATTTTCTTGAACCAGTATGATGTGATCCGTGGATAGTGTAAGAACCTTATAAATAGACATGAAGTGAATGTAAATAACCCTCATTTAGAAGTATTGCTAAACTTGTTGTCAATTTAATGAGTTCTGTAAACAGTTTTCAAGGCAATCGCCCGAAGTTACAAGCAACCAAAAGTCGACAAGTTAAAATCAACTCATCTAAGAATTATTTCCTAAAACCTACCCTAATTATTTTCCTATATATTATAAATGCAGTTAGATGTCTACCAGGAGATTTGAACCTGAAGCCTCAAGGGTTTGTAGACTTTTCTCATATCAAATATTTCTGCACCCTTCTTTCAAGTTGTAGTCTCCCACCATATAGCCTTTGATTATTCCATTATTGCTTTATAAATGAAGTATTTTTTTTATTATATTCTCTTTACCCTAGGGAAGGGTGTGTGATACACTGTGCCATTAAGAATATTTCTTTCAGCTGGTGTTAACATATGCTAAGAGATTTAAATATGGCAAGCTAACAAAGCAGGAGTGTCTGACCTCATGTTCTCCTGAGACTCTATGTGTGGATGTTCAAGCAGATATTTTGACAGGGTCACTGGCTAATGAAGATATCGGCCTTAGACAGCCCACATTGTTTGTTTTTTTTTTTCTTTGTAGCATTTGTTTTGACTTCACTGAATCTCTTATGTAGGGCTTGTGTCAAATGACTTTAGGCAAACAGCTACTTGATGCAAATTAAAGACAATGCAGGAGTTCTTATTGTGGATATAAAGTCCGCTCACCCCTTTTAAAATGGCAGGTTTGTGTGATTCAAAAAATGAAACCATTGTTAAATTATGTCAGAATTTTCTCCTCTGTTTTTGTGAAATTGCAACCTGTACAAAGAAGGTGAAAACAAATCAGAAGCTGTTTACAGAAAGTAAATAAAAATAATTAGCCTACAAAAATTTGATTGCATAAGTTTGCACACCCTATTATATTTAAGGATGTGACTGCATTTAGAATCAACCAATCACCAATTTCATGTTAAATTGTACTTAGAGTACACATGCCATCAATTAAATTGACCTCTGTTGTCTACTAATACAGTTCAGGTGCTCCTGTTGGATTATATTCACATTTTCTTGGCTATATCCTAGAGCTTTTGAAACATGAACAGGATCTATTTATTGAAAGGTATCAATCAGGAGATGGGTACAAAAGACTATCTAAGACTTTGTTTTCCAAGCTGTGAGCCATGGTGGCATTGGACGGCTAACCTTGGACGAATCTCGCCCACCAGCACAATGCTCTAATAACTATGTTCAGTTCACAGCAGCAACATCACCAGCCATCCCAAACGACCTCCCCAACCTCTGCTCTGATGGTTATGCTTGATTCACCAAGGAGCAAAAGCATTGATGCTCGCACTTAATTCATCTACATCTAATGCTCTGACACTCTGGTGATCACATGGAAACAATTTGCTAAGAGGGAGAACACCACTCTGCCCGCTCAGATAATTGCGCTGTATTCAGAAAGGGGAACCACCCTCCCAGCACTTGTTGCACAACTCGGTCGTGACAGCAAAAACACTGAAAAACACTTATTTAAGGCATCATATATATGGCGCTTACAGACTTTCTGGCAAGTATTGGTTGCTTCCTAAATGTGACAACGATCTCCAGCATAGATAGATAGATAGATAGAAGCATACTTCATATGCCTGGGTTATAGGGTAGGGTAGCGGAACATAAGCCTTTTCTCACAAAGAAAAACATTCAGTCCCAGCTAGAATTTGCAAAAACATGCGTCCAGACTCCCAAATCTATGTGGAAAAAAATGTGTTGTGGGCTGAAGAGACCAATGATTAACTAATTGGGCATAATTTCAAAAAGTAGGTTTGGCGCAAAAATAACACAGCATCTTCCTACAAGATCATCATACTAGTAAAGTATGGTGATGGTAACATCATACTTTGGGGCTGCTTTTCTTCAAAGTCAAGGTGGAAGAAACCATGAATAGCTCCAAATACCAGTGAATTTTGTTACAAAACAAAGGGTGAAGAGGAATTTCACCTTTCAGTCTGACAAAAACCCAAAGCATACATCTTAATCAACAAAGTAATGGCTTCACCAAAAGAAGATCATCATTGTGGAATGGTCCAGATCTATACCCGGTCGAAAATTTGTGCGTTGACCTAAAGAGGGCTGTGCACAGGAGAGATGCCCTTGCAGTGTAGTGTAACAAACCTAGAAGGAAATATTGCCAAGTCAAGATGTGCCAAGCTAGTAAACTCTTACCATAGACAGGGTGCTGTAATAACATTAAAAGGTAGCTTCAACAAAGTACTGTATTAGTCTAGGTCAGGGGTGGGCAATGTCGGTCCTGAAGAGTCGCAGTGGCTACAAGTTTGCATTCCAACCCAATTTGTTAATTAGAAAACAATCTTTGTCAATCTCGGACCTTGTTTAATTTTATGGCTTGTTGCTCTGCAATGTAAGGTCTTATATCGTAAGATATCCTACAAATGATTTGAAGCCTAAACGGAGAATTTTCAGTCTGTCACATTTTCTATTAAGTGTTTAATTAAATCAAACAGTGTATGATGAACACACACAGATGTAAATGAAAATAAGCTAGATGGAGAACTGTTGGCTACTTTGTCATTTACATCTTATTGTTAATAAGGAGCCATTAAAACAGCGAATTCAGCTGTTTAAGATTAAAATAAGCAATTAAGGGTGGGGAACCTTAACAAGCGAGACCACTAAAATTAAGCATTAAAATGCCACTTAAGCAATAAGTGTTTCATCAGCAATAATTGACTGCTCATTAAGAAAAAGGGGTGGAACAAAAGCCTGCAGCTATTGCGCCACTCCAGGACTGACATTGCCCACCCATGGTTTAGTGGCTGCAGGTTTTTGTTCCAACCCAGTTGCTTAGATAGAAAACAATCTTTGCCAATAATTTAATTTCATGGCTTGTTAGTGCTTTAATTCTGCCATGTCAGGTCAGGTCTCATATCCGACATTTTTTTTTCTTTCTAAGAATATCATCCAAATGATTTGAAGTCTAAAATGGATGAGTAATTCTCAGTCCTTCACTTCTTTCTCTTCACTTTTCTTCCAAGTATTTAATTAAACCCAATAGTGCACAATAAATACACACAGGTGTAAATGCAAACAAGCTAAATGAAGAAATGCTGGTTTCTTTTGTCTGTGCACTAACAAGGAGCAATTAAAAACTGAGAATACAACTGTTTAAGCCTAAAATAATCAGTAAGGGTTCAAAATCTTAATGAGCTAGACCACTAAAATGAAGCAGAAGTGTTACTTGAGCAATAAGTGCTTCCTATTAAGCAACTGGGTTGGAACAAAAACCTGCAGCCACTGTGGACCTCCAGGAATGACTTTCACATAACAAGATTTTGATATTTTTAGAGTCCTGGAGACAGAGGTGTGTAGACTTTTTATATCCAATGAAATAATTATGTAGTTGAGTAACTCGTTCCAAAGCCCTCAATCATTCCTCTGTATTTTATTGGTATTGGTAGTAGTCACAGTGTGACTACTTTATGAATGTCTGTGTGTGTTCATTAAGTCTTCTAGATAATAATATTTACTATTACCCAGTAGGTGACCATGTTAAGTTCTGCCTGTGTTTGTGTGGTTTTTCCTCCTTTCTCCCAAAGACTCGTGGTCAGTGAATTGGTAATTGTAAACTGCCCCCCCGCCCCGTGTTAGTGTGCCTGTATGTGTTAATGACCCCAGCAGTGGATAGACACTTTGTCCAGGATCTGTTGCTGCTTTTTTAGCTGATACTGCCAAGCTAGGCTGATGCTCTGATTTACCCTGAATTGGGTTTAGTGTGTTTAAGAATGTTGTTGTATTTTATGTTGTTATGTATGCTTTCATTAGGGGCATTTACTGATGACATATAAGTCAACCACAATGTAGTGTTATCTCACTATCTTGGGCTCTTTCACATTGCACTATGTAATATACACAGCATTGAAACTTGTTTTTAATTTGGAATTTTCACCTAATTTAAACATGACCAACAGTCTAATGTCAACAGTGCCAAACTTAAAATGGAATTCTTTAGATCTCGATAAATTTATAATGTATATTTAAAGTGATAAAAAAAATTAGGAGGAACTGGCAAAATACCTTTACAATTATGACGAAAAATTCCATGAAAGCTTTGCCTTTCGGTCGCCATCATTGAAGCTAAAGGGGAGGCAGTGAGCTAAGTATTTGTGAAATCAGGGAAACTGGAGGTTTGATGATGTTGTTTTTTAAGTAAATTTCAATATTGTTGTGACTTTATTCCTTTATTTTCCCTTTTGCTGTAAGGTCTGATAATACTAAGTGTCAAAATATGTGGAAATAAATTAACTCTTAATTTAACTGAGTGCACCAGAATTGTAAATAAAAATGATTAGAGAATGAAAATTAGAATACAATTACATAAATAATCCTTTGAAAATAATTGTCACATATGAAATTTAATTAAACCTTTGGGCTTAATTAAATTAAATTCACACACCAGTGTCTACTTGTATATTGTGTTGATTAAATATAATGATTTATAATTTCCCAAGTATAGTTTTATATTATCTATCTATCTATCTATCTATCTATCTATCTATCTATCTATCTATCTATCTATCATTTATGGGATTTATAAAGAATATTTTAATATCTATCACATGTTGTTCTTTGTGTGCTCAATACAGCCCTGGTAAAATGATGTTATTTTTTGAAAGTCCTGTAGTATTTTATTACATGGCATTGGTGTGTAATTATTGGTTAAATTATTATGCAGAAGTGTTATTTGAAAAGATTATGTAATACTCATCCAGAAGTGCCATATTCCATGTTCTAGGACTGGCATGCAGAAGACAATTTTACTGAGCAGGGAAATGATTGTGTTTTGTTTTAATTGCTCCCCTTTAATAACTTCATGTTGAGGCCCTGTGGTGTCTCAAGAGACTAGTAAACACCTGAGATTTTAATTAAATTAGAAGTCAGTGTATCTTAATTTAGGAGAAAAGACTTCTGTGCCAATTAGATAATGGACAAAAAAATACGTAATTTTTATTTACGGTGTATTAGGCTACCATAAGCTCCTAGAATACGTTATGTGCTTCATAGCACAGGATCTACCTGTGTCTGGCTAAATCCAGACACACACATGCTTTGTGAAGGTGTCCTCTGAGCAACAACAACAACAACAACAACATTTATTTATATAGCACATATTCATACAAACAGTAGCTCAAAGTGCTTTACATAATAAAGAATAGAAAAATAAAAAACACAATATGAAAACAAAATAAATCAGCATTAATTAACATCGAATAAGAGTAAGGTCCAATGGCCAGGGGGGACAGAAAAAACAAAATAAAAACTCCAGACGGCTGGAGAAAAAAAAATAAAATCTGTAGGGATTCCAGACCATGAGACCGCCCAGTCCCCTCTGGGCATTCTACCTAACATAAATGAAACAGTCCTCTTTGGATTTAGGGTTCTCACGGAAAGGCTTGATGATGATGGTCACGTAGAATTCTGCCTTTTAGTCCATCCATCATTGTTGGAGCATCATGAAGCTTTGAGTAGGTGGAGGTGGCGCAGGCCACCACCACAAAGAAACCGGAAAAAGAAACAGAAAAGAGAGTAGGGGTCAGTACGGATTGTAGAGCTACCCTGAATAGTTATTATGAGGAAATTGAACATATAGAGTATCAGGATTAAGTTAAATTAAGTTAAATTGAAGTTATAGAAAGGCCATGTTAAAGTAATATGTTTTCAGCAGTGTTTTAAAGTGCTCCACTGTATTAGCCTGGCGAATTCCTATTGGCAGGCTATTCCAGATTTTAGGTGCATAGCAGCAGAAGGCCGCCTCACCACTTCTTTTAAGTTTTGTTCTTGGAATTCTAAGGAGACACTCATTTGAGGATCTGAGGTTACGATTTGGAATATAAGGTGTCAGACACTCCGATATATAAGAAGGGGCGAGATTATTTAAGGCTTTATAAACCATAAGCAGAATTTTAAAGTCAATCCTGAATGACACAGGTAACCAGTGTAGTGACATCAGAACTGGAGAAATGTGTTCGGATTTTCTTTTCCTAGTTAGGATTCTAGCAGCTGCATTCTGCACTAGTTGCAAACGATTTATGTCTTTCTTGGGTAGTCCTGAGAGGAGTGCGTTACAGTAATCAGGGTGATTTATTTAATTAATGAATAATTGGACCAGTATATTAAATCTAACCATGAGTCATGGTCTTGCAGTGGGTAACACAGCCATCTTGTAGATGTAACATCCTAGGTTTGAATCCTACGCCTGGGCATTGACTGTGTAGATTTATCTTTAGTTTATTCCCACAGTAAGATTTTGTCCAAATACTGGTTTTGTTTGTCTCTAATCTTTAAAGACTCTTGTACTAGATTTAGTGGCCCCAGTTATGATTTGAGTGTGAGTGGACTCTGTGATGGACTAGTGTACTGCCCAGGCCATTTCCAGCCTTGTTTCTCAGTTTTGTTGAGGTAGGCTCTGACCCTGCTAAACTGAATATGATTAAGTGGGTCTAAGAATGACCTTGCGTAGCTGGATGGTGCTTCTGATAATTCTGAGGTGATACATAGGGACAAGGAGACCCAATGGGTCATCTCAAAGCGAGTCCCCAGAAATTCAGGGCATGGTCTGTAGGGGGCTACAAAACTGGCTAAAACACAAGAAGCAAAGAGTTATGATGACTGGAATTTTTTCAGAATTATGTGATGTTAAAAGTGGTTTCCCTGATGGGTCAGTGCTGGGGTTGCTGTTCTTTTTAATATACATAAACTATCTGGACCAGAATATAATCAATAAGTTAATTTAATTTGTAGATGATATCAACCTTGGTGGAAAGGCATATAATGCAGAATCAGCTGAATTGTACCGAGTGATTTGAAAAGCATACATGCTTGGGTAGATTTCTGGCAGATGAAATTTAATGTAAGGAAATTTAAAGTATTACATGTAGGAAGTAAGAATGTCAGATTTGAGTACACAATGAGAGGTCTGAAACTTGAAAGAAACTTATTAGAAGAATCTAGGAGTTACAGTGGACTCATCACTGTCTACATCCGCACCGTGTACAGTAGCAATCTAGAAAGTTCCTAGGATGATAGGTTATATAGGATGATGTATGGGAGCTAAGGGAGCTTAAATGTAAGTTATTTAACACATTAGTGAGGCCTCAATTGGTGTACTGTATACAGTTCTCATCTCTATATTATGAAACAGACATGGCAGCGCTAAAGAAGGTCCAGAGAAGAGCGAATAGGCTGATTCTGGAACTGAGAGCTACGGGGAGACATTAAAGGAGGTTCAGGACTTTCAGTTTAAGCAAATATAGATTAAGAGGGGACATAATTGAAAAGTTTAAAATTATGAAAGGAATTAGGTGAATGGTATAGATGAACATGTCAGACTGACTGTCCTCTTCTTATCACTATTTGTCTAATGTTTCTAATGTTAAACACCGTCCAGACTTAGCAAACCCTTATAATTAGGAGGTCTTACCCCCTCAGGCTAAACGCTAAGGGGCAAATATAAAAAATGATAGATCAAAATTTAAACAATAACTAATGAATAACTATGATAAAACAATTAAAAAAAAGATAGCATTTAATTCAAAATAATTACATTTGAAATGAATGTAATTAACAAATAAAAAGATTAAACAGATAGAAACAATTAATATAGAAAAAAACGCTAATGAAAATAAAAGGGAACAAAGGCCAGGGATGCAGCCTTAGTGTAATCTGGACAGTGTCAGTCTTAAATGCACTTCCTCTTAGATTTGACTGGTCTCCTTGAGTATGTCATTACATATTTAATCAAAAGAATTGTGCTAGATCAAATTTATCAATGATTTTCAAAATTGTGAAGTCTTGCATCAGGTCTCCAGATAGCCTTCTCTACCTAATACTAAAATGTGTAACTCTCTGATCCTGTCAGAGCAGGACGTGCTCTTTGGTCATGTGATGCATTTGTTTGCATTCCTCTGTACAGCGTCTACTTGAGCTATTTTTTGTAGGGTGGTGACTAAAACTGTACACTCTACTGAGAAAAATGACAGTAAAGATTACTTCTAGACAAAAAAGGGCAGGGAAATAAAAACATAGTTGAGAAACAACGTTGAAACCTGAAAGACCGAATCTAGTTAATGAATCCAAAATACAGAAGATGTGGCAAAAAGATCAAAATTGTAAAACTGAAGAACAAAGTCACATTTATATCTTTTTGAAAAAATAATCCACAACCCTGGACGACGTGGTATCATGCTCTGTAGGAAAGTGCAAAGGTTTTTAGAAGATAACCAGGTAAAAAGATGTGAGCAAAAGACAGGAATGGATCAAATGCCAGAACCATTACAACGATCAAAACTTTAACACAAAAGAAGAATCAGAGTTGAAAAAAATAAAAACAAAAACGAAAGTATGTAACCGTTATTCATGACCTCACATTGAACTTTTATCCCAAGGAGGAGTGGTTCTTTTCTGGCTAAAGGATCTGGGGCCTCATGCATAACGCTGTGCGTAGAATTCGCACTATAACATGACGTAAGCACAAAAGCCAAAATGTGCTTACGCACAGAAAAATCCAGATGCAGGAATCTGTGCATACTCCAACTTCCGCGTTCTTCCGCTACATAAATCCCGGTCAGCGTGAAAAGTAGTGCTCGTGCACGCGCATGCTGTCCTGGCCCAATTCCTCCCAGAATTACTCCTCTTTGAATATGCAAATCAATATAAATAGTCCTTAAGCTCAGCCTTCTGTGAAAAGACAATGGGAAAAGCACAGGGGAAAATATAAGAATTTCAGCGAATACCAAGTGGAGGCAAAGGAAAAACATACTATTTGTTGATTTAAACATTGGTATAAACAACAAAAGGAAGTTAAACGAGTGACATAGCGTGTTGGAGAAACTTGAAAGCTCAAGTTCACAAAGTCGCACAGTGTCTGAAATAAAAAAGAAGTTGTCAGATATCAAAGTCGCCGTGAAAAGGCGAATCTTAGCCCACCTTTTGAGTGTCATATGAAAGCTTATTAGGGTACAGAGAAAAAAAAGACACACAGTGGGGAAAAAGCACAAAATGTCAACTTCAATCTCGAAATTTTCACTTTAATCATGTAGTTTATATTGTCATTAAAGTAGAACATCATAAACTTCATCTTAGAATCGTTTAATTAACCAGTTTCTCAAATCACATCATAATGAAAGTAGCACGTTAAATGATTTGTTTTGTATGTGATCTTCTATGTGCTCTATGTGTGTGAATCACTAGTGCTTCTTAAACCGGCTCTCTTCCTCCGACTGGACACAGAATCCATTACATTCATGATATTACAGCTCTCTGAATAACTAAAATACTGAGATGTATACGTGACATCATTTTCATGATGATAAGAGTTAAAGCACGTTATTAAACATGGGTTTCACAGCGCAGCGATTGTGCGCAACCATCGATGAAATTATTTATTGCAGCAGTACTCATGGGCGGCTAGGCTCGTGGTGGCCCTGGGCAGAGAAAGAATCGGTGGCCCCTTCGCCCGCCAATGTCAATATGGTATCTTATGGACAGTGAATGGCCACGTCCATTGCGGACACTGCATAGCCGCCTCATGCTCATGACACAAGCGTTTAACTTTGTCGAAATTTGCCACTGTGTTTTTAGCTGTGTCGTTATTTTCTCTTTCTGTTTTATATTCAATATATATTGGCGTGGCCGCCCCTGCAGTCCTTGCTTTTCTTTCTCCAAGTAACCGATCGCCACACAATCAGCTCTGTAACAGACGTTAAGCCATCTGTAAGCTTAGAGCGCCGATTCTTCAAAATGTTTAAGGAACATTGAAATATCTTCGTAGTACATGTTTAATTATTCTATCCTTCACGTCAGTCCCAGTGAAGAATATAGATTATTTAAATGAAGTTAAAGTTTTATCTGTATAATATAATAAACATATTTTGCTGCATTTCATCTTAAAAATGATATTGTCATCATATTTAAATACGTGCTTTATAAAGTGGCTCAGGTTGTGCAATATTATAACTGTAGTGCAAGTTTACAGTGAGGTAGTTCTACTTATAAGTACAGATAGTTCTACAAGGAGCAATTGATTGAGTGCGTTTATAGTTCTTGGGATGAAACTGTTTCTGAACCGCGAGGTCTGTATAGGAAAGGCTTTGAAACGTTTTGCCGTGGCTGAGGCAGCGTAGGCTTGATACTGTATACTGATAATTCTCTTTCCGATCAGCTGCTGCTGTGATTCACACTCAGATACAGTGATATAAATACTCCGAGTGGTGCAGTGAGAGTAGCTGAAAGAAGAAGAAGAAGAAAAAGAAGGTGCAATGAGAGTAACAACGCTAAAGCAGTTATGGTATTTGGAATACTATGGCTATTCCCTGGACCATTATATTGTTACAGGTTAATTGCAATCAGATGCATACACTAATAAACAATATGCGATTAATTTCAGTGTATTTATAAAGCCGCGTCAGGAAAGGAAAGGATAACCACACAGGAACAGTAGCACTGCTTTGACGCTGGGTGCCGCCAGTCTGCAAAACCGAGCGGAGAACTTGCGTACGACAAAGTATGAGGTACCGTGAAAAAGTGCGTGGCTTTACGCCAAGTGTAGGTTTTATACATCGCGATTTGAAAGTGGAAACGTTCTTACGCAACATTTCTGTGCGTACGCACCGTTTATACATGAGGCCCCTGGGCTGGTAACTTGAAGGCTGCTGGTATGAAGCCCAGCATTGACAAATGAAATGCTACTCCATTAGGCCCTTGAGCAAGGCTCTTAGCCTGCAATATGCTCCAGGAGCGCAATACAAAGATCAAAATCATTTCAATAGCTTCTTTCACCTTAATTTTCATTTCCTCCTGTTTACAAGTTATGCTGACGAGAATTTTTCTCAGCATGTCCTTACGATAATACACTTTCAGGGTGCGAATGCTGTCCAAATCACTCATCAAGATCTTTCGGAGTTGCTTCGGCGGCCATTCATTCAGGTACTTCAGGGTCACTTCGTGGTAACGAAAGTACCTGCTGAACGTATTTAATATTAACAAGATTTTTATAGACTCTGTTTTATGGGGAAACTGTTGGGACTGTAAAAATATTTCATAGTAATGAAAATTTCATCATAACGATATTCGTTGTAAAAGAATTTGACCTGTAGCTAACCCTGTGCTTTGACCCCAAAACTCTCTGGAGAGTAACGTGAGGTATGCGAAAAATAACAAATTCCTAATACAAGAAATTGTATATGGTGATTAAAGGATTGAAAAATTGCATCGCAATTGATGGTTCACAACCTCAGAAGACATTTTGCTGAAAATTGGAGCTCAAAAAATGCCATTGAGAACATTCAAAATACTCCACAAAAACAAAACTATGCCATAACCTGAAAAACTGTCATCATCAAAAATCCCAAGGGAAGAAAACAGCCTAATCAAATGCAAATGTATACTAAAAAAGCCAGGGAAGGTTGCAAAAAATGAACTAAGACAAAATATCCAACACCTCAAAGTGCACAACAATGATCTTTATACCATTGTGATGTCATTTGTCATATGTCACACAATTCTGGTCATGCAAGTATAGCAAACAAGATGGAAACAGTAAAGAAAACTACATATAAAGGGAACATGTATTAAAAAAAATCTGATGAGGAAAATGAAATAAAAAATAAAAAATAGTCTTTAATCACAACACACACAGCATTGCAGATACAGTTTCATTAGAACATAATATAGTCTGCTCCTAATGTCTCTTCATTTCTATTCAGCAGTTTTTTCAACAGAACCCAACATTTCATTTGCCATTTAATCTGATAGTGCACATTACTTAGATGATAAAAATGTTTCAACGTAAAACTTCAAACTGTTGTTTTAGAAGTTTCTGCCTGTAGGTTCGTTATGTTGTAGTTACAGTATAATGTTTATTTTTCCTCTGTAAAGCACTGTTTCTCTCTGTATTTTCACCTGTCTTTAATATCTGCTATCTCTCCAGTTTTTATGCTATTTGCAAATTCCTCAACTGTACTATCAATGTAAGAATCAATGCCATTAATATAAATTTAAGTAAGTCCCAAGGGATTCCCTGATTATCATTCCTTTTGTGGAACATTCCTCTTTAATCTGTATTCACTGTTTCTAGATGATATAATAATGTTATAATGTCCACTGACAGGTGGCAGCACCATTAGGAAGACTCAGGCCTTTTGACTTCACCTCTGATGTTCTCCTTCTGAGTTTCACTAATCAAATGCCTACAGTAAGTCTGTATTTTAAATGGGCTGTACAGAAGAGCTAATAGGCCTTCATTCATAAGATAGAGACAGGAAGGCATGATGGCCATGAGATGATGATAAATGTGTTTTTATTTTTTTAACAAAAGCCATGAAATTGGATGCAGACAGGGCATGTTGTGTTAGAATCTCGTAAAGAAGCGCACAGGAAATATCCACACAGAAAAAAGCGCACAGTCATATAAGTGCACGGGAAATAACCACACAAGGAAAAAACCGCACACGGGGAAAAACTGCATGTGGAAGAATATGCATACGGTAAAGGGCGCACGCGGAAAAACTATTATAAATATAAAATATACTCCACCTATACTGCTAGAATTTTTATTATAATAAAACAATGACTGGTTTGCTCTTGTACAATGTCTCCGTTCTTTGTTTTCATTAAGGAATGGCAATTTGTTGATCGATTCTCACGGCACCTCCAAGTATGTATTCTATTTGTTGTGCGAAAACGCAGATATTCAAATCCCTTGTAAACGAGAATTTGCTTGCCTTTCTAACTAGTCGAAAACTCCATCTCGCTTATTCAAAAAAAAAAAATGTCGAGTTGCCATGCTCGAAAGTTAGGGAAGATTAAAAAAAACTCTAACTGTGAGGCCTATTTATAGGACGACCTTTACTTACTTGCTGTAATCAAAACTATAAAACCCTAATTTGCCCATCTGTGGAATAAGAAGGTATAATATCAATTCTGAAAACTATTGCAAAGAATAATAATTTCCTAGAAATGGTAATTTAGGCACAACAATGACAGTAATAAAAGGATTAATGACTATTTTATTTTATGGACCACCCAACAGCTCACTACCCCAATTAGCACAAATTAAAACATACAAGCTTATAAATACGTTTAGTGAATAATTATACAATTTCGTTTATTGCGATGTATAATATAACATTTTTTTCTTCTTTGCATATACGCCTTTGCCGTATGCGCATTTTTCCATGTGCGCATTTATCCATGTGCAGTTTTTCCCGTGTGCGCATTTTTCTGTGTGCACTGATTTCCCGTGCATTTATATGACTGTGCGCTTTTTTCTGTGTGGATATTTTCTGTGTGCTGTTTTCCTGTGCGCTTCTTTCCGGTCACCGTTGTGTTACTTATTTAGATAGGTTGACATAAGATAGTGTATGTGTTTAGTATCCAAAAACAGTTTTAAAAAAGCATTTAAAAGGTCTCTTCTGTGTGTGAGAGCATTTGCATTGAAAGGTACTCTAAAAATTTATTTATTTATCTGTGTAAGTTACAGTATGTGTGCTTCTGGAAGTGCCCAAACACTTCCAGAATAATAATTTTTGTGTAAAATACAGTTACATTCAGGTTACATCTTTCTCTGCTAAAGCTGCAGTCATGAATGACACAGTAAGGCAATTGCAAGTCAAAAGCATGAATGACGTCAGGTTTCTGTTTATAAGCTGCAGCCTTCCTCTGTCAGTAAACCGCTGTACAATGATCTGCAAATTTCTGTCAATAAAACCGACGGCTTTATGTTTATTCATTCATTCATTCACTGCCATGCAGTTCTCGGTAGAAGAGGTGTAACAGTGGAAGTGTTTCTCTACCTAGTAGGTAACTCATTCAGTTAAAGCTTTTATTTTGTGTGCAAAGCTGTGTTTAATGAGGCTTGAAAGAGATGATTGCCAAATAACAGTCTGCTGCGTTTAAGCTCGATGGCCTCCAATTACACCAATCATAATTATAATGTTGTATTATGCAATGTGTGTCCAAGGCACACTCGGGGAATTCTGCTTTTGTGTGCTGGAACATTCACAACGCAGAGAAAGAGAGAGAGTGCACTGCCAGCAGGGTTTAATGTGGGGAATTCAAGAGGCAGGAGGAAAATCATATCTTGCTTCTGGCAGAGCCTTTGAAATCTGTGCTTGCCTCAGTTGTGATGGGATGGAAACTGAAGAAGTACTTACAATGCTCCTTTTTTAAATTAAAATTAGACTTTACATTTTTTAAAGAAACATTACAGATGTATCAGTGAGGGGAAGTTGTGCATGCAACAAAAATAGACAAATGTAAATTAGAATTAGCTCATGTGCAAGTAGTAGAAGTATTGTTATGTGTACAAAGTATAAAAGTAAATAAATGACAAGGGTCATTGGCTCAGTACCTGAGGGAAATATTATCAGATGTACTAATTGGCTATAAAGTTCTTCAGTCAAAGACATAACCACCAGGACATGTTTGAGAAATTCTGTCTTATGAACAGACAAGGAACTTGACAGTCATACAGGTTAGTGCCGTACACCCGGTCTGGGTAGGGCCTGTCATTAACTCAGATTGTTCGTGAGCTTATTGGTGTGGAGGGAGTTAAATAACATCTAATTATGTTCTCTGATGTGGAGTCTACTAAGGGTGACTCTGCACGCCAATATGAACGCTCATAAAGGATGTATAAAAAAATACCAGAAGCACAACTGGATCTCCATACCTTTCATGCTCTAGGGGATGTCCAAGTTCAGAGCTCAACATTATAACACAAGCCGATGAGAAGTGGCAGTCTGGCGACTTTAAATTGGATAGTGTGATAGGGAGAGGGTGAGTTGCCACGTAATCGACTACCTCCAGATCGATCTTAGGTTTGCTCCCACTTTGATGTTGAGCATAGCTCAATAACAGTTGTTGGCAAAACCATCAAGGGTTTTCACAAGCTCAGCAGTGACTAACGAGAAATACTCATCATTTCCTGGGTGTATTTGTATAATAGGTCAAGATAAGAAAGCATATATTTGTGTGTTGTTTATTGTTGATGCTTTTGTCATTGTTGGCTGAAATGCAAGTATCCCCATCATCATCCACACTACCTATCTATCAATTCTTCTGCTGTAATGTGTTGAGAATTTGTTTGTTTTTGAATGGTTGGACTCCATAATTGTGGTAAGACCTTGCTGGGTTAGAACAACGAATGTTACTTCTTTCTATTTCCTTGTTTAGTGTTGTTTCATGAATCCCAAAATTGATGGCTTGTTGAATAATTAAATCCATTGACTGTGGAGAGAATCTAGAGTGGGATGCTGGGTTGATTGGGGTCTTCTCTGCAGTTCTCCGTATTACAGAAGACAGCACCAATTGTGATCTACTCTGTAATGAAGCCCTAAGGTCTGTGTGTTCATGTCCCTTCAGAGCAGTCCGATAAGTCAGTTTGACATATGCACTGGTGAAAGCTGTGTTTTCAATTTCTGCTGGTGGTTTAGTTGCAAGGAAAACACAGTGTCTTACAAACCTAAGGTAGAAGGATGTGGGATCAGCAGCATGAAAGCTGCCTTAAGATTTAAGTCTCATATCTCATGGTAACAAAAATCTTTATAAGTGCTTCTTTTTCGAATGTAAATAGCCCTTTCTCTCCTGGGGTGCTTCCATCTTTCATGTGTAGCCTCCCTGTCCTCCTTGAGGAAAGCTGCTCTAAAGAAGGTGCTTTTCAATTTTATTAAATCTGAGAAGACAGAAAGTTGTCAGTTTGGATTTGGTGATACGATAAAAGGGGAACAGCGTGTGTGGGATGCATGAGGAAGAGTAAAGGAGCACGCTGAGAAAGTCACCTTCACAGAGTATAAAAATTGGACAGGAGGTGAGAGAGGCAACTTGAAAATAATAAGAGTCTGAGAAGCAGGCTTTACGGGAACATGGTAGAGAGAGGGAGTGCCAGTGAAGAGAGATTCAGACACATGGGAATACAGAGGAAAGGAGAGGAAAGTACATGTTATGCAAATATTTTTAAATTATTCTTTTGTCTGTCTTCAACAGGTACCATAGCTAGTATTAAATAAAGTTACAAAGTTGACTCATTCAAAATTGATTTAAAATTACTACAAATCACAATGCTCTCTTGGCATCAAAGTCTGAACTTATAACTGCCTCATTAAAAATGGATTTAAGTAAATGTCTCCCATCAAGAAACTGTAAACGTTTACTAATGCTATCTTCAGGCATTCTCCTCCTAACATATTCTTCACATTGACACATGCATACGCTAAGAGATCATACTTAGCAACAGTATGAAAGTGTACAATGGCGTTGGCTTTTTCAAAAGTGTAAGGTTCTGTATGCTTGCATAGTGTTTAGTGTTGCTGCCTGACAGCACCAAAGTCCTGGGTTCAAAGGGTGCCCTGTGATGAGCTGCCACCGTGTCCAGTAATTTTTCCTGGCTGTCATGTCTCTTATTAGCCTGAGCTGAATTAATCAGGTTAATAATTGATGCAAGGATAGGTAATTTAATACTGTATGCTTTGGGACTTTATTCTTAATGGTTTGTGTTGATTGGGTGCTTTGTGTGTCTTTTATGTAGTGTGACTGCCAATTGAGAAAAGTAAAATAAAAAATAAATATTACATGCTTGTTGAATGCTTATGATGGTAAACAATGGTCAAAATAAAGGAGGGTTATATTGAGCAATGCTGGCAGTACTTAAGCCTGGCTGTGTTCATTCGGCAGACTATAATCAAGCTTTTAATTGGACATGATTGTTTTAACGATGGGCCAATCACCTGTTTCAGCAATGCCAGCTGGTACTAGATAACTCTTTAGATTAATTGAATAAGTTTTAAAATATATTTTTGTTCACTCGGGTGCTCTTTATCTAATGCCAGATTTTGTTTTGAGACTAGAAAACATTTAATGTAGATACATTAGTAGCAACAGGCAAAATCAAGAAGGTCCAAATACTTATGCATGGCTCTGCTGTCTGAATTACAGTGTGTTAATGAATCTGGGGCCAAAGCTCATGCACTTAGTGGTTTACCAGAGGTCAATTCAGATGGTTGAACATTCCCTCCTGGTAGAAGGAGAGAGTGAAGAAATATTGAAGACATCATCTGATGAAAAAAAATTTGTTTTCTCTGCCTCATGCTTCAAAGTATTATAAGCAGGGCCACATGGTTGTCTAGTTGATGTGGATGTTTTGAAACACTAAATAAATACATTTAATTTTGGAATGAACATGTATAGAAATTTGTTTTGTTGGGACAGGTTACAAATAAGCCAAATTATAAAACAAATGGATTGTAAACAGATAAGTGTGGCTATGTCCATTACATTTGATGAATGCAAAGCTTCTATTCCTTTAGCAGGACTATGAAAGGTGCTATGTTAAAAAGCAATTGATTTTGCTATTATTTGTTAATCACTCTTTCAGATGTGTGACACAAGTTAAAGTGATTACTAATCACAGCTAAATGGTAAGAAACTCACATCTCCATTATTTCGAAGCAAACACAAATCATCTTGTATTTTTATTTATGGGCTAATTCGCAACAGGATAAATGTGGCAATAATAAAAGCCTTATTTTCTTTGAAATAGCAGCATGATTGTAAGTTAACTTTATTAAGTTATACTAAGCAGAATGTTTAAATAATAGACGCTATACAAGATACCCCACACTGAAATTCAAGCTGTGACATACGCATTGGAGAAAGTTGTGCTTTCTATTTCTGCTAGTGGTTTAGTTGCAAAGAAAACACAGTGTCTTAAGGCAGAAGGATGCAGGATCAGCTGCATGAAAGCTGCCATAAGATGTAAGTCTCATATCTCATGGTAATAAAAATCTTTATAAGCGTTTCTTTCTCGAATGTAAATAGCCCGTCCCCTCCTGGGGTGCTGCCATCTTTCATGTGTAGCCTCCCTGTCCTCCTTGAAGAAAGCAGCCCTGAAGAAGGTGTCTTTCAATTTCATTAAATCTGAGAAGTGAGAAGCTGAGTTGCTTTGTTTGAATGTTTAAGTTTTCTTTTTGTTCTGTTCATTCCCGAAACACTCCAAAATTGTTTTGGCAAATACAAGAATAAAGTCTGCTTGGAAAAGAACTGTTCGTTATTTTTATTTTTGCAACTCAGAGCATGACAAAGCACTGTATAATTGAAATGGCAAACCTGTAATGAGTTATTTAATTTCATTATGGATTCTCTCTTGCGCCTTGCACGTCTTGTTAACCTGAATTTAGCACCTGCCCCTTTCAAACTCTGTGCACATGCCTGGTTTTATAGATGCCAGGTGTTTACAGGTTCTACATAATTTTAATATAAATGGAAATAATGTGCTAGAGGAGAATGATCTGGAGCTGAAACAAATTTGTAGTCCACGACCCATCAATCGATGTGCTCTCTATTATAGTTGGATTAAACAGAAAGTCTAGCCAGTTATTAATGGTAGAATAGTCTTTACTTCTAATTATGGGCTTACCCCACAAAATTAGACATTTAGAGAATATCTACAGAATAAGCATCTTCAAAGAAAGCTCTTAAAAACATGACAAAGGTGCTTTTATGTGTTCGGTCATTCCATCTGGTGTTTTCATCTATGGATGGTACCTTAATGTCTTAAATTCAGTCAGTTCCTAATTCATATCTGTAGCTAATAGATTTTCAGGATCACATGAATCAATTATGCCTTGGTCTTAAATATAATAAAATATTCTAATTAAGCACATAAAAGTCTGGGACCACTAATTCTCCATGATTATGCAAACCTGAGCTGCTCATTAAACTTTCCTTTAGATTGTTTAATGAGCTTGGTCTTATTAGGTAGATATAAATTAGTACTATAAAGAAATGCTATATACATTGATATATACTTTGGTATCTTTTGATAATTAGTATAAACAATTTGCTTTGGCTCCTTAAAATTTTCATTAACTGAATAAACTAAAATACCCAAATCAGAAGTGGAAGATTTCCTTTTCAGCTCTTCTTAAGAAAGCCAACGATTTTATGAGAAGGTCCTGGAGAAAAAAGACATGATCAAAAATATCATGGCAAGGTTGTTACCAAAAAACAAAACCAATTTGTCATTAAAACTTTAACATTATTCGTAAACAGAAATTCTCGATAACAAAGCTGAGTCTCTCATAAACATAAAACACTGAACATAATTTACATGTAAACCTTGGTATTTAGATTGTCAAATACAATTTGGAAAAACCCATCAGGTGTCACACACTCCCAGAGTAACAGAGAATGGGCACGCTATACATCTCTAAAATAGTGACACCAATGTTTAAACAAAATGGGTTTCCAGTATGGCATGTAAAAAAATTACAAAATTTTAAACAATTGCAGAAATAAAAAATTAATTCTCTGAAATAAAAAAATAAAAATAAAAACAGAAACTATATGATCACGAGGGATGCTATTCAGTGACCTGAGATGAAGACTGGACTCCTTTGGTACTCTGTCTCTTCAGAGAATCCTTGGGTACCGCTGGTTTGACTTTGTGTTGAATGAGTTGTTGCTCATGGAGTCCCAGATGAGGCACATTACCTGCATTGTAAGGGACCATCAGTTATGACACTACACTACAGCCATGTAGCGCGATTCCCCCGAGGGTGATCCTCATTATTGGACCAGGTCAAGGGGGATGCCCACGTAACACCCGGCTGCGACAGAGAGAGGGTCATTTCCGGAGGGTGGGACTGGACCACATATTTGCCTGGGGTGGCTGCCAATCAGGATCTCAAGCTGTTTTGTAACGTGGTGAGTGCGGCAACGAGTTATACCATTGCATGCTCCCAAACTTAACCTGTCCTGATACAAATATCATTCTAAAAGGCCACAAAACACTACAGAAAAATGAAAAGAATATGACAATCACAATACACTTTTATTGTTAGCACATACAGTATCTATTTTAATGGAAATCTCAAATTAATTATACAAATTATTGCCAAAATCCTGATAGTCCTTTAGTTCTTAGAAATTCTCTTTATGGTAATCTTCTTCACTCCAACTAATACCTGCTATCAAAGTTTTGAATTGGACAGCATGCAGATGCAGAATTTTGTTCTTATTTGAGATTTTATGATGCTGCTTCCTTTTGTTCCATCATCTGTGAATGTTGAAAGACATTCACAAACTCTAATTATTATTTCCCAAGATTTGCCCGACCTGACAAAAAATTTTATGAATTAAAATTTTTATCCTTTTGGATTGGAGGTCTGCATGGTACTTATTTGTCACTCCTGCTCCCACTATAACTTCATCTTACTTCCTGCCACTCCTAGCTAAATTCCATCCTGTTTCCAACTGCTTTCTCCTGACCGCACTCCCACTTTCACACTTTCAAAGGCACTTGAATTGGGTACGTAGCCTTAGTGAATAAAACATCAGAATCTATAAGGGAAAAAATATGACACAGATCAGCATAAATCTGTTCATGACTGCCTTCTTTCTTTGCCACAATACAATCAGAGTTGATCTATTGGTAATTCGTTTCAAAAATATTGAATAGTTGAATAGATAGTGGGGGGTGAGAGGTCCTTATTTTCCTGGTGATGCCCTCATTTTGAGACCTGAAAGAGCAGACTGGCTGGTATTTATAAAATCCCTGTAATTGTCCAGGATTTTGTCTTGATTATTCCTTAGACTGTGTAGACACACAACGCACTTGTAGATTTTGTCTGATCCATGTACGACAGGTATATCTTTTAAAAGTGCAAACAACATAATTTGTGTGCAGCACAGGGCTTTTTAAAGTAAGCACACACTGCAGTTTTACTTGGGTGATAGCTAGGAGGTCTAGGTAAAGCCATACTACTTCTTAACACCAACTTATAAATACAAAACAAAAGAGCATATCTACAGAAAAGGAAAGCAATAATAATAAAAATTTTAACATCCGTGTTTCGGACTAGGAAGTATGTAGTAGGAAAGTAGGAGGATAAATGAGCGATCAGGTGAGCATGCGTGACTTGAAGTTCATTTTTAAAGAAAGAGAAATTATCAGGATTGGTGGCAGACTATTTTGGGAAAAATATGTGCAGAGTCTTTACAGGTTATATTAAAAAAAAAAGAATTAAGAGTCTATACAGGTATAAAAGAGCCATCAGGTGACATTAACCCTGTCGCTGCTGAGGGTGCCATTGACTGGGTGAGATGCCATAGGGAACTACCTGAAGACCAGTCAGAGCCTGTGAAGGTGCAGCAGATGAGAAACATAATGCTGGGACTCTGCTACCCATCCAGTAACACATTGCTGCTCAGGTAGCCCAGTGGTACTTAGTCATCAGACAATGAGAAAAAATAAGCTGTAAACAGTGTGTAAAGTTAACAGTCATTGTCCCATAAATACTTAAAGCCCTTCTTGTACCAAAATTGCTTCCTCATGTATTAGTTTATGGAAGTGACATTAAGGTAAAACAGACTATTTAAATATATCACCTTCCCTAGTAATCACCATCCCAAGGAGAATTGCATGCTTTATATACAGTATAGTACTGCAGACATCTCCATTTTCTCCATCTGATGACTGCACAGATTAATCAATTTGCTCAAAACCACACAGTAATTTACTAGTGTGGATTGAACTGCCAAGGTTATAAAATTGATCATCAAAAGCAAAGCGCTCAGAACAAAATATAGCTAGTTACAATTCCTAGTTTAAAAAAGCTAATATCAGTTAGATGAAATTCACTAAACAAGAGAGTCTTCAAATCTTCTTAAAAAAACCTTCTGGGAGTCAGCAATTGGAATCGGGGTGGGCAGCTCATTCCACGAGCTAGGAGAGAGTGTCTCCCTATATATGTGTATAAATATGATGACGCACTGGCTTATCTGTAGGAAAGTATGAAGTATCATGTGGTGACCTAAAAAGAGGAGTGACATGTACCTGCCTTGGCTGGTTGAACACGAGATATGCCACTGCATTTTGAATCATCTGCAGCAGCTTGGTAATACATGCAGGTACTCTTGCCAGCAGAGAGTTACAGTTGTCTAGATATGACAAGATCAAAGACTGGACCAGGAGTTGTGCTGCATACTCCATCAGATACAGTCTGATCTTGTGGATGTTGGATAGCGTGAATCTGCAACACTGAGAGACAGTTGCAACATGGTCAGTGAAGGACAGCTTCTCACCAGTCACCACCCCAAGATGATTTACTGACTTGGAATGTGTTAGTGATAGTGAAACAAACTGAACAGAGATTGGGTGTTGAATAGATTAACCAGCTGGGTTAACAAGATGCTCAGTCTTGTAGTCTAGTACTCCAGGTTGCAGTATGAGTGAGACATGCAGAGAGATTATAGCTGATACCAAGTGGTCCTCTGGAGATACAGCAGTGTATCAGCATAGAGAGAAGAAAAGTTGACCCATCACCTATCCTTGAGGCATACCTGTGCTTGTTTGGTGCATGCTTAACAACTCTGTTTGCCAAGACACATATTAGTATCTGCCCAAATAGTAGGACTCATACCACCCTATGGCAGAACCAGTAATACCAAGGTCAGAGAGATTGGCAAGGAGGATCTGATGGTTGACTGTGTCAGTGGCAGAGGAGAGATCTAGAAGGATAAGGATAAATGACATGTTGGTAGGTCGAGTCATCTTTAATGTGTCAACAACCATTAACAGAGCTAACTCAGTAGAATGGCTCCAGTTAAAACAAGAAACCACCACAGGCCACAGTGTGTAACATGGGACTTTATATTGTTGAGCTGTAACCTGACATCTAGTTAAGGTCCCAAATAATTGCTTGTCCTAAAACAAAATCAAATTTATTGCAATCTTTTGGAACAAGGGCCACAGCCAATCAGTGATTAGCAATGCTATCTCGTGAAACCAGCATCTTGGATGTACCTTTCAGATCTAGTCACTAAATGTGTGGAGTTTGCACAATCTTCCATTCTTTGTGAGGGTTTTCCTTCAGAAACTCCCATCCTTTTTCCACATCCCCAGAAGCCTATTAAGTGGGTTTGCAGATGTAGTTTTATAGTTCTTCACCCGCATAGTGCCATATATTAGGATTTTTAAAAACAATCTATCTTGAACAAGTGTTTAAAATAGAGCTATCTTTTTAAAAGTTTCAGGTATATTATAAAAATAATAAATAGTGAAATTTATAATATTGTAATTTGTTTTTAAATTAAATGAACTTGTAGTTTAGATTTAGTGTTCATTTAATCAAAATATGTTTTCTGCCCTGTAGCACATTTTTTTTGGACTACTGCACCACGAGGAAGTTGTACTGCATGATCAATTGAAGTAAAATCTACTCTTGGTGAGTGAATCATCCAGTATGTTTAAATTGTGCATATAAATGATACTATGTGCATCTCGGCATGATTTTATAATTGAGATTTTTGTAGCTACTGAATTTAATGGATAATACTTAAAGTCTTCAGTTTAGCATTTGTTTTCTGTGACTTGATGTACTGCTAACTTGTTACCATGGAGCAGGAAACCTTTTTTTGTGTTCAGTATGAAATTTTTAGATTATATAATTGGTTAATAATTGTTATACTAGAACTAGGCTGGAGCTCCTGAGACAGAGAGGGATTGTCTCATACAGAAAAACCCTATCTAATTACCCTTCTGGTATTTGAAGTGTGCATTTCAGTGTATTTACCCTTTTCTAGGATACAGTGCTGCAGGTTTATATATTTTTCTGTATATTACTTTCATGGGCTGTCTTCATTTTCTTTGTTTTTGAGCTGCAATAAATTGGCTTCCTATGGCTTCCCAGATTGATTAAGAATCAAATCTGTTATAAATAGCAAAAAACACTTCTGAGGAATGGGAACTTGTCTTTTCTTGTGTATCATATTAGCAGTGTTTCTGCATCTGCTCAGTCCTGGATGCACTTTGTCCCAACAAGTTCAAATTCAAATGTATTGCTGTGCGTACAGAATCCAGAGCCTGTCTCCCACAGACTAGTATCAGCGGTACGGGATCAGTAAAGCAGAGGCAATGAATACAAGGCTAAAAACAACATCAGACTTATTTTATTTGAGTATCATTTGTTCATTTGTTTCATAGGGGTTCAGTACTATAAGAAGTTGTGTTACAGAAGGAATTATAACAAAAAAGTGTTAACCACAAAGCTAGAACAGGAAGATAAAACCAGCAGAGTCACATAAACAAGCTATGAGCAAAGATGAGAAAGAAGTTCTGGGTAAAGGTCCATTAAGCATTCAAGTGCGTATGAAAAGGTATTCACCTCTTGAAGTTTCTACATCACATTACAGTGGATTTACTTTAATGTTTTGATATAAATCAACAGAAAAGGACTCTTTAATGCCAAAGTGAAAGCAGATCTCTGCAAAGTGATTTACATGAATTACAAATATAAAACACAAAATAATTGATCACTCCCCTCAAGTCAGTATTAAGTTAATGTACCTTTGTCAGCCATGACAGCCTTGAGTCTGCATAGCCAGGTCTCATTTGGACCCCATTCTTGTTTTGCAAACTTGCTTAAACTCTGTTAGGTAGCACCATGAGTGAACATGCTTTGTCAAGTCCAGACATAAATTCTCAAATGGATTGAGATGTGGACTCTGATGTGGCCACACAGAGACATTAACATCACTGATTTAAAGCCATTTCTATGTAAGCTTTGGCTTTATGCTTGGTGTCATTACAGTGCAAGTAAGCAGTTCTTTTCTCTTGGTATGGGTTTCTTGCAGTGTGTATCAGGTTTTCCTCCAGGATTCTTCAGTAGTTTTTGTTGCATTAATTTTACCTTCTACCCTCAGTAGTCTTTCAGAGCCTGCTGCAGAGAAGCATTTCCACAGCGCGATGCTGCCTCCATCAACATGCCTCATGGTGAAGATTGTTTTTATTAATATGCAGTGTTCAAACATGGAATTTAATCTGATTAATTTTGTTCTCATCAGACCAAGAACCTTCTTTTCACTTACTTCATAGTCTGGCATGTGCCTTCTGGAAAATTCTCTGTCTTTTTTTAACAATGGCTTTTTCTTTGCCACTCTCTTATAAAATTGTGACCTGTGAAGCAACAGTTCTATGTATTCTTTCCAATCATAAACGCTTTAAATAGTAACTCCTTCAGAGTTTTATGTCTCTTGGAGGCTCACCTCAGTAGTCGTCTTCTTCTATGATCATGCAATTTTAAGAATGGTCTGCTGTGGGCAGATTTACAGCTATGCCATACTCTTTGCATTTCTTCATGACTGATTTAACTGGACAGCAAGGGATATTCAGTGACTATAATATTTTCTTGTCTTCTTCCCAGGACAGGTGTCTCCATTGAACTAACTCTGTGACTTCCAAAATCAATTGGAACCTCTGATCATGATCTAGGGGTGCCATAGTAAAGGACATTAAAACTTATGTGACAAGTTGTTTTGTGTTTTATATTTGTAATTAATTTGGACCACTTGGCAAAGATCTGTTTTCACGTTGAAATTAAAGAATCTCTTTCTTTTAATCCAATGTGATTTAATGTTGCATCACAACTAAATATGAAAACCTCCAAGGATGTGAGAACTTTTTGTAGGCACTGTAAAACCCATGCATATATTTAAATTGAGTAGTTTGATCATTAGCTTTCCTGGAGAGATATCTGGTATTTTTGGAGATGGTCTCCCTCTGGAACTCTTGTTGTTTTTTTGGTGAAATACCTATGACTGCAGTGCTTTAAAATCAATTCAGTGCTGTGGAGCCAGCTGCACCATTTCAGAAAGATATCAGGTGTGGCGGCACAGACAGATGCACTTAGAGACTTGTGTACCGTGGTCATGGCCTTTGAAGACCTGTTAAAAACCTGCCGTTTATTTAGCAGAGAGAGTCCCAGCAGTTAAAACCTCAAGAAGGTGTGCATTGTAAAATATAGTAACTTATTGGACATATAAAAATTAATATAAATCGATTCTCCCAACTGTCTTTGTCTGCTTTTTCTTTGAAAAAAGGTGACACCCTTTTTGGAATTACTGTTTATAGAAGCTAGAGTCATTAAGAATTTTCAGCATAGAAAAGGCACTCTATAAATAAAAAGCTTATTATTATTATCCTTTAGCTGTGCAAGCCCATGTTGTAAAAAGCCTGGCCTCCTAGAAACCATGGATTCTGGCACTTCAGTCAATCAATCGCATCAGCTGTGCATTAGCAGTTAAGCTCTTTTATCAGTGTTTTCATTTTGCTGACCTGCTTGCCTCCATTGTCTATCAGTGGCTATGCAAGTTTCTTTCTCCTCGGAAGTTTCGTTTTGCCGATGTGCTCGCCTCGTTTATGTATTAACGGCAAAGTGAGTTTCTCTCTTTTCTCGGTGGTTTCACTTTGGCGACAGAGTCACTTTCTTTGAGCTTCATGCTGTAGCCTTGCATTTACAGGCCGGACAGAGAGACACACACACACTTCCACTGATTAAAACTAGTAAGTCACAAAGGCAAGAGTAGACAAAGCACTGCTAGATTTAATCTTTAACTTAAGGTAAGCAGGGGTCAAAATATGATATAACACAACCCAATAAATAAAAATGATTAAAGTCTTAAAGAATGGAGGAAAATGTTCCTTATACCAGAAAAAAAAAAAAAAAACTAAAGTACTTGCAAAAGATTTTAGGATTTTGTCCTTAAATGTGGACAAGTGATGATATGCAAAACCAGTTAATATAGTGTCATGCTGGTGAAGTAACGTGATGGGGAGCATGTTTTAGTAACGGAGGCACCCATCTTATTAAAGGGCTACAAAATGTGATCCCCAGATTGTAAAACAAAAAAAATAAAATGTGTTGTTAAATAGCTGTAAAATAAGATGACAAGTCATTAAACGAAACATGGAAAAACAAATAAAAGTGAAATAAAAAATGAACAGCTTTCAAAAGCCTTGGAAAAGATGAGTAAGTCCCAAAGAAAATGCACAATAACCAATATCAGAAAGTAAACATCCCTCCTGGCAACACCTGCCTGAGCTGTGACAATGTCTGTTAAACTTAACTTAGTTTCATCGACCATTCTGCTGCACAGTGTGCTCTGTGGAGGACAATCATCGCTGCCTGCAAGGAATTGCTGTTCCTTTTTTTATTTCCCTTTAATCTGTCTGTAGAAACACCCGTCTTTGTCCTTCTTCTCATAAACAATCTCCATTTTGTTACAGAACTCACTACACATTTAAATTTAGATGAACATATTCAGGGAGCAAACAATGATAGGATGTTTTACTACTCCTAAATGAAATCCCAGACCACACTTTTCAGGAGGAACTGAGCTGAGGATGAAATTCTGCTTGTTGAATGAGTAACACAGTTGGCTGTTCAGCGCCATAAATCTTTCTGAAGAGCTGACAGACACTTCCTGCGAAATTAGTCCATTGAGACTCTGCAGTGTGCTGCAGTTCTTCAGGTTATGCATTACATCTTCCTTTTATAAAGGAGTTGTCCTTGCTTTTTCTGTGAATATTATCCTGTAATACGCAATGGAACCACCAGGGGGAAACTGGAGCAGCTGGAGGGTGGTCTCTAGTTCCTGCTCCTCTTGTTGAAGTTATACATTATGTGATTTTCTGTCACACTATAAACTGATCTGGGAGACAGCTCATTAGAAGGTTAAGGTAGCAAGCATGCAGGAGGAATTTATGCATTAGATGACCTTCATATGGCAAAAGATTTCAAAGGCCCATGAAAATGTTTGTTGGTGGTGGCACATTTTGCATTGTGAACAAAATGAATATGTTAGACATGTGTGTAAAATGGATCAAACTAAATTTTTGTTTTGTTTCTTTTAATACATTTTTTTTTGTGTGTGTGGAGAACTTCTTTCCATTTTAATATATTACTAGCTGTCCCCTGCGGCTCTGCCCATGTTGTAGTGAAACAGGACAAACTTTAAAAATCAATTTAAAAAAAAAATACATATATAATTCTGGCCAAGCGGAAGGTAGGTGCGCTCCAATGTCAAACGTTGCCACTGTATCTGATCATGTTTGGCTCTGATGGGAGAGCGTCCTCTGCGTGGGGAGAAAAGCATGTGGCCATGATATCTCTGCCAATCAGCAGCTACCCTCTAAAACACGCGTAGCTCCGATCTCTCTCTCTCAAAAGCATCAAACATTACTCCTTAATAATCTGTAGATGATAATGTCTGTTGAACAACCATATATACTGTATATATATATATATATATAATATAAGTCAAGTACTTCGCTCTGAGGCTAAATGATCTGAACTGGTAACTCAAAGGTTGCCAGTTCAGATCCTGGCAGTGACAGAACTACTTCGCTGAGCCCTTAAGCAAGGCCCCTAACCTGCCATTGCTCCAGGGGTACTGTGCAAATAGCTGACCCTGCGTTCTGACCCTATAAAAACACGGAGTAAGTTGGGGTATGTGAAAAATAAATTGTAAGTGGCAAATAAAGTAAATTAAAGTACTTGGGTATATTTTTCTAATGAGTTGAGGTAAAAAAGCAAATATTTGTGTTTTTTTTAAATGTTGACCCTTTTGTCAATGCTGCCTGAAATGCAAATATCCCATCCGTTATCAATACCACCTCTCTATCAATTTCTCTTATCTCACAAAGAGTCACAACAATTTGGACTTTTTGCATATGATTGGATTATGTGATTGGCATACCTCCATGCTAGGCTAGGACCATGAATGCTACTTCTTTGTATTTCCTGGTTTAGTGTAATTTCATGAATTAGCCACACATTAATAAACCGGATGACTTGATGAATAATTGAATCTATGAACAGCAGAAAGCATACACAGTAGAGGGAGCTGGAGAAGAGCTGGGGTTCTCAGACATTGGTGCTGCGGGTCTCTGCATTATTACATGGGAGAATGCCAATGGTGGTATTTGATACTGTTATTGACTCAATGTTGATTTAGAATTGCCACCAAAACGCCTCATCATAAAATGGACTTAAATAAATGTCTTCTGTCAAGAAACAGTGAAAGTTACTAAGGCTGCCCTCAGTTTTTCTTTTTCTGGACAGTGACTTGATATGCACTAAAATTATTTTCATTCTGGTTGAGAATTTAAACAGAAGAAAATCTCTAGAAGAACTCCTTTTCCTCACTTTTTGACTTTGGAGCACCACGCTGCACTTTCTAATCTATTCAACAATCTGTAATATATGAGGAGGAACACACAAATTCAGACAATTGTTTAAAAAAAATAGCCCTTGTAATAAAGCTTCCAGCAATTCCCTTTCAGTCACCTTCAAAATGCTCTCCTTCTTCAGATGCAATGCATTTATCATAGAGCTTGTCCCATTCCAGGAAACATTTGCTATACTCATCTTCTGTTACCATGTCTGGATTTTTTTCCCGTGTTTCTAAAACGGCTGCAAATCTACTTCTGTTCAATCTCAGCTTTAATTTCGGGAACAAAACAATGTCAAAGAGATCTAGTAAATATGGGAATGTGAAGCAACAACTCTACTTCATTTAAAAGAGTTTTTAATCCAAAACTCTTTGCTTGACAGCGTGGTGTGCACAGATGCACTGTCCTGGTACAAAATTCAGTTTTGTTTGTGCCACTGCTCTGGATGTTTGTTTTTTTAATCTCTAGTGTTTTCCCAGCAGTTCAGTGTAATTTCACCAATTAGCAGTCTTTTTTGTTGTGGAAAAAACTCTTAATGAAACGTTAGTGTTGAAAAACGCAGTCATCGTTGTCTCTTGAAAATCTTTTCCTGGTGGTTTGGAAAAAAAAATTGCCACGATCACCTACATGATTTGTAGAATAAATGTTAGAAATGTGCATTTGACCAAATTGGCATGATGCCACTCTGACTTAGAAGCATATGATGCCTACCGGCATTTTTGATAAGTGCACCCCACCCCTGTGCTTTTGACTTGTCTGAGAATTTTAGGGTCACCCATCCTAAATATTAAATCCTTTCCAGTGCTCCAACAGTGCAAAAGGAAATTAATCATCAGTAGACTTTTCCCTTTGTACCCTCAGCCCTTTGCATTAGTCCACAAATTTCTTGCTATATGTACTACTGTAGATATATTTGTTTATTTAGCTGACTTACAAATCACAAACCCAAGGTCTGTGGTCTTCATATTTTTACAATGTGAAAGTTCAAGGAGCTCAGTCAAGATCACATAGTCAGTCAGTGCTAGTGGCTGAAGTTGCTACATTTTCACAGTCATTCATGTTGGTCACAAGGCATTGACTGTAGGTTCTTGGTTTGACAAAGCAGAGAATACAGCCTTGGAGAAGTTACACACTGAGGAATTAAAATGCTCAACATATGATATGTGTAATGGAGTGATGTCAGTGGGATTTCTCCCTGGTGCTGTGTATTACTTCAGACAGGCAACCCTCAGTGGATAGTCAGGCACTATGACCACAGGAATGCGGTGTCCCTTTGATTTTGCCTCATAGACAAATGTGATTGAAGCCTTTATATAGTTTGGAGATCACGTAGAAATGGACATAAATCAGAGACAATGTTTAACCAGAGTGTCTGCAATAGGAAAGAAATTCTTTACGTGTCTAGTCATTCTTGCTTTTAGTGGCCATTAACTTTTCTGTAGTGTTAACAACTGAGAGAGGGCTACCAGGTGACTATAGTGTTTAGTTTTATATTTCCAGCATGTTTTCAGACCCGTTATGCTTACAGGTCATCAATAGAGTCCCATTTCAGACCATAATCCTTTCTGCTTGTCCGAAAGATATGCTGCAGGTTATGTTTTGAGTGAACAGATTCACTGTTATACCAGACAGTTATGGAAATAGTGAGGATGTTTTCAATGGCAGCTCAATAAAGCTGAACCAGCACTGATTGTAATAAGTTAAACTTTTTAGGTTTTTGATAAAAGAAGTTGAGACTGTGATTAATAGTAGTGACAAGAAATTGAAATGAGTCGACCATGCCAAAAATGGCACCATTTGTAACTAATTAAGTTGGAAGAGCGTCACCTAAAATCCACAACCATTTACACTGTTTTCAGAATATTTAAGTTGAGACTCAGTGCGTTACATGCACACAAATAATCGGGTTAAGGTGAATAACCGAGTTAAGGCAGATACCTGGTTTGTTAAAAATCCAGCAATTAATCTGATGGAGTTCAGTTTTGTCAAAATGCTGCAATATCAATAAACTGCGCAAAAAAAGAGTTAAATGTCATCATCAGCCACCGTGAGTTCAAAAATAAGCATGATGCCTGTGATAATTTTCTTGTATTTTATAAATATGTTTAGTCAAATTGATGCTTTATTTAAGGGTTTCTGTTACCAGATTGCAAGAGGCAAACTCTTATCTGCTTGGATGAACAACTGAGACCTGCATGTGCTTCTTGCCTTACATGTATTGCTACTGGAATAATAATAATAACGCAGTTATGTGTACTTCAGCAGGATAAGTATTACGTTGGTTACCCATTACTTTAAATAGTAATCAGATTACGTAACACACATTACCTTAACGTGTCACCGCATTGCTCTCAAGATTGTGTTGCTGAGTTTAGCACTGCATTCAGCTCATCAACACAAATGTAGCAATTTCTGAAATATCAAGTCAGATTATTTCAGCCAGAATAAGGAATTAATGTGATTGGCCAGTCAATTGCCTCTTAAAATGTATTTTGTGGACACTTCTGCCCGTGGCTCCTGAAAGTGTGGGTGAAGCACAGGGATGTGAGGTCAGAGGAGGCATCATCATCATCATAAAAACTAATAATGATAACATAAAATAAATTTGTCCACTGATCTGTGTTTTCTGTATGATTCCAATAATTTTGATCATTTTTATAGTCAAAATCGCTGAATATGCTCATTTCCTGTTTAAATATAGAGGAGAAACGCGAGGTGCGAAAGCAACAAGCTGAGCCTCACTTCGGACTGCTCTATCCCTCACACACTGGGTTGATGTATGCAATTGGCCCGTGCCTGTTGCTGTCCCTCTGTATGTCACCAATATAATGTTTGCAGACATGTTTATTATACACCCTGACTTTTCACTGTCTGGCTAATATCTTTAATGAATGTGTGTGACATATTTAGTCTTGCTGATCAGACATAAAACCGCAGTGAGAAGGCACAACGTGAGGCAGACAGTACCATGCCTCACTGAAGGGGGAGGATGTGAGCCCAACAGGTGCTTGTTGCTGCAGTTCTTCTACGCAGAGGCTCTGGGCGCCAATAAGTTGGCGATATCAGAAAGTCAAGTGCACTGCAAAGGTCTGTTTATTTTTATTTTTTGTTCTGACTGACTGCCAAGATGGAAAACAAAGTGTAACTGCAGACCATAGTATGTATGAGGTTAGTCATGTAATGCCCCAACATCACAAAATGCCCTCAATGTCAGTCATGTGACACCCATCGCATTAGACTATGGTTAACATTAGGGCCCCGTTACACTATGGTTAAGATTAGGGTTGTGGGAGGGCTATCTGAGTCAAAGGGCATTTTGTGACTGACGTTATGGGCTTTACCTGACCCATGTCATAGGTATTACAGGCTAAAGTTAGACCCTTCTCAAAATAGAAGATTAAGACATTTTAAACTAAAGGAAAATAAGTAGGAATTTTATACAAGAAAGTGATGGAGATTTTCTTAGAGAAAGATACAAATAAAGGTAAGACTATAAACGGTTTTCAATTTTATAAAAAATGGGATCAGACTAAGAAAAAAAAATCCAATATTTATAAACTAAATTTTGACCTTAAACAAAATGTTCTTTTGTTTGTCCTGTTATCCTTTTGTTGAACAGTCTGTATTGAAATTGATTAAAGCATTAGAATTTAAAGCTTTTAAAAATATCTAAATATTTCAATTAAGGTCAAAATTGAAATCCAGTTTTTTTGTACACCACTCTATACTTTCATTTGTATTGAATGAGCATGAATTCTGGAATTGCAACAGCAAATTTAGAACACATGGAGGGTGCAGTGCAAATGCGCTGTCTCCACTCTCTCTCGCCACTATAAATGTAACGTTCTTTCTTAGGCAAATATATGCCTTATCTATATGTGTGTAAAGAATGCTGATGAGATATGAATCATAACCAGTAGTCAGTGTGCATGCTGCCAATTGAATAGTAAATAAGCTACTCTTTTGGGTTCATATATTTGAAAATCTGACTCTGAGGGAGTCGGTGCCTCACCAGCCATGAACCTCACTGCACATTACTGTTAAAACAAATACAAGCACAGGCTGACAGAGTGCAACGGACATGTGCAGACTACCAAACCTTTAAGAGCAATCCGGTTATGGGTTTACATGGCCACATAATCTGAGTATTCACTGAGAAATCTACCTCTATTAATCAGGTTTCTCTAATCGGAATAAGGGTTTTCTAAGGCATTTTAGAAATCTAGTTTCTGTGAATAACTGGGTTATTGATGCACATGTACAGTAAATCCACCTTTTGGTGAGGGTGTATCAACTACTCTGTCCAATATGGCACCTCATTCCACATTTTTATCAGGCCATTCAGTGTGGTGTCATCAGTAAACTTTATCAGATGGATAATTGGAGGTGCAGTCGTTGGTGTAGAATAGGCCACCAGTCGATTATAGTGTACACTTACACAGATTCATACCCCTCAACACTGGGTCAGTTTACAGTTGCCAGTACACTCTTATGTAGTTAACACATGTTTAGGAAGTGAGAGAAATACTAGATTGTTTATATAATAAACAAAACTCCATGCAAGCAGTAACTACAATCCAAACCGAGGAGTCTGAATTTATAATTAAAGACTCTTCTTGCTCGTACACAAAGAAAATGTACTCTTTTGAATTTTGGAACAACCTTTAAGAGTGAACTGATGCCCAGTCCCTGTTGATTCCTGCTTGTGCCCGATGCCATGTCCTGCACAACCTCGAATTGGATTAAGCACGTTTGACATGTTATGTTGCTCCCGTATGATCACAGATCTAAATCATGAATGCTTCCCTAATAAGCCAGGCAAGTGCTTTTCCTGCTTTTTTTTTTAGATAACCACAGAGACCATCTCAGCAATATAAGGAGACCACCTTTCTCAAAATGTGTAATTTCTTTAGAAATAATATCCATTGAGATGCTGAAAAATTAAACATAAAACTGTGTATGATACTAGATGTGAGAGGGCTTTGTTTAGGCAACAGGGATCATATTCCATTCATTAGTACAGAAGACCCTGTCACCACATCTAGGGATGGCTCTGCTACTACACTGAGATTTTTCCCAAAGTTAATTATGTCCCCACTACCAGAGCTGGATATTCTCAGTCAGTTTATTTCTCCTACAGTAGCTAAATCTTGGCAAATGATGCCTGTGGGGGAGACTCAGAAATGTGTCAAGAGGAAGTCATTTATCATGCGTGCCTGCCTGAACTGCACTTTTGTATTGTGAAGAGTGGAAATCCCAATAAGAAATCCATTTTTATCTTCCTGCTGCCTTTTGATGATTATCAATTACAAAGAAGTGGCTTTTTAATGTCTGCCAGGATCTGGAGGTCAGTGACATCTGCCTGTTTCATACCAAGCATCTTCTGGTCTTCCCAAACTCTCTCCCCTCTCTTGTAAATAATTGATATGCTTCTATATTGAATCCCTTGCATTTCTCATCTATTAACCATGTTTCAAAAAATTTCTATTGTATTGTTTATTTTTTGTTAACACACTACCTGGTCTTGAATTTGAGAATTAGATTTTTTTCAGATTGCCGAGAGGCTTTTACATAGATTTTATATAACTGCCTGCTTTGGGGGTGGGAAGGGATGGGCTAGTCTGACAACTAAATTCCAACTGAGGGCTGCATCATTTAGATTTCACTGCCTTGGAAACTCTCTGTGAGCTCATTTAAAGTTTTTAGTTGATCAAGGTTTTAGTGCCTTAAGCCAGCTGGTGGTTAATACAAGCAAATCTGCAGTTGCGCCTGTACCTAGAATCCCCCACAGGTTTTCCTTTACTGACATTTTTGTTATTTTGTTTGTTTTCGTTGAGTGTAGCTTTTACAATAAAAAAAAAAGTTAATCCTTTACATACTTTGATTCTCCAAACGATCATTATCAAACCTGCTTAGTCCACTTCAGAATCACTTGTGCTGGTGCCGGCAGCATTGGCCACAAGGCAAGAACCAATCTTGAACAGGATGCTGTGAAAAGCAGGATGGAGATGAACACCAATCATTCATTTTGTGTTTCATTGGCTCGCCTCTTTTTTGTGTCAAGTGTGGAGGCTGGGAAACTAAAAACAGGGAGCTCTGATGGTGGAGCAGCTTCAGCAATGGGTTAGTTTAGAAATGCAGCAGCCTCCATATAGAGTGTCTCTGGTTTCTATTGTTACCATGCGTTTTGAATTTTCTTTTGGCTTTTTGACTTTGTTGTATAGTACTGGGACCTAATGTATAAAAGTTACACTCAGAAATATGCTGAAGCTAATTCCTATCCACTTAATTCCTCCGAAATAACCTCGAGTCGAATTTTGAAGGTCCCTACAGTCCTACTGTCTACCACACTACTTGGTAGCTTATTCCAAGTGTCTCTGGTTCTCTGTGTAAAGAGAAACTTCCTAATGTTTGTGCGAAATTTACCTTTGTGTCCCCGTGTTCTCATTAGTCTCATTTTAAAGTAAAAGTATCGATCCACTGTACTAATTCCCTTCATAATTTTAAACATATCAGTTATGTCTCCTGTTAATCTTAAGACTTTAGCTTAACTTGATCTTTCCTTATAAAAATATTGTTGGACTTGTACTCTACACATCGTGCTATATAATCAAACATTCTGTTAGCCTTCTTAATGTCTTCTCAACACTATCTGGATGTTGATAGTCTGAAGTCCACTACAACTCCTGTGTATTGTGAAGGATACAGGGGCATCAGCAAGTCCCAAACCCCCAAACACGAATACACAAAGAGTCCCGGGTTCAAATAATGGAAAGTTTATACATTATACAAAGATGTTGTCTGTTTTACCTGCATTTTTATCACTCTCTAATTTAATATTGTTTTTTATCAGTATGCTGCTGCTGGAGTATGTGAATTTCCCCTTGGGATTAATAAAGTATCTATCTATCTATCTATCTATCTATCTATCTATCTATCTATCTATC
>JANRMT010062843.1:14513754-14540012 GCA_026402145.1 Polypterus bichir lapradei | reverse complement strand
TATATATATATATATATATATATATATATATATATATATATATATAGGATTGGCAATTCTAAATTGGCCCTAGTGTGTGCTTGGTGTGTGGGTGTGTTTGTGTGTGTCCTGCGGTGGGTTGGCACCCTGCCCGGGATTGGTTCCTGCCTTGTGCTCTGTGTTGGCTGGGATTGGCTCCAGCGGACCCCCGTGACCCTGTGTTCGGATTCAGCGGGTTGGAAGATGGAGATGTTTTGTCTATAAAAAGTGTGTGATGTGTGTTGTATGATATAACTGGCATTGGCAGCGTTAGCTCTTTTTGAGGATATCGACAATAGCAGGCTATGCAAGGAGTGAGAGATGGCAGTGATTTCTAGACTCCTGATGATGACTGGCTTATAAAGTGATTTAGACTTCTTTGTTCTCTCCTTTTGGAATTGTATGCTGAACTGGTTACCACATCACGCAGAAAACACACCCTCCTTGATCTATTACATGTTTTAACAAACATAGGGTATTTGGCCATGGATGCTTTTCAGTGGGAACTAGCTAACCTGTAAGAAATGTCACAGTCTTGCCGGAGTCATGTCATGCCTACTGTATTGGTTGATTTTCCTAATGTAGTTGATACAAGTGACTGCACACATGTTACAAGAAAGGCACCATGACAGATTAATTTGCTTTTATAAACAGAAAGCACTTTCTTTCAATTAATATGCAACTAATATTTTTGTATTGTTGTTTGCATATTGATTTGGCAAACGTTATGCCCTTCCAGACATAACCCTCCCCATGTATCTGGGCTTGGGACCGGCACAAAGAAACACACTGATTTGTACATTCTCTGTGGCTGGGTTTAATATGCAACTAATATATGATGCTGAAATCTTGCCAACATGGCCACATTTATATTATCATCAGATAAATTATTCATAAAAGGCTTTTTTTAAAGCCATACGTGATTGCTGGAAAGAGGTAACTGGGAGCCACTAGAGGTTTGTCCACAAGCACATAGTTTTAAGTTTATTTGAGATTTATAAAGGAACTTGATGGTACATGTGGACTACATACAGTCTTATTGATCCTTTTTTTTAATAAAATAAATAAAATTTTAGTATGGAATCTAACAACGTTTTATACATAAGGCCCTTAATACATTAATCTACAGCTTATAGACATTTGCCTGTTTTTTCCCTTCTTTATGTGTCTTTTCCCCTGTATGCATTTTGTTCTTGTAGCTATTCTTGCTGCCTGGTTGTGTAGTCAACTAACTTTTGTCATGCCTGCTTCTGTTTTGGTTACTACACATCTGTATGCTAATACAGATAAGCAGTTTTACAGTCCAGCGCTTGGCTTTTGTTGGCTCAGTTTGGTCAGCACACACCTGATAAACTCCAGTCTGTGGTCTATTTTGCATAGCCACACACCGAATCTTATACATACAGGGGCAATTCATCTCTTCATGTGACCACATTATAGATAACAATGGAGACTGTATACAGAAGAGACTTCAGACATGTATTCCAATGTTCATTAATGAAAATTTTCACCTGTGCTCTATTAGTGCTTCTTTTAATGCAGCTTGAGAAATGTGGATTATTAAACAACGCTCATCTGTCCTCGCACCCGGCCATGCTTTCTTTGATGACATCATGCAGTACAAATGAGGTCGCTGGCCATTTCAGAGAGAGTAGTGAGATAAAATAGGTGCATCAAGGATCTGAATGGTTTCTATGTCCGTTCTCCTAGAGTTATTGCTAGTGTTTGAACACTAGAGTTAGAGGAGTCAACTGTGGAACCAAAATAACTAACACTTGGCACTCATTAGCATCAATGGGCCATCCACCCAGAAGAGGCTTACTTCAGGACAGCTTGACCCTGACTACCTGCTGACTTCCAGCCTATAAGGCCCAAAAATGGAAAGCTGGCTTTGAAAGTTCAAAAAGAGTGTAAAAGTCCCAGAATATACAAAGCTGCCTTACTAGAGAGAAATAAAAACATGAAAACTCTGACAAGTAGAGACAAGTCCCATAAAGAATCATTAAAATGGGAAATATTTATTCTAAAAAATAAAAAAGTAACAGAATGCTGAAAAGTGCAAAAAAGGAATTGCCTAAAAGTAAATCCTAAGAAAAGAAGTCCCAAAACACTAATCCAGGATCAGATGGCGAGACTCCTTAATATATACCCTAATAATTAGCAGAAACAACAGACCACTGCAGATAATGTTTCCTTCCACCACAACATCTGCCGCCATTGCAGTGTGCCATTCAGAACTGTTGTACTATTCATACCATCATCCATACCAATTTATAAAATATTTACATATTTGTAAATACAGATATCATCAGCCCCTAATGAAACCAAAATACTTTGCTAAAGATACCCTGGGGTTCCAGCTTGACATTAGTGTCGACACAGTAATCAATGGCAGACACTGCAATGAACCGCATTAATAAAGTTCTAACTCTCTAAGTAATCAGCCCAAGAATTGTGCTGTTATCTGACAATCCATGAAGAATGTCTGTAAACAGGGGGTAGTTCAAGCAGCCCAACATTAGTGGTAGCTAAAGAAAAATGGTCGGTAGTATTGAATACTGTTAATTGAGGCCAACTTCTAATATGTTTACCCTAAAATAAGAGTAGTTATTAATGGAGAGTGTTAGCTATCTGTAATCCGTGGAAATTGTTGACTTAATTGCAGTGTTTTGCAATTTTGATTTGTGTTTCTTAGATCCTTCTGGTTGGATCAGGATTTCCCCAGCGCAGTCTTAACGCATGGGCATGCTGAGCAGTTGCCTTGGGTCCCCACGGTCATAGGGGCCGCATGCTAATCTATATATGTTGTGACTTGCTGAGTGGTTGTGTAGGTAGGGGCCCCAGTACACTGCTTTGCCCCAGGGCCTGTAATGCTGTTAAGATGGCCCTGGAGTGCACACATCATTCCAACAACATATCCATTATCCCACAATGCAATGGGCCGACACCCAGGCTCACAAAGACTACGGGTGTTCAGGTTGCACTGTATCAGCACAGAAGTGCCCCAAGGCCACCATGATCCAGACCTGCCCACCTAACTGCATTTTTCATGCCATGGCCCTCTAGTGGTCTTCATGAGAAGGGCAGATATCATATTAAGATCTTTAGCTCTTTAATGGTAGTTTTCACGCCTATACCTATGCACAGGCATCATTAGTCTGTGAGGCCACTGAGTTAAGGGCATTGTGTTAAAGGTCGAAAAGGTGTGTGTTTATTTGTTTTCCTGGGGGATGAAAGTGTCTGACTTGAGGTCAGGAGAAGACACTAGTGCCACCAGATTGGTAGCTGCATGTTCCTTTAAGTAAAGCTGGCACCCCTTTTTTCTTCTTTTCAAACCATTAAAAAAGCTTTTAAAAACCCAATCCTCCCTCCTTTTCCTTTTTTTGCTTCTATTGTAGTCTTCTTTCAATCTGAAGTGACAGAAAGAAAATTAAAAACTGATTGAAAATTGAAATAACAACTCAGAGTACACAAAAATGACACAAAATGCATCCGAATATTCAGAAGCTTAACAAGCACCAGAAAATCAATGCAATGTCAGGAAAGAACAAAATGCTGCAATCCATGGTCGCTTGGATTCTGACAGTGTTAGTAAAAGAAAAAGAGCATCTGTGGTTTCTTCTTAATCTTGTTTGTAATTGTTCTGCAAAAAAATCTTTTGTTGTTTCTCATGGTTAAAGAAGCTGTGAAAAATGCACTTCAGAATGAGTGATAAACAGAGAAGGCTTTCCATATTTTTAAGCAAGGGGCAAGATGGCATCAATTTTTCATTCTTATTTTTTTTTTTTTCTCCAATGCCTCCAGCTGTTTCAAATGAACCAAGAAGCAAGCGGAGCCCTCTGAAGTGAAATAGATCGTCGTTCACATTTGCCCTCCAAGGCTTTTGTGTCGTATTGCATGACTGCTGCCTGCTTTGCTTCAGGTGCTGTAAATGATGAATCCAGTAGCGTAGCTTCCTTTGTCATTTTTAGTTTACTCAGCAGAAATTTCTTGCCTTCATTTTTTTTTCTTTCTCAACTACACTACATCTCTCATCTATGCTGAGTGTAGGAGCATACAGACAGCAGAGCTCCCATAATTACAATATAGCCTGCTGTATTTCTGTGTGCTGTTCAGTGAGATACGTTTTCCTCAACCACTACGGTGAATACATTACCAAAAGAACAAATGTATGATCCAACATGACATATTCTGAACTGTTTTCTGGGGCCTAAATTCTTTAGAAAAGGAAACTGGATTCACTAGTCCATCGTGTGACACATTTACGATTACATTCACACTTACTGATATTAGGTCAATTTATATTCACCAATCACCCTAAAACAAGAGAAAAATCCACCGCAATACAGGCGGATGATGCAAATTCCACATACACACACGTAGTAACCTAGCTGGCTTTTCAAACATGCAAGGTAACAGCGCTGCTATCTTTTTTAAGCACTTCATTAGGGAGACTTACCCCTATTCTTACATTCATTTATTTATTAAGCATTCATTCATTCATTGCAGTGTTGTATTTTCATTGACTTTGTAAACTGGTTCTTGCTACGGCTCCAGTGCCTTGGGAGAGAATCTCTTCCTGCGAAATTTACACTTTCCTCTTCTGGCCTTTCCTTTCACATCCTTAAAAACGTGTGTGTTTTATGTTCATGGAAGGGTCTGATGGTGACTCTGTCCTCACCTTAGGACTTTCTATTTAGAACTGATTATCTTCAAATCTTTGACTCTTTTTCTATTACGTCATACCTAAAGGACTGCTCTATTTTGTAGCAGAGTGAATGGGTTGAAGCGCACTTAGCAGTAAGTAAAAACTAAATACAAGAACATACTCCAGAATTATTAGCATAAGCATTTCATATTGAAACATATATTTCCTCTCTAGCATAAAAAACAGAAAAAGAAAGATGCATCTTCTTGCCCTGGTGAGGTTCCCCAACTTCAAATTTCACTTTTGCTCAGGAGTTTGCCTTACTTTAAAATGGCAAATGGCACAATTCAACTGGGCATACCCATCAGTGTCATTATAAAAAGACTCACCTGTACGTTGATGTTATGTTATGATTTGTGGATTATACAGTCAGCCTGTAATGGGCTTAGCGGTGCTGTTATTCACAAATGAGTGCCGTCCATTTGAACCAGTGATGTTTGAGAAGCATAAAGAACATCACTGATCACCAATAAAGCTTTGCTTAAAGATAAATGCATTTCACCTACCAGTAACTCCTTCATTACATGAATGTAATTGACAGAAAACACCACAAAAATAGGGAACTGCTTTACCGCAAGGGATTTTCGACATATTTGCAGGCACACAGATGCCTTTCCCAGATTCCATGGATCACTAGCACTGTAATCAACCCCATGCAAAAACACTGCAAATTGTTTTCACAGCGGTCATATATTTTGTTGCAGCATGTTGACCTGGCAATGTATGTGCTTCATCTCATTACATATAATGTTAGTTTTTGTCAACCTATATCTCTCATTTTGACAGTTGTCATACCCAAGACTCTCAGTCCTGGTCTTAAACAGTCTTGGCACTGTTGGTGTAAAAGCCCAACATACTGTTGTGGTCCAGCACAAGTGTCATTAATTTTTGTTTACTCTTGTTTTTCGATATTACTTAGTATTTTTCCTTTTTATTTGTGTTTTTGAACTTTTTCTGTTGTATTTATTCGATATTATGTTATTTTATTTTGCTTTTGTGTATCATATTAATGTACTGTATGTGTTTAATTTCCTGTATTTTCTTCCCTGTCCACAGTATGTGGAGCCTCAGGGGCGGGGCCTCCTAATGATGCAACTGGGGAACCACCCCCAGCAGCATTTATTGGAAAGCAGCAGTTAGTTTGCCGGCTTTGGCATTACGTTTGCTGCTGTTATTTGAACTATGCTCATCACTTTCGTTTTTTTGGATATTCTGGTTTTGACCTAATGCTAATGTACTGTCTGTGGTTTCTGTTTTTTGGATATGTTTGATCCAGAATTACCTTTAGGGAAAAACTATTACATTTTCCTTTCTTGTGCTTGCCATTTCATGGAACTTACTGTTTTTTGTTTTTTTTTTTGTTTTTTGTTTTGTTTGTTTTACTTGATATATTGCACTTTGTTAATCCCCGAAGGGAAATTGTCTTTTTGCATGACTGAGACTGAGACTTGATACCATACAGAGGTGGCATCGCCATATGCTGTTTACTGGTAAGCTTGAGTGGGCAAAAAGGGGCATAGCACCTCACCAGTGCCTCCATATACACAGGTGCTGACCCACTGATTATTCTGTAGGCAAGCATCAGGGATTTGAACTTGATGTGAGCTGGTACAGGCAGCCAATGTAGCAACATGAAGAGTGGAGCAACATGAGCACGTCTCGGCTGGTTAAATACGAGGTGGGCCACTGCATTCTGGACCATCTGCAGCAGCTTTATAGCACACGCAGGTACTCCTGCCAGAAGTGAGTTGCAGTAGTTCAGACATGATAAGACCAAAGACCAGAAGTTGTGCTGCATATTCTGTCAGATAAGGTTTGATGTTACAGATATTGTACAGTGCAAACCTGCATGAATGAGAAACAGTAGAAATGTAGTCAGAAAAAAATACCTGCTCATCAATCACTACCCCAAGGTTGCATGCTGACTTGGCAAGTGTTAGCGACAGTGGGCCAAGCTGTGCAGAGATGGAGTGTTGAACAGAATGGCTGGCTGGGATCACAAGAAGCTCAGTTTTTGCCAGGCTGAGCTGTAGATGGTTGTCCTTCATCCAGGTTGAGATATCACTAAGACATGCAGAGACTCTAGCTGATACTGTATTGTCCTCCGGAGGGAATGAGAGGTATAGCTGTGTATCATCGGCATATCACTGATAAGAGAACCCATGGGATTAGATGATGGAGCCCAGAGAGGTGGAGAACAAAGAGAAAAGTAGAGGACTCAGCACCAATCCTTGGGGCACCCCTGTGCATGTCTGATGCGGCTTTGACAACTCTCCTTGCAAAGACAAACTGTAGGATCTGCCTGAGATGTTGTATCCGAACCAAATGAGAACAGTCCCTGTGATGCCAAGGTCAGAGATGGTGGAAAGAAGGATGTCATGGTTGCCTGTGTCAGAGGCAGACGAGAGGTCTAGAAGGATCAGGACTGCTGACATATTGGTGGCTCTAGCAAATCATAGCTGGTCGACCATAGTCAGTAGAGCTGTCTTAGTTTAGTAGTTCCTTTTCAATCTGGGCTGGTTGGTATCAAACAATCCATTCTGTACAAGGAAGACAGAGACCTGGTTAGAAACAGCACATTCACGCTTTTGGAAAGAAAGTAAAGGAAAAAGACAGGCCTGAAATTGTTAACTTGGTGTTGTTTTTTTGATGAGTGGGGTTATCAGGGCTTGTTTGAAGATGGTAGGAAAAGTGCCTTAGCTGAGTGAGGTGTTAATGATGTGCATGATTGCAGAGATGAGTGACGGGGAGATGGCCTGAAAGAGATGTGAGGGGATAGGGTCAAGTGTACAGGTAGTGTGGGGCGATTGGAGAGGAGATCAGAAGTATCAGTGGCAGAGAGTGGAGAGAATGTTGGGCGTTGCTAGGGAGGAGACATAATGGATGGCAGTTAGGGTGAAAACTGATCACTGATAGCAGCCATCCTATCCTGGAAAAAGGTGGCAAAGCCATCTGCAGACAAGGACGACGAGAGAGGAGGTGGAGAGGGGTTTAGAAGGGAAGTGAAAGCAGAGAATCAAGAGAGAATGTGTTGGTTTAGCTGTTAATTCTAGTGTGATAGAATCTTACTTTAGTGTTGATGGTGGCAAAAGAAAAGGATGCAAGAATGGACTGGTAGGGTCTTTTGTATTCAGGCCTGGAAGAGAGAGGACAAACATTGTCAAGACAGGATGACAGAGTCGAGTCAGTTAACTTAACAGTCCTGTTTTAGGATATTGGAATAAATTTGGAAATACCTGTGAAAACACCATCATATGCACTTGACCAACCAGAAAATTCCACACAGGCAGCTCCTGGGATGAGAGTCAAGTGGTGAATTCTGGACCTGTGCGTTATCCTAGTTAATCACTGTGCCACTCTGTCAACTTTAATGAAAACAGCATGAACCCTCTTTTCTAATAAGGAGTACATCTGCTGCTCATTTAATTGTTACTTTGTATTGTAATTAATTTTGCAGTCGTAGTGAGGAATGGTATGTATTACAATGCATGAAATTAAAATGACAAAAATATAGATTTGCCATTTGTACACTAAAATGTTATAAACAAAATGATAGTGGATTGAGTGGTTTTGAGAATGTTATCTTAATACAATATCAAGATATTCTTTACAAGAATTTGTATAGCAGCTCTAAAGAGGATCCAATCTGTTGAATAGTTTGAACAGTTTAATGTATTTTATTATTTGGAGGCACAATAAAGTGGACTCCAACAGATGGTGCACCACAAACAGAAGTACATTGTTAGCCTACAAACACATAAATAAATAAAAATACTATAATTCAACAATAGCAAGTCTAATGCAGAAATCTTATGTGAATATACAGTACAGTAGGCATCTATAGATTATGAGAAAATAGCCATATTAAACTTGATGTTTGCTCATTAACATACACATCAACACAAACACTGTACAGAGGTGTCAGAGTGTCATGGCTGCTGAGTTACTTCTGGTTGCATTATAAACTTGAAGCTGTTGATTAGACTAGATAAATTTTATTAATCCCAAGGGGATATTTAGATGCAGAAACTACAGACTACTGTGGTGGGCTTGGTGCCCTGCCCGGGGTTTGTTTTCTGCCTTGCGCCCTGTGTTGGCTGGGATTGGCTCCAGCAGACCCCCGTGATCCTGTAGTTAGGATATAGCGGGTTGGATAATGGATGGATGGATGGAACTACAGACTAACAGGAATAATAATATAATCGGTAAGTAGATAAATACTATGTAATAAATGTATATGTGCGCAGACATAGCAGAGTTTAAGTTTTAAGTTTGGAACGTTGCTACGAAGCGCTGAATTGCCCAATAGCAGCAAGCAGAAATGACCCCCCAAGGTGGCTCTTTGCACACCAAGCAAGAATGAGCCTGACGCTAAAAATGTTCCAGGAGTGTGCCTCATGGAGGAGACTTTTCATGATGGCATCCAGTTTTGCCACCATCATCTTTTCCACAACAGCTTCCGGTCTGTCCAGAGTTAAACCTGTGATGGAGCAGGCTTTCCTGATAAGTTTCTTCGGACATATATAATCAATAAATCTTAAGTACATACTTACGGATACCTACTTGCCCAGTTAAACAAGAAACAAACCTTCTTAGCAGAGGTTTGTTTTTGCAGCCAATTTGTCTAATTCTAATTTTATCTGTGTTGGAAAAGCTTTCTTTCTTTCTTTCTTTCTTTCTTTCTTTCTTTCTTTCTACTTTAGGCCTCTGCTTGAATATGAACAGTAGCCTCAGACGACCAGTTTCTGTTTACAGAGACCGAGGGAGGCCAGTACTGCTCAATTATCCTTGCAGCATCAACAGCTACCTTTGCTGACCTCCAGCTGCTCAGCATTACGCCCCTAAAGGGATTGTTTCTACTGCCAGTTTGGCACGTCTCTCGTTATCCTCAGTTCACTCAGTCTTTTTCATATAGTGCCATTAACCACTGCTGCCATCAAAAAGCCCTTTATAGAAAAAGAAGATCACTGCACAATTTCAGATACAGCAAATAATCAATACTAGTGACACCACCTTTGCATCTCAGATGTCACATCCCAGTCTGATACTGTTATATTTTTCCATGCTTGAATCTGACATGGTGGCTTATTACTGTATAAAATACCATGTGAGTGCATTAAGAGCACAGTAAAGTTTCTAAAGATTGCTAAGGTTAGGTTCTTGGTAGCCTCAAGTAATTGGAAATCCACTATGATGAATTTCTTACAATATTTTCTCGCCCCCCTGGTAGCTATTTTGTTTGAAAGGCAGTTCTGCAACCTTCCCCTTCCTTAAGATGTTATCGTATAAATAAAAAATCTTTCATCAGACTCTACAATGGGCTAATCAGGGGCTTTCAAGGTTCAGTCCTGGGACCCTCTGCTTTTTCTGCTAACCAACTTCACCATCAGTGAGGGATTTTTTATCTTTAATTGATTTAGTGTGATTTCAATTTGTAATTTTTGCCATAGTTTTTAATTGTAGATTCTGTTTTCTTATTTTCTTTATAATTCACTTTTTTGGTCAGTTTGCATTGTTAGTTGTACCCAAATACTGACAAGTAACAATGAATAAAGCACTACTGCAAATGACACTGAATGCTAAAGGGCAGCAGCTACTTCAATGTTACCCACTGTAATGAGAAACATCATGAAAAAGTAGTATAACTGTTTATATCGTTTTTTGTATGTAAATACCTGCAGCTTTATGAAGCAGTGCTTAACTTTTTTGGACTGAGGAGGAGAAGTGATGATGGTGTAGCAGATGTACGATCTTTGGGATAGAAGAGGTGATCACGGCCGATACAACTGAGGGCTGTGAATGAAAGTGAGTTTGGTGATTAGAGAGGGAGCCATAAAAGTATTTGAGGTCCCGAGTAAAGAGTTAAAGTATGCCTTCTTGAAGAAAAGAGAGTGTGAGAGAGCATGTCAGTCTGTATGTGAGCACCCAAGAGGAAAAACTTGTTGAAAGAGTAGAGTTTGAGTAGGTGGAAGATGGCATGTGTTTGGACTCTTCATTGGGGAAAGATAGGGATCTGCACAAGGGATTTGGCCACCGTGATCCCTTAGCTGTAAATCTGTGTACTTGGTGCTAGTTTTGGTCTTTCTGCCTGCATCTGCTAGTTAGACTCATGAAGAAGAGCAAGAGTTCACAAACGAGGAGAAAGCCCTAAACAGATAGAATGGGAATTTCTGGAAGTTGCAAGTTTCTGAATATTATACCCATTTTTCTCTCTTCTTGATTTTGGTTTGGAAGTAAGAAGAAGAAGGCTTGCTTTTTGTTAGCAGGAACTGGTATTTTCATTTATTGTTATTCTTTATGATGACACAACACTGCTTTTGTCACTGTAAATAAAGAACTGTTTTAATTTTTATATTTGGTACTGTGCCTCATGGTCTCTCATCCACTGATGCTTGACTATGAACTGCTATAAGCCCAGTGTAAATTGTGCTTAACTGAGGGCACATTGCATCACGTCCACTTCAGTACTTATTAGTAAATAACATAAACATTATAAAAATTCAGATGTGAGTGTCAGTAGGCTTCGCGTCCTAGGAACTGTTTCCTAAACAATTCAACAAGATTTCAGTAATTATTTACCGCTCTGATGCTGATCTTTCTGATCATAAAATAGGTCATTACAATAGCAATTGATGAGACAAATTCATAATTAATTGCAAAATGACAGTATTTGAGGGTTCCTCTAGAGTGCCTCTTTGTGTTGCACGATTTGGCTCAAAAACTAATCAGCACATCATCATCTCATAAAAGGTTTAAGCTTTGAGTTTTTCATTTTTATATCCAGCCGTTATAGATCTAGACTGTTCTCAAGAAACTGTGACACACACCCATCATTGAGATATCGATGTATCCCTAAAACGTTGAGATCCATTGAAAAATGGAGATTGAAATTTTTGACGAATCTAAAGCTTTTGCTCCTCCCCCATAGATGATAGATTATGGTGGGGGAGGGCACAAAACAAAAAAGAACAAAATTTTAAACTATAAAATGCAAAGAATAAATGCATTCTTGTCTAACACTAATAAATGATTGCTTCATATAGCAATGACTTACCATAACCATTTTGTAATTTCTGGATTGACACAAGAAAACACAGAAACTGGGAAAAGGTAACCTGCTTAATCAATGGAGAAGTTTAGTTTTAAGAAGACATTGGTGGGAGTGAAAACCTGCAGCCACAGGGTGCACCCAGGACTGAACTTTAAAGGCACTGGGCTACATCATCATTATGGGAGATACAATTATCATGAGCTTTCTAGGATAAAGGTAATAATCTATACTAATAAAAGGCAAAGCCCTCACTCACTCACTCACTCACTGACTGACTGACTGACTGACTGACTGACTGACTCATCACTAATTCTCCAACTTCCCGTGTAGATAGAAGGCTGAAATTTGGCAGGCTTATTCCTTACAGCTCACTTACAAAAGTTAAGCAGGTTTCATTTCGAAATTCTACACGTAACGGTCATAACGGTCGATAACGGTCGACAACGTCCGCCATGTTGAACTTTCTTATTTATGGTCCCATCTTCACGAAATTTGGTAAGCGGCTTTCCTGCGCTAATCGAAACCAATGTACGTACTAATTTCGGTGGTATGACGCCACTGTCGGTCGCCATATTGAACTTTCCAACTTCACTAATTCTCCAACTTTCCATGTAGGTAGAAGGCTGAAATTTGGCAGGCTCATTCCTTACGGCTTACTTACAAAAGTTAAGCAGGTTTCACTTCGAAATTCTATGCGTAACGGTTGACAACGTCCGCCATGTTGAACTTTCTTATTTATGGCCCCATCTTCACGAAATTTGGTAGGCGGCTTCCCTGCGCTAATCGAAACCAATGTACGTACTTATTTCGGTGGTATGACGCCACTGTCAGATGCCATATTGAACTTTCCAACGGTCTTTGTTACTTATGGGCCCATTTTCAAGAAATTTGGTATGCGGGTTTCCATCGCTAGCTGAATCCTACTTGCGTACATATATACGTCCATAGCCTGCAGCTCGGTTACCATGTGAGGCGGCGTTGGGTCCCCCATCCCAACGCCTCCCACGCTGTTGGCTGCCTGCCTATATAGGGCCGTCCGTCGCTCCGGTCTCTACATTCCCTTCCTTGCTTCGCCACGGGATTCACGTCTCCCTGCTGATAACTACAGCCTTTTTATTTAATCCACGCCTTCTCCGCTGTTTTATTGTTCATTTATTTCAATTACAGTTATTGTGTCAGTATTTTAGACTTACTTTACATTGTTCAGGTACCCATTTCCTTTATCATTCCAACCGTACCCCTATTAACATGTCTATCGAGGTGATCACCATCGATCAAAGAACTGTCACTTACTGAGTGGTTTCCATGCTCGGAGATGGCACCTGCCTTTTCCATTCTCTTTGTTACATATTGCACGGCCATATCAGGCTCACTCTTGATATCCGGAGGAACATTGTGTCTTATGTATTGAATGACTGGGACAGGTTCAAGGTGTGGATTGATGACGGTACAGGAGATAATTATACTACATAGGAGCACTATAAGAGTGAAATGCTTAAGCCCTTCACCTATGGTTCTGTATGTGAGTTGATGGCTGCTGCTGAATTTGTTCGTTTGTCGCTTTCAAGTGTACCGAAATGGCCAAATATTTTACACCTTTGGACAACCGCCAATGCCTCTTAAACATCTTAGATTCACAGGTGACAATTTCAATAGTGGACACTTTGATGTTTATGAATGTTTAAACTCTCAAAAGCTGGATGTGAAGTTATCGATGAAACTGGTTGTATGCTTACAACGCTTGACAGATGCCGAATGTGACTTCAACACAAGTCCTGCAAATACTGTCGGAATTGAAACAAACCATGAAACTCAAACCGATTGTGACAGCAGCAATCTAAGCTGTGAGATTTGAAACAAGATTACTTTTCACATGGCCAACTGTACGTTGCATGCTCAAGAGTAAGCTCAGCGCACAGCTTGGTCATATTACAACCGGAGGGCCGAACTCACAATGTGGTATACAAAGAGATCCTTAATGAATAATTATTGGGATATTTTCCCTCAGTTTAAAAAGGTTTACTTTTCTTCTTAATAAAAATTTTAAGGCAGTACTTTGCCGCTGCGAAGCGTGGGTATTTTGCTAGTTATTATTATAAATGTACTGTGTATACATTTCCTATATTGAATGCATCTCAATATTCTTTACAAAATAGAATTATAATACCAGTTAGCTTAAAAAAATCTATGTAGTGGTAATGTGAGGTATGACAACTGGACTGTAGAAATGTTTGCGCAACAACCAGGTCACCCTGTTTAATAACATACTGAAACTTTGAAGAAAAACAGAGTGTGGTGGTGCAGTACCAAAGCATAAACTGACCACTCCAGGGAATCGTTAACTGGTCAGACCTGGTTTGGAGCTCCTTCTCTCATGAGTGAGGGTCGTAAATGAGATGTCACCTTCTGTGAGCATCTCAATTTTATACTCCTCCAACCGGAAGAGGCCTGAGTCAGTTGTCCTCACTGGGTGTCTGTTCCTGGCTGCAGGAAAAGAAAGAGATGATACCATTAGTGACAGCACCCTCCCTCTCACCCCAGGGTGGAACTGCTTACCCAAGATGAGTCAGGAGGGTGATACACAGACACATTGACATGACAACTGTATGTATATGTCTATATATTTATCAATGGCCATAAAAATAAAACAGATATGCAGTGCATATTAAAATACTCATCCCCTTGGATGTTTTCACGTTTTATCGTGACTTAATGCACCTTGGGAGAAGATTTGTTTTCCAGCAAGACAATGACCTCAACATAAATCCAAAGCTACAAAGGAATTGCTTAAAAACAACAATATTAATGTCCTGGAGTGGCTGAGCCAGAGTACAGATCTCGATCTGATGTAGAAATTATAACAGTACTTAAAAAAGGCTGTATACTCACGACCCCTATGCAACCTGACAGAGCCATTTTGCAAAGCAGAACGGGGAAAAATTGGATGATAGAGAGAGATATGTGCACACAGACCCAAGGCTGTCATGGCTGACAAAGTCACATACACTAAATAGAAACTTGAAGAAGACAAATACTTATGCAACCTATTATTTTGTGTTTAACATTTACAATGAATTTATACCCCTTTGCCAAGATAAGATCTAAATGTGAAAACTTCCAAGGGAAGAGGAATATTTTTTATAGCCTTGATACTGTAGATACTAGTGAGAAGCTACTGAAAAAAGTAATAAAATAAAATTAAGAAAATAACTGAAAACTACCTTTACATTGGCCTTTTTAAGCTACGACTATTGACGTGACAGAATTGTAGTTTAGTTTCCACAAAGTTTCTAGAGACATACAGGAACGTGTTTGACATGATGATAAATATTTCTTAAAGGTACCTGCAAAAGATAGTAGAGCAGTTGGGCAGGCAGTGTGGTGTAGTGGTTAAGGCTTTGGACCTCACACCCCGAGGTTGTGGGTTCAAATCACTCTGAGCAAGTCACTTGAGCTGCCTGTTCTCCAATTGGAAAACCAAAAGAAATGGAACCAGTTGTATCATAAATGTTGCGGGTTGCCTTGGATAAAGGGGTCAGCCATATAAGTAAATGTAATTGGGTAGTTTTGTCTTTTACACTCACATATGCAAGAGGAAGGAATCTAGCTATGTAGGCAAGCCTTTGAAGTAGATGCTGAGAGGCACTGGAAATTAATCATCTCAGACGGTCTGTTCCTTATGACAGGAGTTGCACGATCTGAATGTGTGTATTTTGACACTTTGCTATACCTTGCATCTTCCCACAGCATTGCATGTCATTAATCCATAGGTGAAATCCTTGATTCTGTAGCCAAAGTTGCTGTAATTGCTCTCTTGTACTCACAGAGCAGGCCCTATAACAGGTAAGATGTAACTCTGTTCCCGTTACACAACCTTTCGGGTATCTCTCAAAATTTTCAAGTTCAAATATATTGTCATGTGTACATGATACAATGAAATTCTTACTTCTATGTTTTCTACAGACTGATGATAGTAGTATAACACAAACAAAAGATAATGAATACATCACCATACAATAAATACAATGTCAATTGATAGATCCAAGAAACAATCATGTATTTGTCAGTATAAATTACTGTTGAGTAGCCTTATGAGCTGAGAATAAAAAATGTCACTGAATCGAGTGGTGTGAGTGCTAATGGTCCTCAGCAAATTACACCGTGAGGTACCTTTGTTAATAATCAAAGTGGAGGAAGTGACACTGCCACACTGTATATTATTAGGGTCTGCTAGTATGAAAGTTCTAAAGCCATTTTTAGAGTGTGACACTAAATCCATAACTTGAGGAGGCTGAAGATCAGCCTAGATGGTGCAAGAAATGTTCAGTCTCCCTTGTTAAAGCCACTGATTATTATGAGTGAGCTCTGTATTTTTTTTCCTCTTCTACTTCTATGGCCTTGATCATTTTGAGTCTTTCTTTGGATCCAGTACAGAATATTTTGGCCCACTATTGATCGCTTCTTCACTTTTTACATTTCACTCATTGCCACTTCACATTTTCACTTAAGCAGTGTAATGTCATAGAGTCCTACACACGTTCTGCTGTGTTATTTCCTATAATAACATGTTTCTTGAATCACAGAGGCAGGGAGCTCAGGATCCTTGTGGGAAATATTTAATTTGCCTCCTACAGCAATTGTTTAAAGTGCAAATAAAAATAGAAGTGTTTGCTTAGGCATGTCAGATCCATTAACATTGTGCCATGAATAATGATAGTTCTGAAACAGAAAAACAAAGAGAGATACTTTCTGAGGGGAGGTGAGTGGGTAGCAGAACTGTGGAAAATCGCAGACCAAATGGAGCAGTGAGAATTAAGGATCACTGTTCATTTTCTAACATGAAACCTTTCAGAAGGAGAAATGAAATTATACTCTTAGTGATATTAGCAGACAGCATGAAGCTGTGGCTCTTCCTTCAGGTACTTCTTCATTTAAATTGTTAATGGTGCCAATTGGCTTTGTCCCACCCCTCTAAACAAACTAAACAAAAAAGTTTAGTACAGCTGATCAGAAGGTGACAATGTTAGTAAAACAATTACCATATAATGACTTAGGCCTGACTAACAGGTATAGTTATCCCTCTTTAGGTTTGAGCTGTGAATAAAGGCGCTATACAGCACCCGACCTGGCACAGACTGACACAGAGACATGTGTAAAAACACAAAGGACTTTTATTTTTCTTCAGCTGGAGGGCACGTCTTCCCCGTGAACCCTCCAGCCACAACATAGTCCCAAGCACAATAACAAAACAAGTAACAACCCTTCTTCTGGTACCACCACTCCTCCCAGGCAACCTTGTCCTCTTCCTCCCGATTCTGGCTCTGAGTGGTGGCTGCCGGTCCTTTTTATAGCCCACCCGGAAGTGCTCCAGGTGCTTGACCACCTGTTCCTGGTTGCACTTTTGGGCGGGGATGTAGAGTTTTCCAAGCTGGCTCTGGGATCCATGCAGCTCCCCCTGGCGGCCACCCCAGATCCCCACAGGGTTGTGGAGAACTCCATCTCCCATGGAGCCCTGCAGAAAACTGAGGCACCATCGTCAGTCAGGGAGGCTGCCACCAAGCATCCCGGGAGAGGTACTGAGGAGCCCATGGCTGCTCCCCCGCAACATAAGTAGAAGGGGCATCCCGGCTGGGCATGGGACCCGGTCGCTCACCACTGAGCCATCTTCTTGGCTTCTTTCTCTGAATATCTCCATATCCTCAATCAGAGCTCAGTGATACCCAGTTTGGAATCATCAGCCAAGGCTTAAATCTGTATCTGCTGGAGCACACACTCCCTGGAAAATTAGTTAATTTATGCTACTAGACCACACACAGATGAAAAGTTGAACTAATTTTTATGCTGATTTAAATCCTTGAAATAAACAGTAATCAAAACAGAAGAAGGTAGAATATTGATAGAACATGAGTCTCTGGTATTACAAGAGAGAGGATAAATTGTCTATTGTTGAGATTGTGGCTTTTAGGTTGAGTCCAGATGGCTTTTATGGATCGACGACTTTCAACAAGACAGCAGCACTCAGATATTCCATCATCCTAACAGACAGACAGTCCACACCCAAGCTCTCTTATTATCTTATGTAATCTTATGTAATCATTCTGCTTTTCCTGGTGAAGTTCGCAGAAGCAGCTTGCTTGGGAATTCCTTGGACTATTTGATTCTATGTGTATTGTTGTACAGTGTCCTTGGGTACCTTGAAAGGTACTTTTAAATAAAATGTATTTTTAGCATTATTATTATCCCTTCAAAATGTCCTGTGTCTGCCACTATGTCTTCTTCCACTAGACAATGCCTTGTATATATCTCAAAAGAGGCATGAGGAGGCATCACGACTACATCCACATGCCAGGCCTGCTAGCTTTCCATGATCTGGATTAGCAGCACTTCACCTTGGTTCCTCCACCTCATGTCCCTCCAGATATCTCTTTCCTTCCTTATGTAAGCTCTGATTTTTCCCAGTAGGAGGACAGAATCACTAGATGGTATTATTTTAAGTACAGAATCCAGTGGACAAAACACTCAATCAGTTTTTCTCTCTGCAACACAAAGCTGTATCTTTAGCTTCACAGCACCCAGCCAGGAGGCTGTGAGTAGCTCCACACCTACTTGGGGCTTCTACCATTGATGCAGGTCCACATCAAGAGGGAGACCTTCTTGGACTGAAACATTTGCTTTCAAAGTAAGTTCTGTGAGTAGAGGTGAGTTCAATTATATCTCCCAGGTATTTTTCAACCTTTCACATTGCTAGTGCAAATTGCAGGCTCATTCCACACCTGTGAAGTTACATTCCACATTCCTAGATGCTGAAGCATACAGACTCTCCCACCATGCCACTAACTGAATACCAGGTGGAGCTTATTCAAATGTTACTTGCAAAAATATGTCCAAGAAATAATACAATCCCATATATGCCAGCTGTCTCTTTCTCTGTAACTAGAATATTTTGTCAAGTTCTTGGTTTTATTAAAGATTATGTGCCTGTCCTTCGGTCTAAGCAAATGGAGATAAAGAAATGAGATAATTAAAATGTTCAGAAGTATGAAGGGAATTAGTATAGGAAATCCAAGCTGTTATTGTATAATTAGTTTTTCAACAAGTGCACAGGGACATAGATGGAAACTGGTTAAAAGTAAATTTCACATACATAATACACAGAGAATCATAGAGAGGTAGAATAGTACCAAGTAAGGAAAAAATTAAGACATTAGGAACCCCGACCTGATGTTATTAGGGGTAAATTAGGTTAATAAAATTGATTAGCCTGCTGACCTGTTCTTGCCAAAATTGTTCATTTGGTTTAATATTTTGTTTTTTAGTTTGTCTGAGGATATTTACAAAAGAATTTGTTTTACAGCTCATGCTAAAATAGTTTTATGTGTATTGTATGTATAAATGCAAGATAAATTTAGGTTTAAATCAAATAATGTTTATGTCTGCATAACCATTTAAAGTATAAATAAGTTATTTTTATTATGTACTAGCTGTCCTCCACGGCTTCGCCCACGCAGTAGTGAAACAAGACAAACTTTGAAAATGCAATAATTTGTATTGAGAAGAATTTATATTGATAGCTTTCATATCCAAGGGCCTCTTAATGTATAATATTTTTGGTTTTGCTATCAGGGGCGAGAATGTAGCTGTGGTCTTTTTGCCAAAACTGTAAAAAGTTGGCAAGGTATCTCTGGCCAAGTAGGAAGCAGGTACACTCCAACGTCAAACGTTGCCACTGTATGTGATCGTGTTCAGCTCTTACAGTAGAGCAACCCCCTCTTGGGGAGAAGAGCGCAAGTCAAGTCAAGTCATGTTGGGGAGCATGCACTTGTACAGTGCGTTGCCGAACCCAGTACATGACGAAACAACTCAGGATCCTGATTGGCAACCCCCCAGGCAGACACGTTGTCCAGTCCCACCCTCCGGAAATGACCCTCTATCTGCCGCAGCCAGGTGTTACGTGGTGACTTCTTGGCCTGGTCCAGCCACTCGGGTCCCCAACAATGAGAATCATATGAGCTAGATCACCCTCGGGGAAACATGCCACATGGCCGTAGTGCAGTAACTGACGCTCCCTCACAATGCAGGTAATGTGCATCATTCGGGACTCCATGAGCAACCACTCATTCCACACAAAGTCAAACCAACGGTACCCAAGGATTTTCCAGAGAGACACAGTAGAAAAAGGTGTCCAGCCTTCATCTCAGGTCACTGGATAGCGTCCATGTCTTGCAACCATATAGCAAGACAGGAAGAACCAGGATTCTTAAGACTTGGACCTTTGTCCTTTTGCATAGATATCGGGAGCGCCACACACCCAGTGACCTCATGATCCCCCCATGCCCTTACAATCCATCTACGACTTCATAGGAAGAGTCACCAGAGACATGAATGTCACTGCCAAGGTAAGTAAACTTCTCGACAAGGTCGACAATCTCTTCACAAACAGACACACTGCTGATGGTTGTGCCCAAGAGGTCATTAAAGGCCTGGATTTTGTTTTTATCCAAGACACTCAGAAGCCCAGACACTCAGATTCCTTGCTCAGTTTCTCGAGCGCCCGATCAGTGCCTCCATTGACTCTGTAAAGAGAAGAGAAGAGGACGTGACCATGATATTTCTGCCAATGAGCAGGTACCATCTAAAACACACATAGCTGTGATCCTTCTGTCAAAAATGTCAAACGTTGCTCTTTAACAATCTGTAGATGATAATGTCTGCTGAACAAAAAAGTATTGCTAGCTAAGCAGAGGCAAGGTACGCTCCAACACGTGGTTAGAGGTAGAGCGATTCGAACAGAGGCTGGCGCTTGAGTGAGGAGGGCACGCCCGGCTCCCTACTCCTGAGGTCCCACCTCCCCCTCCCCTCGGCCCACAGCCTGTCTCTTGGAATTGCGTGAATAAATCAGTGCCGCAACTGAACTCTAATACTTAGTGCGATGAGAGATGTTGCAGAATCAGCTGGAATGTTCAAGTAAATTATGGAGAAAAACGCTATCTAAATCTGTGAAGTAGTTCTCTAGTGAAAAGCAGACAAACAGACAGACAGATGTTGGATTTTTTATATATATATATATATATATATATATATATATATATATATATATATATAATATATAGAGAGAGAGAGATTATGGCTGTGTACAGGAATCACAGCTCCACAAAAGGGAAAGTTTGGGCCTCCAACCTGGTTGTCCTATTTAATGTCTAAAATTATGACAAAAATAAATGCTGTCCTACAAAATTAGGGCTGAAAAGCATATTAAAGCAGTTTGGGAAGCTCAGCCTTTTATGGAGAGTAAACTGGAAGGGGTGGAGCCAGTTGCTTTTACTGGGTAGTTTCACGACACTATGGAGAGAGAAGGAGATGACAATTTTGGCTATAGCACCCCCTTTCATCCTGGCCGGTTATTACACAGCACAACAGAGCCTGTAAGGAGATCCTCTGACGCACAGGTGTGACAGTATATTTATATTTGCTGCACAACATACCTTTTAACTGACATTAACTGCGTCTTCCTGGGAGTGGGCTCATCAGCTAGCAGGGTGCAGGACAGATCTTGCCAAATTTTCTCTGGCTCCTAGCCATCCTCCAACACACTTTTTTGATTCATTAAAATTATGGGGAGTCTACAAACATCCAGCATCTACAATATCAGGTATGTTCAGAGAATCTGAAAGGGGCAGTTACTGAATTTGTGTTAACAAGGTAAGCAAAGTATAAGAGAGAATTCAAAATGAAAATATTAATTCACACTTCATTTGTCTCTTTGATTTCAGAGACATTGACATACAGTTCACAATGATATAATTAAATAATCACTGTAAAAACCAGTACAGTAATCCCTCCTCGATCGCGGGGGTTGCGTTCCAGAACCCCCCGCGATAGGTGAAAATCCGCGAAGTAGAAACCATTTGTTTGTATGGTTATTTTTATATATTTTAAGCCCTTATATACTCTCCCACACTGTTAACATTATTAGAGCCCTCTAGACATGAAATAACACCCTTTAGTCAAAAGTTTAAACTGTGCTCCATGACAGAGATGACAGTTCAGAGATGACAGTTCTTTCTCACAATTCTCACAATTAAAAAAATGCAAACTTATCTTCTCTTCAAAGGAGCGCCGTCAGGAGCAGAGAATGTCGGTGAGAGAGAGAGAGAGAGAGAGAGTGAGAGCGTGACAGAAAAACAAACAATCAAAAAATCAATACGTGCTGTTGAGCTTTTAAGTATGCGCACCGCGATAAAGCAGCTGCAAAGAAGGGAGCAATGTGAAGGTAGTCTTTCAGCATTTTTTAGAGTAGCGTCCGTATCTTCTAGGCAAACAGCCTCTGTGCAAACAGCCCCTCTGCTCACACCCCCCTCTCCGTCAGGCGCAGAGAAAGCCAGAGAGAGTGAGAGAGAACGAGAAAAGCAAACAATCAAGCACCGCTTGGGAAGCACATCGTATATCATTGAGGAGTTTTATTTAATACGTAATACATGCTCTGATTGGGTAGCTTCTAAGCCATCCACCAATAGCATCCCTTGTATGAAATCAACTGAGCAAACAAACTGAGGAAGCATGTACTTTAAATTAAAAGACCCATTGTCAGCAGAAATCCGCGAACCAGCGAAAAATCCGTGATATATATTTAGATATGCTGATAGAGTGAAGCCACGAAAGTCGAAGCGCGATATAGCGAGGGATCACTGTACTTGAAGCAGAAAGGGCAGGTGCTCAGGCCACCTAAGACCTCCTCTCCCCAATCCACCCTGCACGTACCTGCTGTTCTGCTCTGAATTTTGCTCCATCAAAATATTAAACAGAAATGTACAACTTGTGCCACAATCAGTGTAGTCTATCGATTAATTCATTTTACACTCAAGATATATTTAACAAATGTTTAATATAAAAATCAAGCTCTTCTGTGGCATACTTTTATTAAAGCCTCCATGTCTGATCAATTGAAAATATTGGGACAGAATGTATTGTGAACTTCAGGGTTTGCTTCACTTAGGTTGTGTATATCCTAAAGAGACTAGGCTTCATAGTAGTAGGAAAAGAAGCTGAACATCCCAACACCAATAGTTAAATGAGGTCTTACTGGGATTTCAGAGGTCTGGGACTCACATAAAAATCCTAGTACTGTAGACCTTTTCTTCAACTCATTTATTCAGTTAGTTTAATTTTTATGTAGTGCTCTTTACAATATCTACCATTGTAGTAATGGATGTAAGTCAACACACTATCCTAAAAGGGTGTTAGTCTGTTATGAGGGGTGCACAAAGTCACACAAGATGTGATTTAGAGATGCCAGTCTGTGTGACCATATGTCTTCAGAGTGTAAAACAAGGCCTTCTTCATCAACCTGTCAAATTTCCCAATAACAAAATTTCTCTTGTGGTCGATGGGCCTAATTTCGGTGGCTTTATTCTTTACAATTTTAATTAAAAGCAAATAACATTCCATACAATCAAATCAAACTTAACAAAACAAAAATTCAAACCCCACCCAAAAGAAAGAAAGAGAGGAGAGCCAACCAACAAAGAAATCCTTTGAATCAACAAGGAAGGAAGAGTGTCCTTTTTCCCAATATAGAAGATTATTCTAAAACTAGCTGTGTGAGTCTGTGCTATAAAAAGCCCAGGGTCCTAGAAACTATTGAAATCGTCAGAAAAAAATTGAAATGTAGAGATTTCAGGTAATTGAAAGGAACTACTCTGGGCATCTCTCTCCTAGGAGGATTTGTTTTGCTGATGCGCTCGCCTCGCTTGTGCATTACCGGTGAGAGGAAAAGTAAAAGAAATATTGTTTTGCCAATGTTAGCGGTTAAGCGACTTTGTCTTTCTTCTGAGGTTTCATTTTGCCGACATGCTGGCCTCGTTTGTGTTAGCGGCTAAGCGAGTTTTCTGTTTCCTTGGAGGTGGAGACCTTAACCCGACTCCACCTGTCACTTCCGGGTCGGACAGACACACACACTTCCACACGTAGACGTTTATATATAAGATGCTATTGATTGGATCCTGACATATTTTTTAAAAGTTTTGAACAGATCCTCTGTTCTGACTTAAAGGTGATGGTGGGAATTCTTCCAGCGTAGCAAGGTAGGTCTCTGTGCTAGTAGTGAGATAAAGGCAATCGCAGTTTGTTTGTCCTTCTCAACTTTAAGCCCATCTGGGAGTCCACCAAACACAGTTGTTAATGGGTTCAGAGTGATTGTGACACCAAGGCATTCAAAGATTTTTGTCCAAAACATGTGGCCCATTAAGGCTGGAGCTCAACTGCAGCGTGCAGAGGTAGAATCCTGCCCTAGAAAGATTTTGGATAGTTTTAATTGAGATAATATAGAAAATTTTACGTTGAATAATTGCATGCTTTCCACATATGGAGCCACTTCTTTTCTGAAATGTTAAGTGAAAAATTCTTTTCCCACTGTGCCCTTGGATCTTTGAAAGGAATGGTCTTTAAAACGTTTTCATAAATCCTGGAGATGCTATTGTTTTTGGCTGTGCTTGTAATGAGGTGATACCTTGTCTAAGATTAGTGCCTACCTTTGTAATATGATCCAAAGAAATAGCTACAGTTTAACTAAAAGGATAACCAGAAGATGGTAATTTAAACAAAGTCAGGGAATGTTTGGCCTGGGGGAGTTTCAGGAGTGTTTTAGGTGCATCCCTGCCACAGAGAAACCTTAAGGAGGTGTGCTGCTGGCCAAGTGTTGCCGGTTCCGAAGATGGTGGCGGGATAGCGTCTGAGGAGGACAGGAGCCCGTGGTCATTACGAGAGCTGAAGCTGGCAGATGAGCGCCTGGAAGCGTATCCCAAGGGGAAAATGTTCTCGTTGAGGAGAGCGGTCAAGGATTGGAAGTCCCTCCTGCAAGCAGGCAAGGGGTTGGATGAGGTGTGTGACATGCCCGCCAAGGATTTCTTGAAGGCGGGATTTATGAACGTTCATCTCCAGCCGCCAGAGAACCCGATGGAGCATGCGCAAAAGCTCCAAGGCTCACAGCCGGCAGGTAAGGACCGAGTATTGGTATGTCCGCCACTGGCTGTTGATTTGTGTTTGGTTATGGCTGTGCGTGAGCTGGAGGAGACCCTTCAACCTGTGCAGCTACTTCTAGAGTGGATATGCGTTCTCCAGGAGACGATTGAAAGTCTGGGGGAGAAGGTGATCATGCCTGTAAAAGCTCTGCGGGAGCAGTTGGAGCAACGTGGTACTGGATTCTCCAGCTGGAGGGATGCAGTGGGGCAGGTAAGAGTTACCGGTGACGTAGATGAAAGAGGATGTCCCTGTGAATTGAGCTGGGGTATTGCTGAATGGACCTGAGTAACAGGGCATCCGACAGTAGACCAGGGAACATGGACCGAGTGGGCTTTCCTACTGGAAACATTGGGGCGGTGAAGGGGCCGGCTGCGGAGTATCAGCACCGAAACTGCCTGGCCGTAAAGGTAGCCACGGCAACATCGCGGTCTAAAGTAGTGCAAACCGCACAGGTTTCCCTTTGTTCCGTAGGGAGATCCATGTGGTGGTGGTACCCCAAAAGAAAGGGAGCTCCTGTGGAAGAAAACGAGGGTCTCCTGACAAGGTGAAACGTGAGCGCGCGAGCTCACATGGTTGGATTGGTGCCTCTCCATGGAGTCGGCTGCGAACATAGCGGAGCGGATATACCCCATCCGCTGTTTTACCTCAAGGGCATGAGCGAGGGGAAGATGCCGGTGATATGAGTGCCATGGGACTAACCACACATGGAGATGCTGTTAGAGTTGCGGAGGACACCCGGGAGTGGCGTCACGGCAGTGTCTCTGCACCTTTCTATTCCTTTACAGGGAAAATCCGTGGGCTTTAATGCGCTGACCCCCTTACAAGAAAGGAACTAGCCCTCACGGGACGGGCTGCTTCGTCCTACAGCCTTCAGCTGGGGGAGTGGCAGTGTGACAGATGTCCAGAGACCTTGCCCCATCGGGATGCCGGACGTACGGAAATACCAGAAGGAAGGCAGTGTTTTCCCTGGGCTACAGGGGGCAGCACCCCTGGGTTGTACGGGGGCCACTGAGATGGGGGATACAACCCTATGCTCCACCGTGGCCACCACCAGGGGGCGCCTGGATAGCTCCTGGACTTGAATATGTAGCACTTCCGCCACACTTGGGAGTGCTGCCGGAAGGAGGACTGAATTCCCTTGCAGCACTTCAGACACACCCAGAATCAGGGGCCACCCGCGACATATCCGGAGACTGATTAAAAGGGGCCGCCTCACTACAATCGGGGAGCCGGAGTCAGGTAAGAGAAGGATGGAGCTTGCCAGTGAGGAGCTGGAGGCGGCCAAAGAAGCAAAGATGAGTCCTAAGAGACTGTGTTTAGGTGATTGTGCAATGTATGTTGTCTTGGGGGGTGCGGATTGTAATAAACGTATGTTATTGAAGACTTTCTGTGTCAGCCTGTTGGTGTCTGGGTCCAACATGTCCACTATATATATATATATATATATATATATATATATATATA
>JANRMT010062843.1:14461995-14503868 GCA_026402145.1 Polypterus bichir lapradei | reverse complement strand
CTATCTATCTATCTATCTATCTATCTATCTATCTATCTATCTATCTATCTATTTAAACCTGCATATTTTTTGAATGTACATGTAGTGCAAAAAAAAACAAAAACAAAACATGTTAATATGATATTAAAGTAATTTATTAGAGCGCTGACTCAATGCATCCCGCCACAGTAACTTTTAGACTGAAAGTAAGCCACCATATTAATTAAGAAAATTAGGCTTTTATTGCACTTATATGATACAAAAACTGTTAATAAAGATGTGAATCATCTAATTTGATTAGTCCATGGCTTATAAAACCCCTAACCCCCTGCAAACGTTTCTGATTTACGTAAAGCAGAATTTCTTATGCCAGCACTACATATTTCATTTTTAGGACTCGAAACAGTGCATGGGCTGCTTACTACCTCTTGAACAATGCAAAGCAAAAATTTGCTAGCTTTTACAAATAACAGTTTATTTAGCAGTATTACAGCTAATATTCTATTATATAGTAGATTATTTTTACAATTTTTTGTAGCTCTCATCCAAGATGGGTCTTGTTTCCTATTCTGCCAAGTTAGGTTTCAACAGAAGTCAACTCACTATTAGTAATGAGTGGCTTCAGTGGGTAAGTGAATATAGCTGTGTAGCTAATTTATTACTATTAATATGGTAAAGTAGGCATCGTACAACTCTCCATCTTTAGTTATCTCCGTGCTTTACCTTAGCATGGCAGTCAATTATTGAACCTGATTAATCCAAGTCAGTGGTGTCTTAGTGATAAGCAGAATGTTTACTTATCTTTGTGGAAAAAACTGACATTTAATAACAGAGTGTTTTTATTGGATTCTACTTGATGAGTTAATTACAGAGAATTCATTTCAATCCCGACTGTTTAAGTAATAATGTAACACTTCTCACATTTATAGACAGCAGAGGAAAAAATTTGGTTAAATGCACAATGTCAGTGCATATACAGAGTTTATTAGGGGTCCAGGGGGGCCTGGCCCACCCACGATGCACTATGCTACTAAAAAAAATCTCCAATAAAAAGTTTTTTTTTTCTCCAAATGTTTAAAGGATGCAGGTAATTTAAATATGCTGATAAATCAATGAATCTGATCATTTAACTCATCCATTGCAGTCTTTCTTGCACACCCCATACCTTTAGAACAGAGAAACATTCTGTGTAAATTACAGATTAGTTTACTTTTTCAAATTTAGCTCAAGAAAGGGCCTTCAAGTTGTAGATTTTTTTTTCTCTTTTACATGTCAGATTGACGCTTCTGTCAGCTAAAGAGACCCTCAAGCAGCTACTTAAATGACAGCAAAGTGGCATCCATGTACATCTGTACTTTATGCTTAATTGTCCTGCTTTGATCTGAGTAAACCTCAGTCACCCTTCACACACACCACTGTGACAAAATATTAAATAAGCAAAAATGTGTCTTTGATGAAGTAAATAAAAAAATAAAAAAGCTCTAACTTTCCATCAATCCATTCATTTTCTAAACCAACTTATCCAGAGCTGGGACACAGCGAAGCCGTAAGCTAACCCAGCAAGCACTGGGCACAAGGCAGGAACGTCTCTGGACAGAGTGCCAGCCAGTCATAGGGTGAACACACACACACACACATAGCCATATATATCAGGGGCAAATGTAGCATCACAAATCTGTCTAACCAATCCATGCATTTTAAGACAGTTAACCCAATCCCAGAACACTTAAATTTTACACCATGCGTACATTTCTGAACCGGTCTTACAATAAGAAAGTGTTAACTCTGCCACAAGTACGATATGCACAAAAAAAGTTTTACACCATTTTCATGTTGTTAATGGAACTTATGTACTTTTTCATAAATTCAAAGTTTTAAACATATTTTTCTAAGTGAAGTTTAGGTTATAGTGTAACTTTGTGTTATGAGCAGATTATGATTTGTGACTTGGGATGTGGTGTAAATATGCAGCATTATGGGTTATGACTTATAGTTTTCTTATAGTTCAACTGACCTCCTCAAGCCTAAATGACAAACTCCACCCGTGTGCCAGTGGCACCATTTTGTTAACAAACCAGCATCTTGTAGTCATTGCTCTCCTGAGATTCAATTAACCTAATGATTGCCATTAAAGTAAAAATTAAAAAAAGAAGAATTATAATTAAAAGCAAGACATTTTAATCAGCTACTGTAAAATAAACTGGACTTTAGCCATTTTTGCTTTATCTAAAATTAAGGAACAGACTACACAGTGAAGGATGATTCACCTTAGCTTGGCACCTTTCCCTAAGGCCAAGTGCAATAGGTGCTTTATGCTGTGCACCTTGGCTGTGGTGTCACTTTATAAATGGCTCCTTGTAAAACATCAGCAAGATAATCTGCTTCCACTCTGACTGAATTTCCTGACACGCCTGTGCCAACATCACTGAGGGCTACGGACTGTGGGCACCAAAGGCCAGCCAGCCTCATCATACCTGGACTTACTTGTGTAGTGACATAAGCATTCAGTATTCTTTTTTATTTCCATCTTTCTGACATCTGCTTGTATATACAGTATATTAACTACAAACTGTATAATCCATAAATCAATGTCTTCATTAGTTAAAGTAGGCTGAAACATCAATTTTAATTATATACTCCTTTTTAAAGAGTGCTTGCAATTTTTTGAATTATTTTGGGCTTGGTCAAAACACTGACTAAGCAAATTTGTACATCTTTTGTTTTTCAGTAAAATAATGTGCTTGCATTGAAATCACAATAATTTATTTGTACTTCCAAAGGATTTGCACTTTGCATAATGCAGGATGGAAATTCTGCTCTGTGGGATACTCTCTTCAGGTTGGTCTGTTAGTCAGAAGTGTAGCTACATCTCGTTTCCGTCTCTCCTCTTTTTTAACTAAGATTTGTTAACTCTTATATGAACATTAGAAGCAGCCCCTGGATGTTGCCCAGGTTAAGTAATTTTAAGCTCTGATCCATTTGTCTGCTCGTCTGACTTCAGTCTTTTGTGTTTTTTCACTTGCTCTGAGCCACCAGGTGGCACTGTCGTTCAAACTGTATTAAAGGGGGAAAAAAAGTTACCCCCAGGGTAAAAAGTTTAGGATGGGAAATAGTCTATGGTCTTCCCATTATCAAATGAGGGAGGTGTGTGCAATTTAGTAGAGACTGGGGCAAAAGTGTTTATTCAACTCTTTCAGGGCAGATGTCGACTTTTGTCAAAAGGAGGGGTTGACGGAGATAATCAACTGTAAACAATGAAAAATCCCCACCATTATGTGAAAGTTGGACTCTCCTTGCTCGAAGGAAAGTTAGCTTCATTGGTCTGGCCAAGATCCCCTGTGCTTGTGTGTGTAGTGAGGAGCAAACAATGCCAAAAATGGCAATCAACATTTAGCGTAAGATCAAAGCGAATGTGTAAAACAAAATAATCCATGGACAACGTTATGCATATTATCGCTGAATTGGACACTGACTTGATCGACTCTGATTTTGATACAAGTGGTAGAAAATAAATGTGAGGTACCAGCATCAGCTAATCGATCCCCAAGCTGATCGTGGTGCTGAACAGGCTTGTGTAGCTGACACGCCTATGCCAACATTCGCCTGGCAGGACCGCCACTTACAATGACAAGAGGTACAAACCAGATTACGATGTACTGCGACCGTGACCTCTACTGCCACCCCACAATGACAGCCTGGCAGCCAGCCTGCCACACATTCCTGGTGAATTGGTGGCCACAGCACACAGTAACAGATGTTTTATATTGATTTCTATGTGCACAGTCAGCAACAAAGCTTACGTATGATGTAGTATTCAAATGATGCTTGACTGATTTTAGAAGGCCAAATATGTACCAAGAGTTCACTCTGCATATACATCACGGTACCTCCACCTGTCTATACTATTGACATCAAGAAGGATGGATTCTTGCTTTTTATGCTAAAGTCTGACCCTGTCATCTGCATGTGACACCAGAAATTGAGATTTGCCAGTTCAGGTAAGCTTGTTCATATCTTAATTTATCTGGTTCTGGTGATCATGTGCACACTGTAGCTTTATTTTCCCGTGGAACTGAAACCTGAAGTGACTTTCTGTTGCCACAGCCATTTCTCTGCAAGGTCCAACATGTTGTGCATTTAGAGTTAGTCTCCTACACACTATTGTTGTAAAATGCTGCTGTATTATCCTCTGACCTGTCTGATTACCAAGGTGTTTCCTCCCACAGAATTGTGCCATTCTCAGGTAACCCTAGAGGCCATTGTGGCTAAAAAATCTGTAGTGGGCAGTTGTTTCTGAAATGATGGATCCACCACATCTGGCACCAACTTTTATGATACGACAGTCAATGTCTGTTAGATTTCGTGCCTTGTCTGTTCTTCTATTATTTTGAACAACATCAAAACATCTTGAACATGTCTGCGTGCTATAGATGTTGAGTTGCAGCCACTTGATTGGATATTTGGAGGAACTGTTAACAAACAGGTGTGCTGAATTGAACAAGTGTAAATTAATCATTTCTGCTTTGATGCTGATTGATGGAGATGGCTAAAAATATTTATCAAGATTAAAAAATATATATTTTTTGAAATGTAATGATGATTATCACAATATACAATAAATTATGCTGTACAGTATATATATTAGGAGGATGATTTTTTCAGTTTAAGTAGAATCCAGGAGAATGCACAAATAATCAGGATGTTCTATCAAGGCTTCACTTTTTTAACCTATTAAAAATATATGCACACATGAATAAACAAAAAAGAAAACAAAAGTGCTGCAATATTCATATGCTTATACCTTTATACTTAGCAGTATTTAACTGCTAAATATAACTGGACATGACTTGCTTGCTCTGTGGTGAAACATGTCTATAAAATGTAAGTAGTAAAAATATAATATATGAGTTCTTCATCATACTGTATATCACTTTTCTCTCACTATCATTTCCCAGCTGCCTCATTGAGCCAAAATGTTTCTTAGCTTGAATGCTAATTAGTCAATATGCTAAAGCAGCTGACCTTCACTTATGTTTTATTGCTAGTTTGATACTGCAGTTAAGTAAAGCATGCACAACAACATATTAGCCCTATGTGTGCAAGTGGACCAGATTTAAAGTTGGAAAAGGTAATTCTGGTTACAGAACTGCCTGAAAGACACAACACCAGCTTTGAATAATAATTTTATACTTCGCTTGTATTAAATAATCATTCATTGCTAGATCCCCATCATGCTCTACTGGGAAAATCTACATTTAGAATTTAGTAGAATAGATGAAGCTGCAGATTTTAGGACTCGCTCTCTCTCTCTCTCTCTCTACCTTTGTTAGCAGAGGCCCTCTAAATTTTCTGGTTCTCGTCTTGCCCAGGTGCTCTTGGAGTGCGCAGGAGGGTGAAAAGTAACATCATGTCACACAATCCAAGAGTTCTGTTATTGAACAGTTGTGGCACTCCAGCATGTTTAGGGTTCAGCGGTTCTGAGGTTTTTAAACACCAGAGCATGGTAATGATATGTATAACTAAGAAAATATGGTTTTGTGTACTCTTCTGTTAAGTAACTCACAGCCACATTTGAGTAAAAGTAAAGATATTCCACGTCCCAAGAGCCAGTTTCTGTAGCCGAGGATCAGAACGCCAAGGTCCCCGCCGCCGGCCACTACCCAACTCACATTGCACCTGACCTCCTTGGCTCCTCCCATAGGTGGTGAGCCCATGGGAAGGAGGACCCACGTTACCTCTTCGGGCTGTGCCCGGCCGAGCCCCATGGGTGTAGGCCCGGCCACCAGGCGCTCGCCATCGAGCCCCACCCCCAGGCCTGGCTCCAGAGGGGGGCCCCGGTGACCCGCGTCCGGGCAAGGGAAAACGTCGTCCACAGTTTTTACTCTTCATTGGAGGTTTGTTGAACCGTTCTTTGTCTCATCCCTCACCTAGGACCAGTTTGCCTTGGGTGGCCCTACCAGGGGCATAAAGCCCCGGACAACATAGCTCCTAGGATCATTGAGACACGCAAACCCCTCCACCACAATAAGGTGACGGCTCAATTTACCAGTCGATCTACGTTCCTACCCTCACCTATGGTCATGAGCTATGGGTAGTGACCGAAAGAACGAGATCGCGAATACAAGCGGCTGAAATGAGTTTCCTCCGCAGGGTGTCTGGGCTTTCCCTTAAAGATAGGGTGAGAAGCTCAGTCATCCGGGAGGGGCTCAGAGTAGAGCCGCTGCTCCTCCGCATCGAAAGGAATCAGATGAGGTGGCTCGGGCATCTGATCAGGATGCCTCCTGGACGCCTCCCTGGTGAGGTGTTCCGGGCACGTCCAACCGGGAGGAGGCCCCGGGGAAGACCCAGGACACGCTGGAGGGACTATGTCTCCCGGCTGGCCTGGGAACGCCTTGGGATTCTCCCGGAAGAGCTGGAAGAAGTGGCCGGGGAGAGGGAAGTCTGGGCTTCTCTCCTTAAGCTGCTACCCCCGCGACCCGACCTCGGATAAGCGGAAGAGGATGGATGGATGGATGGTAAAGATATTCTTCTTAAAAATGACTCAAGTAAAAGTTGCCCCTGAGAAAAGTACTGAAGTAGAAATTTTTAAATATCTGATATCAATTGTTCTTAAGCATCAAAAGTACAAGTAAATATGAGATGTCTCTGTTGGTTTTATATATTTTTGCAGTTCTGCCTGCATTGCTTGAGACACTCTATATATCTAGTTAGGGGTTTAGGGACCCAAGAATTATGAAAATAAACCTTTCGCATTTTAAGTAAATTGGCAATGTGTAATATTTTTCACATCTTGCCACGACACCATCTTTGTTTTCTTTGAGTGCCAGTACAGTTACAGTACAGTTAGTACAAGGGTCCTGACCACTGTCACACACATGCGAGTGGGAGGCAGCTGAAGGGTTTTTTTAATCATAACAACTTGTCCAACCAGGGGGCAGAGGGGTGCACTGGCTCTCTTTCTCAGTTCCCTACAGACCATTCCCGGGATATCCCACCAGGTGCTGAAGCCCAGAGGAAGATACTTCCGGTCCTGGCCCTGAGGACTCAATCACTTCTGGTCCCCGCATCAAGGGTGACATCACTTCCGGTCAACTCTCCATAAAAGCCGCTCCCCTTCCTGTGGTGAGCAGTTCTGTCTTGGACTCAGTAGTGTAAACTACCCTGTGCTATTTTCATAACTTTTGCAGCCTGGACTACAATATACGGGTGGCTGCCCCAAACCTTATTGCGATGTCTGGAGTCTCTTATTGTGACACCACGCAAGGGTCACAACCTCAGGCACCAATTATTTGAACGAGTTAAAAAGTTTGAGGATAACAAAATATATATAACAGTTTCTTTTGCAATTTTCTAAAAGCATTTTACTTATTGACTTTCCAGTAACAAATTTCTAGTTCTGGTCCCTGATGTTTGATTTTTGGTTTCCTTTTGGCTTTGACAAAAAATCGTTTCTACTTGCCCCGTAATTTTTTTTTTTTTTTTTGATATACTAGGGAGCTCTGCCTTCTGCTCGCTTCACTTGCCAACCCCCGGGTCGGCACTACATGCTAGCCACTTCAAGGATCTGCCGGTCACGTATGGGGATGCTGATATACATTTTAAACAGATTGTTATTTTCATGGAAATTGTTACATATGCATAACAGAACTAACTATTTTACATTACTGAGAGTAATTAGCCATAGTAAAAAAATAGTAAAACGTAATAAATTAAAGAAAAGAAAGTAAAGAAAGTTATGCTTCATGTTGCATTAGAGGTATCCGTTGTATTATACGTTTTCGTTCTGTTTGGCTTTGAAATTAACACGCAAATACTTTTTAAATTTACACTTTTACTGTAAAACTTCAGTGAAAAGTTTTTTAATTAACTTTTTGTCAATATCACATCAAATTTTGATTCCGTGTTTAGACTTACATTGTGACAACACAATGTATAACTGCCTGTGAGTGAATATCCTTTCTTTCTCTCTAATAAATAAACCGACTTTTTCGAATGTTTCTCCCTGTGATTTGTTAATTGTCATAGCAAAAGCTATTCTAATGGGAAACAGTAAACATTTTAATACGAATGGCATATCAAGGTCTCCTTTGGTGTCTAATTGTTATCTGCGGAAGATGTACTACATTACCTTTACACAATAACATTACGATACATCCTTCTTTCAACAGTAATTCGGCCGGTGGAAGACCAGACAGTGCTAACGGTTGTAAATATTTTATGGGGAATTGTAAGTTGATGTTTTCATCTTCCACACCGTCACTGCCAACTGTTTCAGCATAGTCTATTGATACTCATTTGACCTATTTGCCATGTAACCAACTGACAATTTTCTCGTTAATTCATTTGACTTCATTGATTCTTGGTGCTAGGATTGCCCGTGTACTCATTTCTTCTGTTGAGAACCCTTTGGAATGAAATTCTTCAATAAGATTTTGACATAATAAGTCTTTTTTATAGGGAACTTAAAATGAGGAAAACGTTAAAATTTATAAGAGCGGAGAGTGCAGGAACTGTGTCTGACAAAAGCAGTCACACAAATGAGTGGTGAGAGGACCATCGGTGTGGACTATTAACCATAAATGGTAGAGAGGAGGGCATGATTTGAAACAATCTCTTGGCAATAGTCTCATCTCGCGGGACTTGAAAAAATCTGTTGGCTATAGTCTCATCTCAAGATTTTCTTTTATAATAGAGAGATATCCTCAGAAATGTCTTTAAGGCTGTGATCCATGTTCCATTACAACTCTAAGCCGTAAGCTGGTACTGTCAGTAACATCTTCTCATCTTCCACCACAAATGATATATACGATTCAGCCACACCAGAAGTCAGTGTTCAGTCTTGGACCCACGTTTGTAAATCAGAAGCACTGACTTCAAAGCATCATAAATTAGTTTTTTTTTATTTTGTATTTTCAGTGTCTTTTTTGGCCTACATTAAACAGGGTTTTCTGTAAGGTTTCCTAAATCTTGATTTTGGTTTTTAATCTTCTTTTACAATATTACATAATGAAGGAATCAAATAATAACACCACAGCCACACATCAAAAATTGATAGCTGTCCACGACTTTCACTTATTTAGTCACAAGATGGATATAACATGGTGTGCACAACACTGAACTAAATAGAAATTCTGTCAGCCATCATTGGCCATATGTGCATGTGGGCTGAAGTAGGGACCTGCATTCTGAAGGAAGCTAACTTTACTCTTCACAGCATGGGATGTAACAGCACGAGAGTGTGTGATTAGGGAATAAGATGTAAGACTGAAATGACTGGGTACTCAAAATGGTTTTTGTTCTATTCTGTTTTTCAAGTTTCCAGAAAAATCCTAGTCATTGTCTTTTTGCTGCAGCTGGTAAACATCATAAAGTTCTACCCTGATTAGCATCTGAGGCAGCTAATATTGTGTCAGTGACAGAGAAAAAGCTCTCGAAATATCAATTTTAATCCCATTAAAATAGCAAAAAGGAAATCAGTCATGTGGCAGTTATTTTCCATTATTTCTGATATGAAAGGAAACAGCTGCCAATTACTTGCAACAGTATCTATTTAAATGTTAAAACCATAAGTCAAGCATCGCAGTAGAAGGACAAAACAAGCTTCACATGACCTGAAAAATATAACAATAAATAAATATATGCATTTTTATTTGTCAGAATACTCAACCGCATGATCACACTTTCTGACAAAATTCTTTATTGAATTTTGTGCAGCTGTTGATTAATATTTAGGGGCTCACACACATCACAGAGCAAAACAGGTGAAAATGGAGTTCAGGTTTTAAACGAGACACTTTTAAAATGAGAGCAAATTTGGCATCAAAAAAGGCAGCCATGCACATTCATGGTTATAGTTACTAAGCAGCTTAAAACGTCATCCCATCTCATTTTCTGAAACCACTTTTTCTGGTGAGGGTTGGGGTTGAAGCAGGTCAGTCATGTTGGCCCAAACTCCCCTGTCCCCAGCTACAGATTCCAGCTCTTCCTGATGGAACTCCAAACATTCCTAAGCCATTTGACATATGTAACCCCTCTAGCATGTCTTGTGTCTGCCACAGGGTCCTCTAATGCTCATACCATCTCAGCTGGCTCCTCTCAATTCACAGGAGCAGCAACTCTACTCTGAGGTTCTCCTGAACCATTGAGCTTCTCACCCTATTATGGAGTGTCAGCCCAGCTCTCCTGGACAGAAGCCTCATTTCTTTGTTTTGGTCATGAACCATAGGTGAAAATAAGGATGTAGGCTGACCAGTAGGCCAAGAGTTTGGACTTTAGCCTTCACTCCCACTTCACTTCACAGAGCGGTGCGGCACCTGTCAATCTCACATTCCCGTTTTCCATTACTCATCAACAAGATCCTGAGATACCTGAACTCCTCTGCTAAAGACAGTTGTCACCCTGGTGAGAACAATCCACTCATTTCCAAGAGAGAAGCATGAACTCAGACTTGAAAGTGCTGATCTTCATCCCAGCCACTTCACACTCATCAGTGAATCACTCAAAAATCTAAAAATAATTATAATAAAATTATTTATATCATGCTATCAGCCATATTTCACAGTTATTTGGAACTTTTGTTGTTTTATTGCCTATTTTTATGCTTGATCAAATAGGCAAGAGTGTGCCATATTTTTTAAATAACTTCAGTTCTTCTAGTCTCATTTGGTTCTCCTCCATCCATCGGCATCCATTTGCTAATCTACTTATCCGTCTGGAGAGCTACTGCTTACCTGGCAACATTGGATGTAATGCAAAAACCAACCTTCAGGATGCGCTGTTCACACAGGGCACACTCACAAACATGCAAATGCCCATGCCCACACTCACTTATGATAAACTATTTGAATATTTGTTCTAAATGCAGCGCCTCAGCACATTATCATCTTGAGCAGGATTGTCATGCCCTTTTCCTATATGATGAGATGTTCCTATTTGTTAGCAGCTTCCATGAGATAAGAGTGTTGACATCTCTTAAAAATTTCAACTCCTTCATTATTACACTGTTCCCTTGACATAACCAGGTCTTTGTAGTGTTGAGCAACAAGTCAGCATTTAATTTCCATCATGTATTTTCTGGTCTTTATTATTTCCACTTTTAACTTGATGGTACTGGCATGGTATTGTGTCTCATCTGAGAATCCTTGGGTACTGCTGGTTTGACTTTGTGTTGAATGAGTGGTTGGTCATGGAGTCCCAAATTAGACACATTAACTGCATTGTGAGGGAGTGTCAGTTACGGCCATGTGGCGTGATTCCCTGAGGGTGATCCAGCTTGTTGAGGACCCGAGTGGCTGGACCAGGCCTAGGGGAAGCTCACATAACACCTGGCTGCAGCAGATAGACGGTCATTGTCGGAGGATGAGACTGGAACGCATGTCTGTCTAGGGGGTTGCCAACCAGGATCCCAAGCTGTTTCATTGTTTGGCAACACGCTGTCCTCCTCACCCTGACTGAACATGTACTGGCATGTCTCTACTATTAGATCATACTTCACTAACCCTGATGATATTTAACATACAGTGGGCACTGGCCCTTTTTTTGACTTGATTAGACCTTAAGAACCTTAAGTGTTTTCATTGGCCTGTGATAGGCATTGGAATTGGCCACTTGTAGGAAAGAAACACTAAAACAAGCTCATGTCTGCTACAAAGTACAGCTCACTCGCTCTCTGCTCTTTTACATTCACATTTACATTTTATCTTTTTTAGCAAAAGTTATTAGGTTTTATTGGCTGTGTTCAAATATAGACCTCTCAGTGTTACTAATTCATGTCTGCCTGCTACTCACTTTTACCTTTTTTAATACCTGCTAAACCTAGTGCATAGTTAGATGATAAGTTATTCAGCATTTTTGCATTTTGTTCAAGCCCTTTGTGAGCATGTCACTCATCTCTGCTAATTGGAAAAATCTCTTCATTTGCCGGAAAAGGAAAAAAAAATCCATTAAAAATGAAAAAGGTTGGCAATAAACTTTCTACTTCTATCTGACAGCTTTCAGATGATTTCTATTCACAACTAATTAGGCATTTCAACAGTTCAATGAAAATGAGTAAATTGCAAGATACACATTCAGACTGTGCTTTAAAGGAGATCTAACGTAGCAGCCGCTATTAAGACTGTAAATAAGGTTTGTCAGAAATTATTGTCTGTATTGCCAATGTCTGTACACTTTTGGGGGGGTTAATAGGTACATCAGGCACTTTCAGCGGCAGTCAATGTGCCATGCTGTATGTCAGCGATAAGAAGGTCTACTTGGAGTGCAGAAAAGATGCACTGGTCAATGAAAAAGGAGAAGGTTGGAGAAGCATGCAAAACTATAAAAGAAAAGATTTCATGCTAGATATTACTGGCACTTGTGGATGGACCCATATTGTACACAAAGGTTTATTAATGCAGTTTATTCAGCAGAGGGCACACATTACTTGGAATGTGTTCTTTTTAGATTTAACAAACAGAAAGTTTCTAGATTCAAGCAAAGCTTTATGAGAACTAGTTAGTATGTCTCAAAACTTTAAAACTTTTTCACTATGATTTTTTAGGATGTGTCATTTGGATAAGTTTAGCTCTTCTTACTTGTTTTAATTTTTTTGTCTGTACTACAATCTAAACTCCAGCTGCATCAAATCTGGCAGAACACAATTATTAGGAAGTGAAATCTGACCTCATCATACTAATTTTTCTCTTTTAGTAGCTAGGGAGCTCTACCCCCTGCTTGCTTCGCTCGCCAACCCCCAGGTGGGAGCTATGCGCTAGCCACTTTGAGGCTCTGCTGCTCGCATATGGGGAAGCGGATGTAAAGTTTAAACAAATTTATTGTCATGGAAATTGTTACATATGCATAATAAAACTAACTATTTTACATTACACTTCGTAATTAACCATAGTAAAAATAGTAAAACATAATAAATTGAAAGAAAATTGTTTCATGTTGCTTTAGAGGTATTTGTTGCGTTATATGTTTTCATTCTGTTTGGCTTTGAAATTAACATGCAAATACTTTTTAAACTTCAGTGAAAACAATATTTTGAATTAATTTTTCCTCAATATTGAATTTTGATTCCGTGTTTAGACTTACATCGTGACAACACAACGTATAACTGTGAATATTGTTTCTTTCTGTGTAATAAATAAACCGACTTTTTCTAATGTTTGTCCCCGTGATTTGTTAATTGTTATAGCAAAAGCTATTATAATGAGAAACAGTAAACGTTTTAATACGAATGGCATATCAAGATCTCCTTTGGTGTCTAATGTTATCTGTGGAAGATGTACTACATTACTTTTCTTGTCGCCTGTTAAAATTTTACATGTCAGAATTGTTTGACCAATTTTGAATACAACTAATCTTGTCCTATTGCATAGCCCATCACTCAGACATAAATTACACAATAACATTATGATACATCCTTCTTTCAACAGTAATTCGGCCGTTGGAAGACCAGGCGGTGTTAACAGTTGTAGATATTCTACGGGATATTGTAAGTTGATGTTTTCATCTTCCGCACCATCACCACCAACTGTTTCAGCATAGTCTATTGATACGCATTTAACCAATTTGCTGTGTAACTGATTGACAATTTTCGCGTTAATATGTTTGACTTCATCGTTTCTCGGTGCTAGGATTGCCTGTGTACTCACTTCTTCAGTTGATAACCCTTCAGGATGAAATTCTTCAATAACATTTGGACATAATAAGTCATGTTTTATTGGGAACTTAAAGTGAGAAAACGTTAACATTTATAAGAGCTGAGAGTGCAGGAACTGTGTCTGACAAAAACATTAACACGAATGAGAGGTGAGATCACCGTTGGCGTGGTTGAAAATGGTTGAGAGGAGGGTGTGACTTGTAAAAATCTCTTGGCAATAGTCTCGTCTTGCAGGACTTGGAAAAAATCTCTTGGAAATAGTCTCGTCTCAAGATTTTCTTTTATAATAAAGAGATATTCATAGCAAAGAGATACTTGAAAGGAAACAAAAATGTCTTCCTTTTTTATTATGTAACCATTGTTATTTATCTATTTATGGCTACGCTGTCATCATGATGATAATCCACTACTTGGATCCCAGTATGGTTCAAATTTTCTTATTTGGGTTCTCAGATTAAAAAGTTTAAGAACGTCTAACCCAAAGTATTTTTGTATTTTTCCCAAGTCTACCAGCATGCTGTTCTAGCATGTCAGGCCAACAGAAAAGGGCAGTGGACAGATTTTTAGGAACCCTCCTAAGATGAACCAGATTCACACACCTACAGGAAAAGAACACCTTTAAATTTCACAATGGAAACAAAGAGGCTATTAGACTTGTCGTTAGAGCTGGTACCTCAGGAGTGATACAATACAAGGCATCACACTGATGTGTCCTACCATTTTTAGAGCTCCTAAAGATACAGGAAGTGCTATGGCTGTTTGACTTTTTCACTTTTGAATTCAAATTATAAAAAATTTGCACCTTAGGTAATATTGGAATTTTGAAAACATCAGATTTTCAAAAGGCTTCTAGTCTGCTAGGAGGCTGTATAGGGTGTGAGAAAAGAAGATGAAGAATAAAACCATGATGGGTTGACAAGAAATTAAAAAACCTTAAGACCCAGCCAATGCATGTAGATCAGTTTTGCTTGGAAGATGGTAACAAAAAGCACAGATCAGACCTTCTCCATGCATTTGTCTTTTTTCTGTTTTGTGGTGATTTTGTGGTATTTCCACTGCCCAAGTCTTGCTCCAGCCTTACATGTTAGAGACTTAATGCTCTCCCTACAATTGTTCTGCTCTTTCCCTCGTGCAATTCTAACCCTTCCTCACCTAAAGTGAAGTAGCAGTAATGTCATCTCTGAGCTTTTGACTGACTACCTTACAAGTATTTATTCTTCCTCCTTCTGGTTGACATCAAATATCTTGTGAACTTTTGTTTTAGTCACTGTGTAAAGCCAACAGCATGTGCAGTTGATTTAGAAAGAATTCATACCCCTTCATTTTGTGAATACTTTGTGTTGAAGATTTAATTTTAATTGGATAGTTTTGCCATTTTTGCCCATCATTCAACCCATAATGACAAAGTGAGAACGTGTTTGCAAATTTTAAAAAAATCAAAAACTGAAATCTCTCATTCAAGTAAGTCCTCGGACCCTTAATTCTCCCTGAAAACGTGATGCTGCAACTGCTACGCTTTGCTGTAGAGTTCATTTTTTTTTGTCATCAAACAAGATAAATCTGGTTCATCATTGTCTCAGAGTCCTTTAAACTGACCCTGTACTCGGTAGTGTCTTCTGTTAAACAACACTACCCTAAACACCTGATACTGATATGGCAGAACCTTTCAAGAAAGATGTTTCTTGCACTGTTAGAGTGACCATTGCATTCTTGGTCACCTCCCTGACTGAGGCTGTTCTGGCCCAGTTATTCAATTTGGCCAGACGAATAAATCTAGGAAGAATTCTGGTGGTTCTTACTTCTTCCATTTCCCAATTATGGAGGCCATTGTGCTCCTAGGAATACACAAATCTTTAGAAATGTTTCTGTGCTGTTGTCCTGATCTACATTTTACCACAGAGAGGTCTACAGAGAGTTTTGTGGCCTTCATGGCTTGTTGTTTTTGTCCTGACATGCAGTATGAATTGTGGGACCTCATATGCACAAGTGTGTGGCTTTCTAAATGATGTGCAGTCAGTTCAGTTTGCCCAAGGTAGACTCCAATCAAGACATATCTCAAGGACAATTAAAATAAATTAAATGCACTTGACCGCAATCTAGAGTGCAACTGCAGAGGTTCTCAATACTTACATATTGTAAATGTGAGATTTCAGTCTTTGATTTGTAATAAATTTGCAAACCTTTCTGGAAACATGTTTCCACTTTGTCATTATGATTTATTGAGTTTAGATTGACAGGAAAATACGGTCAATTTATTCATTTAAATTAAATCTACAACACAGTCAAGGGTACAAAAAGTGAAAGTGGCTGAATATTTTCTGAATCCACTGTATTTATTTCCTGTAACACATTTTGTCTATTAAGTTTTGAAAGACTTTATCCTTTGGTTGTGGCCAATTGTGAGCCAAAGGCTTTGTATGGCATTAGGCTGCAGCACACACGTCTTTTTATATGCAATAACAAGCAGGTCAAGGAAAGGCTGCCACCTCATGTAAAATAATTAAACTCCACTGTTCACACCAAGAGGTGGGAGTTGAATGAATTAAACTAAAGTCAAATGTCACTGTAAAGGGAATATGCCGTTCTAATGAATACCCTTTATTTTTTATTTATATATGCAATTTCTCCCGTGGCACATTTCAAAAATATTACATTTAATGTATTTCATTAACCATTTCAGTGCTAAAGAGATGTCTGCCACTTGTGGACAGGTAAAGCATTTATGTCTGTTTAAAGTGTTCGAGGTGAAATTTGTAACAGAAGGATTCTTAGAGGATGCTCTAAAATATGTGTGAAGTATAAGAATATTATTTTATTTAGCACAAATTAGGCAATAATGAAGAAAGGGAGTCACCCATTGGTCAGAAATGGCTAAAAATGACAGCTCTTTGAAATGTTATATTGTGACACAACCGTGGTGTCACTTCTGGGATCACATAAGGCTACATAAAGTCCTGAAGTCAGTAGTGTAGAATGATGTCTAATGCCCTATATATTTCTGAACCCGCCAGTCCATCCATCTTCTTTATTTAGAAAAGTCCTAATCATAATGTGTTTTTTAAGCAAAGTACTTTTATGAATGACATGGCACCAAATCTAAATCGTTTATCTCCTAAGGTGGCACAAGAGTTCAAGGGCTGTACATTTTAGGTATTCAACACTTTATCCTTCAAAGCAGATGTTCCAGAAGCAGTCCTGGATTATTCCATCCTTCCATCCATTTACAATCCACTTTCGTTTGATAGTGGTCAAGCTCCAATCTCACCTAATTAGGCAGAAGGCAAGAACTGGCCTAGAATGGTGTGCCAGTCTGATACAGAGCATACTCACACGGGGCTAAAGTCTAATCTGAGCTGCACTTGATGTCTAGTTCTTAAACTTCTGAAGTACTAGGGTGTTTCACCGTGTTAGCCATTATGGAAGTAGTGAGAAGTTAAGCAAAATGACACCTTTTATTGGCTAACTAGAAAGATTACAATATGCAAGCTTTTGAGGCAACTCAGTCCTCTTCTTCAGGCAAGATGTAATCAGGGACCTGAGTTACCTCGAAAGCCTGCATATTGTAATGAACTTCTTAAACTTCTGAGTAATGCTTAGAGGTGTGGTAGATCCTTAATGGGACACTCAGTAAAAAAAAAAAATTAGAACTTTCATAGGGTATTTCTTAAAAGGTGGATCTTATTTTGGAATTGGCAGCATTTTGCCCTCAGAGAAAGTAAATTTTTATTATAATTTTTTAATAATGTCATCCTTCAACAAAATTAATTTCCTCAAGTTCTGAGAAATATGGTCTAACTCAACTGAACGTTCAGTATCATACACATCTTTTTCTATTCAAACTTCCAAAATGTAACTGTTAGTGTTGATTTGTTGTCTGTTTTTCCTAGTGTTTTAGTCATGAGGATTTTGATTATTATCTTGGTTTTTCCTTTAGATTTTTTCTTCAGCGTTTTTATATTTCTATTTTGTTGCAATTTTTGTTTACTGATGGCTGCCGCCATTTGTTTACATTTGCCTAGCAACGCTCCATGCACAGCACATGGTGTCATCAGAGCAATGGGATAAAATTCTTATCTGAGATTACAAGTAACTCCACTCCTTCTAGCAATTTTTATTAATAGTTTTTGGTGGTCTTGTTAACAACAATTTGCAATTAACTTTTGTGATCTCCCGATGATGGTTCTCATTTAAAGGTTTAGACATGCATCTTTTTGACTTCCCAGTTACTATCCCTCCTTGCCTCTCCATTGTGTTTTCTCCTGGTCTTTTCCACACTTTAGCACACCATCACCACCACGATATTCCCTAATTCTTTAACAGCTTAATTTGGTGTAGCACCCAGAAGGACTTTACAGTTTGATGGGAAATCGACTGTAGTAACTTACACTTGACTTCTACCATGCTGTTTGATCCTGCTCAATGTGAAGAATCAACTGTCCAAATGTAGGTGTCTTCCCACACATGCAACAATCTGGAACAGCCGGTTTACCCAAACAACACTTCTATCAGAATGTGGGAGGAAAACCAGAATAACCGGAGGGAAAACTAATGCTAATACTTGAAGAATGTTCAGACTCCACATGGACAGCACCCAGGTCAGGGATTCAACCCCACAACACTGGATCTGCATCATCCACTTTAAATTCAATCAATATTTAAAGTTATATATTGCCCCTTTCTATACAAATCTTTGATTCTGGAGTTGAAGATTAACTTGGTTCAACTGGGAGGATAGCAACGCACCCAGACATTTTAAGAGTTAGTGCAAGGACTAATGAGATGAAGAACTTTTTGATGTGGTTTGTAGTGGACATGTGGGTGAACGTGTACACTCCTTGTACACACAAACAGACTAAAAAATATCTTTTTCCCATCTGCCATAAACTTTCTGAACTATGAATATCCTCAGTCTGAGATCATTTTTAATTGAATATGTGCAATAAGTTAATTTGCAATATACTAATGTATTACAAGATAGAATATGTAATGTACTATTCATTAGCAAGTGCAATAACAATTTATGCCGCTGTACTTTGAGCAATAATAATTTGCTCTGGTTACTTGATTACTTAGCACTGTATACGACATATTTGGAAATATTGACTTTTCTTTAACTGCACCTTGGGGTTGTCACATAAAGTAATTTCAATTTGTTACACAATGACAATAAAGTGCTTAAACTTGAACTTGAAATTATTGTCATGATTTAATTTTATTTGAATGTTTCTAGTTATTTCCTTTTCTTAAAAAATTATTGACCTACTGTTTTGGATGTTTTTGAGGATTACTGTGGCCTTATTTGTTTTTTTTTTCTGTTGTGTTTGTAATGAATTCACAATACATTCTTTCATGGTTGACTCGTGTTTATTATGGATGCTACCATTTGGTGTCTTTGTTGTGTTTGGTGTCCTTGTTTTTGCTAGGCTAGATGACTGGTAGTGTGATACACATATCGCCATCAACACAAGGACTTAAAAGGTCACCGTTGCACATTTCCTTGACATTTGAGTTTTGCAATATAGTGATGAAAATCTTTGTGCTCAGCTTCCTGGTTATGGCTTACTTTCTTCTTTACTATACCTATCGGAGAATTACTGGCTTTCAAACACACTTTGTTTTGTTTTATTTACTTTGATTTTGGGTTAACATCCTTGGCTTGGAGTACTTTCCATCTTTGCGACTGCTTTCATTAAGCACAGTCATTATACTTATAGTCACAGTCCATCCATCCATCCATTTTCAACCCGTTGAATCCGAACACAGGGTCACGGGGATCTGCTGGAACCAATCCCAGCCAACACAGGGCACAAGGCAGCAACCAATCACGGGCAGGGTGCAAACCCACCGCAGGACACACACAAACACACCCACACACTAGGGGCAATTTAGAATCGCCAATCCACCTAACCTATATGTCTTTGGATTGTGGGAGGAAACCGGAGCGCCCGGAGGAAACCCACACAGACACGGGGAGAACATGCAAACTCCACGCAGGGAGGACCCAGGAAGCCAACCCGGGTCTCCTAACTGCGAGGCAGCAGCGCTACCACTGGGCCACCGTGCCGCCCAGGCACAGTCCTATAAACCTAAAAGTAGATCAAGTTTAAAAGGACTGAAACATTTGAATTTGCTTTTGTCTATTCAATACATTTGACAAGGGGTCCTTCACTTTCCTTTTCTTTTTCGCTTAATGTCATTTCAGCTACTTTATTTTGATCACATTTTTTTTTGATAGGCAGGAACTATCGAAAGATGTGCCACTAGTCCATTACAAGGCACAGACATACACACCCCTACACTCATGGACACTTCTAGCTTACTGATGTCAGTTAACCTAACACACACCTAGAAGAAAGCCACAAAGACAAAGTGAAAACCTGCAAATCTAATATATAGTGAACAGTCTAAGAGCGATCAGATATTCCGAACAAAAGCAACTCTTTCAGTTTTTTGAGGTATTTGCATGTAATGTGTGAAGCACCTATTGCAATAGACATGTCCAGTCTGTCTGTCCACATAAAACAATTCAGGTCCTAATGGACACATTTTGTTTAAATGTGGCACAATTATGCTCCAAGGAAATTTGTCGAGACATTTTAATTTTTGTTGAGATATTGCAGCATACACAGTTTTAAAATTTCAAAATCTCTCATTGAAAAGCATTGCTGAATTTGAAAACATGTGTAACTTAAACCGAGAAACTATCTGTGCAACTTCAACTATGAATTAGTTCACTGTTTCAGTTTAACCTTGAGAGCAGTTACACCAACTTGTACATGTTCCTTTTTTCACCTCTGATAATCTCTATTGACAGCAAACTGATTCCCAATAAAATTAGCAGATTGTGTACGCGGTTAGAAAGTTACTTATGGAATTGCAATCCTATTATCTACAAGTTCAGTGAGGCACATGCAGAAACCGACAGGTACTAAGTGTAAAAGTATAAAATGCAAGCAAGGAAAACAGTTATCTATACATATGAATGAAGTACCCTGTGGTGTGTAAGCCGTTGTGCACAGAGCAAATAAATATTTAGTCAGTACTATTTACATTACATTAAACCACAGCTCACAGCTCCATTATCTTCAAGTTATGATGATTCAGTATTTGACTGTCACTATAATTTACTAGGGTTTATAGACATCCAGGTGACAGGGACAGTCACATTTCAGGTTATGCATCCTGTTAAATAACTGAAGAATATCAAAGTGTTTTAACAGGCTGTCCATCTAATAAGACATTGCCCCATCCTTACAAAACTCCACCCGTATATCCCAGTATAATGTAATAGACACATAATAGCATAGTCAGAACTTAAACGAGGAAAGCTTAATTAAGAACTTGTGGTACATTTGAACAGCATTAACCAGGAAGGCCAAGAAGCAGATAAAAATAGACACTGCTGCCATTTATTTGTTTCCACTTTTAAGCACTATGTGGAATCATATGTGTTCATTTGTGAAAGTGATTTTTTTATGCCCTGTACCCTTCACTGTTGATGATGATGAAATAAAGCTGGCTGTATGAGAAAAGGTTTTATGTGTGGGAATATATGATAAGTCTCCCAGTTTACCACATTCACCTGATATGCATAATGGTCTGATGCTGTATAAAATTACACATCTGTTATTCCCTAACATTAGTCTTATTTCATGAAAATGACCATGGCCGGACATGCTCAAGTGAAAAAATGATTACTTACAAAGGTTTTCATTAATTTATTTATTTTTATTTAGGTTTTCTTAATTACTAAATGCAAATTCCCACTGTTTGTGAATATGGGATGTGTGTGTGCATGCGTGCACATATGTATATGAATGATAATGGTGATTAACTAGAGTCCTGTCTAGCACTGTTTATAGTGTTTTGCCTAATCCTGATAAGACAGCTTTTGGCCCTCAGAACTCTAAAATAGATCGAGAAGGTTGTTGGACCTACGTACTGAGGTTAGTCCATTGTTGGCTGCGGTACCTACACAACCATTGAACGCCCTGAAGGTTTCACCATGCGTTCATACATTTGTGGACTGGCATGAGAGATTAAGCTGGTAAAGGAGAAGAGGCTCATTTGTGATTATCTTGGTTATGTCTTGGATTTAGATCTTTTACATGTTATTTAGTGTTAATCTGAGAATTAGTTTAGTGTTAATCTTTAGTGACTTAGCCATCTTGTGTTCCAAGGAACCTTGCTGCAGATGCAATAAGCAGTGCCATTCAAGCCTCACTGAAGTTCAGGATTAGCAATGTCACTGGCTGTAGAGCTCAAAGGTCCCCACACTGAGACTTATTAAGGTATAGCATGACATTTTAAGGGTTTCTAAGCATTTTTTTAAAAGGTTAGCCAAGTGTTTCTTCATATTTAAAGAAACATTACATTTTATGTTAGATGGTCCTTTTGTTATATTGTAGCTATAGCAGAAAAATAAATCCAGTTGTATAGCAGTAAAGACATAATTGAAATAACTGCTAGAACCACAAATGGTCCTACCGACAAGGCACTGAACATACATTGGTATTACATGAAGTGTATTATTACTGTTGTGTTTATTTCCATTCCAAGGCAAACCATTATAATATATCTTTCTGATAATTCCTTCGCAGTATTTACTAAAGCATGTTGGCACAGAGTAGATGGCAAGGTCATGGAGGAGCAGGGCAGGTCATTGATACAATATTTTAATATTGGAAGTTACTCTGTTAAAAGATAAGTGGCATAAAATTAGAACACTTTCTGAAAGCACATCTGGCACCATATAAGAAAATAAGCTCCCATTTTTTTATTGTGAATATTCAGTATCATTACATACAGTGCAAAGTTTGCTTCACTAATCACCTGCAGAAAAGCAGCAATTGAGATGTTAAGTACCAGGAAGAGACAACCTGTACACTAGTCTGCCTACATTTATCTGTGACTAAAATAAACAAAAGAGATCAAAGCAAATGACTTGATTCTAGCTCTTGACCCAATTAATATTCCTCAGAGGCCTGTGACACAGCCTTTATTCTTATTGCCTCAACACTCTTCACCTCCCAGGCTGAGTGGCACTTAACATGGTGTGTTATTACTGCTCCGCCAGGCAGCTGGGCTCTAATTTTCCACGCATTACTGTTGTGCTGGTGCATTCACTTGAACTATCCTTTTTTTAGTGTAGTGGGAGGTTGTAGTTAGGCATCATTAATGTCCTGATGGTGAGAGACATTACTGTTTAACTAAACCATTTACACTTTTTTTTGGAAGTGCCTGTGGATCTCAAATCTGGCCCATCTTTTGGAAAGAAATTTCTTTAATTATGTTATCATTATATCATTCTCAAAGCAGAACAGGATTGCACGAAAAGATACAGATTCAAGGCAACTGTGTTTAAAACTTCAACTAGTTATATTTAGATTTATTTTTCCTAATTCTTATAGACTAGCAGATCTCTAACATGCCGTTTTCCAACACGTAGATGCCCTCTTTGTTGTGCATGAAACCTTACAGTAAATTACATTTGCTCGTTCTTCTATGTTGGAAGTACAAATATATCACGCCCTTGAAAAGTAAAAAATGGCAGCACTAAGGAAGAACAACTTGGGTGTCTCACTCAGATGCTTGTGTTACCTAGCAACAGCATCCTCTCAGTAGGGGACTGAAGAGCAGCATGGACTGTTCACCTGTGGATCTCTAGGAAATAAATAGCAATGCGTTTTAAAGAGTGCCACATTCTTCACTGTCTTTAAATGACCTGCTGCGATGGAGAGAGAAAAAAAAGTTGTTGCTAGAATGATCATCCACTAGTATCTTAGCTCAGCTGCTTTAAAATATTGTAATGACCTGGGGGTGTGAAAGACAAAGGAATGGATTCAGCCACCTTACGCCAGAGTGCTCATTTGGCTCTGAAAAGAACCTTGGTTTCTTCAGTGCACCTCAACAGCACCAGTCTGCAGTCACACCTGCTTCAGCCCCCTAACCCACATACAAACCCACTGTCTGACTCTACCTCACTCTGACTCTGACTACCTCACTGTCCCCCAGTTCTGTGAGCTGACCCAAGTCCAGGGTCTGTCCAAGGCTCGACGACAGCCAAACACATACACATACACATACAGTGGTGTGAAAAACTATTTGCCCCCTTCCTGATTTCTTATTCTTTTGCATGTTTGTCACACAAAATGTTTCTGATCATCAAACACATTTAACCATTAGTCAAATATAACACAAGTAAACACAAAATGCAGTTTTTAAATGATGGTTTTTATTATTAAGGGAGAAAAAAAATCCAAACCTACATGGCCCTGTGTGAAAAAGTAATTGCCCCCTTGTTAAAAAATAACCTAACTGTGGTGTATCACACCTGAGTTCAATTTCCGTAGCCACCCCCAGGCCTGATTACTGCCACACCTGTTTCAATCAAGAAATCACTTAAATAGGAGCTGCCTGACACAGAGAAGTAGACCAAAAGCACCTCAAAAGCTAGACATCATGCCAAGATCCAAAGAAATTCAGGAACAAATGAGAACAGAAGTAATTGAGATCTATCAGTCTGGTAAAGGTTATAAAGCCATTTCTAAAGCTTTGGGACTCCAGCGAACCAAAGTGAGAGCCATTATCCACAAATGGCAAAAACATAGAACAGTGGTGAACCTTCCCAGGAGTGGCCGGCTGACCAAAATTACCCCAAGAGCGCAGAGACGACTCATCTGAGGGGTCACAAAAGACCCTAGGACAACGTCTAAAGAACTGCAGGCCTCACTTGCCTCAATTAAGGTCAGTGTTCACGACTCCACCATAAGAAAGAGACTGGGCAAAAACAGCCTGCATGGCAGATTTCCAAGACGCAAACCACTGTTAAGCAAAAAGAACATTAGGGCTCGTCTCAATTTTGCTAAGAAACATCTCAATGATTGCCAAGACTTTTGGGAAAATACCTTGTGGACTGATGAGACAAAAGTTGAACTTTTTGGAAGGCAAATGTCCCGTTACATCTGGCGTAAAAGGAACACAGCATTTCAGAAAAAGAACATCATACCAACAGTAAAATATGGTGGTGGTAGTGTGATGGTCTGGGGTTGTTTTGCTGCTTCAGGACCTGGAAGGCTTGCTGTGATAGATAGAACCATGAATTCTACTGTCTACCAAAAAATCCTGAAGGAGAATGTCCGGCCATCTGTTTGTCAACTCAAGCTGAAGCGATCTTGGGTGCTGCAACAGGACAATGACCCAAAACACACCAGCAAATCCACCTCTGAATGGCTGAAGAAAAACAAAATGAAGACTTTGGAGTGGCCTAGTCAAAGTCCTGACCTGAATCCAATTGAGATGCTATGGCATGACCTTAAAAAGGCGGTTCATGCTAGAAAACCCTCAAATAAAGCTGAATTACAACAATTCTGCAAAGATGAGTGGGCCAAAATTCCTCCAGATCGCTGTAAAAGACTCATTGCAAGTTATCGCAAACGCTGGATTGCAGTTATTCCTGCTAAGGGGGGCCCAACCAGTTATTAGGTTCAGGGGGCAATTACTTTTTCACACAGGGCCATGTAGGTTTGGATTTTTTTTTCTCCCTAAATAATAAAAACCATCATTTAAAAACTGCATTTTGTGTTTACTTGTGTTATATTTGACTAATGGTTAAATGTGTTTGATGATCAGAAACATTTTGTGTGACAAACATGCAAAAGAATAAGAAATCAGGAAGGGGGCAAATAGTTTTTCACACCACTGTACATGGAGACACATAATGAAGTACTTCTCATGAGATGCTCAAGGGCTGCTTATACAGCTGACTTATCCAGCCATTTCCATTCCCTCTGCAGTTCACAGCTTCCTGAAAAATGTGCCCCTCTCAGGTCTACCCAGGGTAGCTACACTGTCCTCTTCACAAAACCCTTGACCTCGAGGATAACATGAACTCCGTGAGACTCAAGGAGTGTGAGGCAACCTGGTCTGCCCTGCCTGAAGCAAGCTATTGTGAGTGTGGTCAAGGTGTCCACCAGCATTACTACTAAACCAATTGCCTGTCTCTGACGTATCCCACTTCTTACACCAGTGTAGCAGCCCAGGGAGTGCAAAAGACAGAGGAATAGATTCATTTAACCTGTCCCCAACCCTGTGGCCCTGTTAAGAACCTTTGGTTTCATTATCGCATCTCTACCATGCTGCCAGGCCTTCTGTGGTGCTATGTGCTGTCATCAGCAATTCTCCCTCGGCCTGCACACATGGGCTCCATTTCATTCCACTCACTTGAGCTCAGAGGTAACTTGACTGCCACAGTATTACTTGGTTCCATGAGCCAACTCAATGCCAGGCGAAAAGTCTGCAGCAGCAGAGAGACGCATAATAAAATATTTCTTACACCGCTGTCAATGTGTTAAAATGTTGAGAAAACAATATATATAAAGAAAAAATGCCAGAAAAATTACAGGTTTAAGGAAGCTGCTGATGGATCCTGGAAAAAAAAACAATATCTGACTATGCAAATTTTGAATAGTTTTTCACGGGTTTGGCAGACTATATCCTATGGATCAGGTATAAACAGCACCTGGGCTACTCATTAAAATATATGATATTCTGCCCCTCTTGAGATGCTCTTAACACAGATGATGCTACGGTTGGCTGTTAATTGCGTTATGGTCATGTGTTTTGTCTTGGTAGAGTTCTATACTACTGTACTTTCCCCTTTTGTATTCTTTAATGTGTAGCCTTTGTCAGAATGCCTCAAATCCCACAGACTCACCACTGTTTATAAGGTATTGTACTTTATAACTTCTCACCCACCTTCCCTTCTACGGTAAATCTATAACCTCAGGAAATTACATAAAGTATAAGACAAGCAGGAGTTAAGTTACAACTTAATGTATTATTGATAATATTAATAAAATAATAATAATAAGCAAAGTACATTTGAATATTGGCAACTATACAATCTGATAAATGCTGATGTGCAGTTTCAGGCGGCGCACAGACTTGTTAGTTACTTAAAATATCTCTAGTTAAGTCAGCATTTTTAGTCAGCTTTCTTCAGAACAGGCTGGATGCCTTTCTCAATATGGTTGCCGAGTTGTGCTTGTCATTGTGGTTTTATTTTCAGTCCATGGTGTGTGAAATGCTCCTTTATCATGATGGTGTGAAAGAGAGCGAGAGGGAGGGGTAAGGCAACTGAATTTATACATTCTTTGTCCAAATCCTTACACCAATATGTTGTTGTGCTACAGAATGGCCTCTAATTCAAACTAATCCCAAACAGCTATACTTCAGACCAATGGGGGCACACAATACCTTTCATACCTGCCCCCAAAACCATTTGTTGAGCTGATGCTTGCCAACTAGGTAGTTTGGCTTTCCTGTGGGGGTTGATTGAAAGAGGGAGTCCTGCAGAGAATCACTTGCCAAACTGGTTTTAGGCATTTCCCCCGACCCTGTCATAAAATTCCTCACTATCCTGACTCAGTCCTAAGGGGTGTGAGGGGTTAGTTAAACATCAAACCATTCCTGTTCTTATCAATGATATAACACTGATATTACATTGCTTTGTCTAAGTTACAAATAAAGACATACAAAATATTTATCAACTTGTATACAAAACTTTATACCACAACAGTCATGCAAAAAATAAATCACCCACGCTTTTACCATTCAAACAGATAGAGTCTCTACCATCTAGATATATGATAAATGTCTATGCTCCTACATAATTGCTTGCTTTTGTCTTGTGTGTGTGTGTTCTTAAAGAAATGAGTTTGCGCCTGGCGATTTTGTCAGTGGCATCCGACAAGGTGTAACTTTGGGTGTGACCCTGTGCACAAATCGGTATTAAGAGTATTACAAGAGTGAAAAAAGCATGCTAGAAGGAGTAAAGTTTTCCAGTAGAAAATTGTCCAAAATAGGCTATTCCTGTGCTTTAGCCGGTGCATTTGGTGAGACAAAGAATGGAATGCAGCTATCAGCAATGAAATCTCAACCATGCTTTTGGCCAATTTGTGTGTGCTTTAAGAAGAATAGGATAGTTACATAGTTACGGCTTTCAGGAGCTCATTTTAGTTTTGATGTAGTGCTGTAATTTTTTTCCTTTCTTCAGTCTTTATAGTAATTTTAGTATGAGCAAAAGGAAAAAAAAAACTGTTCATTTTCTCACTTTTAAGGAGTGTTAAGACAAATGTGTGGACATCACCAGGCATACCATTCAGGTTGCCATCCTACGTAATGAATTTTGAATCTCGCTGTCAGGATTTTAGGTACCACGAGACAGAATTTTGCAATTTTCTGCGTTTTTGTTAATGTCAACAATGCTCCAGAAGGTTTGCCCCTGGAAGCACTTGAACCCTTGAGAAATAGTGAACTTAAAAATAAGCTCCTCAGTGTTTCTTTTCTTGATTTCTGTAGATTGTGTATGACTTAGTATTTGTTTCCAGGGCTTTGCAAGCATACTTTGTGCATTCCATCATTTTTAGTGGCACATACAGCTGCAGACAGGTATTCTCACAAATGAAAATTTGTAAAAGCAAGTAAAGACGTGTACTAATGGGTGCAATCCTTGGAAATTAATTAATTACTGGGATTTCTTCTATGCAGAAGCAAACAGTTTCATACTCATGACCATAAAAATGGCATAGCACAATCACTTTACTTTAAAATTAACTCTCTTACTTCTGTTTGATCGTTGCTTCTAATAGCTTTTAATAAAAAGTGTTATAATTAAACTATTTCTTGGAACAACTATTTTTAAAGTTAACCTCCTTTTTGTTAACCCTGAGCCTCTTTTGGGCTCAGTTCTCTATGTAGAAACGTTTAACTCCAAATGATTCTTGGGTTAAGCTGTTATGATCTGATATACGCCAAAAAGCCTAAGTAACACTTAGGACAACATTTTGCTGCCATCTAGTGGATAAAATAACATGCTGCTCAACCAAAAAACACAATGGCACATGAACGAAATGCAGTAAAACCAGTTTTAGAACAAAATGAAAGTAGTTTATTAGTTAAATCAATCAATAGTGACAACAATGTAAATTATATTTTCATGTATTTCAGTTGTTTTGTAATTTGAGTTAACATTATTTTGTTTAAATTTTAAACTTTATTGTGTATTTATGTTTTTTGGTTATTTTTCTTGCGTGAAACCCTATGAGGCGGGGCCCCCATTTCATCACCGCTGAGGGTTGTGTCTTTGGTAATTGTATAGATCAGATGTTTATCTTGTACATACTATTTTTGATTTCCTGGTTTATTTTTGTTTATTCCTTTTGTCTTGGATTGCTCATTTTTTGATTTGGTATGGGTAGTCTTGGTTTGTCTTTTTTAGAAAGAAACCTTTGTCTTTTTAAACCCATGGATTATTTTTGATTTTCTTTTTTTTCCTTCTGCTTTGCTTATTTAAATAAATTCTTTGAATTTAAAGAACATTTGTCATTTCAAGCAAGAGGTTTACAGTTACACTCTCCCATGGAGGGCATTTTTGTATTTTTAGAGTGTTCTTGAATGGAAACGTCTGAGTTTGAGAAGTTGTCCAGAGTAGGACATGGGAAATAGTTATGAAGCATCCTACATCTGCTCCTATTGTGGAGTAGGAGTTCACACTTTAGAATGAATGGTGTCACAATTAAACATCACTCCGAGACACAAATTGGCACTTGTGTTGATGTTTTATAGTTTTCTGATACTAACTCTACTAACTCCAAGGCTTAACCACAACAATAACATGAATGATGTTAATCAAAGTAATAGAAGAGTAAGAAGAAGGAAAACATAATAAGGTAGGTATAATATTGTGCTTCGCTGTAACATAATTGTTGCCACTTTGCAACAACATTAAGAATAGGTTGAGGTTGGCCCCTATTAGTGGTGTTAGGGTGGACCTGCCTCTTGGTGTTCCATTGACCCAACACATAAAAACCTAGTCAAAGATATGTTAACGTAATGGCCACAAAATAAATACTGTATTTAAACAATAAATGAAAAAAACAATGCCATAAGCAGAATTAATAAGAAAGGATTACATTAATTAAATAAATAATCTATAAATTAATATAATAAATAATTATAAATAATACATTTACAAAAGATAAACTTTAGCCAGGGCAATAACAGCAACAAACACACAGTGCATGTTGTCCTAGGCCAGTGTTTGCTTATTTCCACTTGTTTGCTCCTTTCGTCTTTATTGTTTTTTGGCCTATGCTTCTTCTACCAGTCAAGCTCTTGCCAGCACTAATTTTTCCTATTTGTAGCTTTTATCGCCAGAAGGGGATTTTAATCCCTGAGCAGAAGTTACTTTTGAGAACACCCCTAAGTCACTTCAGGTTTCAGAGAGGAGAAATGTGTGAGGTTTTGTTCCATGAAGTCTGACTAACATTTCTATTCATCCTTTCAGTTCTTAAAATCTTACTTAAAGGACCAGGCCACCCTCCAGTTCATCTGTCCTTTACAGTGTAAACAAGGGAACCTCAGATAACTTAATGGGTCTCCCTGCTGCCACCCAACAGCTTTGTGATCTCTTTCTCTATCTCCTGTAGGCCATTGGTGTCTATCATTCATTTCAAAGGCCCAGGATTAGTTCATTCTGGGATTGTGTGGTTTTGGTGGATACATAGCACCTCCTGGTTTTAGTGGTCTCGTTTCATTGGCATTGTTTAGTTTGACAGCATACTTACCACTAAGGCATTATACAGTAATCCCTCCTCGATTGCGGGGGTTGCGTTCCAGAACCCCCCGCGATAGATGAAAATCCGCGAAGTAGAAACCATATGTTTGTATGGTTATTTTTATATATTTTAAGCCCTTATAAACTCTCCCACACTGTTAACATTATTAGAGCCCTCTAGACATGAAATAACACCATTTAGTCAAAAGTTTAAACTGTGCTCCATGACAAGACAGAGATGACAGTTCTTTCTCACAATTAAAAGAATGCAAACATATCTTCTTTTCAAAGGAGCGCCATCAGGAGCAGAGAATGTCAGCGAGAGAGAGCGAGATAAAAGCAAACAATCAAAAAATCAATACGTGCTTTTAAGTATGCCGAAGCACCACAATAAAGCGGCATTTTGTAGAGGAGCGTCCGTATCCTCTTGGCAAACAGCCTCTGTGCAAACAGCCCCTCTGCTCACACCCCCTCCGTCAGGCAGAGAGAGTGAGAGAGATAGAGAAAAGCAAACAATCAAGCCTCGCGCCGGAAGCACATCGTATATCATTGAGGAGTTTTAGTTAATATGTAATACATGCTCTGATTGGGTAGCTTCTAAGCCATCCACCAATAGTGTCCCTTGTATGAAATCAACTGGGCAAACAAACTGAGGAAGCATGTACCATAAATTAAAAGACCCATTGTTTGCAGAAATCTGCGAACCAGCGAAAAATCCGTGATATATATTTAGATATGCTTACATTTAAAATCCGCGATAGAGTGAAGCCGCGAAAGTCGAAGCGCGATATAGCGAGGGATTACTGTACACTCTGACTTTTGGCCTCCAGTATACTAATTTGCCTGTAGCTGTGGTCTATATTGAGTCCTCCATCAGGATATATACAGTTATGCCTTATCTGAATGTAATCTACCATGTCTGATAGTCAGTTCATTTTGAAATATCTGCACAAAATACATTTATTTGTTTATCTATCTATTTCTTATATTATATGTCCTGTCAATCTATATCCTTGTTTTTTATATTTCTGCTGCTGTATGCAGCTGGATTTCCTCATGGGATTAATAAAATGTATCAAATCTAATCTAATAGTGCAAGGCTACAGTCCATTAATGTCAATAGAAAAATTCTTGTGTGTTCACAACCCATCAAAAGTCACCCAAACAATGTACCCAAATATTACTAAAACACTTTTATAACAGTCCATGGCATATTTCTGCATATAAAACACCAGTTAACTAATTATTTAACACTTAATATCATCTCAGGTGGGGGTTGTTTCTGGTTTGATAAGTTCGACTCGATTGTATGTAATGATAGACTTGATTGTATGGAATTTTTTTTTTCAAATAAAATTGAGAAAAATATCTATAATTAGTGTGTTTGTTGGTGTGCAGTACACAATGACACTGTGCAGTCCAGGATAATTAATCAGGGGACAGATATTGTTGGGTTTATGTCCATTTACGTTTGACCAGGTTCTTCCTTGTTCTCTGTGCGTTTTAATAAATCTGTATTTTCATGTGTACTAGTTCTGTGTTTAGTAATTAGTATAATCTATGCTTGTTTTTTTTTTACTGATAATTGCCCACAGTGCTCTGCACCTGCACTCAGTTAAGAACGCTATACTGTAAATAAGTGTTAAGTTGTATTTGGTACCAATTATATTTTTCTTCCATATTGGAATGAACACACACTGTAATGCAAATAAGCAATGAACTCACATAATGAACACATCTTCCCATCTGAGCCTTCTTTGTAGACATTTTTACTTAATGATGGGCAACAGCAACAAAATGAAAAGCAAAAGCAGAACATCTTTAAAGAGCTTTAACATGAGGCCCAATCTTATGAACAGCTGAGGCTTGACTGCTCCGATGGCCAGGCAGACAACTTAAAACAGTTTCCTTGGCAAGTGCCGTGAATGGTTTTCAGGTGCAAATTATAAGAGCAGGCTTCTAATTTGAATAGTCAATAATAAAATAGTTTAGAAATAATTAAGGATTGCTGAATTTGTATTTTATTTTTGAAATCTTTTTTTTTGTTTTTATCAGTCAGTCAAATGTTATTTTGTAACAAAATTAATTTTTAATAGCATCCCAAAATTCTGAATGTGTATATATGATGCTAAAATTGACAAGGAAGATGTATTAAAACACAGAGAGGTGAATTATTCAGAGTCACACATGGGGCCAGTGATGGAATACAGTGTAGTATTAAACATGTCTCTATCGAGTGTGTGTTATTTTAACTTGTCTTTTAGATCAAATTCATAGTAAAGAAAAATCTCCTACAAGTGGTAAATATAACAAAGCTTTCTATTTACTTTGAATCTGAATAAGTAATACATGTGTAAAACACCCACTAAATATAAATAATCAATGTGAAACAGCAGGTGTGTGCTTAATTGACCAGTAGCTTCTTGCAGATCTCTTAGGTCGTTAGTTAATTTTATTTTTCCCCTTGCTTAAAAATTTCCATATGTTGTAAAGAGCCATTTGCGCCCTCCTTTGCACATGCCAAAATGTGTTTTTTTCTGAACTACCTTATTAGAATGCTGAAAAGCTAGGGGTTAATTGTCTTGTACCCTTTTCTCTAATTACTGGAAGATTTCTATTTTCAAACTCACTTAACTTCAGTTTGCATAGTGTTTCAGTTCTAATTAAGGCACACGGCTTTGCATTCTCTCCTCATTTCCGCCTTGATTCACCCTGACAGTCTGTGAACTAACAAGCATGGATAATCTTGTGTCAGATTTCTTTCTTGCTCTTCATCTCCTCCTATTTAAATGTTGTTTTTCTTATTTATCACACACTTACACCTCTTTTCAAAGTTTTTAGACCTTTTCCTTTAACATGGGCACTAGAGTTCAGTGCAATTCTGTCACCCTAACTTTCTTTCTTTTTTTCTTTCACATTTGAATGGTAAGTTCATATAAGACTCAAATAAATATTGCCAGGACTTGTGTCAATATCCCAATCTGGTTTTACAGTATATAGCTTGAGTGGAGTTTTAATGTTTTCTGTTTTTCCTCCAAAATACACATTTTTGAGTGTTAAAAAACATTAAACATTTCATTGATGTGCTGTACAGTTAACAATGAAATAGGCAACGCATCATCATTATGTTAATCTTGCCTTCTTATTTGCTTTCTTTCATATTTACAGAATGTAAAAAATAGCTGCATCTTTTATTGTTGGAATAATGGGTGGGATGGGTGTTTTTATATATACATATATCTTGCGTTTAAATATTGATTATTTTTTATTAGAGTAATACAACTTTGATTCCAAAATAACAGCAAATAATTACAGTCTTTCAAATAGCATGACCTCATAGGATTCCATGCATTGTGGTTTACTGTAAGTACATGGATTAATTCTGTATTGCTGAAATAGTTTTTTGGGTGGTGCAGGGTTCATATCTGCAGGATGCAGGGTTTGTACCTCAGACTCAGCCCTCTCTGTGGAGAGTTTCTATGTTCTTCCCAGTGGTTCTACTTCCTATGTTGATTGGTAACATTTAAATTGACAACCGTCTATCTGGCCACATAAGGGCCACATAAGTGTTGCTCAGAAGTGGCCCTGTCTTGCTAATAGTTCTTCAAGATTGAGTTGTAGCCCCCTGTGAGTCAAAGCTACGGTATGTGGTTTCAGAAAATGGATGGATGGATGAAATGATTTACCAACGTGGTGCCAATATTAAGTCAACTTGGGCTGCTGCTGCTGGCCGGGGATGGAGCAGAGATTTGTCCTATGGGTTTTCCTGTTGAATGGATTTTCAGTTGGGAGTAGAGTTAGTAAACTTTGTTTTTGTTTTTTAAACTGATCATGTCATATTTTTTAATACTTCATTTTTAAGAGAACACCATAAGTTTAATATTTATTTTATCTACATTATATACAGTTGTACTTGAAAGTTTGTGAACCCTTTAGAATTTTCTGTATTTCTGCATAAATATGACCTAAAACATCATCAGATTTTCACTCAAGTCCTAAAAGTAGATAAAGAGAAACCAGTTAAACAAATGAGAGAAAAATATTATACTTGGTCATTTACAGTGGGTACGGAAAGTATTCAGACCCCCTTCAATTTTTCACTCTTTGTTATATTGCAGCCATTTGCTAAAATCATTTAAGTTAATTTTTTCCCTCATTAATGTACACACAGCACCCCATATTGACAGACAAAAAAAAAGAATTTTTGAAATTGTTGCAGATTTATTAAAAAAGAAAAACTGAAATATCACGTGGTCCTAAGTATTCAGACCCTTTGCTCAGTATTTAGTCGTCCTGTCCCTGCAGCTGAAAAACACCCCCACAGCATGATGCTGCCACAGCCATGCTTCACTGTGGGGACTGTATTGGACAAGTGATGAGCAGTGCCTGGTTGTCTCCACACATACCGCTTAGAATTAAGGCCAAAAAGTTCTATCTTGGTCTCATCAGACACCTGAAGGACTCTGAGATGGTGAGAAATAAGATTCTCTGGTCTGATGAGCTGCAGGGACAGGACGACTGGTTGCAATCGAGGGAAAGATGAATGCGGCTAAGTACAGGGATATCCTGGACAAAAACCTTCTCCAGAGCGCTAAGGACCGCAGACTGGGCCGAAGGTTTACCTTCCAACAAGACAATGACCCTAAGCACACAGCTAAAATAACGAAGGAGTGGCTTCACAACAACTCTGTGACTGTTCTTGAATGGCCCAGCCAGAGCCCTGACTTAATAGCAACAACACCAAGATAAAAAGGCAAGAAAAAAAAAACGTGGCAAATGTTCACTGACTGTTAACAATTGTAACTTTATACCTCTATTGGCAGTCTGGCTCTGACAGTCACAGCCTGTTGAATGAATTTCTGACTTCTGGTTCCACAAGTAATCTCCAAGGAGCACAAAAGGCCAGGAGGAGTTCCCCTTACACAATGGGCAATCCACTGATGATCAAGTCCTAAACAAACTCAAATTCAAAGTGAATTTGAAAAGCAGTGCAGAAGAGAATCAATTATAAACAAAGCAATAATCACAAGAGAACCCACCAACACCTCCAAGTGCATTCAATGAACCGCATGGGACAGTGTGCTCCTTCAGCCTTTATAGGGCTAAGGGTAGTCCCTTGATGGTCATGGACAGGTAGCCCTGCCTCTTGGGGAACCACCCTCACAACACAAGGAGCATTGTAACACTAGCAATGGGTAAATTGAAAATAATAAAAAAAAAACACAGCATAATACAAATAATTAACAAAAGTAACAATACTAACATAAACAAAAGAATCAGAAAAAAACACAAAAAAACAGGAGTTTGAACACCAGTTGACTCATGGCTACAATATAATACCAAGAATCAAAGCTAACCTTTATACAGGGTTTCCATAAAGTCTGTGTGCAATTTAAAATAGTTGCAACTTTGTAAGTATATGCTATAGAAAGAATCTGATGCCCTGATCTTTATACAGTAGGAGCACTTAGCTGATGTCAATAGCACAACCTCCAGTACTGTGAGAATGGTCTAGCTGCAGACAGCTGAACAGTGAATCAGATTGCATGTTTATATCACATTGTTTACACAAGTCAGTCATACTACATGACACACCTACTCGACAGACATCACCATTCATGAATCAGAAAACCCTCCCTCCATAGCGTAAGAGTGTTTTATGAGAACAAAGTGCGAGGTGCACCTTCAAAATGGGTGTGCAGAGAAAGATACAAATGACTGGATATACAGTACAGGCCAAAAGTTTGGACACACCTCCTCATTCACTGTGTTTTCTTTATTTTCATGACTGAAGGCATCAAAACTATGAATGAACACATGTGGAGTTATGTACTTAACAAAAAAAGGTGAAATAACTGAAAACATGTTTTATATTCTAGTTTCTTCAAAATAGCCACCCTTTGCTCTGATTACTGCTTTGCACACTCTTGGCATTCTCTCGATGAGCTTCAACAGGTAGTCACCTGAAATGGTTTTCACTTCACAGGTGTGCCTTATCAGGGTTATTTAGTGGAATTTCTTGCTTTATCAATGGGGTTGAGACCAGCAGTTGTGTTGTGCAGAAGTCAGGTTAGTTGGACGATCATTTATTTTTCAACAGGACAATGACCCCAAACACACCTCCAGGCTGTGTAAGGGCTATTTGACCAAGAAGGAGAGTGATGGAGTGCTGTAAATGGTCATGAAAATAAAGAAAACACATTGAATGAGGAGGTGTGTCCAAACTTTTGGCCTGTACTGTATCCTGTAACATAACTGATTTATAATGCAAAGGACGCGTAATGTCAACTTGTAATGTCAACGCGTAATTTCACTGACAACAGTGAAATACAATGACGGCAACATGGGAGAAGCAAAATGGTGACAAAAATGATTACAAATCAATGCTAGAATATAAATCTGTGCCAAAAACATAATGGGACTTCAAAACTGAGAAGGGGGTTTAAGAAAAATTAGAACACCCTAAATCCCGACGGCTATTTTACAATTGGATGCTATTATGCCATGTGTTGCTTCAGGGCATGCCCTAACTATGTGCATTCCTGAGATGGCCACAAGGGTCTGGCCACGTGATTTTGCCATTAGTTAAAAGTGATCTGCTTGTTTAATAAATGCCCACACTGTTTCCAAGACCCATTTTCTAGTGTAAAAAACTGTGTTTTTGTTTTTCAAGGTTTTTTGCTTTTTTGTCTTGATTGCCTGACAAGGAGCTCATGATGCCCTTTTAATTTGGTAGTAATCTAATTTTTTAGAAAACTAACTTAATCCTTGCTTTATCCTGCCTACTTTCTTCTTTCTCCTTATCTCTGCCTTTGAAAGATACCTGTGCTCCACCCATTAAACAAATATCAGCCTTTCTCAATAGTTTATTTTATTTAAATATATGGAATAATTGAATATGTCACTACGGCACACTGTCCAAAGGTGGTTCATTCCTTGCACTTAATGCCATCTTTATAGACTCTGTTCCATTACAGCCCTAAATTGAATTAATGAGGTTTTAGAATGTTATCCTTCATATTTTCTTTTTACCTGCTGTCCTTCCACCCTCACAAGTTGCCTCGCCTTTTACTTTGCATGACATTTCATTTCCCCTTTTGGCTTATCTCCTTTAAATTCTTGATGAAAACCATTCAGGAATCATTCTTCTTTGTCACACTTGATCTTATTTATTCTTTTTATGCAAACCATTCTGATTGATTGTTTTATACCTTTTAATCTGGGACCATTTGAATTGTAAGTAAACTAAGAGACAAATAATATAAGTGCCTTATTGCTTTTGACAATTGCCTTTATCTTTAATACTTGCCAACTTTGTAATGGAGGGCTTTTCCATCCCAATTTCCATTATCTGGAGGATCTTAATGGATCGTTTGCACCCTTGAGCATTTCAAGGCTGACATATACAGATTCTCACTTGTTCTCCTGAATGCCGATGTTATTGCATTCATTCAGGTAGAAGCCAATCCAGACTGACAGACCAAGGTCTCCGGCATATTTCTCTCCGTCTGCTCTTTCCGCTTAAGCCCAGTATCCCGTAGCAACCTTTTTCTCATCGGGGAGCTCGATATTGTGACATATCATTAATACATAAGTTCAGGATGTGGAGCTAGAATGTGGGAGATTGGTTCAACGAAGTAAATAGCGCTGAATTGTACAGACAGGTCAAACCAATTTTATGGTTCCTCCGTAGGGATTATGCGTGACTTCATTTGCACTTTGCAACTGCTGAGAAGGTGCAGCTTCTCTGTATGCATTATACTTAAATTATATATGTTTTCTTTAAAAAATAAAAATAATTGATGGATCTGATTCTGTGCGGTTCTGCTTTGCAGCATTTGCAAGTGTAATCCTGACCTTATGCTTTGCCTGAAATGCAGGAAATAACTTGTAAAAGCCATTAGAAAGGCAACTCATTATTCTGTGTGAAAGGAAGAAAAAAATGTAGAATGGAAATTATTCTTGATGCTCTTTTCTCAATATACATATTTAAATTGTTTTCTTATTAATCAATGAAGAAAGCACAAAGCACAATATTTCTATTTCACTACATTACATGAAGGTGGCATGAGCTATATTTAATTATTGCATGCATACTGGATGTGCCAATGAATGCACACAGACACACACACAACCAGACTCGGTCAATTTAGAGATGCAGACAGCACAAATTTTTGTATCTAAACAGGAATTTATTTTATTCCCAGTTGTTGATGTGCACAGCATAGTATTCTCATACCTGCTTAACCTAGTTCATGTTTGTGCAGGGCATCACTGGGCTCTGGTTGGGGGTGCCAGTCCATCACAGGGCCATAAGTCTATATACCTGAGTGTTTTAGTATATTGCTTAATTCTACCTATTCATTTACTACTCCAGTTTTTTTCTGAAGTTTCAATGAATCACTCATTTTCAGACCCACTTAACTAATTAAGATTAGCAGAATGCCAGTGCCTGTAATGGCGACACTGGATACAATGCATGAATCAACCCTAGATGGACCATTGTAGTGCTCACTATCATCAGGACAAATCAGAATTGCCAATTTAACCTATCCATATTTGTTTGAGTGCAGGTAGGCTGGAGCCTATCCTAGAGCATCTGTAGGAACCAACACTAAACGGAGCACCACTTCATTACAGGGCAACCCTACACTGACAACTTCACCTAGTCCATTTACAATTATCAGTTGTAAAGGCTAGCCCTGACACAAACAGACATTGGACACAGGTTCAAAGCAAGCAGGTCTTTTATTTTCTTTTTCCCCCTTGTGGAAACGTCTTCCCCATTCCCACAAGCACAACAACACAGTCCCAAACACCAAAACACAATTCTTTTCTCTTCTGTTTCTTTCTCCTCCAGCATTCCTCCTGGCAAGCTTCATCTCCCTCCTCCCGACTCTGGCTCCCGGAGTAGTGGCTGCTGGCCCCTTTTATAAAGTACCCGGAAGTGCTCCAGGTGCTTGATTGCTCATTTCTGACTGCACTTCCGGGTGTGGTGGAAGAGCCGCCCACACTGGCTCAGGAACCTGGTAGCACCCCCGGACCCCAACAGGGCCGAAGAGAACTCCATCTCCCATGATCCCTGCAGGTATCCGAGGCAGCACTGCTACCCAGGGGGGCTGCCATCTAGCATCCTGGGGGAGATATTGTGCAGCCCATGCCTTTTCCCCGGACCATATGCAGAAGAGGCGTTCCGGCCAGGCATGGGCAAAATAATGATTCTGCCCCATTGCACTGTCTCTCTTGCTTTTTACACCAACCCTCCCATTTGGAGTTTCTTCAGATCAGTCTCCACCTCTCCCAGCTTCTTACTGCCTTGTTTATTATTTATTAGTGTCTTAAGGGTTCTTTCACCATCTAACATTTCCATATATCCTAGCCATTGATGTATTCTTACTCTCGCTTCCGTCACTAGCTCTGTGTTCTTATGTAGCTCCACAATTTCACCATTCCTACTTATTCTGCATGTGCCATCTTTAATTACAGGACCAAATATCTTCCTCAAGACCTTTCTTTTCCATGTTTGCTGTATATGTTCTTCACTTATTTGGAAATGTCCAACATTCATCACAATACAGAAATACTACTTTCATAACGACTTTATTAATCTGCACCTTTAGTTTTCTGGTCAATAGACTTCATTTCAGTAGTCCTTGTTAAGCATAATAGTATTTGTGAATGTGTTTCATAGTTTTCATTATAAATTACTCCTAAATATTTTAATCAATTGAACCTTTTCAATTTCTTTATTGTTGTAGTTCAGTGTCTGGCTATATCTTGCCATATTATTTGTGCCTGTGTTTTTTCTTGTCCTGATTGATTTGTTGAGCTGTTCCCTTAGAGTCACTGTCAGGCTGCTCTAGTTTTCTCTATCACGCTGAATTACTTTCTAGCAATCACAACAACGTCTTCAGCATAAGCTAAAAAACCATGTCATTCTATTAAAAATATGGCCACTTAACATTTATTTTTAGCTTTATCACTACAAACTCTAAATTTAGAGTAAAACCATTGCTTACAACTGATTAATGAAAAAGTGACAAGACCTTGTTCCTCACTGTTTCATTTGCCCTAATTAATAAAATTTCAGGTTTTTTTTGCCATATTCAAAGATAAGTAGCTATAATTCATCTAATCTAGTAACTCATGTCACCTAATGGTACAAACTCCACACATAAAGTGCCCAGTCTGTTATTTGGGTCTGGAAATTTGAGAAGGGGTGCTAACCAAAATTCAGAGCATCACAATGGTGATGTCAGTTGAAACAACTTTGATCCATCGTGTGCTAACAGGAAAACTTCCTCAATCACTACAACCTTTTATTCTGTGAACCAAAAATTTTGGTCTGTAGGTAAATTTTGTTATGCATGCTAGTCCATTTGTAGAGAGCATAGTGAATGATGAGTCATCTTTTATGTACAATGATTTTTATCATTTTATTTGCTGTAAGTATTTACAGAAGTAATTAGTGGCTTGTCTACAATACTGTAGTGCCAGCAATGAGCATCAATGTGGATTCTTTGCCGCTTACATGGCTCTTTTAGGTAGTTTGCTATCCTTAAAAGGACAGCTAGCTGTAAGTTTCCAGTGAAACTCAAAATAAATATTCTCCCTCAGACTTTTTGTGTAGTTGAGAATGTTTCATCTTCCAGCCATTCTGGTCAGAGTTATCGGTAGCAAGACCTGACCAGCATTTTTATGCACGTCCTTGAGCACACTTGTCATACAGACTACTTCATTATCTCTGGAGGCACCATTATACAGATTGATTCATCGCCTCAGGAGACACAACAATATGGAGGCACCTGTTTTCAAGTGGTGAACCTCAAAAATTATTTAAATCATGACAATTTAAGGTATATCACAATCTGATATTCCTTCACAAAACCATGATATTGTATCATTTCATAATAAAACTAATTTGATCTTCTCAACCTGCTACGACTCTTCTAGGGAAGTGGTTGTCCATACCAAATATGAGCCCAGGAATTTGAGGATGTGAAGCAGCAGAGGATGTGTCATCATCTTTCTTCTTCTTTTGTTTATTTTTGTGTGTGTGTTTGAGGTTGTTGTTGATGTTTATTGTAATATTCCTAAATGTTTTCAGCTTTTGTAAAAGGTAAATTTCCCCTTGGAACAATTAAAGTTCTATCTATCACTAAATCAACAGGCTGATTAAGAAGGCACTCTACACCCACTGGGATTAATAGCAAAGGACAAAATGAAGACAAAACTAAGGGCCATTAGGAACAATGCAGTACATCCTTTCTCTGACACAGTAACACCGAGGACTTCGAGCCAATAAATTATTCAGCAGAAGTGTGTCAAGAAACACTACTAGGGCTACTAGGCAATATATCTTTATAATGCCTCACTGTGACGTCTCTTTTAATCTTTAGCCAGGTCAGAAGTTTTCTTTCTCTTCAGTAATTTCTGGTGTGCATTTGAGGAGGGTTGTTGTTATTTATTTATTTATTGAGCTTTTGTAAAAAGTTACATTTCCACTTTGGGACAAGTAAAATGCCAACTGTCTATCTATATATCTATTGTATAGTGCCTTTCACATCTATCTATCTATCTATCTATCTATCTATCTATCTATCTATCTATCTATCTATCTATCTATCTATC
>JANRMT010062843.1:14434063-14461985 GCA_026402145.1 Polypterus bichir lapradei | reverse complement strand
ATCTATCTATCTATCTATCTATCTATCTATCTATCTATCTATCTATCGTATAAGAAAAACGTAATAAAGAAAATATGTGAAATCTTTTATATGGCTTGTGAATGAAGACATATAATGAATATGAAGTTCTCTGCAGGCTGCACCAGAAATAAACATAAAAATCTGTTTGAGTTTCCCACGCGCATTTTAGTTTTTCCTTAGTTTGACAGAGAATTTTCTAGTAACTGCTACAAGATTCTTTTTCTTTGTTTTCCATTACACAGCACATCAATGCAGCTATTTACAGAATAAAATGTTAATACTAAAATTTTCTGTAATCCATGTGACAGTGAGCTGAGTTGCGATAAGACATCATTATTATCAATCCCGCTTAGTCGAGAGGTGTGTCAGAGCTTATCCCAGCTAGTAGAGGGGACAAGGCAGGAAGAGATCCTGGACGGGGTCCCAGTCCATTGCAGGGTGAACACACACACCACACACAAGGGTCAATTCAGCATAGCCAGTCCACCTAACCTGTATATCTTTGGAATGAAGGTGGAAACCAGAGCACCTGGAGGAAACCCACACAGACAAGTGGAGATCATGTAAACCGTGTAAACCGCTGTGGTAAGACAGCTATCATTAAGTAAGTCTAAATAAATTTAAATATGCTAGTATCACATGTCTTGTGGTTAAAGCAGCCATGATTAAATGTCTCATTTCATCATATTTATTATTTATTTATTTATTTTTTTACATGATAGGTCGTCTGGGTAGATAAGTAAGTATGTTCATTCCTTCACCTCTGTATTTATCACATACTACATACATCATCTATGTTTTTAGAAGGTGCTATTGAGCCAAACTCAAATGTTGCCTTTCAGAATAAAAATAAGTAAAAAGAAAAAACTGTTCCTTTTCATTAGAGTTTTACTGGGTCGGAAAGCTCTACACCCTGGAGGGTGCATGGGAGTTTGCCCAACCAGTCTACATGTGTTTTGTGGACTTGGAAAAGGCGTTCATCTGTGTCCCTCGGGGAATCCTGTGGGGGGTACTCCGAGAATATGGGGTACCGGACCCCCGATAAGGGCTGTTCGGTCCCTGTACAACCGGTGTCAGAGCTTGGTCTGCATTGCCGGAAGTAAGTCGAACCCATTTCCGGTGAGAGTTGGACTCCACCAGGGCTGCCCTTTGTCACCAATTCTGTTTCTAACTTTTATGGACAGAATTTCTAGGCGCAGCCAGGGCATTGAGGGGGTCCGGTTTGGTGGACTCAGGATTGGGTCACTGCTTTTTGTAGATGATGTTGTCCTGTTTGCTTCATCAGGCCATGATCTTCAGCTCTCTCTGGATCAGTTCACAGCTGAGTGTGAAACATCTGGGATGGGAATCAACACCTCCAAATCCAAGACCAAGGTCCTCAGCCGGAAAAGGGTGGAGTGCCCTCTCAGGGTTGGGAGCAAGATCCTGCCCCAAGTGGAGGAGTTCAAGTATCTTGGGGTCTTGTACATGAGTGAGGAAAGAATGGAGTGGGTGATCGACAGGCAGATTGGTGCGGCGTCCGCAGTGATGCGGGCTCTGCATTGATCTGTCGTGGTGAAAAAGGAGCTGAGCCATAAGGCAAAGGTCTCAATTTACCAGTTGATCTATGTTCCTACCCTTACCTATGGTCATGAGCTATGGGTAGTGACCAAAAGAACGAGATCGTGAATACAAGTGGCTGAAATGAGTTTCCTCTGCAGGGTGTCTGGGCTTTCCCTTAAAGATAGGGTGAGAAGCTTAGTCATCCAGGAGGGGCTCAGAGTAGAGCCGCTGCTCCTCTACATCGAGAGGAGTGAGATGAGGTGGCTCAGGCATCTGATCAGGATGCCTCCTGAACGCCTCACTGGTGAGGTGTTTCGGGCACGTCTAACTGGGAGGAGGCACCAGGGAAGACCCAAGACACGCTGGAGGGACTATGTCTCCCGGCTGTACTGGAAGCGCCTCAGGATTTCCCCGGAAGTGCTAGAAGAAGTGGCTGGGGAGAGGGAAGTCTGGGCATCTCTGCTCAAGCTGCTGTCCCCGGGACCCGATCTCGGATAAGCGGAAGAGGATGGATGGATGGATGGAAAAGTATGTTCGGTACCACTATATCAATCAGATACTACATAATGTATGTTGGACGTGGGAGCTTATTACTGCATTATTCACATTTGGATTACTGCATTATTCACATTTGGATCTTGCATCATGCCTCAATGTATTTGTATAGAGCAAGCTTTGAACAAGTTGAATGTATTTTATGAGGGTACATTTGAAAATTCCATGGCAACCACAATGGATAGAAGATGATTCAATATGACTTGTTTGTGATGGCTTATGGGTAGTCGGAACACCCACAGCGCAGCACTCTGCCATTCGTCTAGTTGAAGTCAAGGCCAAATAAACATGGATGCTCTGCTTCAGGATTACACAATTGTTGAATACCACACCATAGTGAGATTTCTTTCACAAGCCTCTTTGCTGTTTAAATTCCTCAAACAATTTACCTAATTCTACATTATCTGCCCTTCCACCTCATATGGTATCATCTGCAACCTTAACCAGCTTATTCATTATATTCTTATACAGATCATTTATGCGTAATAAAAAGAGCAGCAGCCCCAGCACTGACCCTTGAGGACACCACTTTTAGCATCATCTAATTTTATCAAAGTTCCCTATGCTTCCTGTTTCTGAGCCAATTTTGTACCCAGTTATAGACCATGCCATGAATTCCAAACTTTGTTTAATTTGAATAGCAACCTTTCACATGGTGCTTAATTAAATGCCTTCTGAAAGAAAAGATAAGTAATATCGTATGCACCTCTATAACAGTATGCTTCATCATAGAATTCCAGCATATCAGTGAAACACAACCTTCCTTGTCGGAACCCATGTTGAGTATTTGCAAACACCCCTGCTCAGGACGTGTGCAGCTTGATCCTTCCCTTAATAATTGCTTATATTAATTTGCCTGTGATGCACGTTACTGGCTTATAATTGTACTGACTTTTTGTGTCCATGATTACGACAAACTGGTAAGCATTTCAATTTTGTGCCTAACTGTGTTAACATTATGAATGACACCTTGATGATGGCACCAGCTGTATTGCTCAATATAAAAGGCTTTCTATAAAAATAAATCAGCATCAATAACTTTATACAAGATTGTGGCAGAGATTAACATGATCATGCAGCTCTTCAATTTATTGGTTCACTCTGGAGAGACTGTTATCTGAATCTTGCTAATTGTGTCATACTTGCATACTGTAAGTGCACCGCGTTTCCTTCCTCCTTCGTTTCCAGCTTCTGTATGTTTAAAAAGGCTGTGCAATTTAAAAGGTAGGTGCCCTGCAAGTACACTGCCTTTCTAAAAATATATTCATGATCCTAATTAGATATGTCATCTACTTTATGCCAGTGACTCATAAAGGATAGGTTCGATTCATTTGAGCATACTGATCCTTTAGAAAGAGATGACAAAGGGGAAGACACCAGACAGCATAACATCTGAATAACAGAATGAACAGCGAGGCAAAAATAAACATCTCACAGAGGGCCCCGACAGTCCTCCTAATGACGAGCACCATGTGTCCTGAAGATTATTATGATAGCTGAGGTGCCAAATAGGCCCAATTAGGCAACCCCATATAGAGCTATTTGTTTGTATTTTATTTTACTGCTGTTTTGTATCCCTGTATATGGGGTATTAAAAGGGTGGGCCCCTGTCATAGTCGTGTACTCAGTAAGTACAACAACCACCTTTTTATTTGTATAACATGTTTTCATGCAAAGGATGCCATTAAAAGTGCTTTACAAGAAACCAAAGGAAAAACCTTCAAGAAAAGAAAAATAAATAAAAAATTGGTAAGAAGAGGAATTAATAACTTAAAATAGTCAAGAAAAAATCCATACACACTTATATATCATAGATTACGAGTAAAAGATACAGCCAGTTCTTATTTATAAATTTCTTTTCAAGTCTTTAAGGATAAGTCCAATGCTATGGTTAGACGGCCAAGGAGGGCGAAAAGAATAAAAAAAAGCATCCAGGGCAACTATTCAGAGGAAAAAACAAAATCTGCAGGTGCCCAAGGCCAAAATACCACCCAGCTGCCACTAGACAGGCTATCTAACATAAATGCTCTTTAGTTGTTTCTTATTGTTATTTCAGTTTCGTTCTTAAAGGTGTATTTCTTAGGTAGCCCTGTTAAGAGTGTGTTACATTAATCTAGTCGACTAAAAACAAAACCATGAATTAATTTCTCAGCATCTAGCAATTTTTTAAGAGGCCTCACTTTAGCAATGCTTCTTAAATAAAATAATAATGTAGTCCTTGTAATGTGGTCAATGTGCAGTTTAAGTTCAGGTCAGAGTCCATGACTACACTTATATTCTCTACTTCTTTTCATGCTAATGGATCAAGTTTATCCATCCATCCATTATCCAACCCGCTATATCCAAACTGCAGGGTCACGGGGGTCTGCTGGAGCCAATTCCAGCCAACACAGGGCACAAGACAGGAAATAAACCCCGGGCAAGGCGCCAGCCCACTGCAGTGGATCAAGTTTATTCCTTCATTATTTCCATTTTTGCCGTACACTAAGATTTTAGCTTTTTTTCGGAAGCTTGCTGCTCATTTAGAAACATAAGACAAGCATTGGGTCATGGATCCAGAGATTTCATGTGGTTTAACTGTATTTTCATTAAATTGTGTAGATAATAGTAGAAGAAGCAATGAAAAGGGTGAATCTTAATAATATGTAAGCAGTTAAGCCATTGACCCATCCACTCATCCATCCTCACACCAACTTATATAATTTAGGATTTAGAAGTGAGCTGATGACAATACCTCAAGCTTAAGACAAAAGGCTGTTAGTAGTAATAGTAGTATTGTCATGTGTACACAGTACAGTGAAATTCTTATTTTCACGTCCGACCAACATGCAACACGTCACCACTCTCCGGCATTATGAAAATCAATACGCATTAAAGATGTTAAATTATTTTAATTAACAGAAAATACAAATCAGTACTCTGATGTTCTCTGTAATCCTGTTACCACATTAGTACTCTAAAAGTTTATTTATGGAGACCGATTTATATATAATGAACCACTTCAGAATACAGCAAACAGAAGTAATGCTGGATCCACTTCAGGCCCCATTGTATTTCTCTTAACCCAGTGACCCCGGAAAATTCCTTCTACAACTGTCCACTAGTGGTATTTTCTTATTCATAATGTCACCTTGGGTCCTTTCCCTGCTGAGTTCATGAAACATTTTCCCTCTGCCCTCTTCAAGTCTGGCAGCTTGTTACAAATGTGAAAAACACCTAGATCAGCTTTAGATTTACTATTACAATGACTACTGGCAAAAACTGAAGTAGCCATTATAAGGTACTGCATAAACCTTAAGTGTGATATTAAGTGTTTCCAGCCTATTGCAGGGCACATACTCCATGCTCCAATTAAACTAACACGCCCGTCTCTAGTACATTGAAATTCTTTGGAGAAAAACTTATATTGAGCCCACATAAATAGTGCTAGATTTAAACCCAGGGCTTTGGAAGATTACCTGTATATCTGCTTTAGCACCGGGATATACAAAGCAATGTGTACGCTTGCAGTCGCTGCTGCTACACAAGCAGTGTACTGTCTATACTAGTTTGCATACTTTATGTAAATTTGGAGGATTCCACCAGGTGGCAGTGCAAGACATCATCACAGTGAGAAAACAATGTCCAGGTTCACTGTGTTGTAAGTTGAAGGAAGAAAGATGTTGAAGATAAAAATTCTGTGCATTCTGACTCTGTTGAGAAGGTGCAAAACAAGACGGCAACAGTGACACAGAAGATGGTATGTGAGACCTTTAAATGTATTGTGTCATTACGAGGGGGAATATGCAATGCTTGTATTGCCTCTGTGAGCAATGGATAAAGAAAACAGATACTTTTGTATGTCAGAATTTAAGTTTGATGATTTTCTTCCCCGCATCGAACCATTTATCAAACATTGAAGCACGCACATTGATCCTGTTGGAGTTGCAATGTGGCTTGCTGTCACACTACGTTATCTTACAACGGTCGAATCCCCACTTCTTTTCTCTGACATTTTCCACTTTGCACGGACATAGTTGTCTCAATTTTGCCTACATTTTGCCCTGCACATTTCCACATACACTTTCAAAGAGTTGACGATTTGGTGCCAGCTGTTCTGACAGGCATGTCTGTCACTATGGAGGTGTTGATAGTAAACAACAATGGTGATGTCATGTACCGAAATGTGAACACACATGCCACTCAAATTTTTGCTGGTGCTACAACTTTCGCATGTGTAATTTCTGACGACATGTCCAGCGGACATGTTGACATGTCAACAGAGCACTGGGAAGGTGTGGTAGCCATGATACGTTCACGCAAGCATTCTGAGTGTCAAGTATAAACCCAGCCTAAGACTGTGGTGGGGCTGAATTTTCAAGGTGACCACTCAATATATTGTAATGGAAATGCCAGCCATGTTGTGGCAAGACTGACAAAGGGATCACTTGAAGTGAAAATAGCATCTGGGGGATGGTGAACAGCATCTTTATGCTGACATGTGAGGAATTACCAGGTCTTCTGAGTGGGATTTGGATTGACACTTAAAGAATGGACAATATGTCTTCTACATGCTCATCTTTGACTGGGGATGCCATTGTTGTATATTCATGACTAATCTGATGCCATGCTCTGCATTCCTGTTGTAACAATTTGATTAAGCGGTGTCACTGTTCTTAAGTTTAGCCACCACATTTTAGAGACAGATAATGTACAATACCTGCCTTATGACATACCTACTGTAAAAAGTCAACAAACAATGATAAAGCTTTGGGAGTTCTGTCCCCATATACTGTCAAGAGAGTACGGTCAGTCAGATTGTGATACAACATACATAACAGGCAAATGAGGGTTGACAGGCAGACAATTTATGAAGTGGAAACGGAAGTGAACAGATGAAATGCTGGGAAGAAATCGTGGTGGTGGATGGGAGAAATTACGCCATCAGTAAGGGACCAGAGGGAAGGAAGGAACCTGGAAGTGGCTGATTTTTTTAGGCATCCGGGTAAACTCTCAGCAGTGGTGCTTCGTTTTTTCTGAGGAAATAAAGAGAGGTTAGTACCCCGCCGTTGTCCCCTGGTATGACATGTCGTGGTGCGCATCGGCTCCTTAAGCTGCTCCCTATGCTCTCGTCGTGACACTACATATAATCTCAACTCAAGATCCACCTTACAGATCTTTTGCTAAGCACTTTTTGTGATAAAATAATTAAAAGGACAAACATTCAGTGCCATCTAATGTCAGAAATAGCCATTAGTCAATAGCCATCTATCTGACCATCCATTAATCCAGTTTAGTATTAGAGGTGCAAGGAATTATACCGCCAGCAGTAACAATGAGAATTAAATCAATATGATCCACCTTGTTTTAATAGAAATTTAAAAGTTTGAAAGTATTTGTTTTATAAGATGCATACTTGACTAGCAAATTACACTTTTGACCTGTATAGCTATGGCCTTCCATTTAAATTTTTGTTTTGTTAACTTCATCCTGTTGTTTCTTGTAAGGTCTAATGGTCATTCAGTTCTAAAGAAATTGTAAAAATTATGTTGATTCACTTGAATCTTTATCTCAAATAAAATTAAGTAAGAGGAAAAATGAAAAATTCAAGTGGCCTACCCAGAGAAATGCCATACAGCTTAGAACAAAGCTTATCAAAGCCTGCACGCGTAAAATTTCAGGAGTAGAAATCTGGCTGTGAGCCTGTCAGAGTTCAGCCATCCATAAATTAATTTACTTATTTCAATTAACTTTTGTAATAATTTTCTCATCCTAGTTTCTGGATCCCTGGGTGATATTTCTTTAAATATAGAAGACTTTGATCAGATCCATATCAGTGATGCAAATGGTGTCTTAAGAGAGGGTCAGAATAAAATCTCAGAGAATATTTTTGTGACACAGTGGCACAGCACTCCTCGTCTCTGTCCCTCTCTCTATTTCATATATCCCCTGTTTTGCTTTGGTTTAAAAAGTCTTAGTAAATTCCCATCTTTAAATATCTTATTGAAACTGCTGCATTTCATTAACTTACAGATTTGAATTTCAAATAGAGCTTTGGAAACTAAATCCTTATTAGTTGAGAGTGAAAGTAAGCCTTGTGCTTGAATTTTGTAAATTGTCAGTATAAAATAATACACATTGTGTGTGCTTGTGTGTAGAAATAGAGTGCCTCCTGCTGGGCACTGGAACCACGAATGGAAATATTCTAAAAAACGCTGATATATCAATCAATAATTCAAAAAAATTAAAATAAATACAAAATTTACATAAAATGCACAGTCAGAAAATGTCCCTTTTTTCCATACAACCCCCATATTTTCTTGTCGCTCAATTCATGACTCTTGACTAAAAGGGCACTCATTTGTACCAATCCCCAGATCAGATGGCTGAAAGGACAGGAAACAAAAAAAACACAAAATCTGCAGGGCCTCCAAGGCCAAACAATCAACCAGCCTCCCAACAGGGCGTTCTACCTAACATAAATATTATTAAGTCATTCCTCATTGTTCCCTGGCTTTGTTCCAGAGGATCTGACACAGTGGGTCTCGTAGACAGCTGGGCAGCTACCTTCATTCGAGCATCACAGGTGGCTGCAAGGGGCCTCAATTGGGAGGTGGCAGCACTAAACACCACCACAGAAGGTCTGGCAAAGAAAGCAGAGAATAGTAGAGATTATTAAACACTGCAAAGTCCTGAAGAGTTTTAATCATTCTCTGCACTGTGATGCAAATAAGACAGTTTCCACAAAGAAAAAGAGTTGGGCACCGTCCTCGTATAATGTCCAAAGGACAAAGAATGAAAAAAGGCAAAAATAAACGATCAAAATACTTTTACAGCAGTGGATAAGTGAACATGACAAAGATGGTGTTTATATACAGTAACAAAATGGCGGGTGGAAAGGACGTCGTGACTGGCAGACGGAAGTGACATCATCAGAGGGAGCCGGAAGTGATGTAATACTGGAAGTGACATCTTCTTCGAGAGACCGGAAGTGACATCATTGCAGTGTAACCGGAAGTGACATCATTGTGATGGTGCCGGAAGTGACATAGTCAGAGTAAGCCAGATGCAGAAGTGATGATCAGTGGCAATCTTGGTAACCCGGAAGTATGGAAGGTTGGTTATTTTTCTTCTTTTTGTCTGACATAAAAGAGAGAGAGAGACAGTCTCTTGGTCTGGAATCCCTACAGATTTTATTTTTTTTCTCCAGCCTCTGGAGTTTTTTTTTTGTTTTTTCTGTCCACCCTGGCCATCGAACCTTACTTATTCTATGTTAATTAATGTTGACTTATTTTTATTTTTTATTGTGTCTTATATTTTTCTATTCTTCATTTTGTAAAGCACTTTGAGCTACATTTTTTTGTATGAAAATGTGCTATATAAATAAACGTTGTTGTTATTAGTGCCACAAATCAACCCCTTGTCTCGCGATATTTCACTCACCTCAGGGCTTGTTGACTGCCTCCTAAGCACACGTGTGTGACAGCATACATGGTCTATTAGTAGCATAGTAAAAAATATAGCCGTGGAGAAGCCAAAGTTAAAAAGTGGATTTTTAGGAGATTTTTTAAAATGATCCATGATGCTAGCCTGGTGTATGTCTGACGGTAAAGTATTCCAGAATTTTGGTGCATAACAGCAAAAGGCTGCCCCACCACTTCACTTATTCCTAGCAGACTGCTATTGGAAGATCTGCGGTTACAAATTGGAATATAAATGCTTACAAGAAACTCCACAAACTCGATGCATCATTACTGGGCCAGAAGTCACCCAGAAGGAGGACCAAGAGCAGGGATGTCAGGGTGGGGTTCAACCCACAAAATACACAGAAAAGTAGCACAATATTTAAAATGACAGTATTGTATTTCATTTATAAATTATAAATAAATCTTAAAAGAAAACATACTGTATATCAATGAAAAATAATACTTCAAAATTAATAAAAACAGCCATAAGCTAGAAGATAAACTCAAGCCAGGAAAAAAAAATCCCTGGCTATAACACAACAGACACACACTGGGGTTTTTACTTTGCATGGACAGAAATAAGGTTACCAGTACCTAGAACATAGTTTTTAAAACTGAATCGCAACCCTAAATGGTTCAATGGAGAATGGTTGCCTAACCTTTGCGAGGTGTCTTGCGATGGGTCGCTGCATGCAGTTTTACAAATAGATATTGCTCTGTCGCGACTGTCGGCAGTGATTCATGGAGGGAGCCCCCTCGCACCCTCACTATGACTGTAGGCAATTATTCTTCAAGGAGTAATCCAATCTGATGGTTGTCATGGACTGGGTCTCAAAGAGCAAGATTGGGTCATGAGAAAGAAAAAGTTAAGAAATACCCCCTCTGGGTGGGTGTGGTAATGACAGCTCAGGACTGTCAAAAGTTTTGGGGCACCAACCGGGTCATTCTTTTTATTTGTGAGGAGATACAGAAATAAAGAAAAAAAAAGAACTGAAACAGCACTTACTAGCAGGAATGTACAGTAAATCAAAGATTGGATGAAGTTTTGTCTGTCTTTAACAGAGCTCTGACTCACAGGTTACTCTGCCCAAAAGTGATGCCCAGAGTATTATGGACAGAATGGTTGGGGCTGAACGCCTTCATCAAGTGCCTTCTTGGCACTGTGGGGAAAGATGAAAATGACTGCTAACAGCAGTGCCCCCTCTCACCTCGGAGGGTTATTACATACCTTGACTGAGCCTGTGAGGAGGTCCTCTGATGCGCATGTGTGACACCACCTAAATGGAACTCATGGGAGCTATCCTGGTTTCTGTCCATTTTATTTACTATCTATCTATTAAACTTACTAAGGCATAATTTTAAAATTGGTAGGTGGTGAATATGGTGAATACTTGAAAGGGGTGCCATTTTTTTCTGTTAACTTTTCTGCTTGACTTCTGCAGGTTACTTGATTTTAATCTCAGTTCTTTGTGTGGAGTTTGCATGTTCTCACTGTGTCTGCATGGATTTTCTCCTGGCTGTTCATTTATCAACCTAAAGACAGTTTTGATTGCTGTCTTCACATTGCAAAACTAAGTGTGTGTTTGTATGAATATAGTGTGGCATCCTGGCTTGCTGACATCCTTTGAGGATATGCAAAGTTGTTTTTCCATTTCTATCTTTTGGTTGAGTCACTGCGAGAGAAGAACTTGCTGCTGCTCCGCTTTAACTCTGAAAAGGACAAAAAGGATGGACAGATGGAGAAAGATATCGATCTGATTAAAGGAGGTGTGCTAGGAAAACAGACTGGGCACAAGTCAAGTTAGTTAAGTGAAGAAAATCAAAATGGCATTATATTATTAGGTAAGTGCAGTTTTGAAGAGGATTTCAGTCATCAAGAATGCAATCAGTATGTGGTTCTGAACATCATCCAGATGATGATACTGTATACTCTGTAGACAAGTCAGATTTAAAAAAGTCTACATTTCACTATTACTCACTAACAAAGAGAGATTTTTTAAACAAACCTAATTCCCTGTTTTTACAAGTAAATACCATATATATTTTATTTCCATTATGTAAAATTGCACTGAAAAATGAAGTATGCGTCTCTTACCTTTGAATTGAAATGCACTCATATTCTCTAATCATTTCAAAATAAGTTCAAGCTACTTCTAAAAATGTGTAGACTAGTCAGTCACAGATGTCTGTGTCAACCCTTCATATTTCTAATGCAAAATAACAAAGCAAGAAGTTGGAGAGGCACGTTTCATTAATATATTTGCTTCTAGACCACTGAAGGGTCGTGCCTTTTCTGAAGCTTTCTTTCACAGCGATCTGCAGGCAGTGTGCTATTTATGGCTGGGACAACAAAACTAAAGCCTACCGCACAAAGCCGGCAGCTCATACAAGTGAATGCTGGGTTTCATTGTGAAGCTGCCTGTTCTGAAAGGTTTTGCTTAAATCCATCCATACATTTTCTAAACCTGCTATATCCTGAGTTGGGCTTCAGGGAAGCCGGAGTGCATATCCCCTAATGAAGCCCACACAGACCCAGGGAGACCATGCAAATAAAGAGTAATTGATTGATCTCAGTCACTACATGTATTAACTTGGGCTTATAAATAGAGAAGATAATAAAAAGCAGATGGGTTTCTTTAGTAATGATTTGTGAAAGAAACTGCGATGAGAATTTAGTGTTTTAGACTGTACTTTCAGATAGCTTGGCCCTGAGCAGATCATGTAATCTTTAAACTTTGTAACTCAATAAACTATAAAGGTGTGCATGGAACCTGAAAGAAGAAAAAAAATGCTGGGTGATGTGTGTAAATTGAAGGGCTATTCTTTAAATTTGTTGTCATTTTAGCACCACCATGGACAAACAGAATAGGCAGTTTTGCCTGGGTATGGTTTGGGTGATGCACAAGTATTGGGCCTGGAAAGGCTGAGGCCCAACCAATTTACTCAATTACCCATGTGATTTTGTAGAGTTTTTTTTTTCTTGTTTTGTTTATTAAAAATGGCTGTGTGATACAGTATGTGCTGCTGATGTGTTAGAGGAAATTCAATCTAATGCACAGGTGCATAAAAGATGTAATGATTTGAAGAGTAGTCTGCAGGTGGTGAGTGTGATCTCTGCCTGTAGTGTTACTACATAGCACACAAAAGGCCAGATTTGCCCTCTTTATAGGTTTGGGCCCACTGGATAGGCCTCACCCTAGGCAGCATAGCCTAGACCTGGGCCTAGAGGGATACCAATGTCATTCGTCTCCCTTTCTCAGGCTAAGTGGTGAGAGATGTGGAGGCAATGATGACCTTAGAGCCCTGAAGATTAACTGTGCTGTCCTAGATCTCTGACCCTAGCATCTGGTTGTCTGTTGCATATCATTGACACACAAACCTGTATTTGAGATATCTAACCCTGCTTAGCCCTGCATTGAAACCCCTAAGGTGACAACCCCCCATCAGAACCTCTGAGACCAGAAAAACATAAGAATCTAGACCAAATTGATATTTTAAATGGTTTATCCTATCAAATAAAGCACAAAAATTAAATGTAAAAATAATAGATTGATTGCAAATTATAAATCCTAATAATATTGTATATTCTTAAAGCAGTCGGCAATTATGTCACAGGTTTAGACGTTTCCCTCTATCTTCAAGACAATTCTCTGTTTTTGCAAATCACCCATTTATATTTAAGATTTCTGCACACAAATTAACTTCTCAGTTATTTTTTGTCCCATCAGGGACTTTTCCTTCTGATTTGGTGCAATACTTCTTTTGAAATGAGCAGTTACTTTTCATATCAATAACAGATATTTAAAATATATTTTTCTTTGTATAGGTAATATTTTCTTCTATTTTCCCTTATGCTTAATTCTTCATATTATTTAAACATATTGTTTTGAGTAAATATTCCATTCGATATTTTCAAGTGTGACAGCTCAAAAGATATTTGACAAAGGATTAAAAATACAAAGGACAGCTCTAAAGGTTAATTCACTGCACAGTACTGCACAAACTGTGCAGTACTAGTTGACATTGTAACCCTCATGCTCTCTTTATTATTCAATATTTAAATATTCCAAACTAGCTGTGACATATAGGGGGCGCTGTCATCCCCTTGAACCCTCGGACCAGATGCCAGACACCAGATAAAAGTCCAAATAATTAATTTATTTGTACAATAAAGTGCACAAAGCACCCTCCACTCCACAATACGCATAAATAATCACAATAATCACAATAATCACAATCCTCCAACTCCCAGACGAATTGTCACCCTTCCTCCCAACTCAGCCCAAATCGCTGGGGTTTCCCATAATCCTTTATAGTCCTTGACCCGGAAGTGCTTCTGATCCCCCAGTCCATGTGATTTTCCAGCACTTCCGGGTCAGGTGAAAACTCCTCTTTTTTTCTTCAGCCCGGAAGTACTTTATTTCTTCCGTCCTTGTAACTGTGACGTACTTCTGGGCTGTACGGAACATACGAGTCCTTGAGCCTTCCTGCAGCATCCTCTGGTGGCCCCTACGGTATCCAGCAGGGCTGTGAAGGAAAACTCCAAGGTCCATGATGCCCTGCTGGAATTCGGGGCATCTCCATGTTGTAGGGAGGGCTCCACCTGGCGGCTTGGGGGTATTGGCCGGGATAAACTGCCGGTCATTGTCCACATAACAGAAATGTTTTCACAAGCCATTTTCAGTATTTTTATTCTCTGGAGTCTCTCCAGTTCATTTCTGTCCAGAATCGTTTTTTATGCCAACATTTCACTAATGGTCAGGGTGGTCTGGTTTCTCAACACTAGTCCCAAACTCAAGTGGCAGGCTTCCCATCTACACAGGCCACAAAGATAAGATTAAGCCTTCAAAAGTTGCCTAAAAAGGTAAACTTAATGACAAACAAATCCAATAATCCATAAAATATTAAACAGTACCTTTAAAACAAAGAGAGGGTTAAAGCCAGAATATCCAAAATCAAGCAAAGCAAAACTCATTAACAGGAGTGAAAACTAAGATGCAATGTTGAAGTTCCAGTGTAACGAGCTGGGGCAGTAGTTTGGTGGCCCTGCCTGCTTTGCAGATGGGTGTAGATAAACAAAATATGAAAATTAACATGGCACAAAAATATAAATACATTAATAATTTCAATTTCAATGAATGAGATGAATGTCAATTTCATCTGTGATGGAGGATTGCAGGAATCATTGGATTGGCTGGCCCAGCGCTGAGCCAAGTGTGGAATGGCCAATAGAGGGAGGCAGCTTGATGGCTAAGGTCTCCAGGACTCTGAACATCAAACTCAAATTGTATTATGTGATATCATCTACTGTTTAATTCTGCTCTGTACTTCTAATATTTCTATTGCATTTTTTTATTGTATTACTTGTGTTCTGTTCTGTGTATTGTATTGTATTTACCCCCTTTTTGTGACACCCACTGGTCGCCCAACCTACCTGAAAAAGGGGTCTCTCTTTGAACTGCCTTTACTAAGGTTTATTCCATTTTTTCCCTACAAGGGTTTGACAGTTTTTTCTTGTCTTCTTAGAGGGTCAAGGCTGGGGGGCTGTCAAAAGGCAGGGCCTGTTATAGCCCATTGCAGCACTTCTTGTGTGATTTTCAGCTATATAAAAATAAATGGTATTGTATTGTATAATAAACATCATAATGTAACGAGTTCAATAAAGACCAAACGAAACAAAAACAGAATTAACAACTAAATAATCTTCAAAGAAAAAGCAAAAATTTTAAAACATAGAAAATGTTTCTACATAATGTAGAAAATGTGTAACAATGGTGCAGAAAATAACAAGTGTACATTTAGGAATTAATAGTGGAGTTCTTTTTGAGAAAGTAATTAAACTCTGTTAGTTGGGTAACATTTTGAGTGCAAGCAGAGCCGAGTGTGGGCACAAAAGTACAGTAATTGTGTAGTGATAGGTTAGTTAGTCAGTCATTTTCTATCCAGCTTAGTCCTAAACAGGGTGATGGGGGTCTCCTGGAGCCTGTCCCAGCTAGCATAGATTTCAAGGCAGCAACAAATCCTGTCCATTGCAGGGCAAACACACACACACACACACACACGTACACCTACCACCCACACACTACGGCCAATTTAGCATTGCCAGTTTGTCTTACCTGCATGTCTTTGGACTGTGTGTGGTAGGAAACTGAAGTGCATGGAAATAATTCTTCTTTAATTGAAATATCAATTCATTATGGGCCGACCTCTTCCTAACCATTATTAGAAAATCAAATTGACTTTAAACCTTACCTATCACAATTAGTTATTCAGAACATCTGAAGTTAACAGGAGGCTAATAAGTGCTAATATTGCTGAATTCTCCACCTACAGTATTCAGGTATGTCATGTTGGAGAAATAGAAGAATATAGGCTAGGTAAGAGTAATGATGTCTTGATGTTTAATTGGCACCTGTTCTGCATGGTTGAAATTATACAAAAGAAAAGGAAGGACCAGGGGCCTCATGTATAAACGGTGCGTACGCACAGAAATGTTGCGTAAGAACGTTTCCACGTTCAAATCACGATGTATAAAACCTACACTTGGCGTAAAGCCACTCACTTTTCCACGGTACCTCATACCCAGTGGTACGCAAGTTCTCCGCTCGGTTTTGCAGACTGGCGGCACCCAGCGTCAAAGCAGTGCTACTGTTCCTGTGTGGTTACCCTTTATTTCTTAGAACCACATTCCTGACACGACTTTATAAATACGCTGAAACTAACCACATATTGTTTATTAGTGTAATGCATCTGATTGTAATTAACCTGTAACAATATAATGGTCCTGTATCTGAGTGGGGAATCACGGCAGCAGCTGATCGGAAAGAGAGTTATCGGTATACAGCATCAAGCCCACTCTGCCTCAGCCACGGCAAAACATTTCAAAGCGTTTCCTGTACGGACCTCGCGGTTCAGACACAGTTTCATCCCAAGAACTATAAATGCACTCAATTAATTACTCCTAGTAGAACTGTTTGTACTTATAAGTACAATTACCCCACTGTAAACTTGCACTGCAGCTATAATATTGCACAACCTGCGCCACTTTATAAAGCACGTATTTACATATGATGACGATATCATTTTTAAGATGAAATGCAGCAAAATATGTTGATTATATTATACAGATACAACTTTAACTTCATTTAAATAATCTGTATTGTTAATAATTAAACATGTGAGGACACGGTGCCGCAGCACTAGCTAGTTCACGGATTGTTCCTACTTTGCGCTGTATATTTGCTGAGGATGGTGCAACACTGGAAGGACAGACGGATAGAATAATTAAACACGTACTATGAAGATATTTCAATGTTCCTTAAAAGTTCTGTAGAATCGTCGTTGTAAGCTTACAGATGGCTTAACGTCTATTACAGAGCTGATTGTGTGGCGATTGGGTATTTGGAGAAAGAAAAGTAAGCACAGGAATTGGAGGATAGTATGTTTGAAAGAGACAGTACTGCTACAGTAATTTCATCGAAGGTCGCACACAATCACGCACTGTGTTTCCCTGTTTAATAACATGCTTTAACTCTTATCATCATGAAAAAGATATCACGTATACATCTCAGTATTTTAACTATTCAGAGAGCTGTAATATCACGAATGTAATGGATTCTGTGTCCTGTCGGAGAAAGAGAAAGAACGGAAAACACGTAGTGATTCACACACATAGAGCACATTGAAGATCAAATACAAAACAAAGCATTTAACAGACAACTTTAGTTACGATGGGATTTGAGAAACTAGTAAATTAAACGATTTTAAGATGAAGTTTATGTTCTACTTTAATGACAAAATGAACTATGTGATTAAAGTGGATACAGTAATCCCTCGCTATATCGCGCTTTGACTTTCGCGGCTTCACTCTATCGGGGATTTTAAATGTAAGCATATCTAAATATATATCACGGATTTTTCGCTGGTTCGCGGATTTCTGTGGACAATGGGTCTTTTAATTTATGGTACATGCTTCCTCGGTTTGTTTGCCCAGTTGATTTCATACAAGAGACGCTATTGGTGGATGGCTTAGAAGCTACCCAATCAGAGCACATATTACGTATTAACTAAAACTCCTCAATGATATAAGATATGCTTCCCGCGCGGTGCTTCATTGTTTGCTTTTTCTCTGCGCCTGACGGAGGGGGTGTGAGCAGAGGGGATGTTTGCACAGAGGCTGTTTGCCTAGAGGATACGGATGCTCCTCTACAAAATGCTGCTTTATTGCGGTGCTTCGGCATACTTAAAAGCACATATTGATTTTTTGATTGCTTGCTTTTATCTCACTCTCTCTCTCCGACATTCTCTGCTCCTGACGGCGCTCCTTTGAAGAGAAGATATGTTTGCATTCTTTTAATTGTGAGAAAGAACTGCCATCTCTGTCTTGTCATGGAGCACAGTTTAAACTTTTGACTAAAGGGTGTTATTTCATGTCTAGATGGTTCTAATAATGTTAACAGTGTGGGAGAGTTTATAAGGGCTTAAAATATATAAAAATAACCATACAAACATATGGTTTCTACTTCACAGATTTTCATCTATCGCGGGGGGTTCTGGAACGCATTCCCCGCGATCGAGGAAGGATTACTGTATTTCGAGATTGAAGTTAACATTTCATGCTTTTTTCCTACTCTGTGGCATTTTTTCTCACTGTACCCTAATAAGCTTCCATATGGCACTCAGACAGTGGGCTACGTCTCACCTTTTCACGGCGACTTTGATATGTGACAATTTCTTTTTTATGTCGGGCACTGTGCGACTTTGTGAACTTGAGCTTGTTTCTCCAACATGCTATGTCACTCGATCAACTTCCTTTTGTTGATTACTAGCAAAATACCCGCGCTTTGCAGCGGAGAAGTAGTGTGTTAAAGAAGTTATGAAAAAGAAAACATTTTAAAAATAACGTAACATGATTGTCAATGTAATTATTTTGTGACTGTTATGAGTGTTGCTGCCATCAAGGATTTGATTATCATTATTTCTCTTAATCAGGTTTGTATTTGGAGGATGTGTTGTGTTCAAGTTACATTCCGTGTTTGTCAACCGTTGTAAAGATAACAGGTTTCATTCATCGAAGTGTTCACTACCCAAATCGGCACTCGTGAATCTAAGATGTTTAACAGGCATTCCCAGTATTAAGTTGTGGATTTGCCTGAGAATATTTAGTGGCAGTGTGTCTATGAACTTAATTTAAACTTAAGCTTTACACCTTGCTTTCCTATTGATATGTCTACAAAGGCTTGTTCAGCTTCAGAGGGTTGCTCCTTTCTTACTGCATCAATAAACAGCTCGTCTTCCTCTTTATCTGACACATCACACACTGCATGCATGGGTTTACCTTTCCCAGTCCTGCAAACTTTAGCGAAGTGGTTCAATTTACCACATTTTTTACACTGTCTTCCTTTAGCTGGACATTGACTTTTTCCACCATGTGCTTTGTTTCTGCAGTAGCTGCACTTATGAATATGCTTGCATGCGTCACTCGCTTCATATTCTTTTGCTGCCTTGTCAATTGTGTAATGCATTTTTTGTTCAGCGCTCTTTGGAGCTCTTGCTTGTTGTCTGTGTAATGCGTTCACAGTCAGTTCACTTGAGCCGCTCGGAGTACATGCTTCGAAGGTTCTGAGCTGTGCTTGTGCTATGTCGTGCGATCTTGCGATGGCCACGGCTTTAATTAATGTTAGCTCAGACCCGGCACTTAAAAGTTTCTCTCGCACTTTTGCTGAGTTAGTGCCAAACACTATTCTATCCCTGACCATCTCATCTTCGTTTGTATAAGCACAGTCCCTCACCAGCAATTTTAACTCCATTACAAAGTGATTAAAAGTCTCGTTTATACCCTGCGTCTTCTCATTAAACTTGTATCTCGCGAATATTGTATTCGTCTTAGGCATGACAAACGTCTCAAAACGGTCATAATAAGTTTTCAGTACCTTGGCTTCCTCCTGGGTGAGAGTCCATGTGTTAAAAATGTCTCTTCCTTTTTCCCCAGTCCACAGGAGCAGGTAGCTGCATTTCTCACTCTCGTCTTTGCCTTTTAGCGGGCCAGAAAACATCAGCTCCACGTGCTGTCGGAACTTTTTCCATTTTAACAGGCATTCCCGGTATTAACTTTTTGATTTGCCTGCGAATATGTGTCTACTGGATTGCTGCTGACAGACGGCCTTATATGGGCAGGCACTCAATTACGTGGGAGGCGTGGGTATGGGGGACGCAATATAGGTAGGCAGCCAACTACATGGGAGGCGTAGTGATGGGGGACGCAACTCCGCCTCACACGGCAATCGAGTTGCAGTCTATGGCTGTATATATGTTCGTAAGTAGGATTCAGTTATGACCATTACGTGTAGAATTTCGAAATGAAACCTGCCCAACTTTTGTAAGTAAGCTGTAAGGAATGAGCCTGCCAAATTTCAGCCTTCTACCTACACGGAAAGTTGGAGAATTCGTGATGAGTGAGTCACTGAGTCAGTCAGTGAGTCAGTCAGTCAGTGAGGGCTTTGCCTTTTATTAGTATAGATACCACCGTATAAACCAACAAATAGTACATTTTTCTTTGCCTCCACTTGGTATTCACAGAAATTCTTATATTTTCCCTCTTGCTTTTGCCATTGCCTTTTCACAGAATGGTGAGCTTAAGGTCTATTTATATTGATTTGCATATTCAAAGAGGTGTAATTCTGGGAGGAGACGGGGCGGGACAGAAGACGTGTACGCATGCACGTGCGTTAATTTTCACACTGATCAGGATTTACGGAGCGGAAGAACACGGAAGTTGGAGTACGCACAGATTCCTGCATCTGTAATTTTCTGTGCATAAGCACATTTCGGCTTTTGTGCTTACATTATGTTATAGTGCGAATTCTATACACGGCGTTATGCATGAGGCCCCAGGAGATGGGAAGTACTTGATGGTCTATTCTAAAGGATCAATCCTACAAAAAACTACCAAAGCCAAACTCTTTATAGAGAGAATGCAAAGTCCTGACTCCCTAAGAAGACTTATTTGTACTTTGAGCCTCACCCTGTTCTGAAATCCTAGAGCTGCTATTGGTCTGTGTGAAATTTAAATATATCTTAATATGTGCAATATATAAAAAAATATTCTTTCATTGGTAACACTTTAGTTTAGATACTGCAAAATCCATCTATTACTCATTTACTCTTAATGTAACAAGGCCTTAACAAAGGGTCTTATGGTCTTCATATCACTTATAAAAGCTCAGGATTTACAGGTCTTATACTAAACATGTCATATCAAGAGAAGTGGGTCTCAGTTAGGCGACCTCCGATCACTCCAAAGTGAAGTTGTGTAGTAGGTCGCAATACAGAGATGAATGAACACTTTACTGAGGCTTTGTAAGTGTTACGAAGACCCAAAGAAGTTTATGCTATGGTCTTGTTACAGAATAGTAAATAAGAAATAGATGCAGTACTTAAACTAAAGTGTTACAATTTTCTTATTTTATAAACCAAGGTATTTCCATTCACTGTCATGGGTTGCTAACAAATTTCCAAGAATCACTGATGGCTTGCCAGTCCATTACAGAGTGTTGCAGAAAAGGATTTGCTCCCGTGATGTTTCCCTGTTATAGAAAATTTTTAATAGGGAATGTTTTCAAATTATTATTAGTATTGCTGTTGTTGTTAATAACAATAATAATATTAATAATAATAATAATAATAGTACTTTTTTTTATAAGTGCCTTTCATTTCACTCAAGGACACTGCATGTAAATTAGTTAAAACAAAAACACAAAAAAAGAAAGAAATAAAACAATCAAAATTAAATAATAAAAAAAACAGAAAAATAAGTCAAAATTACAATAAAATACAATCAACACATGAAAGCTTCTTTAATAAGATACATCTTTAAATTATTTTTAATAACAGCTGTTGAAGGTACAAAAGGTAGAATTCCACAACCTGGGAGCTGCAGTACGAAACGCTCAATCACAAAACGACTAGTACTTAGTGCAGTGGACAGAAAATAATTCTACATTGGGAAATTGCAAGAAACTGTGTAATACTGTAACATACTGTAGAGAGGACCATTTTCGTGAAAGACTACATGTTAGCAAAAGAATCTTATTAGTGATCTGATATTTATCTGGCTGCCAGTACAAGGAAATAAATTAAGTAGTTACTGTATATGTTCCCAAGGTTTAGCATTTGATCAAATTCTGGCTGTGGAGTTCTGTACATGTTGTAAAAGTTTAGCATTTTGCCTAAAGTACCAAAATGTAGAACATTACTAAAAATTAAACTGAGAGATGAGAAAAATGTGAAAAGGTGTGTTGAGCGGCTTTATCTGTGAAATTTGCTTAGCTAAAAGAAAGCACATTTGGTAAATTTGTTAACGTTAGGTTCAAATAAGTTTCTAACTTCTAAAAAAGGACAGATAGTGCAATCATTAATATAACAATGCTAAAGTTGCCAATGTATTCATTAAGTTTTAAATAGTTGTGGCCCAGCCCAGGTATCAGTTTTACCAATTCACTCAACAAACGGGTTTGGTGGGAAATCAGAGGCAGGCTCAGTGTGCACATAAATATGTGTGTCATCTGCATAGAAGTAAAATTCCAGACCAAAATCTAATATTCCACCTAATCAAAAAAGTAACACACTTTCTTTTTCTTTTTTTCTTAAAGAATGTGTTCAATAAACAAAGATTTCCAACACACACTGTGTGAAAAAGTAATTTCCCCCTTACATTTAGTAACAGCTGAATAATATACTTCAGCCTGCACTCTGTTCACATGACATGATCCCAAATTGCTGGTTTCCCACACTGGCTGACCTTTATGCTACCTTCTCTTTTGCAATGCCCACTCCTAAAGTTATCCTTGTTTGGTATACACCTGGTGTTCTGAAGTGTTATGTGGTGTGCAGCAACACTTCATAAGTGAGATTAGATTTGCTCAGAAACACACACATCTATCTAGTGGCTTCAGACTTGCAGTACCTTCAAAGGGGCAGTGGCGCCTCGCTCCCATGTTGAAAGGTAGTTAAACTGCTGCATGTCCCAGCATCCCCACTACATTTGGCTTGTTGCCTTTTCAGTGACATTTCAATTGTTTTTTGCGTAAACTAACATTCAGTCATCATGGGAAATGTAGATATTTGTTGTTGCAAGCATCGCCATGTCTGTCATTATGCTATTAATGTCAAACACCCCTAATCTGTACCATTTTCACTTGAAATGTCACAGAATGTCATTATTTCAGAAGAAGCCATTCATTTCAGTTAATTTATGTAACGCACCATTAGGGTGCAAGTCAGGTTCCAGTTTAAAAAAAAAAAATTGAATGATGCCATACAGCAGTTGTTAGTTTGAAAAACCAATTGATTTTTAATGAATACAAATGTAACAATTTCTTTTCCCTCTTAACTACTGGAATCAGAATTGGCATTGTTTTTGCTGCCATATTCATATTTCTTTTATGGTTATTTGAGTCCTCTATGATATTCCAGTTTGGGAACCTTGGAAAGTGAGGATACCATGTCATCTCCTTTCCATACTGGGCCAAGCTAAGCTTAAGAAACATTCATTCTTTCATTTATTACTGAGTGATTAGTAGCAGCAGAATGCTGGCTATATGGTTGTATTGGAAAGCAGACAATTGGTAATACCTAACACATACATCGATGAATATTTTGTTGATTTGTCTTTATTTTTAAAATTGTCATAATCCTTTTATTTTAATAATGTTCCAGCTAGTCTTTCATAATATAAGACTCACATGCTTTTCTTTAGCCCCTCACTGAAATGCCAAAATAGGAACTGACTGGCCAGCTGGACTGAGGAGTTGAAGGCTTTGCACTTATTTACTCGTGAGCAGTTTCACAAAGGTGTTTTGCTATAACCCTGTGCGGACACATTTAGTTAGTTTTTAGTTTGTATGTACTCTAATATCAGAGATATGGACACTTTAGATCTTATGAGCCCTTGCCCCAGGAAGAAAGCCTGGAGTGGAAGGGATAGGTAAAATTTACGAACCTTGGGGTTAGGTTTTTAAGAAACTGCACTGTTCTATTTCAGTTAGTCTTTTTGTTTAGTTTTAGTTTTTCATTTTGGTTTTGATAATTATTTTATTTAAGTTTACGAAAGTGCATTTTATTAAGTTTCAGTTTTGATTTTAGTTTTCATAAACTATAATAATCTTGATATGGTATCTTTTCTTTATAGGAGCCATAAGCTCACATTAGTGGGTTTTAGGCCAATAGAACATTGGCATTTATAGATGCTTCTGGGGCATAAGGAAAAATGAGGTACCCATTGAAAACCTATAGAAACAATGATAATTCCAACTTTTACACAGGAAACACCTGCACCAGGAATCAAATGTTTGCTCCTGTAAAATAAGGAGGGAATTATATAAAATATGTAGATTAACCACATGTGCTTCTGGTAGCACCCTTTTATGTGACGACCACCCAGATGTTTTTTTAGCAGTCCAAAAAGGTGGAAATCACACAGTGCCAAATCTGGCGAATAAGGAGGATGTGACAATACCTCAAACTTCAGTTTCTCCAGACAAGCCTTTGTGTTCTTAGCAGTGTTTGGGTGGGCGGGCATTGTCTCCTTGAGACAGCTTGGATCGAATAGCAGGCTTCACATAGGTCTCCAGCAAGTCACAGTAACTTGTACTAGTGACTGTAGTACCCCTTGACATTTAGTGTTCGACAATAACTCGGGTGCACAAGTGTTTGTGAGGACAAGACAAAACCTTTTATTCTGCTAGGATCGGTGTTATTAGGAAGAGAATATGATAACATATGGAGGGTCACTGACTAAACTCAAAATGACATAATAACAAACTGTTTCGAGTGTAAAAATAAGCATGGACACGTCGCAAATGACTAGCATTAATGGATAATGGATGGATGGATATATATATACATATATATATATATACATATATATATATATATATACATATATATATATATATACAGAGAAACCGGAAAGTATTCACAGCGCATCACTTTTTCCACATTTTGTTATGTTACAGCCTTATTCCAAAATGGATTAAATTCATTTTTTCCTCAGAATTCTACACACAACGCCCCATAATGACAACGTGAAAAAAGTTTCCTTGAGGTTTTTGCAAATTTATTAAAAATAAAAAAACTGAGTAATCACATGTACATAAGTATTCACAGCCTTTGCTCAATACTTTGTTGATGCACCTTTGGCAGCAATTACAGCCTCAAGTCTTTTTGAATATGATACCACAAGCTTGGCACACCTATCCTTGGCCTGTTTTGCCCATTCCTCTTTGCAGCACCTCTCAAGCTCCATCAGGTTGGATGGGAAGCGTCTGTGCACAGCCATGTTAAGATCTCTCCAGAAATGTTCAATCGGATTCAAGTCTGGGCTCTGGCTGGACCACTCAAGGACATTCACAGAGTTGTCCTAAAGCCACTCCTTTGATATCTTGTCTGTGTGCTTAGGGTCGTTGTCCTGCTGAAAGATGAACCGTCGCCCCAGTCTGAGGTCAAGAGCGCTCTGGGGCAGGTTTTCATTCAGGATGTCTCTGTACATCGCTGCAGTCATCTTTCCCTTTATCCTGACTAGTCTCCCAGTTCCTGCTGCTGAAAAACATCCCCACAGCATGATGCTGCCAGTACCAAGCTTCACTGTAGGGATGGTATTGGCCTGGTGATGAGCGGTGCCTGGTTTCCTCCAAACGTGATGCCTGGCATTCACACCAAAGAGTTCAATCTTTGTCTCATCAGACTAGAGAATTTTGTTTCTCATGGTCTGAGAGTCCTTCAGGTGCCTTTTGGCAAACTCAAGGCGGGCTGCCTTGTGCCTTTTACTAAGGAGTGGCTTCCATCTGGCCATTCTACCATACAGGCCTGATTGGTGGATTGCTGCAGAGATGGTTGTCCTTCTGGAAGGTTCTCCTCTCTCCACAGAGGACCGCTGGAGCTCTGACAGAGTGACCATCAGGTTCTTGGTCACCTCCCTGACTAAGGCTGTTCTCCCCCGATCGCTCAGTTTAGATGGCCGGTCAGCTCTAGGAAGAGTCCTGGTGGTTTCGAAATTCTTCGAATGGAGGGAGGAGGCCCCTTTTATACACCCCCGGAGGGGCTCCAGGTGCTTCCTGAGGAGCCTCCGCCGACACAACCCAGTGTGGTGGAAGCACCAGCTGTGTAGCCGGAAACCCTCCGGGTGTCCCTGATCCTCTTCCCCCCAGCACTTCCTGGTGTGGCGGAAGTGCTGAGGTCCAGGGCTCCCAAGGCATTGGGGCACCCCCTGGCGGTGACCACGGGCCACTACAGGGTTGGGCTTCCAAGCCCTCTACCCATGGCCCCCAACACAACCAGGGCGGTCGCCCCCTCGTGGTCTGGAGGAGGCACAAGCCCTCCTCCAGTCCTCCTGGGCGTCCCAGCTGGGTACCACCCCCAGCCGTGTGCCACAATGCCCCACACCATTACACCACCACCACCAGCCTGCACAGTGGTAACAAGGCATGAGGGATCCATGTTCTCATTCTGTTTACGCCAAATTCTGACTCTACCATTTGAATGTTTCAACAGAAATCGAGACTCATCAGACCAGGCAACATTTTTCCAGTCTTCAACTGTCCAATTTTGGTGAGCTCGTGCAAATTGTAGCCTCTTTTTCCTATTTGTAGTGGAGATGAGTGGTACCCGGTGGGGTCTTCTGCTGTTGTAGCCCATCCGCCTCAAGGTTGTGCGTGTTGTGGCTTCACAAATGCTTTGCTGCATACCTCGGTTGTAACGAGTGGTTATTTCAGTCAAAGTTGCTCTTCTATCAGCTTGAATCAGTCGGCCCATTCTCCTCTGACCTCTAGCATCAACAAGGCATTTTCGCCCACAGGTCTGCTGCATACTGGATGTTTTTCCCTTTTCACACCATTCTTTGTAAACCCTAGAAATGGTTGTGCGTGAAAATCCCAGTAACTGAGCAGATTGTGAAATACTCAGACCGGCCCGTCTGGCACCAACAACCATGCCACGCTCAAAATTGCTTAAATCACCTTTCTTTCCCATTCTGACATTCAGTTTGGAGTTCAGGAGATTGTCTTGACCAGGACCACACCCCTAAATGCATTGAAGCAACTGCCATGTGATTGGTTGATTAGATAATTGCATTAATGAGAAATTGAACAGGTGTTCCTAATAATCCTTTAGGTGAGTGTATATATGTGCTAGGGGCCTCTTCCCCATGCTCACTTCACTCGCCAACCCCCTGTTTTGGTTAACCCGAAATACATTTTAAAGAGATTTTTTTTCTTGGTAATTATTATACATGCAATATGTTCACTTTTACTTTAAAACTTCAGCAAAAGCAATATTTGGAATTAACTTTTCTTCAAGATTGCATTGAATTTTGATTCCTTGTTTGGCCTTACATCGTGATAATGAAACATATACTGTAACTGGCCGTGAGTGAATATTGTTTCTTTCTCTCTTTTAAATAAACCAACTTTTTTGAACGTTTGTCCTTGGGATTTGTTAATTGTCGTTGCAAAAGCTTCTTTATGAAGTTCTACTTTGTCTTTTACTCTTTGTCTTTTATTTCTGACCCTGATTGGACCTGCGATTGTTTCTTTTCCACTTGTTCTGGGCTAATTATTACTTTCCTTATTTTCTGACTTTGCACATAGATTCTTATTGTTCTTTTTTTCCTTCTTTTTAGCATTCTTTTTTCTCCGATGCGTTTGTGTCTTTTTTTGTCGCACAGCTCTTTCTTCTTTGCTTAGTCGTTTATGAAGTTATACTTTGTCTTTTACTCTTTGTCTTTTATTTCTGACCCGGACTCCTCTTTTTTCTTCGCTTAGTCGTTTATGAAGTTCAACTTTCTCTTTTAATATTTGCCTTTTATTTGTGACCCCCTTTGGACCTACTCATTTTTCAAATTTATTTGGTCCGGATTGAATATTACTTTCCTTATTTCCGAATTTGCACATAGATTATTATTTTTCTTTATTTTTTTTTTTGTGCATTTTTTTTCTCTCCATCCCTTTCTGGTGTTGTTTTGTTGTGCAGATCTTTCTTCTTCTCTAAGTCTTTGCTTATATTTCTTTTCCTTAGAATTTGCATTCTTTTCTCTCTAGTGCTTTTATATTTCTTTTTGTCGTGCCTCTTTATCTTTTCATTTTTTTTAAAGCTGCTCTTTGTTCCTTTGCTAAGTCTTTGCTTACATTCCTTTTTTTCCGATTTTGCATTCTTTTCTCTTCATCGCTTTTGTGTTTCTTTTCATCACACCGCTCTTTCTGCTTCGCTTAGTCGTGGATGTGTCATCTTTAACTTATCATTTTTTTTAAGCTGCTCTTTGTTCTGTCTCACTTCAAATGTCCCTCTGTCTCTCTTCAATGTCTCTC
>JANRMT010062843.1:14406836-14418037 GCA_026402145.1 Polypterus bichir lapradei | reverse complement strand
GTGGCATTGATTCAACAAGGTGCTGAAAGCATTCTTTAGAAATGTTGGCCCATATTGATAGGATAGCATCTTGCAGTTGATGGAGATTTGTGGGATGCACATCCAGGGCACGAAGCTCCCGTTCCACCACATCCCAAAGATGCTCTATTGGGTTGAGATCTGGTGACTGTGGGGGCCATTTTAGTACAGTGAACTCATTGTCATGTTCAAGAAACCAATTTGAAATGATTCGAGCTTTGTGACATGGTGCATTATCCTGCTGGAAGCAGCCATCAGAGGATGGGTACATGGTGGTCATGAAGGGATGGACATGGTCAGAAACAATGCTAAGGTAGCCCGTGGCATTTAAACGATGCCCAATTGGCACTAAGGGGCCTAAAGTGTGCCAAGAAAACATCCCCCACACCATTACACCACCACCACCAGCCTGCACAGTGGTAACAAGGCATGAGGGATCCATGTTCTCATTCTGTTTACGCCAAATTCTGACTCTACCATTTGAATGTTTCAACAGAAATCGAGACTCATCAGACCAGGCAACATTTTTCCAGTCTTCAACTGTCCAATTTTGGTGAGCTCGTGCAAATTGTAGCCTCTTTTTCCTATTTGTAGTGGAGATGAGTGGTACCCGGTGGGGTCTTCTGCTGTTGTAGCCCATCCGCCTCAAGGTTGTGTGTGTTGTGGCTTCACAAATGCTTTGCTGCATACCTCGGTTGTAACGAGTGGTTATTTCAGTCAAAGTTGCTCTTCTATTAGCTTGAATCAGTCGGCCCATTCTCCTCTGACCTCTAGCATCAACAAGGCATTTTCGCCCACAGGACTGCCGCATACTGGATGTTTTTCCCTTTTCACACCATTCTTTGTAAACCCTAGAAATGGTTGTGCGTGAAAATCCCAGTAACTGAGCAGATTGTGAAATACTCAGACCGGCCCGTCTGGCACCAATAACCATGCCACCCTCAAAATTGCTTAAATCACCTTTCTTTCCCATTCTGACGTTCAGTTTGGAGTTCAGGAGATTGTCTTGACCAGGACCACACCCCTAAATGCATTGAAGCAACTTCCATGTGATTGGTTGATTAGATAATTGCATTAATGAGAAATTGAACAGGTGTTCCTAATAATCCTTTAGGTGAGTGTATATATGTGCTAGGGGCCTCTTCCCCATGCTCACTTCACTCGCCAACCCCCTGTTTTGGTTAACCCGAAATACATTTTAAAGAGATTTTTTTTTCTTGGTAATTATTTTACATGCAATATGTTCACTTTTACTTTAAAACTCCAGCAAAACCAATATTTGGAATTAACTTTTCTTCAAGATTGCATTGAATTTTGATTCCTTGTTTGGCCTTACATCGTGATAATGAAACATATAACTGGCCGTGAGTGAATATTGTTTCTTTCTCTCTTTTAAATAAACCAACTTTTTTGAACGTTTGTCCTTGGGATTTGTTAATTGTCGTTGCAAAAGCTTCTTTATGAAGTTCTACTTTGTCTTTTACTCTTTGTCTTTTATTTCTGACCCTGATTGGACCTGCGATTGTTTCTTTTCCACTTGTTCTGGGCTAATTATTACTTTCCTTATTTTCTGACTTTGCACATAGATTCTTATTGTTCTTTTTTTCCTTCTTTTTAGCATTCTTTTTCTCCGATGCTTTTGTGTCTTTTTTTGTCGCACAGCTCTTTCTTCTTTGCTTAGTCGTTTATGAAGTTATACTTTGTCTTTTACTCTTTGTCTTTTATTTCTGACCCGGACTCCTCTTTTTTCTTCGCCTAGTCGTTTATGATGTTCAACTTTCTCTTTTAATATTTGTCTTTTATTTGTGACCCCCTTTGGACCTACTCATTTTTCAAATTTACTTGGTCCGGACTGAATATTACTTTCCTTATTTCCGAATTTGCACATAGATTATTATTTTTCTTTATTTTTATTTTTTGTGCATTTTTTTTCTCTCCATCCCTTTCTGGTGTTGTTTTGTTGTGCAGATCTTTCTTCTTCTCTAAGTCTTTGCTTATATTTCTTTTCCTTAGAATTTGCATTCTTTTCTCTCTAGTGCTTTTATATTTCTTTTTGTCGTGCCTCTTTATCTTTTCATTTTTTTTAAAGCTGCTCTTTGTTCCTTTGCTAAGTCTTTGCTTACATTCCTTTTTTTCCGATTTTGCATTCTTTTCTCTTCATCGCTTTTGTGTTTCTTTTCATCACACCGCTCTTTCTGCTTCGCTTAGTCGTGGATGTGTCATCTTTAACTTATCATTTTTTTTAAGCTGCTCTTTGTTCTGTCTCACTTCAAATGTCCCTCTGTCTCTCTTCAATGTCTCTCCGTCTCCCTTTAAATCTGTCTGACGTGGATGTCAGTATGATGCGACTTGACCGTGTAGCGTGTGTCGCAGGACGTGAAAGTGTCTTTCTGAAGTGTCTTTCTTCAAAAGATCATGTCTCGTCGCCCAAAAAAGTCTCATCTCGTCCCAAGTTTATATATATATATATATATATATATATATATTGTGGAGCCAACCCGGACACAGACAGGCGGACATGTTGTTCATCAAACCACCACACGTTTATTTACAACTATTTACAACAATGATTTGGTCACTCAGACCCAGTCCAAAGTAGTGCACAAACCCCAACACAGTCCTGGCCACAATATGCCTTTCTTCGGGCCGCCTCCACTGTCCTCTCTCTTGCCTTGTCCTGCCTCCACCCGACTCCAGCCTTGAATGAAGGGAGACGGCCCCTTTTATATGCTCCCGGATGAGCTCCAGGTGGTTACCGACACTCCCCCGTTGGCCACGCCCCAGCGTGGCGGAAGTGCCGGCTGTTCTCCCGGCAGCTCTCCGGGCGCCCTTTTAATTCTTCCCCCCAGCACTTCCTGGTGTGGCGGAAGTGCTGAGGTAACAGGTCCCCAAGGCATTGGGGTGCCTCCTGGCGGTGACCACGGGCCCCTACAGGGTAGGGCTTCCATTCCCTCAACCCGTGGCCCCCAAAGCAACCAGGAAGACGGCCCCCACGTGATCCAGGGTGGGCGCAGACCCACATCCGGTCCCTCATGGCATCCCGACTGGGTCGTTGCCCCTGGTATCCCTGACAATATATATATAATTTTGTTCTTTTTCTTGATTGGGTTCATCTTATTTCTGTATTTATGTTCAGATTTGTGAACCACGCCTGATTCCACTGTAAATGCTATACAGATTTGATCATAATGTTATCAGTTTGAGGCATTGGTGTAACTTTCTATGTATGACTTTGATGTTCTTATTAAAAGCCAGCTTTGAGACTCAAGATATGCAGTGATCAGCCATAACATTAAAACCACCTTCCTAATATTGTGTTCGTCTCACTCATGTCACCAAAACAGCTCTGACCCATCGAGGCATGGACTCCACAAGACCGCAGCAGGTGTCCTGTGGTATCTGGCACCCCAAGACATTAGCACCAGATCCTTTAAGTCCTGAAAGTTGCAAGGTGAGAACTTCATAGATCAGACTTGCTTTTCTAACACATACATCTCATAGATGCTTGATCAGGTTGAGATCTGGGGAATTTGGAGACCATGTCAACACCTAAACATTTTTTGCAGTGCAGCAGTATGCATTATCTCATTAGAAAAGTCATCAGGGAATACTGTTGCCATGAATGGGTATACATAGTTAGGTATGTTGTACATGTCAAAGTAACATCCACATGAATGCCAGGACCCAAGGTTCTCCAACAGAACATTGCCCAGAGCATCACACTCCCTTCACTGGCTTGCCTTCTTCCCAAAGCACATCATGCTGCCCATAAAAAAAAAGATTCATTAGACCAGGCTACCTTCTTTCTATTGCCTCATGGTCTAGTTCTGATGCTCACACGACCATTGTGGCAGCTTTTGGTGGTGGTGGACAGGTGTCAGCAGGGGCACTCTGATTGGTCTGTAGCTACACAGCCCCATATGCAGCAGGCTGTGATGCTTTGTGTGTTCTGTCACCATTCTTTCATGGTCAGTATTATATTTTTCATCAATTTGTGTTACATCGGACCAGATGGGTTAGCTTTCACTCTCCATGGACATCAATGAGCCTTGGGTGCCCATGACCCTGTTGCTAACGCTTGCCCATTTTTTCTGCTTCCAACACATCACGTTTAAGAACTGACTGCTCACCTCTGCCAAATATATTCCACCACTTGACAGGTGCCATTGTAACGAGATAATCAATGTTATTCACTTAACCTGTCAGGGTATTAATGTTGTGGTTGATCAGTGTGTATAGCATTTGACAAGCTCTACTGCTTCGTCTTTAATGATTGAATTTTGTGGGTGAACGATGTTACTTCTAAAATCAATAATCATTTCTTTACCTTTTGTTACATTAAGTTGTAGACTGGGCTTATCATACCAATTTACACAATCATCGACCCCCAGTGAATCATGACATTTCACTCTTATAATGTTGGCTCAAAATCGCAGCACCACTGGAAACTTTTAAAACATTTATTTTCATATTAGCCTCTATTATATTACACCATTGTGGACACCCAGTAGATGAGGATAGAATCTTTGAGTCCTACCCATTATAAAAGATGTAAATTTTTCAGCTATGTTAAAATAATTTTAAGTAAGCTGTTTTGGGAAAAGTGAGATTTGCCTTACTAGGGAGAGGGAAACTATAAACCTTAGCAAGTCAAGTTGGGGAGGATGCACTGGTACAGTGCATCGCCGCACCCACTACATGACAAAACAATTCAGGATCCCGGTTTGCAACCCCCCATGCAGACGCATGGTCCGGTCCCACCCTCCGGAAATGACCCTCTATCTGCCGCAGCCAGGTGTTGCGTGGGCGACCCCTTGGCCTGGTCCAGCCACTTGGGTCCCCAACAATGAGGATCATATGAGCTGGATCACCCTCGGGGAAATGCGCCTCATGGCTGTAGTGCCGTAACTGACGCTCCCTTACAATGCAGGTAATGTGCCTCATTCGGGACTCCATGAGCAACCGCTCATTCGACACAAAGTCAAACCAACTGTACCCAAGGATTTTCTGGAGAGACACAGTACCAAAGGAGTCCAGCCTTCGTCTCAGGTCACTGGATAGCGTCCATGTCCCTCAACCATATAGTAAGACAGGAAGCACCAGGACTCTAAAGACTTGGACCTTCGTCCTTTTGCATAGATATCGGGAGCGCCACACACCCCTTTCCAGTCGATAGTAGACTTCTTAGGCGTAAAACCAGACTGTTCCACTTGCTGGTAGGGTGAGCAAGTGATCACGGATCCTATTGAGGGCGACCCTATCAAGTACCTTACCAGGCACAGAGAGCAGTGTTATCCCCCTGTAGTTTTCCAGTCAGTTGGGATGATGCCAGTCTCCCAAATGAAAGCAAAGATTGTCCTGGGTAAGACGTTAAACTGCACCCGGCCCTTCAAGCGGTCCTCCAACTTGCAGGTTAATCATGGTGGTAGGTGGCAGGATTGGCACTCCAGCCACCTTAAAAAACCTTCACAAAGCTCTGAGACTACAGGAAGGACTCCTTTTTGCTCTCCGCAGAGTAGCTCTGCTGCAGCCGGCCAAAGGAAGGCTGCTCTCATCATGAAGGGAATGGGGGAAAGCCCTCGGGAGCCCCATCCCCGGAAGAGTCAAAACCGTTGGAGAGCCAACAGGGTCGGGTCTATTGGGGATCAGAACTGGTGTGGTGCTGAGATGTCGCCCACTGCACGGCAGCACTCGGGTCCCAATTTGAGGCGGCCCATACGGGTGGGCACATGGAATGTCTTGTCTCTCCGGCAAGATAATCATCTTCCTCTGCTGTTGGAGGAGCTGCGTAAACTCCGCATTTCAGTGGCGGCACTCTCTGAGGTGTGCAGACTGGGGACTGGCCAGATCTCTGTAGGTAGATACACCTTTTATTGGTCTGGTCGGTCTGATGGCTGTCATACCCAGGGAGTAGCTGTTGTCTGATTGGCTTCTTCCAATGGTGTCCGATGTCACTCCTTTCAATGAGTGTATTATGGGACTCAGATTATGGCACTCCCTGGGTGCCTCATCTGTTGTCCCAGTGTATGCTCCGACTGTGGTCAGTGACGTCTCGGCGAGGGAAACATTTTATTCGCAGCTTCGCTCGGTGATTGATGGGTGCCCACGAGGTGACACTCCTCTGGTCATGGGTGACTTCAATGCAACCACTGGCACTGACAGGGCTGGCTATGAGGATTGTCTCGGTCCCCTTGGGTCTGGCGACCATGGTGAAAGTGGCTTAATGTTCCTTGACTTTGCAAAGGGTCAGGGGCTGCAAATCGCTGGATCCTGTTTCCAGCGCCCTGAACTGCATTGTTGGACTTGGTACTCCAATACTGGTGGTGCTTTGAAGGAGATTGATCAAATCCTCGTGGACAGACGCTGAAGGCTCTTGCAAAACTGCAGGGTCTACAGAAGTGCCCAGTTTGTGAATTCTGACCACAGACTTGTTTTTGCTACTCTTAGGATCCTGCTTAGGTCCAGTAGGTTACCACCTACTAGGAAAATGAGCCTGGACTTGGCCAGACTCCAAGACCAGGCGGTTTCTAATGAGTTTGCACGCAGTTTGTGTGAGGAACTTTCAGATTTGGATACGACTGCCGATCCTAATGTGATGTGGGAGACCTTCCGTGACAAGACTCTGAAGGTGTTGGTGTTACCAGTGTTCCCTAAGGAGGTGTTTCATCTCGCAGGGCACCCTGGATATCATCGAGAGAAGTTGCAGTGCATGGCTCAATGGCAACTCTGGTCTGTACCAGGAACTGAGAAGGATGGCTGCGAGGGCTCTGAGGACAGATAAAGAGGCATTTATTAGAGGAATCTGTGAGCACCATCTGTGTTCTAGCGACCCACGTCCTGCTTACAGAGGAATCAAAGCATTATGCTCATCTGAATCTGTTCCTCGGAGAGTCGCAGTCAGGGCGGCTGATGGAATGGTCCTTACGGATGACACTGCAGTTGTGACCCGCTGGGCTGGCTACTTTGAGCAGTTATTCAAAGCTGATCCTCCGGCTAGGACGTTGGATATCTCTGGGTCCACGGTTCTTGAGGCTCAGCCTCCGATTAGCTGTGAACCACCCAGTCTCACTGAGATTGCAAAGGTGGTGAACCAGCTGAGGGGGGGAAAGGCAGCAGGAATCTGTGGTATCCGGGGTGAACTTCTCCAGGCTGGTGGTAAGGCTGTCCTCCTGGCATTGCAAGTAAATAAACCTCAGCCATGTTTAAAAATCGTAAAACAAGATTCTTTATAAATTAAGAATTTATTTAAAGAAAAGCCACAGGAAGCTGTGGTGAAGCATGACTGGGGTCTGTGATCGATCAGAGCTGGTGCTGCTGTTTTACAAACAAATATGCAGCTCAGACCTTATGAGTGCAGATATGCAGGAGGAAAGCTTTGTGGACTTAGAAAACTTAATAGAGGAACTTGCTAATTGCTTGTTTATACGCAAAAACTCAGCTGGCACAGTCATCCCTTAGTAAGACTCTGCAGATTGATTATTGCTTCTGCATTCACAGAGTTATAAAAAGGTCTAAGTAAGTCAGAAATAAAAGTCAAGAAATAGAAAATCTTGGAGAAAGGGAAAGCAGGGTCATATGGTTATGCAGTGCCATGGGGAGGAGGTGAAGCAGTCAGAGACACTCTTCAGTTGATCGCGATGAATAGTCCTCCTGGGGTAGATCAATCCAGCTGAGGAGGAGCGATCATGGGCTGCTGGGTTATAGCTGGACCTACACACATAGCAGGATGAGGGAGTCGGATTCTGACTGTCTCTGTAGGTTACCGACAGAGGTGGCTGGGACAGGAGTTGGACTAAGTAGACCCGTGTCGATGAGCAGAGGAGAAAGGAGAGTGCAACACTGGAAACATGATGGATGAAATTTGATCCTGACTGGTGTTATTCCTGGTTTTAACTGTTTATTGGTTTTAGTTATTTTTTTTTCCTGACCTCACTTTATTTAATTTATTAATTATTTATTGGTGATTTGTTGCACTACACTTTGGACACTGTTTGGCTTTGTTTTTTATGAGAACTGTACATTTTGCACCATACTTGTTGCTTGTGTTCTCATTTGCCCTAATCCATCTCGGTTATGACTCTTGGACCCAGGAAATGGAAGACTGCAGGCATAAATTAACCATAAAGCATAAATTAAAAAAAAAAACACAGAGTGAAAGGGAGTTGCCTGAAAAGCAATCTGTAGAGAACAAGTACCGATACATAATCCAATATTCAAGATCTAGCAATAAGCCAGCAAATCCAAATTAAAAAAAAAAACAATACTTAAAAAAAATCTCTGCATACAAAGTCAACAATTTATTGGTAAGTTTCTCTCACTGGCTCATTATATAGCCAGAGGGAGGTCCGTGTAGAAGTGACATCAGGGTGGCCCTGCCTATTAGGGCTCCACCCACAAAGTAAACGGAATGTTAAAACATTTAAGGAGACAATAAACAAATGTTAAAAAACATAACAATAATTGTATAGAAATATAATTTAAAAAATCAACAAAAAAGGCCCAGAAAATAATCATAAACCAGGAAATAAACTCTGGCTGAAACATAACACATTGGTTTTGAGTTCTGATTCTTTTTTCCTAGGTAAGATGGCAACATGCCCCTCTACATACAAACAAATCAAAAATAACAATCTAATTTTCTACTACAGTGACTGGAAGGTGTTGGACCTTTGTCAGATTTATTTTAGGTTTTGCTTTTGGTTTGAGTTATGATTAGGAGACCCAAGGCACGTAAGTCCCAAAAAGCTGCAAAAGCATTTCCAATGCCCACTAGAGAGTGCTATACAGCCAAACACCAGCTAAAAACATCATAGAAATAATTGTATTCTTCACAAATAATCTGGTGAAGCTCCATAGAGCACAATGCCAAAATGGAGTTACCTAAAAGTACAAGGTGAACAGAATCAAATTACAGAATCCCAAAGGGAAGTTAAAAAAAGAGAGCACAGAGTTCACAAATCCAAAAGAGCACAAGTATAAAATAATAAAAAAATGCAAAAACTCACCAAAAACTCCCTATCACATTTGAAATAACCACAAGAACTTTAGGAGACCCTCCAGATTGATAGGGTGGGACCACCCACAAAACACAGGATCATAACTCAGGGAACTTACATACATAGACACAATCAAAAACAAAGAATAATTTAAATATTCAACAAAAGTAACATTAACAAATAAAAGAAGCAAAAATGAACAAGACGGGCTTAAAACATGAATCTGAACATTTGAGAAACAATAGTTTGATTCTCTCAGTCAGATCTGCAAACAGATAAGATTACAGAGTAAGCCAGGAGATAAACATAAGCCAGAAAAGAGTCAAAACCAGGATATCAAAAATAATAAGCAGCTCTACCAAAACCTAAGACAAACACTATGGTTAAAAACTATAGAAAAAGGTCAAAAATAAACTGAATCAATGAGAGAAGGTTTGCAATTGCGTGATTAATATTGAATCCGTAGCTTGGATGAGAAAATGTTTTCATGGGTGACATTGTATCCCACTGCATTGTGATTAAGACGCCCGCCAACAACCGACGTGTTGGCTCTAACAATGAAAGACAAAATGGCAGCAAGAAAAATACAAAATTGTGGATGAAAGAGTCCAAATATATTTCATTATCAAAACTAAAAGGAACAGCGAAATGTGGACACTAGACTTCAATCCAGTGATCCAAACAGAAAAACAAAATGAGTGTTCAGTTACCAGAATAGATAAAAGGACTTCCATAAAAGGTCAGAAAAAGGAACAAACCTCTAACAGTTTAATTAATCAAGTGCTATTTATTTTGTATGATTTTTTTAGTCTATTCCCCCAATTTGGGCGGCACGGTGGCGCAGTGGTAGCGCTGCTGCCTTGCAGTTAAGAGACCCAGGTTCGATTCCTGGGTCCTCCCTGAGTGGAGTCTGCATGTTCTCCCCATGTCTGCGTGGGTTTCCTCCGGGTGCTCCGGTCTTTCCTCCCAAAAACATGCAGGTTAGGTGGATTGGCGACTCTAAATTGTCCCTAGTGTGTGCTTGGTGTGTGGGTGTGGGTGTATGTGTCCTGCGGTGGGTTGGTGCCCTGCCCAGGATTGGTCTCTGCCTTACACCCTGTGTTGGCTGGGATTGGCTCCAGCAGACCCCCGTGACCCTGTGTTCGGATTCAACGGGTTGGAAAATGGATGGATGGATGGATTCCCCCAATTCTGACATGCCAAGAAAGTTATTTACTCTTTGAAATGTTTCTTTCGTATTAAGTGGTCAGAAATTACTGCTAAAACCTAGAAAATACACATCTCTAATTTGTATCGGTGCTTAACATCTCTTAAAAATGATACATGTCTGCTATTGTTTATTTTAATTTATCTATCAATTTACTTTCTGAATATGTTTTTGTTTTCAGAATTTTCACTTTCTGTCTGAGGGTGCTTAGTGGGTGAGGAGGGTAACAGAAGCTTTCCTGCCACCACAACAACCACCATTCACCACTTTACAATTTTACTCTAGGTTCAGTTAAAGAAGGCATTAAAGACGGAGCAACAAACAACTATAAATAAATAATTGGCAGATTTATTAAAGGAATAACAAAAGATAAAAAACAAAGATAGCATAACACAATCACTGGGCGCCATGTGGCTTGCTTTGAAGAGTTTTTTTTTTCTTTTACTCACCAAAGTTCTTGAGAAAAAAATCATAGAAAGTAGAAACTATTAATACTTGTAGAACTGAAATTCTATCATATAAACTTATATTAAATTCTAACTTGCAAAAAAAAAACTCAAACTTTTTATTTGTTTAAGGAACTTCCTTCTGTAGCGACTGCTGTACAGGAAATCTTTCAACCTCAACTCTCCAGACATTTCAAATTAAAAGTCCTGTTACCAATACTGGCTTACATAGGCAGATTAAAAGTCCATCCATCCATTATCCAACCCCGCTATATCCTAACTGCAGGGTCACGGGGGTCTGCTGGAGCCAATCCCAGCCAACACAGGGCACAAGGCAGGAAACAAACCCCAGGCAGGGCGCCAGCCCACCGCAGAGATTAAAAGTCTTGCCTTATTAAGTTACACATAACACACTTCCTCTCCCATTTCTGTTATTTTTCTAAAATAACTAAATTATTAAACTAACTAAATACAGTAATTAACTAAATTATTATTACTCCTCCTCGGCAACCTTGTCCTCCTCCACCTGACTCT
>JANRMT010062843.1:14387742-14399698 GCA_026402145.1 Polypterus bichir lapradei | reverse complement strand
CATAAAGGTTTGGGGTTTCTGGCCCCGTATACTGAAAAATTATCCACAATAAATCAAAAATCAGGTCAAAGTACATGAAATAATTCCACAATTCCACCCAAAGATGGTGTCAGCGGACATTTTATGGAGGAGGAGCCGGAAGTGGAGGAATGCTGGGAAGGAACCGTGGTGGAAGATGGGGTTGATGACGTCATGAGTAATGGACGGAGGAAGGGTGGAATTAACGTACTGCGGGAAGAAGGAGGCTTATGGCGGCGGAGCGTCTTTTTTTCTGTAAGAAATAAAAGGAGAAAGGTTACTACCCCGCCACTCGCCACTCCCTGCCGGCGAATATCTTCCCAAGAGTATTAAGGTCCGTCTGCGATCCCCTACTCGCGCATGCGTGACTATATATATATATATATATATATATATATATATACCTGTACATATGTACATTTTTTAATAATCAACATTAAAGCAGGTTATATTGCTATCACACACTGATCAAAAATGAGAACTGTCTATGAGTAACACTTATCTTTATATAATAATAATAATAATAATTCTTTACATTTATATAGCAATTTTTTCACCATTCACAGTGCTTTACATAGAGGAGAGTCACTTCAACCACCACTAATGTGCAGCATCCACCTGGATGATGTGACAACAGCCATTTTGTTCCAGTACTCTCACCACACTTTAGCTGTTGGGTGGTGAAGGGGTGAGAGATAATTAGCCAGGTAGAGGCAGGGGATAATTAGGGAGGTCCAGAATGGTTAGGCCATGGTGGGCAGTTTAACCAGGACATCGGGAAAGGATGCCCAGACCGTAAAGATTCAGCACCTCAATTTCACGTCACATCCAAAGGACATTGTCATTTTTACAACACAGTGTTTCCATCATTGCACTGGGGCATTGATATCCACATTCAGACCACAGGGTACACTCCAGCGATGGCCTCTCCTACACTTCTTCCAGCAGTTTTCCTTGTTGGTCTCCTGTCCAAGTACTGGCCAGCTCTGAACCTGCTTAGCTTCAAGTGCATTACCTATTCTGAAGTGCATGCACATCCAGTGCAGTTCCTCCCACATTGGTCTACAGCTGAAAACCCACCCTGGTCTGATTTGGACCTTTTATTATACAGTACAGAAGTCGGAAGTCAGCTGTGAACCTCTGCTTCTAGTTTATGTTTCTAATAAATGCAACATCTTTGCATTTATTTGCCTTCATGTTCTGTACTAGAAATATTGCATAAAATATAGTATTATGCCAACCTGGATTATTGTTATTCACAATTTCCTTTTACTTTATTTGAGTTTTATAACTAGATTTATGTGTGCTTTTCATTACTGTATCCCACTGTAGTCTCCAGTTTGGAATTTGTCTTTTTCTACAAAATCAGCATTTCCTCTGCTTAATCACACAGATGACTGAGTTATAAATTGTTGTCTTTCCACTTTAAAATCTTGTGCTGAAGTGCTTGACAGCAAAATACTGAGTAGAAAAATACTTTGTGACACCCTAAGACATTACAGCAATTGTAGTGAGACATCAAAGTAAAATCAAGTCCTGGTCAAAAAATCTGGCACGGGAAGTACCAGCTTATGAAATGAAACAAATGAGATTATCAATAATAAAAAAAATAAAAAATATGAATAGAAATTCATTGTGTGGTGCTGCCACCTCACAGCTCCCAGCTCCTGGCTTTGAATGCAGTTCCATCACTGTCTGAATGCAGTTGTGCATGGTCATCCTGTGTATGGGTGAGGTTTTCTTCAGCTACTCCCCATTTGTGCTTACTTATCAAAGATATGAAAAATAAAGTTGCCTTTAAATTAGCCAAGTATGAATTAACATAAAGGTGTGAATTAGTGTACCCTGTGAAGAAGTAGCATCCTCACCCCAAGGTCGGCTCCTCAATTGTGCCAGTGCTGCAAGGGTTAGGCTGCAGGTTAATCAGTTTGGCTTTGGCCTGATTGGTCAGTTTCGCAGTGATACGGATGCAGACTCAAAACTTTAGAGGTGTGAAGTTAAATTCCTTATTATTTTTACAATAAAGGAGTTCAAATGAAGCATTTCAATGACAACAAAGCGAATAATTTACCGAGTGAGATTAGGTGGCTAAATACTAACAAGGCGCAACCTGATATGGGATGTACAATATGTGCAAGAATACAAATGATGTTTTCACAGCGGGTGCACTGCAAAAAAATGAAATCTAAGCAAGCTGAAAACAAAAACAACAATATTTATTTATATAGCACATTTTCAAACAAATGATGTAGCTCAAAGTGCTGTACAGGATGAAGAAGGAGAAAATAAAAGACAAAATACAAAAATAAAATTAGGCAATACTAATTAACACAGAATATAAGCAAGGTCCGATGGCCTGGGAGGACAGAAAAAACAAAAAAAAACTCTGGACGGCTGGAGGGGTTTTGAGGCCACAAGACCACCCAGCCCCCTCTAGGCATTCTACCTAACATCAAAGATCTCAATCAGTCCTCATGGTTTACAGGCTTCACATGGAAGAATTAGACCATAATAGTCATGTTGGACATCTGGCCTTCAATCCATCAATGTAAGGACTGCATGGTGCTTTGATCAGGTGGTGGTGGCGTTGATTGCCACCACAGAAAACCAGAAAAAAAACAAGAGAGAAAGTAGAAGTTATTATAGATTTCGAAGCCACCATGAATGATAATGATAATTAAATGCATTTACAGAATATCAGGATTAAGCTAAAATGAAGCTATGAGAAAGCCATGTTAAAATAATGAGTTTTCAGTAGTTTTTAAAAATGCTCCACGGTATTAGCCTGGTAAATTTCTATCGGTCTGCTATTCCAGGTTTTAGGTGCATAACAGCAAAAGGCTGCTTCACCTCTTCTTTTAAGTTTAGCTCTTGGAATTATAAACAGACACTCATTTAAATATCTAAGGATACAATATGGAATATAAGGTGAAAGGCATTCTGAAATATAGGATGGAGCGAGATTATTTGGGGCTTTGCAAACCACAAACAGTATTTAAAAGTCAATTCTAAAAGGCACAGGTAACCAGTGTAGTGACATCAGAACTGGCGTGATGTGCTCTGATTTTCTTTTCCTAGTTAAGATTCTAGCAGCTGCATTCTGCACTCATTGCAATGGATTGGTCTTTTTTTGGGTAGTCCTGAGAGGAGTGCGTTACAGTAATCTAGCCGAATGAAAACAAAAGCGTGAACTAATTTCTCAGCATCTTGCAAAGTTATAAGAGGTCTAACTTTTGCTATATTTCTTAAGTAATCAGATTAATATGTGATTTAAAATTTAGATCAGAGGCAATAATTACCCCTAAATTCTTTACCTCAGTCTTGACTTTTAATCCTAATGAATCAAGTTTATTTCTTATTCCCTCTTTATTTCATGACATTAAATCTTGTTTTCCTTATTGTAAGAATTAAAAAACACTAATCAAAAAACTGTATTTATGATTATTTAGCTTACTTTAAGAAATCTTGTCAAGTCAATTTTGCTTACCCCATTGGCAGATTATTTTGCTAAATAAAAGTAAAACAACTCCCGTTTGAAGTTTTTTTGTCTAGCTTTTACATATGCATTTTTTTCCAGTGTGTCTGCTATTAGTGGTAGTCAAAAAGCAGACAAGAGCCAAGCATGGTGACTCAAAATAACACTCTGAGAAGCAGATTTTATAGGGACGCAAGAGAGAGAGGAGCTGCCAGGCCAGAGAGGTTGAGACATGCAAGGATACTGAGGGGAGCTGTAGGAAGAACACTGAAGGTACCCATAGGGCAAGAGAGGTGGAGGCACATGAAGATTCCTAGGAGAGGCACCAGGGGAATGCTATTTTAAAATTTATTCTGTCACCTGTCTTCAACAGGTAAGCTTACCTAGTGCCAACAAAAAAAGAAGATAGATGTAATGTAGAAATGTATTCTGAATTAAAATTTATACCCAATAGCATAGGGAATGCCCGGCAATCCCCACAAGTGAGGGCCGTACAGACCAAATGGGCCCCCCATCAGATCTCCACAAAACCTGATGCAAATATATAGTTAATTTTTAAAAACAGAAACACTATTTTGTACATACTGTATTTAGGTTTAATAGAACAGTGACAAACTCGGGAGATGCGTAACACAATGTTATAATTTACTCAATGCAAGCAGATATTGTGGCAGAGTTCAGAAAGCTCTTTATTGTACAAGCAGGAGTGAGACACAGTAGTCTGCTGAGGGTGGGACAAGTTTTTTGACACTGGCTGTGGGTTGGCCTAGATGTTTGAGTGACAACAGGCTGGGCAGGGCTAGATTTAAGAGTGGCTGCAATCTACTGGCAAAACTAGGAGTGTATGCTTGAAATCAGGAGGGTTTGAAAAAGAGAGCTCAGACTTTCTTAGGAAATAAATAAATCCGAACCCTACATAGGTGCTTGTGCTTACCTGTATGGGGCATCATGTCAATGATGATGAAGAGTGCAAATACCTGTTGTAATTCATGTTTTTATTTACTTTTTCTTGAGCTTTTCGGACAATTTAAAAATAAGGGGTTTTCTGAGAGTCTATTTCTGGTACTTGGTTTTCATTTGGAGATTTTGTTTAAAAGTTTACAGATTTTTATTTTCATTTTCAAAGCCATTTTGGTTTTCTAAGGGGTACCGCCATTTTGAGAATGTCAAATTGCTCATTACCATGGTAACACATCCCACAATGCAATGGGACAGTTCGCTGATGTCTTCTTCAGTGCCACTATACTAAGTTCACTTCTTGTAGTGCTAGTTTGTCCAAGATTAAATTTATTCGCAAACTTTGTTCTTTCGTTTGTGAATTTTAGGATAAGACTTTTGCTCTTGCTTTTTTGGTTAGCATTTCTGGTTTTGTCATTTCTCTTTTACCTCTGGTTTTGACCTTTGTCATGTTATTGTCTTTTATCCCAGTCCTTCGTCATAAAAAGACTTTCATTTTTAAGTCAATACAATACCAAGTTCAGTTTGGGAACAGCCTTAGGCCTTTGTCACATTAGATATTTTTTTCAGTCATTTTCAGCTATAACTTTCGATAATGTCATCATTGCGAGTCGGAGGCAGTCGGTGGTGCATACCCGTGAATTCAGTGACATAGTCTTCCATACCCAATGACTCACATCAACTAGTGTGCTACTTAATACAATAAAATCAAACAGATTAGATTTTGTCTTTGTTAAGAGGAGCCGACTCTCTATGTGCATGAGAGCTGACAAGCAATGAATGCTCATCCAGAAGTACAATGCATAGAATGTAGCGTCAAGGAATTAGGAACATGCATGTTTTGAACCTCATAAACAGAGGAAATGTCTTGTATTTTATATACTATAACAGAATGGAAAAAATAAATTGAAGGCCAAGATTGCTGATAAACTCAATGCAGCTATTAACCCTTTGTACAGTGCCAGCTCCATCAGGCAGCAAATATTGGCTAATATTGATTTTTAGTCGTTTGAATTGATGTGATCTGGCAATGCCCTTAGCGATTGTGGCCTTTTAATCTGACATACATCATGACTAGAAGTTGCGTAAAATGACGCTGGCCTAAGACATCTGTGTCTTGTTCGTAGTTTGTATGTTTTGGAGGGTTTTCCTGTCACCTGCAAAAGTGGGAAAGTGCAATCATTAATCTCTTTAGGTTCTTAAAATACAGTGTTTCTATATTTAGTTATTCCTATGCCGAAGACATGCATGTCGTAAGTAATAACATTCATGCAGGCAGTATTTTTCCTGAACCGCTTAGTCCTCAACAGGGTTGCTGGGAGTGCTGGAGCTAATTCCTGTTAACATAGGGTGTAAGGCAGGAACAAACACTGGATAAGGTGCCAGACTATTGCAGGGTGAACCATCTAGATTTAATTTATTCAGGCAATAGAACTTTCCAGGTTACCGTTGAATTAAAATATGCCAAGCGACCTGCTAGTCCCAAAACCAGGTAGAAATATTATTATGTTAACACCACAGCTGCTTTCCCTTCAAATTGCTACGAATTAGTGAGGCAGAACGCAGTCGCTGAAAAAACGTTTACTTGAATAGTTTCTGAATTCAGTGGAGAGACAGACAGGTTTGAAAACGAATGTTATTTTTGGGGAGTATTGGACTGTTATGGGGGCATGAATTCTCCTTTATGCCAATGATTGTCCCACAAAACATTAACATGTGTACAGTTCTGCAGTTAGAGGTGTCATGGAAGCTTGTGCTGTTTTGAACGTGCCGGAAGTTTGCTCTGCTTCTTAGAAACCCTAACAGTCCTTCATCGTCAGAGGGAAAAGAATGAAAGATCTGGAAATGAGCACAGCAGTTACCCAAAACTGGGTTCATCATTACAAATATATGCCTAAAGAAAATCATTTTCAAGGCCTTTGTAATGTTTTAGTTCTTTTTTATTTTGGTTACTCCATATACATAATGAATCTTAAACGGAGTGTCGCTAAATGAAAAAGCAATTTTATTAAGCAAATGAGTTTATTAGATAAATCTAAATATGGGGGCACGCAGTGCATTAAGGGCTATGAGTGGACAATGTTAATATTTAATTTTTCACTGCCTCAGCATGTAGGGCAGCTGCAATATAAAGATTTAACTTTTATTCAAGTATTCAGCCTTTGAACTTCATTAAGCTTCTGTCAGAGAGACGATCAAAGTGTAATGCATCTCCCTTGAATCTTGAAAACTTTGACGAGGGGGAAAGTGATTAGGAGAGTTAGAGAGAGTGATCTGAAAATAACCTGAACTTACATGAAATTTTAATTAGTCACTTAATTCACTGATTTAAAAAATATAAATCTTATTTCATGGGTTCGCATCCTGGCTTCAACTTGCGTGGAGCAAAATAAATGTAAAGAATGATTGTTATTTAATTAATAGAGCTTAACTTATGTCAAGAATAAATCTGACATGATCCTCTTTTTTGTATATATACAGTACATGTTCAGTATGTTCATATAGTTGTTTAAATTGCCACTTACTTTTATCATTACATTTTGATTTTATTTTGTCACCCTCTTATTTAGTTGTTTTTTTTGTGGGTGTTGCCAATTAGTTAGTTTGTTGTATGGCCACTGCCATAATTTTTGTAGCAATTGCCTATTGCTAGTTGCAAAGTTTTGACCTATGATATCCTCACACTTGTATAAAAGATGGCATTACTCAAAATTCTTTCTTTGAACAGAAGTGCAAAACCACAGCATTAGAAATTTCAGTGTAATTCAAAGAGATACTTAGGGAAAGGTTATTAGGAAAATAACTGTTTTTATATCTCTTGGTTTTGGATGTTTGCCATCCTGATAAATGCACTTAAAACACCAGCTTGTATTTTGATTATCATTTTGGGTTATTCTTAGTTATTCTTTTATTTCCCAATAACAAAATTCTTGAATTCTGTTTTTCTAAATGTACTTTATGACAGCCTTCTTTTTTAGTGCTGACTAAAAGCTTTAGATCTAGTCCACACTAAAATGGAAACATATGAAGGGGCATCATTTTTTTTATTTGTTTTTGGCTTTCCATACACATTGAAAGGACATTTTCTATCACTGAAATTCGACCATTTTGAAAATGCTCTTTGAATCGTGTAATTTGGATATTTCATGTAGTGGTGTGCATGAGAAAAATGGCATCTTATAACCCACTTAATCCAGACAAGTGTTCCTGGAGGGGCTGGAGTTCATCCCAGCTAACAATGGGGGGAGTAAGGCAGGGACAATCCCTGAAAGGGGGGGCACCAGTCCATCGCAAGGCGAACACACACACCCAAATCACACACTAGGGCTAATTTAACATCACCAGTTCACCTAACCTGCATGTCTTTTGCCAATGTGACAAAACTGGAGCACCCAAACGAAAACCACACAGACTTGGGGAGAACATGGAGACTCCACACAAGGAGGACCCCAGATGCAAACCCTAGTCTCTTAACTGTGAGGCTGCAGCCCTACCACTGCACCACCCATGAGAAAAAATGGAACTTTTCAGAAACCCCGGCCAATGCACAGAGTTTGCTTGCATGTTCTCCCCGTGTCTGCTTGGGTTTCCTCCGGGTGCTCCGGTTTACCCCCACAGTCCAAAGACATGCAGGTTAGGTGCATTGACGATCCTAAATTGTCCCTAGTGTGTGTTTGGTGTGTGGGTGTGTGTGTGTGTGCGTGCCCTGCGGTGGGCTGGTGCCCTGCCTGGGATTTGTTTCTGCCTTGCGCCCTGTGCTCTGTGCTGGCTGGGATTGGCTCCAGCCGACCCCCGTGACCCTGTGTTTAGGATATAGTGGGTTGGAAAATGACTTACTGACTGACTGACTGATGTACAGTTGTCATGTGATCTGGCACTGACTTGTTAAGATAATTTCATTTGTGATGTCATCTGTAATGGGAGGAGTTTCCTTGAAACACTCAGATATTTTGCTTTATTTCTTCTGGCATGACTCGCAGTCTATATTTTCCAAGGCTTTAACAGCCTTATACTTGTGTGTAACCTTGTATGTGATTTTCTGTTCAGACAACAAAATTTGTTTTGCTTTTTTCTTATTTTCAAAATTTCGATTTCCTTCAGATTTACTGTGTAAACAATTGGTTAATTTGGCCAATAAACCGTACATGCCCTACAGGCAAAACTGAGGTGTTTTTGCTGTTTCAGTGTGGAACTTATATATATAAAATCACGTAACAGCACACTACACTTGAGCCTTCATAGTTTTCCTACTCTTTCTCTATACGTTTTGCATTCATTTGCTCAGAGGTTGATGTGCTTGTTGCTTCCTGAGCAGCTCGTCTTTTCTCCACCCTAGTGGCCCACCTCTTCTCTTGCTCCGTTGGCATCTTTTTGCGTTAAAAATGATTAAGTCAGTGTTTGTATTGTAATTACTTAGTACGTTTTCTTTAATTTTTCACTTAAGCTGGCACTTAAGTGTTCAATCTGCCTCAAGAATGATTTAAGATATGAAGAGGTAGGGGAAGTGACGACGAAGATGGTAGGGATGAGAATAGTGCCTGTACACATGCGCCGCATGGCCGCCCTGCTGGCCACTGCTGAGAGTTGATTCTACAATAAAATAAAATCAAAAGAGTAATAACCTTGGAGGTCAATCATCACCCCGAAAGTGGATAGTAGACGTCACATAGTATATGTGTACTAAATTTCAGGTCAATAGGTGAAACGGTTTGTGAGCTACAGGTGATTTAAAATCCTGGACAGACAAACAAACAGCCACAGTAGCATATTATATATAAAGATAATTACATATTTACATAGATACTAAATGACATGCAAGCTTAGGCAGGTTTAATGCATGAAAACACTTCCAGACCGGAACTTTTTTACTGCAAATTAAATTTTCCATGAAATCATTTTGCACATCACTACTCCACAGCAATATAGATGACTCAACAACTACTGATGTCATATATTGCAGCTTTCGGAAACCACAGCCAGGGCAAAGGCACCTACTGGTTCGACCTAGAAATCCGTTTGACAAAGTGATGGTGTGTAATAACAAATCATAACATTGAAATTAATTGAATAAACAACTGAAATGAATTTAAATATAACAAAAAATCATTACATACAGTAGCAATCTATCCATTTTCTTACCTGTTTACTCTAACTCAGAGTTGCAAAGTGTTAAAGTCTACCCTTACAGGAACAGGCATAACATGGAGGCACCAGAGCGTCATAGAGGTTACACTCATAAATGCCTACACTGTTGTCTTGTTATCTTAAAATACCTCTTTCTTCTTCTCCATATTGTACATTTTCTTCTTCAATAAAATATTATGTTTAAGTATTGTAAATCTTACTGTATATATTGAAAAGAAAAAAGTTCTTTACATTATAAAGTTGCGGACGTATATTCCAGTATTTGCTCTTTGATGGCAAAGGGAAAAGCATCAGCTTTTTGATGTTTGCTTTGAAGCTGCCACTTGGGATTTGCCTTTGCTGTAGTTAAAATCTGAAACTGATGCTAATGCACAGAATTGCTGGCCTGTGGTACAGGAGGGAGGAGCACCCTATTTAATGAACCTATGAATTTTAAAGATTACAGAGACAAAAAAAGACTTAGTTATTCTGAAACTTTAATTAGAGCAACAGATAAGAGGATTTTTTTTTTCTTTTTTAAACTTGAGGTGTTGTTTTTGACTTGTGGCGATCAACTTTTTTTCATAGTTTTTTTGACATATTCTTAGATATGTTTTTTTTTTAACCAAGAGATGTTTTGTTTAATGCTTGTCACCTTGTAGCCTACCTTAGGTTTGTGGTCCTTATATTCTATACAAAAATTAAACAGAAATAAACAACAGACACATCAAAAGAGTGTACATATATCATCAGCACTTCTGTTTCCTCCATGTGAAGTGGGTGGCAACAGTCTTGAAATTGACTTACAAGCATGCAATATTATTAATTGGGGCAGTTTGTTTTTTTTTTCTTTGTTTTTCATTTTTCTGCTTCACTATTGTAGCTTTTTGAACATCAGGTAATGTTAATACAATGATGTATTGCTTTTATAATTTAGGTAGAACTAAACAGAATTATTATATGTTACTTTTCTGTGTCACCATTTCTGTTGGTTTTCTTTTTTTTTTGGAATTACCAACATTCTTGGCTATCTTGACAGATCATGGTGCATTTTTGCTAGTAACTCAAATTTCAGAAGGCATGATGCACCATGTCACAAATGCTACACTTTATAAGCTCATGCCACTTTCAGTGCAGTGTCCAAGATTAGGGATTTAAAGTTTATACGACTTCAGTCTGTGTGCCTGCAGTACAAAACATCTTTCAGAAACTGGCTTATAGCAGTTCTCATTTCTACTCTGGTGACGACTCAGTGTTTAGGTTTTGGTGACATTATATCTTTTGGTTATTGACATCTGGTAAGTGTGCTTTTGACAACATCGTTTGTGTAGCATATCGTTTTTCAGAACAGCTTTTCTGACTTTTGAAGTTGACCTTCACTACTTATTTCTAAGCAAATGGCTTATGATTTTCCACTTCACTGGCAGAGAAGGCATGATTAGTTTTGACGTTATGAACATTTATATTCACTTTCAGTTCTCTTAATGTGACAGGCTACTAGTAGGCATAGGATTTGGAATAATATTACAGGAGACGAGATTCGTTCAGAGAATGAAAAGACAACTAGTAAGGGAATAGATGCCTACACATATAACATAATATGGTTTTCATAAGCAAATCTGTAGAAGATTAATTTTTCACCCAGCTCCTGGAGACCAGCTACACTTCTTCCTCTAGCTATTCCCATTTTTATATGGAGTCGCAATTTTTTTGCCTAGACTTCTCCAATAGAGGTTTAACATTGATTTTTACAGATGAATGTCTTTACTGATGCCAGTCCACCCCATTTATTCGAGCTATACTATTGTAATTTAATATTACATTTTGAATATTTTTATTTTAAATATGATTTTGGGGTTATACTGTCTTCTAAGCTTCCTCACTATTGAAGCTTTGCACCCATTGTGTTGTGTTCAACACTGAATACTTTGCGAGTAATCATACAAAATCTTATAGTTACGATGTTTGAGATTTTGAGGTTTGTCATGGTCCACAACAATTGAAGTTTTTGCATCTAGAGTCTATATGAGTAGGTTGGTTCAGCTGTGTGCATTCAGAACACTGTAAATAACAATGTACACCTCTTTAGGATACTTATATATGTATGTTTGAAGTTGGCCTTCTTCTAGCCATATACAAAAACTAGCAAAATACCCGTACTTCGCAGCGGAGAAGTAGTGTGTTAAACAAGTTATGAAAAAGAGAAATGGAAACATTTTAAAAATAACGTAACATGATTGTCAATGGAATTGTTTTGTCACTGTTATGAGTGTTGCTGTCATCAAGGATTTGATTATCATTATTTATTTCAATCAGGTTCATATTTGGAGGACTTGTTGTGTTCAAGTTACATATTTGCCTGCGAGTATTTAGCGACAGTGT
>JANRMT010062843.1:14348440-14382742 GCA_026402145.1 Polypterus bichir lapradei | reverse complement strand
CTACCTACACGGGAAGTTGGAGAATTAGTGATGAGTGAGTGAGTGAGTGAGTGAGTCTGTCAGTCAGTCAGTCAGTCAGTTAGGGCTTTGCCTTTTATGAGTATAGATTAAGTTCTTATTGAATCAAAAAGTTTTTTTCCATGAAATGATTGTAATTCTTAGCGATGAAAATGACGCATATTTCTAGCAGTCAGTCACAATTGCTTAGAGTAATTATTGACTAATAATAGGCATGGTTTTTATTTTTTATTTGCCATTTTTATATTCTGTGGAGGAATTTTATCTGTAATTACTGTAATAATTCTGAAATATTAAGAATTAATTTTACCACATTTGGAAATTTTGCTTGTCTTTCTTCCATTGCTTATTAATTTTTTGTTTTGGTGGCGACATCATTGGCATGTTGTCCATTGCTAGTCATTGACCCTTTCTCAAATTGTGCTGCCATTTTCATTATTCTTTTTGCTTATTTTGATGGATAAAAATGTTTTAAAAATTCCTAAGTGTCAGAAATGACTCATCATATCATTAAGCTTAAGAAGAATGTCAGTGCAATTAAATCAGTGAAAGGTGAGATTTCTGTTGTCACAGGTACAGCAAGAATGCATAGGTAGATTTTAGCTGTCTCCTTCTTTTTGTTTTCATTACAACAGAGGACCTGGTACATGTACTGTATATAGTCCCGTAAAAGACCTGAAAAATCATTAATAAAATAAGATCCCGACTTAAACATCCGTTCAAAAATGCGACACTTTTTTTTTTACATCTTCTTGCCTCCTCCAATCTCGTATCAGTTTCTCAAGCACATCAAATTTTGTTGCAGTAGCGCATTTACCAGTTTCTTTCGCTAATTTAACAATGTTTATTTTAAAGCCAGCTTCATATTTTCTTCTGATCGATTGCTCCATCGTAGATAAGGGATGCTCTAACGATAAAGGTGTATGAGAGTGTAAGATACAAAAAACACAAATCAGTGCATAACGTTGCTTCAGAATAGTTTGGGTATTACCATGTGGTCATGTAGGCACAATAGAGAGAGTGAGTAAGGGGTTAGGAGCACACGCTGATGCAGAGCATTACCGCATCCAAATAGAAAAAAAAGGCAGTGTGCTCCGTGGTTACTCTCTCAGGTGGGCTTTAGAATATCATAACCTCTTGGACCAATAGCACGAGTTTTCCACATTTGACTTATACGACCGACATTATAAAATACCAGAAGTATATGGTAAAATCAAGTCCCGACTTATCCGCGGGAGAACTTATTTGTGAGTATATACAGTACTTCTTACCTTAAACTAAGTGCTTCTGCATAATAAGAACACAGTTATTTTTACTTTAACAAGGTAATTATTGATTTAGGTTACTTATTGCGTTTAAAAGTAATCGGACTGTGTGACACAAGGAACTTTTCGCGTGTTACCCTACTGCTCTTGAGATTGTGTTGCTGAGTTTTGCACTGTACATTAAAATCATCAACATAATGTTAGCATTTCTGAAATACTGAGAAAAATATTTTATCCAGGAAAAGGAATAATGCAATTACCTGAACATTTGTCTCTAGAATTGGATTTTGTGGACAAAGCGTGTGAGAGTGCAACAGACACGTGTACACTACAAAATCCTTAACAGTAACCTGATTAAGGGTTTACAAGGCCACATAATTGGATTATTTGTGGTGAAATCTACCTCTGTTAATCAGGTTTCTCAGAGGCCAATAACCTGCTTTTTCTCACCAGAATAAGAGCTTATATGGCATTTTAGAAATCAGGTTTCTGTGAATAACCAGGTTATTGAAGCTCATGTAAACACACTTAATGTGTGGTAGTTTAGTATTATAATATCTATATATTGCAAAGTCTAATACAATTTATTTGTAAGATGCTTTGATGCAAGATGCAGTGGAATTATGAATTGTGATTTATGAAATTAAAGGGTTTTGATTAATATATAATTAAGATTATTATGATACTTCTTACTATGAACCCCACTGCCATATATTTCCCCTGCTCTGGGGTCAAATCCTAGCCTGGACTCTCTTTGTAGGAATTTGAAAATTCACTTTGTGTTCTCTAGGACACTCTGGCTTCATTTTATAACCCATGAAGTTTGAACTAAGTGACATCTCTAAGTTGGACCAGTAGGTGTGGGCATGAATTGGATTGGTGACCCACTGAGGGCTGCTTTCTGCCTTGTGCCTACCATTGCCAGGATAGACACTGGATGAATAAGTTAAAAATGGAAGGATGGATTGTCACAGTAGAAGTCTCTGTATAAAACAAAAATGAAATAATCTGCTGTGTAGCTCACTATAAATGGTGGTGTGTAAAACAAATGTTAATGGCTTTGTGATGTATTTATCTCTATGAATGACACTTTGTCAAGTAAAGGTTAATTAGCTGCTCAGCATGCAAAGCACTTTGTAAGCTTTGGGTCACTATGAAGTACACTGTAGAAAATAAATGCCGGCTGATTGATTCTTTTGTTGATGGTGATCTATGTGCAAGATTTTTAGCGTGATTTCTTAAACAGTGCGATGGATCACACACAGTATTATCTCTAATGTACCACCAAGCACATCATAGCAGTTTCTATCAAAATCTCACACATATAATTGCATTTAACTCTTAAATCAGCACTCCAGGAACAACCTACAACAGCGTCACTGAAGGGTCATATGAATAAAATGTAAATGAATGCATATACTATATGTAGGTTGACGGGCTCACTGTTTCTGTTTAACACTAGAATCCCCAAAGCCTACGAAAAAACTCGTAATGAAAAAATGCAATAGATATCAGAGTGGTATAGAATTGATAGGTCATCTGAAAGCAACTTTCTTATTCTGCTCCAACCTATACACTTTTTCTATTAATATCTTATTTTTTTACTTTATTAAAAAATTGTAGAGTTCCAGCTAATCATACAAGGTTGGCATTAGCATGCAGAGTTCTGTGATGTTATCTTCTTAGCTTCACCAGACTACAATTGAATCTTTTGAGTATATTTTGGTGTAATAATTACCATTTGTAATGACAACTTCCAAAGCATCAAGCTACAGGCAGTGATTCACTGTTACATGGATTATGGAACCAGAGTTTCTAGGTGATGTCATAATTATTTAAATTATTATTTTTGCTTTTATTTTATGCTTAAATTAAAATTGGGATTACATGTCATATTTTTAGGATAAACACTAAAACACTATTGTGAGTTATTTCATTTTAAAATGAAACTATTCATATCAGAGCTCATAAATATTGCATTTACATATTTATAATGGTGTCTTCTATCAGAGGTTTTATACAGTAAGTTCATTAAACATTAATATCATTAAAGGAATACATGCAATGATATTTTTTCATTAGCTTAATTGTTTATCAGTTCAAATATTTTAATCTGTTCTGGATAACAAAAGGATTGTTCATCACAATAATTAAAAATATTTCAGTCAATTTGTAGCCTGTGCAGGTTAGCCAACAAGCTCAGGGCACATAATTTACATATACAAGTGACATGACCTTTCTTTACAGTCAGCAGTGTTCCATTCTTTGAAACAGTGTTTATTAAGCATGTAAATTACCAAACAATACTTAAGAGATTTAAGTTTTATGAATGTAGGGAAAAATCTCAAAATAGGAGGAAATTGGCTTGCTGATGAGGAGATAATGAGTGTAAGTACCTGACAACTCTAAGTAGACTACATAGAGCAGCTTACAAGCTGTTTCTGGACACAGTAGCAGAGGGATTTCTCTCTTGCCCAAAGCATTAAAAAGTTGCTTCTGACTGTGTCTTTATAACCCAAAGCTCACAGACTTGTGACTGGGTATATTCACCTGTGCTCACTTAACACAATGCCAGTTTGGAGTCAATCAATCTAAAAGCATGTCGCTATGAAGGTGAAAAGGAGAACATGTATGCAAACACAAATATCAAACCAAGGCTGGAACTGCTGAGACATCCCCTTTTGTACTGATAAATCATGAAAATGTCAAGAAACTTGATTTAAAAGTGAATGCAACAAACATTACAGGAGATACAATGCACTCTGGTATTATTCCTTTTGGAATTTACAGTATATGGTTTTAATTTTTCAAATACTTATTATGCTTACGTTTGCTGTCCATGAGTAGAAGGGAGGATTTTACTCTTCAGTTTGCTAGTAAAAGTTATTGTTTTGCTTAAACAAGGTTCTGTTTGATTTTTTTTTTTGACTTAGCCAGTTTCACTTTTGAAAGTACAGGGGACAGTGATGTTTATTTTATAAAGTGCCAGAAATAATATTTTCCACATATTCACGAAGAAGTTACACTCCATCTTATTATGTCTGACCTAGAAAAAACAGTGACCATTCCAACAACAAATTTGGATTAAGTAAATTCGAATAAAGGATGGATAAATTATTACATTTTTTTATTGTTAAGTTTGTCTTCCTATGTTTTTTCATTATATTTACAAATAGTTTTATGCTGCCTTAATCATTTGATTGATGAATTAGAATGAATGAATGAACATAATAATAATCTCGGATAAACGGGTAGTTCATCATCATCCAAATTATAACAATAACAACACTGGATTGAAACATCATTGGCAGCTGCCTCAGAATTAAGCTATTTTAACAGTAATGGGCAGGTAACTAGTTGTGAAATTGTGTGCCATCAGTTTTGCTAGTGACATTCGATTTACAGTACCTATTAATTTAAATGATGCTACTATACTAATACACACACACACACACACAGACAGAAACATTTTTTTATGCAGGCAGGTTTAAAGTCCAAATTTCTGCTATGTCCCTCCCTCATGACCAAGCCTGGGCTTTTTCTTAAATGACATTGCAGGTGTTTTTTGCTACACAGATAGAAGAAATGCTTCCCCAACAGTATCTGGGCCAGTCGGCTTTCTGTAATTATAATTTTTGTCATCTTAAGCGAGCAAGTGTGCAAGTCCTCAGAGAGATGCTATAGCTTGCAGCAATAAGTTAAAGAAACCAAGGGAAAGCTGCCTCCCACTGGAGTGAGATGTGTGCAGATAAGCGCATATCATTTACTCGTCTATTTCGAGGGCAATTTGAGGTCTATAAAGACAAATTGAGGCATGTAACGAGGACGGAAACTGGTGTGCTCCATTTCCCCCTGCTAAAAAGTTGATAAATAAATACAATATCTGAAAAAGGGAGCTGGAGGAAAAAGCAGTCTCTTCTCATCAGCGGCTTTTATTATATACATTACATTGTAAACAGATTATACTTTCTAGCTGATTCATGGGCTTGGACCAATAATAAAGACTTAATGGATTCACTTAGCCACATTTTGGGGGCTAAGGGATCCAATTTACCAGCAGTCCTCTTGCTACTTGTGCTTTTATTAAAATAAAATTCTGCCTGCACTGGAGCTGTCAGCAGAGCTGTTAGGGTTACAAATCCAATTGTAGTGTTAGAGCAAGAGGATGGACCATTAGAATCTCGTATGTCAGGCCAGAGGCATAAAGGAGGGTGGTAAAGCTAGAGTTTATAAAGTATTAAATCTTAGTAGGTTTTGGTGTGTGGTGGGGGGAAAGATGGCTGCTAGAAACTATTTACCCAACAACAAGGGACATTTGCGCACCCATTCAGTAGTTCAGCATATGCCAGGAGCTACAGATAGATGACCATCACCTTGAGGAGCATTAAACTTTAGAGAAAGTAATGAGTGAATTTTAAAGGTGAGGTCCTAAACCATAAAGCATGAAAACTAAACAGAGAGTTGATTTAATACATTGTTTGATTTCACTTGTGCAAGGATCATACTATGTGCTTTGTGATGGAATCTTTTGTGAAAGTCACTCAACCTGTGTCTGTGAAGCACATTGGAAAGGTGTTCAACATAGAAATATCTCTCTATTATATAAAAAAATCCTGGGACGAGAAGAGACTTTTTTCAAAAGATTTTTTCAAGTCATGCCCTCCTCTCAACCATATTCAACCATGCACACGGTACTCTCACCTTTCATTTGTGTGATAGCTTTTGACAGACACAGTTCCTGCTCTCTCAGCTCTTATAAATTGTAACATTTTCCTCACTTTAAGTTCCCAATTAAAGAAGACTTATTATGTCATCAACATCACAAAGGGATATCAACAGAAAAAATGAGTACACGGGCAATCTTAGCACTTAGAAACGATGAAGTCAAATGAATTAACACCAAAAATGTCGATCAGTTACACTGCAAATTGGTTAAATGCGTATCAATAGACTATGCTGAAATAGTTGGTGGTGATCGTGTGGAAGACGAAAACATCAACTTACAATATCCTGAAGAATATCTACAACCGTTAACACCGTCCGGTCTTCCACCGCATGAATTACTGTAGACAAAAGGATGTATCCAAGAAAGGTAATATAGTATATTTTCCGCGGATAACATTAGACAACAAAGGAGATCTTGATATGCCATTCGTATTAAAACGTTAACAGACTCCCATTACAATAGCTTTTGCAAAGACAATTAGCAAATCTCAGAGCCAAACATTCAAAAAAGTAATTTTATTTAATAGAGAGAAAGAAACGAAATTCAAATACGGGCAGTTATATGTTACGTTGTCACCATGAAAGTCCAAACACAGAATCAAAATTCAATGTGATATTGATGAAAATGTATTTCAAAAAATTGTTTTTACTGAAGCTTTACAGTAAAAGTGTAAGTTTAAAAAGTATTTGTGTGTTAATTTCAAAGCCAAACAGAATAAAATCGTATTATGCAACGAATAACTCTAATGCAACATGAAACATAATTTACTTTCAAATTATTATGTTTTACTATATTTTAATATGGTTAATTACTCACTGTAATGTAAAATAGTTAGTTCTATTATGCATATATAACAATTCCAATGAAAATAAAAATCTGTTTAAATTGTACATCCGCATCACCATACGTGAGCAACAGAACCGCAAAGAGGCTATTGCATAACGCAGACCTTTGGGGGTGGCGATTGAAGCAAGCAGGGGGCAAAGCCCCTTAGTATTAAAGAAATGGAATTGTTATGCTCAAAAGTCTAGATGGGTAGATAAAGCACCAAAAAAGGTTGCACAACTCCACAGAAAAACCATAAAAGGTGCAAAATCTGAACAGTTGAAAGTCTAAGGCACAATAGGGAATTTATTTATTTTATGTATTTTTGTCTTTTCGCATGATCTTTGGGGGTCAGAGTGCAGGGTCAGCCATTACACAGCTATCCAGGAGTAATTTTCTGGTTAAGGGCTTTGCTCAAGAGCCCAACAGAGTAGTATCCCATCTGACAGTAACGTGATTTGAACCGGCAGCCTTCCAGATACCAGTGCAGATCCTCAGTCACAGTGCCACCACTCTAATGGTTATATCTATATACAAATTGGTACCAAATGATAATTTTAGTGGTATCCTAGATATTCTTTGCCAAAAAAATTGATTGATTGTGCTATCATGTGAACTCTTGCTCTTAAGATGCAAGTATTGTATGTATTTGGATAATAATCCTTTTATTTGTTCTGTCATCATATTAAGATGGGATATTTCAGGAAAATAAAGTGTATGCTCAGTAGAAAAGGTATTATATCTTGTCTGTTATTTAAATATAAATAACAGTTATAGACATCCATTTTTGCCAATGCTGTGATTACTGTAATGCTGTGAAGTTGCATCCAAATTTCTTGTAAAATTAAAAAATGCTGAACTACAATCAGGCTGTAATTTGTTTTCAGGATACTCTCCTGCCCCCAAAATTGCTTCTTCTCCAATTTGGAGCCACAGCCTATCAAAAGGTCCATGCCAGCAATGATCAATCACAACTTTTGGTTCACCCATCACTTCCAAACTCCTCCTTTCAAAAAGCAAAATATGTTTCCATTTAACAATTTGTATTTTGTGGAGCAGGAGTACTGTTCTATATATTTTCATATTGAGTTTGATATTTATTGTGTTTGTGTGTAATATTGTTTGCGTTTTGCTGTTTTGTGGCTGTAACATCAAGACAAATGTCTAGCACCTGCTGCATTTTGCATGGCAATAAAGTCCAAGTTATGTTATTTTGGAGACTTATACAGTAAAGATTTTTGCTAGAATCAAATGGTAGCAGTGCACATTTTTTTAATGTATATGAGGGTAATTCTTGCACTTTCTACAATTCTCAAAGCCACTATAACACTGACAGTCTGAGTGGGCACCCCAAGCAAGCCAGTGCCACCAGTGCCCTGCAGGAGATTGAACACCTGCTCTACAGCATTGTCTCCCACCTTGAATGTAAACACACCAGGCATACTGTGTGGGTTTGATCAAAGACTCACTGACTTACACTATGTGAAATAATAATGGGAAGTCAATTTCTTCATTACTGTAGCATTTTTGAGACACATTATCTGTCATAATAGTTTGAGGTTTCCTGTCATATTGGAGAACAGCGAAATGCTAATGAAGACTAGAAGAACTTTGGAGAAAATCTGACTCTCTGGCCGATGCAGAGTGGTGTTATGCTGCCATGCAGTTGCATTACATAAGATGTCCTTGTCTAATTTTGATTGACCTGCAAATTAAGCCATGGTCCTAAAATAGAAGGCGACTGAGAATAATTCACTGTGAGTAATGATCATTATAAACTTTCATTTAATAATTTCCATATTGTGACTTTCATGTATTTTGATTGCTGCCTTCCTGTACATATTATAGTGGTTGGTGTTTTCTTTGTCAAATTTTAAATGCTGTTTAGTTTGGACTTTGATAAAAGACTCTTGATAGGCTTCCTGAGAGAAAGTGGGATTGTGGAAGTTTAAACATACAATTATTTTATTCAACCAACACTTTTAATTCATAAATGCATGTCATATATACATGTAAAAAATGATTACTATATCAGAGAATAAACAATGAAAGGGAACAAAGATAAAATCAGGACATCCATTTCTGCAAGAATAAAAACACAGTTCCACCTAGTAATGAGTGAAACAGCCAAGTGTCGAGTCACATAAAGTTTTATGACACTGATGCTAAAATTTGTTTTACAATCTCAATTTGTGAGACTTTCTACAGAGTTTTTTGTGAGTTTTAAAGTGTTTTCTGGGTAAAAAACAAGGAATACAATTCCTTAAAGCCACATTTTCCTAGTTGAGGATATGCACACTTCTGATGGTTTTATTTTCTATTAGAAATCTTGATTTAAATACTAAATGACAGGAAGATGCATGTGAAATTAATGCATGAAAGCACTTCTAGACAGGAAGTAAACCGCTTTCTTCTTTTGCGAGTGTAAAGAATATTGCAGGAAGCAAAACACTGATTTTCACTGCAAATTCAAATTTTGCATGGATTGGTTACCTTATCTCTAGTTTCACCTTTATAAGTTAAACATTTAAATGAGTTTATTACTTAAGCTGTAGTTAAAGTTGTTTTTAAGAGAAGCCCAATATGACAATCCCAAAGGTGTTCCACTCACTTTTACAGATTTAACAAGTCCTCAAGTAAAAATACAGTACAAGTTTAAAAATCAGAACAGAAAATATAACAAAAAAAACATTTCTTTTTTGCTTTGATTTATTGGTGCAAACACTTTTTCCATATAAGCATACAGAAAGTGCTGTGCTGTCCACTCACTAGTTGTGTTATAGTTGGACACTAGGCCTTCCACTAGGCTTGTTGTTAGAAAACCCTTTGATGAGAACAGGCCATTCACCCCAACAAAGCTCACCAACCCTATCCACATAATTCCTCCAAAACAACATCATGTTGAGTATTGGAAGTCCCTTAAGCTCTACGGTTCACTATACTACTCGGTAACTTATTTCATGTGCCTAAACTTCTCTTTGCAAAGAAAAACTTCCTAAGGTTTTTGCAAAATTTACCATTAACATATTTTTAACTGTGCACCCATGTGAATTCATTTTAATGTGACAGTCTCAATCCACTGTAGTAATTTCCATCGTAATTTTAAGCACATCAGTCGTGTCACCTCTTAATCTTCGTTTATTTAACCTGAAACAGTTCAGCTCTTCAGCCTTTCCTCATAACTCATTCCCTGTTGTCACATTTCTCTGAGCCTTTTCTAGTTTCTAGCTTTTTCTGTGTTTTTTTTATAGAGCCTGGAGACCAAATCTACACGCAGTAGTCCATATGTGGTCTAACCAGTGCATTATAAAGCTTGAGCATAACGTCTTTTGACTTGTACTTACACATTGTGCTGTATAACCTAAGTCTCTGTTAGCCGCCTTAGTGGCTTCTGTACACTGCCTGGAGTTTGATGGTGATGAGTCCACTAAGATCCTTAAGTTCTTCTTATAAACAGTACTTTCAAATTTCAGACCTCCCATTGTGTATCAAATATATATGTTTCCTCCATGTAACATGTTTCATTTACTTACATTAAATTTCATCTCGCACAAATCTACCTAAGCCTGTATGCTCTCCAAGTCCCTCTGTAATGCTGTCCCTCTTCACACCTAACCTAACACCCAACCTACTTTCTCTAAATTCCAAATATTTCTTCCATTTGTTTCCCTTTCTTCCATTTGTTTCCAGGGTTTTTTATGGGTTTTTTCTTGTCTTCTTAGGGAGTCAAGGCTATGGGGGCTGTCAAAAACAGGGCCTGTTAAAGCCCATTGAGGCATTCCTTGTGTGATTTTGAGCTATACAAGATAAATTGTTGTAACGATTCCACAGATATCTGCCAGTCCACCAAGCTTGGTAGCATCTGCAAACTTAACCAGCTTGTTAAGTACGATTAAACATTTTATAAAGTAAGATGTAGTATGAATATGTGAGTGAAAAGATTGTGATGCACCCTGATCTCGAGACCTCAAGATACATGTAAGTCCTTCACCTTGGCTTAGAAGTTGGGTATTTTTCAAGTGAAGTTATTTCTACACAGACATGGTATATGCATTTTCGACACAAAGTATTCTATAAATTTAAAAGAAATACATATTTTGCCCTCAGGCCCAGATTAAGGCCCCCTGCAGGCCTCTGGGTAACTTAGCTCTTTAATAGAATGGTGATCATACTATTACTAATGCAGCGTGCAGACAAAGGGTAGCTTAATGCTGCACCACTCTTGTGTTCAGTGTGTGGAGACTCAATCCTTTCTTGGTGGGGGGTGGAGTGGATTGGTGAAACAGGCCATTGGGTGCGTACCCAGAACGCCCTGATGATAGATCTGCCCCTGCCTGTCCTAGAGGTATAAGAGGCAGGGGGGGGTGGGCCCTGGAAAATAAAAAAAAACAATAAAAAACAGCCCAAAAACTATCTGAATATGTCCTCTTTGAAGAGGCAAACGTTTTGCTAAAAGAAGACACACCTCCTGTTTGTAACACATGACTGTTACAGCAAAACGGATCTGGAAATAATCATTTTATCTCACATTCCTGGTACTGTTTTTCTTGAGTTAAGGAAATGATTTTATTTGCTTGTGTGAGAGAAAAATCTACTACCATCTGACCTTCTGTACTCCTCTCATTGACACCATGCTTAACCATCACCTTCTCATATACTCTGTTCACTTCACCAACATGTCCATAGGAATCTGCTACATTCACCATTCTCTCTGCATTGTGTACACTCTCCACTACTTCATCCAACTCACTCCAGAAATCTTCTTTCTCATCCATTGGACACCCAACTTGCAGGAAGTATGCACTATCAACATTCATCATCACACCTTCAATTTCTACCTTCATTATCCTGACTCTGTCCGACACTCTTCTCACCTCCAAACCACTCTTGATGTAATGTTCCTTCAGAATAACCCCTACTCCATTTCTCCTTACTATGGTAGAACAATTTCAACCCAAGCCTGGATAAATGGGGAGGGTTACGTCAGGAAGGGCATCTGATATAAAATTTTGCCAGATCAATACGTAGAAAACAATACAGATTTACTGTTATTATTATAAATATTAAATTTAAGTTTGACCTGTTTTTTTTATTTTTATGTTGATTATTGTGTATGCAGGGAACGTTACACAAGTAATAATTTCGGTGTACATTATACATGTGACAATAGAAAGACCTGGCCTTGACACCTCAACATGGTGAATTCATATAAACTATGTATGTGAAGAAATAAATATAACTTATTCTTTTATAAAAACAAAAGCGGTTCAAGGCCAATTGTAAGCCCAACTCCAAAAATCATCCATCGGCAGAGAAATCACACTACAAACGCGTATTGAGGTCAAAAATTGAGATGTAGCTTCACCCATAATCCCATATGAACAATAGAATATACAAACAATTCCTACACACACTTCACACAATCCCAAAAAAGCTGGTTCATTGGATGTGGATATCCCGTCTCAATTCTAATAAACTGTTGACAATATACAGCATTGTTATATATTGTTTTTATTTTATTTTATTCATTTTTCAAAACTTTATTTAGGTTTTTTAGTGGGGTGGAGGTTGGTGAATCCATTTCTTGTGTTTATTTGTAGTTTGAGCTTGTTTTACAACAGTTGTAAATATTTTGTGTCTTTTCTGACCTCATTGTGTTTTTCATGGGAGCTGCTATTTTGGAAGTTCTTTGAATATTATTGCTATGGTGGGGGCTACCACGGGATCACTTGAGGTCATGACCTGTGATGTCACTAAGTCAACAATTTAAAGGTCAGCAATTCTCACTTCCTGATCATCTGAGATTGTGAGGTTGGGTGAAAACTTGACTTCTTGGTGTGTGCTTTTCTTCATGACCTCAAATAACAGACCTCAGAGCTTTGTTTGGTCTGACCAGGATTTTTATTTAAATATCATTTTAGTTTTGGTGAGAGGTTGAACTGATTTTGAGTATAGACTTTGTTCCTTCTCCTTGTCCCATCATAAAATTCTCTTGCCTTTACTGTCAGTAGTAACAAGTGGTTGTTGAATGGTGTCATGAGTGCATTTTTCACACGTATTGATTATGATTACTATTGTATTTCACTTATTGTATTATTATTTTTATTTTCATTATATTTAAACTGGTATCCTGTTGTATTCAAATTTTGGAAGTTTTCATATGGGTGGGGTTGTTTTGTTTTTTGTATGACGACGATGTTCACGGCTGGTCACATGATCCGTAGATGCTGCTACATTTGATGTCATTAGGTTGTGGTTATTTAAGATGGTGTGCAGCAGTCAGTTTCCATTGTGGCAGATGGCTGGCTGGTCTACCCGGCCAGGACGCCCAGAAAGGAGTAAGATGGGGAAAGCAGATACAGAGAGACACTAACTCCTCCAGAACACCAGATAGAGATGCACACAGGGCATCATGGGAGTTGGAGTTCAGCTTCACAACCCTCCTGGGTGCCGTGGGTGCCACCAGGATACGCTGAAGGGGGGCTCGAGAATTTGTACTTTCCATATAGCCTAGAAGTACTCCCGAGTTACAGGGACAGAACCATAGAAGTACTTCCAGGCTGAAGAAATCCATAAGTCTCCATCTGGCCTGGAAGTGCAGATGAGTCACGTGGCCAGAAGGACAGAAGCACTTCTGGGTCAAAGACTATTTAAAGGACTGGTGGGGACTCACCAAGCAAGCCAGATTTGGGAGGGAGTAGGACAGAGCTTAGTGGGTGGAGTGGAGGAGAGATTTGTGTGCTGAGTTATTGGTATTTTGCCTGTTTATTGTGGTGGAGGTGCTTTTGGGCCCTATTACAAGAAGTAAGAGAATAAAAAGAATATGTCTTGGAACTTTTACCCTGTGTCAGCATCTGTCTGTTGGGTTGAAAGAGGCAACAGCGACCTCTAGCATCTTACACCATGCTTTGGGATATTTCTTTCAAAAAATAATTTCATAGGCTGTTTAGGTAAAGGAAAATGGTTGTTTGACTGAACTATAAACAAATGTTTTTGAAAAGTGTTCATCTACTGCATTTGCGAGGGACAAGAAGCTTTTTGCCACTTCCAGAGCAGTTATGAGTAGTAGTACCTGATTAGAAACATTTTAAGAACCACCAAAGAGGTCACATACAAAGGTGCAATATAAATAAATATTGCTTTTCACTTTCAGATCACGTAGACACAATAAATCCAGTTTGACACATTTAATAATGGAGAAGACCTGGCCTTTTATTCACATTTGCTCACATATTCTTTATGGTCAGCTTAACCAAATGCCATTTAGTTGTGTGAGCTTTTTAACCCTGAAATTGTCATCACAGATGAAACTGTGTAGTGTTATACCTGAGAACTGCAAGGTCACGATGACTGGATTGCTTCTTATCAGATTCGCCTCTTTCACCTCAGCATTGTTAGTCTTGAGGTGAAATGCAATTTTAAAAAGAAATCCTTCTGGAAGTTGATGGTATGTTGGGATGAGGACAGCTTAGAGTTCCTCCCAAGATACAGCCACGTTTGGATAAAGCTACAGATATAATTTTCTCCTCCTCAACTATCAAACAAGGTAACACATCTTGTGAGGTATTATGGAGACAAACAAATCTCTAAACTGTATCTTGCTCAGTCAGATTTAAAATTAAGGTCATGGCTGCAGCAGCCGCAGCGCACAGCTTTTAAAATTCTCTCAGAAGTGAAGGGTCACAAGTCCAGTCTGCTGGACGCCTTCCAGCTGCGATCGATAAAGCTCTGTGCTGGATAAATCACCCTCTCCTAGCCACTTCTCACATTTTGTGTCATTTTCTACGAGTACAGCTGTAACAAAGAGCCTGAGCATCCCTTTGATTTATTGTAACATCTTTCACCTAGAGAACCTTTATCCATTGCTTTTTGGAATGACATTGTGGTCTGGCAAGACTTTAACAATGACAATAACAGCCTTACAGTTACACAGTAACAGATAACAATTCCCTTTGGCTGTCAGTTTGGTGATGAAATTATTGTTAAAAAAAGAAAAGAAAGAAAGAAAATGTAGCCAAGTCAGTGAGCTAGTTCATAGTTTAGTTATGTACTTTTTTTTTTAATTACATAAGAAACTGATAGGAAGTCCATCCCTAAGAACAAACATTGTGGTATAATATTAAACTAAAATTACAAAAATATAAATTCATTAAATAATTTCATTAATATGAAACATCCAAGATCCTAAGTAGAGGCTAAAAACTTACACCTTGCTACTCAGTAATTTTTAAATCACTCAAAAATATGAAGTGTTAAGAAAATAACTTAATTGAACACATTCTAATACACAGATATAAATTTTAATTCAAATTTAACTGAAATATCATTTGAGAACCAGTTTTCCTTATAATGATAACCATCGTACATGGGTAAATTAAGTAATACATTACTTTAAAAGTGTACTTTACAATGCCACTACTTTATAATATAATATAATATATGTTTGTTTTTTTCTGTAAGTTTTCTTCCCACATCTCAAAGACAAGCATACATTATTATCACCAAAACTATTTCTATACTACATTTTAATACACAGGAATTTGCTCAAAGTACTTTACAAGATGTCAAAGAGATAGTTACAAGAAACAAAAAACAAATTAAATTAGGGAATAATATTAATCTATACTAATAAAAGGCAAAGCCCTCACTGACTGACTGACTCACTCACTCACTCACTCACTCATCACTAATTCTCCAACTTCCCGTGTGGGTGGAAGGCTGAAATTTGGCAGGCTCATTCCTTACAGCTTACTTACAAAAGTTAGGCAGGTTTCATTTAGAAATTCTACACGTAACGGTCATAACTGGAACCTACTTATGTACATATATACCAGCCATAGCCTGCAGCTCGGTAGCCGTGTGAGGCGGAGTTGCGTCCCTCATCGTCACGCCTCCCACGTAACTGAGTGCCTGCCCATATAAGGCCGTCCGTCAGCAGCAATCCAATAGAAACACTTTGCCGTCGAGCGGCTCACGTGAACTGACTGTGAATGCAGTACGCAGAAAAAAAGCAACAGCTCCAAAGAGCGCTGAACAAAAAACGCATTACACAATTGGGTAGGCAGCAAAAGAATAAGAAGCGAGTGACGCATACAAGTATATTCATAAGTGCAGCTACTGCGAAAACAAAGCACAGTGTAAACCGTAAGTTTAAATTAAGTTTATAGACACGATCCCGCTGCCGTTTGTCATGCCTACGACAAATGCGATATTCGTGAGATACAAGTTTAATGAGAAGACACGAGGTATAAACGAGACTTTGGATCACTTTGTAACGGAGTTAAAATTGCTGTAGCGAGAAACCTTTAAGGGTCTTAGCTAACATTAAATAAAGCTGTGGACATTGCAAGATCACACAAGAGAGCGGCTCACGTGAACTGACTGTGAACACAGTACAAGTGATCACTTCGATGAATCAAACCTGTTCAAAAAACGCATTACACAATTGAGAAGGCAGCAAAAGAATATGAAGCAAGTGACGCATACAAGCATATTCATAAGTGCTGCTACTGTGGAAACAAAGCACGGTGTAAACCTAAAGTTTAAATTAAGTTCATAGACAGGCTGCCGCTGGCGTTTGTCATGCCCACGACGAATGCGATATTCGCGAGATACAAGTTTAATGAGAAGACGCGGGGTTTAAACGAGACTTTTGATCACTTTGTAACAGAGTTAAAATTGCTGTAACGGAGTTTAAATTGCTGGTATGCCAGGTCTGAGCTAACTTTAAATAAAGCCGTGGACATCGCGAGATCGCACGAGATAGCACAAGCACAGCTGAGAAGCTTCGATGCATGTACTCCAAGCAGCTCACATGAACTGACTTTGCAGGACTGGGAAAGGTTAAATTAAGTTCATAGACACGCTACCGCTAAATATTCGCAGGCAAATCAACAAATTAATACCGAGAATGCCTGTTAAACATCTTAGATTCACGAGTACCGATTTGGGGGTAGTGAACACTTCGATGAATGAAACCTGTTATCTTTACAACGGTTGACAAACACGGAATGTAACTTGAACACAACACATCCTCCAAATGCGAACCTGATTGAAAGAAATAATGATAATCAAATCCTTGATGACTGCAACACTCATAACAGTGACAAAACTATTACATTGGTATATATATATATACAGGTATATGTGTGTATACATATATATGTGTGTATGTGTATGTATGTGTGTATATATGTAGATATGTATATATATGTATATATGTATATATATGTGGATGTATGTGTATATATATGTATATATGTATGTATATATATATGTGTGTATGTATATATGTACATATGTATGTATATGTATATGTGTATATGTATATATATGTTTATGTGTGTATGTGTGTGTCTGTATGTCTGCATGTATATATATATATGTGTGTGTGTGTGTATGTATGTGTGTATATATGTAGATATGTATATATATGTTGTCACACACGTGCGCATGGGAGGCAGCTAAAGGGCTTGAGTGAAGGCAGTTCGGAGGCATGTCGGGGTGTGGCAGAGTGCACTGACTCTTTTCCTCCCTTGCCTGTAGACCATTCCCGGGGGATTCCACCTGGCTCTCCTGACATCACTTCCGGGACCGAGCCAATGGAAGTCGGCCACACCAGCTCCAGTCCCCCTGATGTCACGTCCGGCTATGATCCAATGGTGGAAGACCACGTGCTTGATCCATATGACCTCACTTCCTGTCTCCCCCTTTAAAACCTGCCCCTTTTCCCCTTTTCCTCAGTCTTGTTTTGGACTCAGTTGAATGCGCTTCAGTGCTGTATATTTTGCTCAAACGACTTTTGCAGCCAGGATACCACATTACACGGGTGGCTGCCCCAAACCTTTATCTGTCCATGTCTTGTTCTTGTGACAATGTGTATATGTATATATATGTGGATGTATGTGTATATATATATATATATATATATATATATATGTATATATGTATGTATATATATGTGTGTATGTATATATCTAGATATGTATGTATATATGTATATGTACAGTGGTGTGAAAAACTATTTGCCCCCTTCCTGATTTCTTATTCTTTTGCATGTTTGTCACATAAAATGTTTCTGATCATCAAACACATTTAACAATTAGTCAAATATAACTCAAGTAAACACAAAATGCAGTTTTTAAATGATGGTTTTTATTATTTAGTGTGAAAAAAAAATCCAAACCTACATGGCCCTGTGTGAAAAAGTAATTGCCCCCTGAACCTAATAACTGGTTGGGCCACCCTTAGCAGCAATAACTGCAATCAAGCGTTTGCGATAACTTGCAATGAGTCTTTTACAGCGCTCTGGAGGAATTTTGGCCCACTCATCTTTGCAGAATTGTTATAATTCAGCTTTATTTGAGGGTTTTGTAGCATGAACCGCCTTTTTAAGGTCATGCCATAGCATCTCAATTGGATTCAGGTCAGGACTTTGACTAGGCCACTCCAAAGTCTTCATTTTGTTTTTCTTCAGCCATTCAGAGGTGGATTTGCTGGTGTGTTTTGGGTCATTGTCCTGTTGCAGCACCCAAGATCGCTTCAGCTTGAGTTGACGAACAGATGGCCGGACATTCTCCTTCAGGATTTTTTGGTAGACAGTAGAATTCATGGTTCCATCTATCACAGCAAGCCTTCCAGGTCCTGAAGCAGCAAAACAACCCCAGACCATCACACTACCACCACCATATTTTACTGTTGGTATGATGTTCTTTTTCTGAAATGCTGTGTTCCTTTTACACCAGATGTAACGGGACATTTGCCTTCCAAAAAGTTCAACTTTTGTCTTATCAGTCCACAAGGTATTTTCCCAAAAGTCTTGGCAATCATTGAGATGTTTCTTAGCAAAATTGAGACGAGCCCTAATGTTCTTTTTGCTTAACAGTGGTTTGCGTCTTGGAAATCTGCCATGCAGGCTGTTTTTGCCCAGTCTCTTTCTTATGGTGGAGTCGTGAACACTGACCTTAATTGAGGCAAGTGAGGCCTGCAGTTCTTTAGACGTTGTCCTGGGGTCTTTTGTGACCTTTCGGATGAGTCGTCTCTGCGCTCTTGGGGTAATTTTGTTTGGCCGGCCACTCCTGGGAAGGTTCACCACTGTTCCATGTTTTTGCCATTTGTGGATAATGGCTCTCACTGTGGTTCGCTGAAGTCCCAAAGCTTTAGAAATGGCTTTATAACCTTTACCAGACTGATAGATCTCAATTACTTCTGTTCTCATTTGTTCCTGAATTTCTTTGGATCTTGGCATGATGTCTAGCTTTTGAGGTGCTTTTGGTCTACTTCTCTGTGTCAGGCAGCTCCTATTTAAGTGATTTCTTGATTGAAACAGGTGTGGCAGTAATCAGGCCTGGGGGTGGCTACGGAAAGTGAACTCAGGTGTGACACACCACAGTTAGGTTATTTTTTAACAAGGGGCCAATTACTTTTTCACACAGGGTCATGTAGGTTTGGATTTTTTTTCTCCCTAAATAATAAAAACCATCATTTAAAAACTGCATTTTGTGTTTACTTGTGTTATATTTGACTAATGGTTACATGTGTTTGATGATCAGAAACATTTTGTGTGACAAACATGCAAAAGAATAAGAAATCAGGAAGGGGGCAAATAGTTTTTCACACCACTGTATATGTGTATATGTATATATATATATGTTTATGTGTGTTTGTGTGTGTGTGTCTGTATATATATATATATATATATATACAGTATATATATATGACAGCAACACTCATAACAGTGACAAAACAATTACATTGTCAATCACGTTACGTTATTTTTAAAATGTTTCCTTTTCTTTTTCATTACTTCTTTAACACACTACTTCTCCGCTGCGAAGCGCGGGTATTTTGCTAGTAATGAATAAGTAACAAAAATCCTTAGATAATATAGCTATATAATTAGTAAAAAAGTAGAAGTCTTACATACAATATCATATTGGAAGTAAATACAGATGAATTTGATTATAAGGTCAAATGGCCAGGAAAGCAGAAAAAGAAAACAAACAAACAAAAAAAACCTCCAGTTAAGCTGGAGAGAAACACAAAATCTGCAGGGGCACTAAGGTTAAAAGATGATTCAGCCTGCACTGGACATTTTACCAAACATAACTCTCCTTAAGTCATTCCGCTGAATGAAACTTGTCAAGAATAGATTGTTCAAGTAATCATTTAACTGCTTAAAATCATCTTTTTCTAGAATTTCACTTAAGAAAGACAGGTTAGAAATTGGTCAAAAGTTGTTGAGGAAGAACATTCTAGATTATTCTTTGTGAGCAGGGGTTTAACAACTGCACTCTGTTGACAATCTGGGAAGACCCCAGTATCTCATGGCGAGTTAACCATGTCAAGTACACTATCAATAAGCACATTGGACACTTTTTTGAAAAAGCCTGTTGTGACTTTGTTAAGGACACAAGTGGAAGGTTTTAATTGAGAAATTATACTACAAAGTTCCAATAGATCTATTTGAGTGAAGGAATTTAATTTGTTAAAAAGAGCATGGTGAGGTTCAACAGGATTACCTTTGGAATTATGAATTATATTACATCTAATATTGTTTAGCTTGTGTATAAAAATTCTGCAAAAGCCTCACAAGCTTCACTAGAAGTTTTCAGAAGGGATTCTGTTGAATGAGTTGAGAAGAAGCTTGTTTAGAATAAAACTCTTGAATTTCTGGCATTTGTATTTAGAATTTTAGAGAGACAGCACTGCCTCTCAAGACAAACTGAACTGTTATATTCTGTTATTTATGCCTTCAATTGTTTATAGTGGACTGTTTTCTCCATTAACGCTCTGCACTCTGACATTTTCTCGTTAGATCAGACACTCTTTTGAGTCTTCAATGGTATTTTAGTCCTGCAGGATTTCTTAATTTTTTAAGGGCCAGTATGTCAGCTGCAGTTCTCACCTTAGCATTCAAAATTTCCACCTTACTGGTTACATTACTGGCTGTATATAGGCATGCACTACATTTGGACTGATTGTTTAGAATATTAGCAAACCTTGAGGAAGTAGATGAATCAAAATAATATTTTTTAACAATACACTTCTGTTTAGTTGTAGTTACTAGTATTTCTACATCAAATAACATTCAGAAATGATCAGATATACTTATATCCACAACATGCATCTAATTTAATTTTAGTCCTTTTGAAATGACAAAATACAGTGTGTGTCCTCCCTTATGGATAGGCTGGCTGACATGCTGACTAAGATCAAATGGAGTGGAGTAAGTTCATAAATACTTTTGCTTTAGAGTCACTCTGGTTATCCATATACAAATAGAAACCTGTCATAGTTTGTTATTATTATAAGATACTAAGTTTCATTATATTTTGAGGTCCATCAAAGATCAATATGAGAGACTGCAACTCCCCTTAAACAACTATGGCAAGATACTTGAATAACACGTAAGTTTCAAAACTGACGCCTTTAAAGTTCAATCATCTCAGTGATAAATCCCTGCTAATACTCTCTATTTTTTTATCCTAGTGAACCGAATGAACAAAATTGTAATTTGGATGCACTGCTTCAGTTAACACTACCACACCATCAGAACTGAGCCACATTTCACTTGTGGAACTAGCCCTGGACACAGACAGGCAGACATATTTAAATGCACCACCACACGTTTATTTACACTACTATTTACAATTATAAGCGCAGCACAAACCCCCAAAACTCCCCCAAAGTCCAGGCCTCACACTCAATGCCTTTAGTCTTCAGGCTGCCTCCACTCCTCTCCACCAAGCTCAGTCCTCCTCCTCACCCAACCCCAGGCTTGAATGAAGGGAGGTGGCCCCTTATATAGTCACCCGGATGTGCTCCAGGTGCTTCCCGGCAATCTTCCACTGGCACTCCCCAGTGTGGCGGAAGTACTGAGGTTCAGGGCTCTCCAGGCATTGGGGTGCCCCCTGGAAGTGACCACGGCCCCTATAGGGTTGAGCTTCAAAACCCTGCACCCGTGGTCCCCAACACAACCAGAGTGGTCACCCCCTCGTGGTCTGGAGGAGGCGTAAGCCCTCCTCCGGTCCTCTTGGGCATCCCGGCTGGGTACCACCCCCAGCCGCGTGCCACACACTTAATGTAAGAAAGTCTATTTCCTATCATTTACAAGATTATTAATGTAAAATCTCTTACTGGTTAATACTTTAAAATTTAGTAAAGCCACATTGAAAGTCTCAAAAGAGCAGAACTGAGTCAGAGTTTTATGGCATCTTGAAATAGTAATTAAATTATTTACATTTATGTCACTTTGTCCCGGTGATTTAGTTAAACTATGGTCTGTTATTATAGTGCTAATACATTGCACATTTATAGGTGAATCCACTACAGGATTATCATATCCTAACATGGAGTTATAGTGAGCATTAGGACTAAAGTTACATAGTCAAAGACAGATTACCTTTGAGATGTTGTCGGCGAGGACCAAATACTTAACCTTATTGGATGCAGTCCATCATGTCTGTAGAAAAGTAGTTTCTTTGAGAAGAGGCCTTGGCTGTCAATGAAGCAGACGTTTTGTCTTACACATAAGGTTCTGAATCCATGTGTTTAGGGCCAGGAATCGACTGTAGGTTTCATCTGATTTACGCAGCATAGGAAGTGGAGTTGACACAACAAAACTAGCAGATACATGAGCATATTGTATAATTTAAGAAACTACAAAGGACACAAACAGAAAACGTGTTGCCTGATGGCGCCAGTGCTGCACATTCAGACACAATCTGGGGCCTTTTTCTCCACTCAGTCGTGTTAAAAATATGAGACATCAATAAGACAAGCCTGTCTTCTGTTTACGGGGTCTATAACACCCAGGTACCCTATTCCTCATACCTAAATCAGATGCATTGCATTTTCAGTTCTCGCATACACAGAACCTGTCCCTGTAACTTAAGGCAAAAGTTTTCAGGCAAATCACAGCCCAGTCTGACTGAGTCTGCGGAATTGCAAATCCACGTAACATGCTAAGATTAGGTAAATGAGTGAACCTGTTCAGGATACAGTGGGTTTAGAAGACGGACAGAAGGATGGATCTTTTTCTTTCTTTATGGCATGAATCATTCACAGAGTGCTACACCACTACAATCAAAAAACGATCATTTCATAAGAATCTGTCTTTAGGTGGCCTCGCTGAACCAAATGTATAATATATACATGAGGCATTGGATTGGTTTAGAAATGTGACATTCAGTGAGCCTTCTAATTTTCCTCTCACTTTTAAGCAAAATTCACTCATGGTGTTCTCCAGGCGCAAGAAGGGTGAACCAAAAATCCCTGGTATCAGTCAACTGTACTGTAGGTTCCATCTGATTTATGCAGCATAGGAAGTGGACTTGACACAACAATTCTCACAGCTGGGGTCCTCTCCTTCTAGCCTGAATGAGAGATACAAAGTCTATTTCCAGGAGTTTTAACTATTGGTGTCAAATGCCATTGACGCTTATCAAAGACTGCACCAGGAAAACAAGACGCAAAAGTTTTATGGTCAAGTAACTGAAAGTTCAGGTGGTGCATGACTCAGTCTCCTATAACAACCACATCACTCCTGTCTGCAGGCATGGTGGGGAGTGGAGAAGGTCAAAGCGGTGGTGTTGATAGCCTGAGAAAGTGGAAGTGACCTGGGCTTCGGTCCTGGCTTCCGCTGTTGATGTTCCCAGTTTTCTGATCCCTGAGATGCTTTCATCTGGCATGGTGCTGTTGGTTCTGCATCTCTAGGAATTTCAGTTCTTCCTCAGCATGCTGAAGCTCACAGTCAGTCATCTGTAAAGAAAGTGACGTCACACTGGAATAAGGAAGGTATCAAGCTTGGAATTCCATTTACAATGTTCTCCATTAAATCTTGTTTTACTTTATTTATTAACTAATCAAGAAGTTTATAGTTAAGATTATTTAATGTGTTTCAAAATATCCTGTCAAGTAAAGTCTCCTTACCCCATCGACAGATTTTTTTCAGCTAAATAAAATAGTTGTTTTGCTTTTATTTAGCCAAAAAATAAAAAACAAAAAAAAATCTGATAAAAGCAATCTGGTTTTGTTTGAAACATAGCGTGTGTTGACCCAGCTTTCCAATGGAAGCTGCAATGCAGTACCTGTCAGTTTCACCGTCAAACTCTGCAAAGGAAAATTATCCAGGAGTTGTAAGCAAGATAATTACCTGCCTCTCAATCACAAAGTCACTGTACTTCTTATGATGGCCTTTAATTTAAAAAAAAATTTGAACCCAACCATCTGTGTATTTTTCCAAACACATTTTTCATTAAATTGTTTTATAGAGACAGACCCTATTCTTGAAGCAATGGGCATAAGGAGAGATGATTCTGTGCAGGACACACTCGCACAAACACCCATGGTTTCTCTTCGTTAGCCAATGTTGAGTAACGTAATGTGCATTCTTCTAGACACTGCAGGATTTCCACCACTTTTCCACTCAAGTAGTTTTCCAGCATGGTGTATTAGGTGAATCCTTATATAGGGGTGACTGAGCACTTGATCCCAAAGCCCTTAAGTTTCCATTTCTAAAATATCAAGCAGGTGGAATGTTTCCAGGTGTCTTTCTTGGACATTAAACTTTAAGAGGTTATGGTTAGACCACGGTCTGAGGCATTTGAAGGAATAAACCAGTCCTCTTAAGTTTTTCTTTGTCTCTCTCTTGCAGCAGGGAACGAGCGCAAAGTGATGGAAGTAATAGGCTGAAGGGCATGCAGGAATTAGACAAAGTAAATGCAACCATAATCTTCTTAATGTACTGGCACAGGAATGCTATATGAATCTATCAGAATGAGGTGTTCTAGTGCCCTCAGCTATTATGCATTTGACTGGCTGCATGCTACTTTGTCCTATGGCTCTCTCCCTTATGAATTGAGAACACTGTCTGACAAAGAAGTGATAAAGAGTAATAAAAATGATAGCGGCTATTATGTCTAAAAGCTCAGAAGTATGTAAGCCTTCATTACAGACTGAAACCTACCAAGAAAAATTGCTCCCTGCTATTTATCCTGAAAATCACTGTTTGCTATGAGTGGGTTATCTCCAGATAGCAAAACATAAAAGTTTTTTTTTTCCTTTTTCCAAAATGGAGATAAAGACGCTAAAAAGAACTCACTTTATCAGTGATTGTGATAAGCAAATGATAGGGTAGGACAGCTTTGCTTCAGCACAGAGTGAATGCCGTTTAATGCAGTATCATGCTTGGGTGGCCTAATATTTATTCAGGCGTGCCAGCTATTCTCATTTTTCAACAAAAGCCATCTGTCACAATATTGCATGGATGGCTGATAGAATTGCCTGAATATAAGTCATCTGCTTGTTTGGAATTTATATAGTTGAGAGACACATGAATGCTGAACTGGGCCAGTGCATGTACATTGGCCGTGGTATAAATGTGCTTTTTGGGTATCCATATAACACCCCCCTCCCACGACAACTTACATGTGATGGGTAAATGGAGTCTTCATCATCTTCTTTTTTCATTTTACATTTATAAAAACAACTACAAATTTTATTTAAAGATTTGTTCTGCACCAACTATTTGCTAGCAAAACAGGTTTTGTGCAGAGCTGATGAAAGAAACTCATGTTAACCCTTCCCTTTCAATTCATGGTAAAATGCCATAATCTTGGTTTATGATTCATTAACCTGATGCAGGTCACTGATGCATCTGAGCCAAGTTGCATTTGAAACCAGTAGTGCTTGCCATAATGTGGAAGAAATGAGAGAGAGTGAATCAGGATGGAGATATCTTGATGATGAAGGAGAATCAAATAGCAAAACTAGCAGATACATTAGCATATCATATAATTTAAGAAAGTACAAAGGACACAAATAGAAAACATGTTGCCTGACGGCACCAGTGCTGCACATTCAGACACAATCTGGGGCTTTTTTTTCCCCACTCAGTCATGGTAAAAACATGAGACATCAGAAAGACAAGTCTGTTTTCTGTTTACGGGGTCCAAAACACCCAGGTACCTTATTCCTTGTCCCAATTTAACAGGTGCATTGCTTTTAAATTCTCGCATACACAGAACCCGCCCCTGTAAATTTTCAGGTGAATCACAGACCAGTCTGAGTCTACGGAATTGCAAATCCATGTAACTGATAGTAACAGGCGTACACAGCGACTGCCCCTGACTTGCTAACATTATGTAAATGTGTGAACCTGTTCAGGATGCAGCGGGTTTAGAAGACAGACGGATGGACGGTTCCTTTTCTTTCTTTATGGCATGAATCATTCACAAAGTACTACACCACTACAATAAAAAAGGATCATTTCATAAGAATCAGTCTTTAGGTGGTCTCACTGAGCAGACGTATAATATATACAGCACGCTGCCTTCACGAGGCATTGGATTGGTTTAGAAATGTGACACTCAATGAGCCTTCTAATTGTCCTCTTTCACTTTTAAGCCAAACTTATGGTTGTCTCCAGGCGTATGAGGGGTGAACCAAAAATCCCAGGATCACCAAAAAAAAAAAATTATTAAACAGCTTACACCATCATGGTTGCAAAATTCAGTTTTATGTGCGCTGCTGCTCCAGATGGTTTTTTTTTCTGATTCTTTCCCCCAGACGCTTCAGCAGTTTAGTGTAATGTTGCTGATTAACAGTTTGTTCGCTTGGAAACTTTTTATTCACAAGTCCATTCATTAAGTGTTCATCTGATATGACCTGAAATGCTTTTTGTTGGCTACTAGAAAAAAAAAATCATTGACGTCACATGCATGAATGTAGAGTAAATGTCAAAAACACGCATCTCAATCGATTTACCACTATGCCACTTAGCAGACTGTTTAACATGTCTTTAGGCATATGATACCAAGCAGCATAGTTGATAACTTCACCCGACTGTCATGCTATAGACGGATTCTGGGAATTTCTGGATCCCCCCCTAGTATACATGATACGTCAGGCTCAGCGAGACTTGTCTTTGGGGAATCCTGTGGCATTCAGATGCTCCTCTGTTTGTCTCAAGTCTCACAATGTATGCTTTGGCCATCCTATCAGTGTGAATCAGCAACAGCCCCATTCATCAGATAAGGGAGGTGTTTTTGCAGTTCTTCACTGTCCTGAATTTTGGATTGGTTCTTGTCTTTCACTGACTGGTCTGTTATTATAGTGCTAATACATTGCACATCTATAAACGAAGTGATAATTAAGTTATTCATATTTCTACCGCCTTGTGTAGGTTGTTTAGTTGGACTATGGTCCATTTTTATAGTGCTAATACAGCGTTCACCTATAGGTGAATCCAGTAAAGAATTACCATATATACTCGCAGATAAGTTCTCCCGCAGATAAGTCGGGACTTGATTTTACCGTATAATTTCTGATATTTTATAATGTCGGTCGTATAAGTCGAATGTCGAAAACTCACGCTATTGGTTCAAGAGGTTATGATAGGCTACCACCCACCTGAGAGAGTAACCACGGAGCATACTGCCTTTTTTATCTATTTGAATGCGGCAATGCACTGCATCAGCGCATGCTCCTAACCCCCCCCCCCCCCTCTCTCTATTATGCCTACGTGACCACACGGTGATCGGTAATACCCAAACTATTCCAAAGCAATGATTGCACTGATATGTGTTTGTTGTATCTCACACCCTCATACACCTTTGTCATAAGAGCATCCCTTATCTATGATGGAGCATTCGATCAGAAGAAAATATAAAGCTGGTTTTAAATTAAACGTCATTGAAGTAGGGAAAGAAATTGGTAACTGTGCTGCTGCAACAAAATTCGATGCATATGAGAAACTGATGCGAGATTGGAGGAGGCAAGAAGATGTAAAAAAAAATTTAATTGTCGCATTTTGAACAGGTGTATAAGTTGGGTTCTGATTTTATGATTGATTTTTCGGGTTTCAAGACCCAACTTATACGTGAGTGTATATGGTATCACATCTTAACACGGAATTGTAGTGAGCATTAAGACTAAAGCTACATAGTCAAAGACAGATTACCTTTCAGACATTGTCGAAGAGGACCCAAGTGCTGAACCTGGTTAAGCTGCCACTAGCACTTACTGAAACAAGGTACAATGAGTTACACATTGTGATTTGCATCTTTCAGTACCACTTTTGTACTGAGGTACACTGACTGTATCTCATCTGCTACTCTGCACAAGTCACTTTAGCCTTCTTCAGGGCCTTTCATCAGCGGTCTGTAGATTTGAAATTTTTGGGATGGTGACCCATTTCTGATACATGATACAACCTTGCCAATAAATCTGAGGCCTACAAACCAGATTTAAATTTTAAGTCTTGCCCATCTATCCTCTGAATGGAACGTCCATGTGATCCATTGATAATTGTGTATCTAAGATGTCTGCATGTGATGTTGTCACTAACTATAAACAATTAAATGGGAGGCATAGACTTATTTAGTGAAGTAGCTAAAACTAGAGAAGTATAGCTGCAACTATTCAGTCTTTTCTAATGATAAAATGATATGGTATTTGTAGGACTGCACAAAATAACTTGTTTATAATTTTTTTCTCACCCAGTTAGTTTTATGTTCTTACAGTATATTCTGGTTAAAAAAGATATGTTGACTCCTCTTATAAAAATGTCATGTAGTACAGTTGACAAAGCAGAGCAGGGAAATGTGTAGATAAATGTAACATGTCTGCATTTCACCGATAGATTATAATTATTTCTTACAGATTATAATATATATTTTTTCATTTTAATGATATGTTACTGTGGGGTATGTTTTTGCTATTGACGTGCTGTTATTACTGTGCTTAACGTTGGCTTGGTCTTTTCCTCATTTGTGGAGACAGTTGACTAAGGTAAGAAACAACAGTATTTTACGATTTACATTTTTGGTTGATCCCTTCATCTGGATGGGAGCATCTATATTGCTATTCTGAAAGAACTCTTTTAATATTTTACCCCTATTACTTGATCAAGTATCATATCTAAAATACAGGAAAGAACCACCTTTTCTTTGATTAAATTCCATTGCCTAATTGTCAAAAGATTAAATCGCAAGACAAAACACAGTGTTAATTTATGTCAATATTTTCAAGACAGATGCAGACTTTTTAATGGAAACCCATCTGTTCTTGACAAGCCACACCAGACCGAGGAAAACATGGGGAGGACAGATGTTGTGTTTTAATTTCAAAGCCAAAAATCAGGGCTGCCTGAGTAATGCAATATGAGAGTCCCATGTGGTTGTTTATCCCATACGTTGCAACAGGAGATGGAAAACTGCATGAAAATTCAATTCATCCTTACCAAACTATGAGCGCCTGATTAGGAAGGCAATGTCAGTCAGTCAGTCAGTCATTATCCAACCCACTACAGTATATCCTAACATAGGGTCACGGGGGTCAGCTGGAGTCAATCCCAGCCAGCACAGGGCACAAGGCAGGGCCGCTCTTAGGATGTTGGGGACCCTGGGCATAATTAGACTGTGGGGGCCCTAATGTGTGTAGTATTAGCTACAGTTAAGCCAGATTTGACCTGTTTCCATTGGGCACCGTGTGGAGGTATGTAGCTAAGCCTAGCGTGTGCAAAATGTGCAGTGCAGTAGTGCATGTTTTTATAAATTTTAGAGCATTTTATTTATTTTTTTGTCACAATTATAAAATGTGTTTTTTTATACCTTTTTCCATTTTTTTCTACCAAATTAAAACTTGGGCTAAAGAATATTCCAGAATAAAGCTCAAGAAACAAAATCAACCTTTCGCGCTTTAACACATGCGAAATCTTTAATTAATGCCGAGTAATCAATCGATTGGACAACATCTCACTCAATGGACATTAATGCTAAAGCATTCAACTCTTCTTGTAACATGGTTGTCTTGATTATCTTTAGCTTAGAAAATCTGCATCCCCCAGCAGCGACAGTAACTGGTATGTTGGTTGTTGCTTACTGCTGGTCGGTTTTGAAAGGAATCAGTAGGAGAATGCACCTTTTCGGCCACGACAAATTTCAGCAAAGCTCCTTTTTGTGTCTCAATAAAGGTTAGATCATCTGCCTTTTTCTTTCATTTAGCAGCACCGGATGGATAACTGCGTTTCATATTAATATGGTATGTGCGAAACTGCTAACGTAAATAAGATGCAGTTACAAGTGGAATACGATAAGGCCAATGCCAAGGCGAAAGAGGGAAGAAAGCGTTATACGTAACAGAAAAACACGGGAAGAAGTTCGCGCCCACACTCATGTTGCAACCGTGGTCTGAAACGGAATGGTCTTATCCGACGAGAGCACTGTATTTATTGACTTTTGTGGTGTGGGGGCGTGTCGTAACAGGGCTGCAAACACCCCAAGCCCCAGTTCTCTGTTTCAGCGTCCCTGCCCCAGGAAAGGGCAGTAAGCTTAGCATTAAACGTCGTAGTACAGATACATAGCTTGCGTCAATCATGAAAAAAAAAAAAAAAAAAAAACCTTGAATGATGGGGCCCCGGGCGACTGTCCTACTCACCCATGCCTAAGAACGGCCCTGCAGTGGGTAGCGCTGCTGCCTCGCAGTTAGGAGAATCGGGTTCGCTTCCCTGGTCCTCTCTGCGTGGAGTTTGCATGTTCTCCCCGTGTCTGTGTGGGTTTCCTCTGGGTGCTCCAGTTTCCTCTCACATTCCAAAGACATGCAGGTTAGGTGCACTGGCAATTCTAAATTGTCCCTAGTGTGTGCTTGGTGTGTGTGTGTGCCCTGCCCGGGGTTTGTTTCCTGCCTTGCGCCCTGTGTTGGCTGGAATTTGGCTCCAGCAGACCCCCATGACCATGTAGTTAGGATATAGCAGGATGGATAATGGATGGTATGCTAAATTCTTATTGGCAGGTCATTTTAAATGTATCTTCTTTTCACCCAAATACTTTTTCTTAGCATCGACCTCTCTTTCTTCTTCTTTTGTCCGGTGCACCACTGTTACTCAAAACTATTATTTCTTCCTTGATAATATGAATTGTAGCCCAAAATACCCATAATTGGTAAAAAATTATGTTTTCTATAAAACTTAAACCAATTCCCCTTTAGTACCTTCAATATGCTCTCATTGAGATTCAATCCATTTGTCCCAGCTCTTCTCCCAATCTTAGAAACATTTCCTGTACTCATCGGTTGTTACCATGTCTAGAGCCTCCTGTGTTTTTTCCTTGGTTTCTTTCATGGTAGAAAATCTTCTTCCCTTTTGTCTCAATTTTAATTTCAGGAACAAAGAAAAGTCACAGGGAGTGAGATCTGGTGAATACAAGTGGTGCAAAACAACCACCATATTGTCTCTGGTCAAAAACTCTCTGGCTGACAATGTGGTGTGTGCAGGTGCACTTTCATGGTGCAAAATCCAGTTCTGAGTGTCAACGTGTTTTCCTGATGCTTTTTCAGAGACGCTTTAACAGTGCAATTTAATGTCGCTGATTTAACAATCTGTCCACAAGGAACAAAGTCTTGTTAATGTTGAAAAATACAGTCATCATTGTCTCTTGACAATCTATTGTGGCTTGAGGAAATAAATCACCCAAGTCAAGCGTACAATTGTAGAATAAATGCCAGGATCATCCCAGCACAATGCCATTCAGTGGACTGATTTAACAGACTGCAGGCATACAATACTTAGCAGCATATTTGAAGACAATACTCCTGTGATATTGACCAATTCCAGGAATTTGTGGGTTCATTTCACATTTACTTTTCTTTGATCAACCATCTATATAAATATATAAAGTCCAACGTCTGTCTGCTTTTATGAGAGAACTACTTAACGGATTTAGATCGGGTTTTTTCCTATAATTTGCTTGAACATTCTGGTTGGTTTTGCAACTTCTCTCATTGTGCTAAGTGTCATAGTTTGTATGCGGTAGCAAATTTATGCAAATCCGAGAGAGAGGCTATGGGCTGGCGGGGGGGCCCTCCTCACTCACTCACGCTCCAGCCTCCATCCAAGTTGGTCTACCTCTCGCCACGCGTTGGAGTGTACCTTGCCTCTGTTTAGCTAGCGATACCTGTTTGTTCAACAGACATTATCATCTACAGATTGTTAAGGAGTAACATTTGACGATTTTGAGAGAGAACTCTATATAAACAACTATATGTGTTTTAAAGGGTAGCTGCAGATTGCCAGAGATATCACGGCCACGTGCTTTCTTTCCACGTGAGGGACACTCTCCCGTCAGAGCTGAACATGATCAGATACAGTGCCAATGTTTGACGTTGGAGCGTACCTACCTTCCTCTTGGTCAGAATTATATTTCTTTTTATTTTTTTATTTATTTTTAAAGTTTGTCCTGTTTCACTACTGTGTGGGTGGAGCCATGGAGGACAGCTAGTTTAATTATAAAGTCATTGTGATCTCCCCCATGATCCACCTGTTATATACGAAGTAGTAGTGCTCAAGTTTTTTTTCATTTTAAATTAATGAAGACTTTAATAAATGGGTGTGATCATAGACAGATATTTTCATTGATAACCAACTCTGCTCTGCAGATTCCACCTGCATATCTGTGGGGAGACATGCCTGGCAACATATACAATGAATACAGTAAACAATAGATGATGTCTGTCAACCATCTCCTTAATGTTTATAAGAATTTTTTAAAGATCCAAATAGATTTTGAGTGTTTGCTCACAAGAAAATCTTAACACTTTCTATTTATATTAAGTGTTCACATTGTATGAGCATAAACAAGAAGCCTGTAATCTATTTAAAAAAAAAAATGGCACATCTGGCTCAACAACTGTTAATCAAAAAGAAAACGCAATGGATTACATTTCTAAATGTAATGGCAGTGAAGTTAAATTCATAATTTCCATAGCAGATTTAACATTTTATTATGCAATGCTCAACTTTTATAACTTTTTGATGTAGAAAACTTTGCCCCCTGCTCACTTCGCTCACCAACCCCTGGGGCATCGCTATGCGCTAGCCTTTTTGCGATTCTGCTGCTTGCATATGGGGTGTGGATGTACAATTTAAACAGATTGTCTTTGCAAAAGCTATTCTAACGGGATACTGTTAACATTTTAATGAGAATGGCATATCAAGATCTCCGTTGTTGTCTAATGTTATCCGTGGAAGATGTACTACAACATTACCTTTCTTGGATACATCCTTCTTTCAACAGTAATTCAGGTGGTGGAAGACCCAACGGTGTTAACGGTTGTAGTTATTCTTCGGGATATTGTAAGTTGATGTTTTCATCTTCCGTATGATCACCACCAACTGTTTCAGCATAGTCTATTAATACACATTTAACCAATTTGCCGTGTAACCAATCAACAATTTTGACATTAATTTGTTTGACTTCATTGTTTCTTGGTGGTAGGATTACTCATTTTTTCTGTTGATAACCCTTCATGATGAAATTCTTCAATAAGATTTGGACATAATACATCTCCTTTAATTGGGAACTTAAAGTGAGGAAAATGTTAACATTTACAAGCACTGAGAGAGCAGGAACTATGTCTGTCAAAAGTATTCATATGAATGAGAGATGAGAGAACCATGTGTGTGGTTGAATATTGTTGAGAGGAGGACATGACTCGAAAAAATCTCATGGCCAAAGTCTCAACTCACGGGACTTTGAAAAAATCTCTTGAAAAAAGTCTTGTCTCGTCTCAGGATTTTTTTTATATAATAGAGAGATCTCTTGGTCCAGATGGTTATTCAATGCAACTTTAGTAGTTATTTTCAGAAAGATTTCAAATATCTTAAACTGCAAGTCATACAGCCCCTTTCCCCTTTAAATACATGTGCCAAAGGAATAGCTAATTATTAAGACTTTGATACCTCTCATTTCACAGGATGAGCTTAACAATTTCTGCCATTTTTTAAATTTAATTTCAGCCATCTGTTTAATGTGATATATACCTTGACATCATCTGAGAAACCTCTCTGCTTTGGATATATCAAAAATGTTGAGCAGAACAATTTATTTCTCAAATTCAACAAATTTGCTTGTTGTTCTCAGTTTTATTGTGTCTTTGTTGGTTTTTCTCTAGGGTCTTCGGGTTTTACAACCAAATTCCAAAGAACAACATGTGAGTGAGTGGGGATGTGAACATTAGTTTGCCCAATAAAAGGAGTGTTCTTACATTGTACCTAATACTGATATGCATAAGTCATATGTAGTTAGAACTGGCATGTTTTATTTATGTACTTTGGCAAAGAGTATGTGTATATTATAGAATGATATTCAAAAGAAGTTGGCAATTAAAAATTGGCATCTTTACTGCTATAAATGGAACTCAGAATGTGTCAGGTTTGAATTACACCTTGGATTGTTGTGTGACCCTGTGCAATCACTTTGCCTAAAAAGCTTGCAATTATGCATTTAAATTCCATACTTCTGTGCTTCTAAATCTTTTATCACATATTAGCTAACAATAAAGTGGCATTTCTTGTTTCTATCATTGTTAGATTATGAATTTGGCAGAGTCACACAATAAGATTTGAGGCCAGCAAATGGTGCATGCTTCCTTTAAGTTGTGAATTACACCCCTTATCAAATGTCCTGATGC
>JANRMT010062843.1:14308571-14333440 GCA_026402145.1 Polypterus bichir lapradei | reverse complement strand
CCCCTTATTATATTATATTATATTATATTATATTATATTATATTATATTATATTATATTATAGGATGCAAATACAATAGCATTCTACAATATAGTAAATTCTTTTTTCATGCACAGATTAAATATCCACTGAACCATGCAAGCTTTGTCTTTAGCAAACTGCTTTTTTTGCTGGGACATGTACATTTATTTAAGTCATGTCTGATTTCCTTCTTTATATCAAAGTGCATTTGTGTAACTCGATTATGGACAAAGTCTAATTGAATTCTCATACAATGAAGACAAATGTGTGCAGCATAAGGGAATGCAATGTGTAGCATTTTGCGATGCCTACATTTTGAAAAACCTTTGGAACTGCAGAATGTCATTCAGAACATTTTGTTTATGATATGATATTAAACTTTCTAAACAGTCTCTGAAAATGCTGCAGATAGCCAAGTCAAAAAGATCAAATGTAAATGCAGTGAGTTAATGGACACCGAGACGCAATGAGAGCCAAAACTGCAACAGACATGACGTTCGTAAATATTTTTAGTTAAACATCTCTGTGCTTTGTGGAGATGCTAAATTGCTCTAATGTACTGGCAGTACAGCAGGATCAGTTCAAAGACAGGACAGTCAGTCTTGAACAATGATGAAATTTAACTGATCTGGCATAAGGCACATTCATTTCTAAACATAGTGCAGGCTATGTGCAACTTTACCATCAACAGATATAATTTTCTCTTTACCTGATGCATATAAAATGTTTAAATTCACTGTTAAACCAACAATTTAAGCTATGCTACTGCTCTTTTAGTTTATAGAATATACAATGTCCTGGGAGACAGCTATACCTGTGGTGGTCCAAACACATAAACTGAAGTCAAGGGTCTCACTTTAACCTTGACCTCATATAACTTGTATGGCTTTAGATTTTGAAGGTTTGTTTGTTACATTTAATCATAACATAATGTAATTTATCCAACCATATACCAAGCCGTTTTTCACAGGAAACATTATTTCATGTTATTCTTTTTTGTTTTGTTTCCTCAACATAATAAAGAATATACTAGTATTCCTAAATCCACCAGTTATCGGACCCTTTAAGTGAGCATAGTCCACTCATGTCTGTTACAAAACAGAAGTCCAATATCTAAGTACACTGATACAATTACCACAACCACATTCATGTGAGGGATAATTAGGAGTTACCACTGAAACTCATCTGCAGGTTCCCAAGATGGGAGTCGAAATTCAGGGTACCTGTAGAAGAAGAACCTACGCAGACATGGTGAGAGCTTACAAATTTCACATTAACAACATGCAGTTTGGAATTTTTAAACCAGATCTCTGGAGTTTTAACATAGCAGTGGTAATCACTAGGATTTCGTGCTGGTCTGTTTAGGTAGGCTGTATATTTATAGCATCATGTGAAAAATTTGAGTTGGAATGCCAAACATGTTTTGAATGAAGTAAGTTTGAGAAAACTAAAGTATTCAAAGAAGAAGCAACAGTAGGAGAAAATGCAAACTCCATGTGGACATCAACCAGGTACAGGGAAAAATAGATTCACTGACAGAAGACTTTTATATTATACTGATTGATTTCTCACACCAATATGCTGTATTTCTGTGTGCAATAAAATTAATTTAGTGTTATAAAGTAATTTTCATTATGAAGAATGTTTTATACATAAATGAATGGTTTCTTGATGACTGAAGCAAAGGTAATCTTTAAAGTTTCATCTTGCTATGAACAAATCATTTTTCCTCAGCTAATTTTCTCACGACTATGGGAGGTTCAGCTCCATTCAAGCTATTTAAAACTAGAGACGGAGCAGTGAAATGGCAGAGATAAAGCCTTGCTATAGCTCATATAATAGGTCCAGGTTCATTGTAAGGATGTAAAAAGTGTTTCAATTGTAAGCTGCATTGACACAGTTAGAATCCCAATGCAAAACCATCTCCTAACCTTCCAGTGCTCACTTTAAATAGATCTGAAGACAGTTATTCATTGCAAGTGGCTGTGTCAGGTTACTAAGGCTAATTTGTATCTGTGCTTTACATATCCTGAAGTTGCAAATAATGCATTGAAGAGTACCGAAGATTCATTCTCATTATTCTGATTTATTTGTTCAGTTCTCCTGTGATGGCAGGCAGAAGCTGTTGTATTATTTCTGACAACACAACATACCCCAAATAAAAGCTGAGTGATTCCAAACATGTTGGCTGGGACCCTGGAATGATGGATGGGTACAGGTGGTCATTAACAACAAAGCAAACATTCATTTCTGGGTAATTTGTTTTTTTTTTCATGAACAATATATTGATAAGTCTGACAGCAGTTTGGACCAAGAAGGGCTTTGACTGTAGTGGCACAACTCTGATGGGAGAAATTAGCCTAGAAATAATTTTATTAGTACTGCATACATATATTTATGAAAATAGTCCAGAAGTTGAAACTTTGGTTTATGTGTGTTTAGAATCTTTGGGTAAAGGGAAGTGCTGCTGACATTTCTTTAAAAGTAATGGTGAAACATCTGTTTTCCTGTTTGAAAAGCACCTGATGTCTAATAATTAGGCTCTTTATTCCTTATTTCCTTTCCAACCAACTTATTTAGTTTCAGGTCCATCATTTAGAATTTTTTTAAATATACTTGCTTCTTTATTTTTAGTTATTACTTTTCAGACATTGCCAATACTTGAACATTTTTTCTGTTTTTGAATTTATTTTACATGATGATTAATCAAGGATATGTAGTAACATGAGAATCTTCATATAAAATGTATTTCAAAAATGAATATTTTTAAATATGTGTATTACATATTTTGTATAGTATATAAAATACATTTTAAATGTAATCAACCTGCATAAAGTAGAAGCAGTAAACAGATATATAGAGTTGATTTTTGTTGACCACCGTGAGATTTGCTACATTGTACTGTGGCTCTTAGCAATGGATTCCATCAGGCAGACACCAGTCTTGACCCGCAAGTGTAACAGAACTGAGTGTGAAGCCGATTGCAAGTGACCTAGTGACACAACATCTTCAGAGTTACAAGTGCTTGGATCCTTTATGTGCCCTGGGAATGTCCTATTAATTTAGTGGGATCAGTCTTACATTTCATGCAGGGCAGAGACAGTGATGAGTCAATAGTTCAAAACCCAGTTGGGAGGAAACCACAGCAGAACGCTGGGCTAAGTCTGTTACATTTATTGCTGTAACTCAAACCAGAAGATCAAAACCAGGCACAACAAAGAGACCCCTAGCATCACCTGAAATGTAAAAGCTGTTCATATCCATATTGTTTTTTTCCTGTTCCTGGTATTAAACCCACGACATCTGCACTTTTTCATCCATCCTACTAAATCAAGGGTCCCCAGCTCCATTCTTGGTGCCCCAGTGGCTGCAGGTTTTCATCCTAACCCTTTTCTTAATTAGTGCGCTGTTTTTGCTGCTAATGTGAATTAAGTGTAATTGACTTGTTTTTTAAGATTTGTTTCCCTGAATTTCTTCACTATTCCTCTGACTTGCTTAATTTCTTTCCTTAAACGGCACCCAAACAGAAATGAAATGTGAAGTGAGTGAGCCAACAGAAGACCAACTAAGTCAGGGCCTCAAACTCCAACCAATTTCACTCCAAGCAGTTGATTAATTAGGCACCGAGTCTTGTTGTTAATTAAACCTGTTCTTTAATTCTATGGCTTGTTGCTGCTTCTCACTGTGCAATGGCATACATTTCCGAAATTTTTTCGTTTCTAAGAGCACCGTTCAAATGTTTTGTGTTCCAGAGCAGATCCACATTCCTGAGACCTTCACCTTTCTTTATTTTCAGATATTGTATGATGGTCACAGTTTGCTGGTCATGTTTTGGCTCATTTTGTATCTCCTTATTGTTTGGCTGCTAATTAAGGAAAAAGAAACAATTAAGGTTCTGAGTCTTAAAGAGCAAGTCAATTAAAATTAATTTAAAAGAAGTTAATTAGGAGCAAAAACAGGTTATTAATTCAGAAAAGTGTTAGAATGAAAACTGGCAGCCACTGCGGCCCTCCAGGACTGGAATTGGGGAGCCCTGCACTAAATGGTAACACAAGTGACATTCCAGGAACCCGAAGCAATATTTTCATAGCTTAAAATGCAGGTAATGATCCTCAATGCAGACCTCACTTCTTCACAAACATCCAAGACAAGCAAACCAAAGGGCTGTGAGTTAGTTTCATCACAAGAAAATGTAATTTTCAACAAATCTAACAAAACATAATTATATGCTTTATATTCTGCTGTATATCCAAACCTACATGTTCTAGGACACCTGGTTTGACTCTTGGCTATGCTGTACTTTTTTTGAAATTTGTATCGTTTACTTCTAATTATTGTAATTTATGTAGATCTAACTATAGGGGACTTTCTAAAATCAATGTTTAGTATATTTTGAGCACTGTTATGATCTGGGTACTTCTAATAATTTTTCCTGGATGTGATCAATTTTTCTTTATGATTATTTGTAGGTAAATTCCTTTTTTGTCATTCTAGAGAATCTCGTGGTAGTCATACATTTCTGCTGGAAGCTTATTCTAAATGTAGTAATTTCTGTCATCTTTATTTTTAACAGAACGCCATTTTGTTTTGTATGGACGTCATTTAGTTGCTAGCACACAACAACAGGTTACTAGGGGCGTATCCAAGGAAGTCGCTCCAGATTGTGTTGTTGATAAAGCAGCCTCACTGACTCCTCCACTGTCCAGGCTGGTGAATATCAAAATCTCCCTTGCAGTAAACTTAGTAGCTTTTATTTTTTTGGTTATGATTTTCTGTTTCTTTCTTTCTTTTCTTTTTTTTTTTTTTGCTTTGAGCTTGCCTTCTTTGTTTTGACAAAAGTTTTATTTTTCCTACTTTCAACCTTAGCCTGCATGCCTGCAATTCATTTCCCAGTCCTTCTACATTTCAGTCTTCTTGCTTTTTCACTGGGAGAACATAGTGTGTAATAAAGTACAAAGTCATAAGTTAATACCTTAAAAAAAAAAAAAAACCTAAACATAAGTCCTGTTCAGACAGAATTAGTTTTACTCCAGGAAGTGGGTGTGACGATGCGGGTTCTGCTCCATGCTCCCATCCGCTGTTCAGGAGCCCTTGAACCCAACACCATCGATAGATATAACCGAGGTGAGCTAGACAGTGAGGCAACAATAGCAAGGGGATGGTAAAAAGGTGCAAAAGTGCTTTTATTTCAACAACACACAAAAAAAGTGTTCAATTAAATAGTGCAGTGATTCCCAAAGTCTTCTTCAAATAAATAATCCATAAAAGACAAACGTGGAGGTTTAAAAATACAAAAACAAACAATCCTTTAAAAAGCAGAGGTTAAAACGTTGCTGGAAGCAGTCCTTAAAATCACTAAGCCCGGTGCTTCTACACTAGCGTCTCACCTGCTTCTCCCGGTTGGGCTTTTCAGCAGGCGAGATGCTCTCTCAGCAGCTCTCCTTTCGTTCAACTCACACAGGTCTGGAGTCCTCCCGATCCCGGCTTCGGTCTGGCACTCATCCCAGGCCTGAGACTTGGTTCTCACCCAACGGCCAGGACGCACACGCTGGGGAATCCACCACCAAATCTCCCGACTCCCGTTGCCTTCCCGGTCTTACGCAGCCAGTCGCCCTTCATTGGTCACTCCCGCTACATGCTCACTCAGCGGGAGCGACCACTACTACTATACCCGGGTGTCGGCCTAACACCCAGGCTTCCTAACAGTTGCCTACGAGCGTTCGTTCACTCGCTTGCCCACTCACACCGTCTCTCTCTCGCTCTCTTTCCTGTTCTCTCCAGCCACCTCCGTCTTTCTCTCTCTTTCTTGTTCTTTTCTTTTTTTTTTTTTTTCCTCCTAACCGACTCGCGCTTCTATATATTGAGGGGGGCCATAGCAGCTGCAGCACATTAGCAATCCCAGGAACAATAATCGATGTGGGCAGTCCCTCACCTGTGCACTAGGTGAGAAATGCCCACACCGCAGATTGCCCTGAGATCCGCTACAGCTACCACGCCCCCCCCCCACTAAGCCACGGGCGCGGTGATTATTTATTTAAACTTAAACGGCCTTTGCTAAGAGAGCTGTAGACCCATAACACCACAGTGGGGTAAACTAATTATTACCAGAGAACCTCTGTAATTTTAGTCCAGTCCAGTCCAAATTGCTCTAGTCAAATTGCTTTTTACAGATTGCACGTTCATGTCTCAGTTAAGATTATGGAACCTTTTACCTTCTATAAAAAGTTAAATTAGTTTTGTGGAAACTGGTATGTTAGTAAAATCCCATCAAGTCCTCCTTGTTGTACGTACTTAATAATGGGAGTGGGGATATCCCCTCGAAGGTCAGATGACATATCTGATATACACAATTGAAAAGTGGGTGGGGTCCTTGGTGGTGCAAATGGGCATTTTGTTGTTATAAGTAGGAACTGCTAATGTGGTCCAAACTTACGACTGACAGTACATAACGCTATGTATACATTAACTACTATTACTCAGAATTCAAATACAAGGAAATTCTGATATGAAGTGCTGATTCAGTCATGCTCCTTATAGTGTAAAACTAATCCCATTTGAATAAGACTTACAAACTACAGAGGTCCTCCAAATAAGAATTACTGTACACTACCTCCTGGTATAAAACTAAACCCATCCAAATACGGCTATACTGTGTCCAGAATGTTAAATTTATCTTTGGAGTTCTTGAAGGGACATTTTTCAAACACATCGATGTGTAGTTTTGTTTCATAAATTACACACTTATGAGGCTGCGTCAAGAGAAGGGATTTTCAACCTGTGGGGTGTGCCCCCTGAGAGGGGTGTGGACACATCTGAACAGGGGCACAAAATTTGATAAAAAATTCAGTGTGAAATGTCATTTATCTTTCAAAGTCACTAATTCATTATTCAGCCTCTAGGGGGCAATCTCACAGCAATAATTGTATCTGTTTTGCGATTACTGGTGATCATTTGTTTGTGCGTAATATTTCTAGCAAAGGACAAATCTGTAGCAGGCTAAAAAGGTCATGGTTAAAAATTAAACAGTGGCTGGCCACAATAAAAAAAAATAGGCAATGGAAATACTATTAATGTAACTGATAGCAAAAAAGATCTCAGGGTAGTGGCAACCGAATCCACCACTGAACCCGACGATGATGAGCCATCAACATCACATGCAGCACTAGCATCAGAACAGAGAAACCACGGTGTCAAAAGTGCAAGCAAACGAACTATGATAAATGGTACAAAAAATATGGGTTTACTTGTATCATAGTAAATGGCAAACAATGTCCACAATGTGTTATATGTTCTGAGTTACTTGCAAATGTCAGTCTGAAACCTATTAAATTAATAAGACACTTGATCACGAATCACCGAAACCTAAAAGATAAACCCACTGACTTTTTTCACCATAAAGAGTCAGGGTTGGCAAGCCAAAAACAAACTATGCTCAGCCAAACCACCTCACAAGTTAATGCACTGACAGCTTCATTTGAAGTGGTATATTTGATCGCTAAAGTGAAAAAGCCATATACGATTGCAGAGACTCTAATTTGTCCAGTAGCGATGGACATTTCTAGAACTTTGCATGGAGATCAGTTTGCCAGTGATACTGAGAAAATTCCACTATCCGATAACCCATTTAGACATTTTCCATCCTATCGTACATCAAAAGCAAGTACTAATCACATTTACTAACAGTGGAGGACAATTTTAGACTAGCTGTGTCCAGCATTGAGCCCCGAATTCATAAGATGGTGTGTCAGAAACAAGCTCAACCATCCGACTGAAGTTCTTGGCTTAAATCATAAGATTAATGTAAAAAACCTGCATTATGACATGTATGTATCATGGATAGCGTATATTATTATGATGTGTGTATCCGGATGTATTTTTTGTGTGGTTGAGGGGAAGGGAGGCTCAAGTCCAAAGTACACACGAAGGGGGGTGCATTTTCAAAAACGTTGAAAACCCATGGTCTGGAGTATTGTGTGCAGTTTTGGTCTCAATACTATAAAATTAGTATAGTATAAAAGGAGTAGAGAAAGTCTAGAGGAGAACTGCTACATTTATTCCAGCAGTGTAGGGTGTGAATTATGATGTAAAATTAAAGAGTTTAATGTTCTCATTTTGAGCAATCTAATTATACTGTTTGACACAGCAGTCGAAGGGAATTAGGAGAGGAACTGCTGGGTATTACTTTAAAATTACTTATTCATATGGAAAATGGAGGACAGTAGATTAAGCACAGCTTTCTAATTTACTAGGATTGGATTAGCTAAAGGTAAAATTACCTAATATGTTACCCACAAAACCTACCCCAAGTCTTTATATCTAGCAGACAGAATACAGCTTTGTTATATCCCAGATATGGGCCAATATTAGAACAATCTAGACTAGTATAGGCAGTTCAGTCTAACAAAGCTTGCCAGGCTGTATATTATAAATCTGCAAGAAGTGTTTACCACAGCAAACACCAGTGATTTACATTTACAGTATATCCTCAAAAGAATAACACCATCAGTGATATGATACACATACTATTTGTAATCAAAAGCTTATATTTCAGCCATTTACCTTCAAAATATTCCAGGAAATTCCCTAAATGCATCCAGATAATGAATTTGGCTTGAGAACTGATAAATTGTGACCACAACAGTAAAAAAACTGGACCTCTTTCTACTGCTGATGTCAAAATAATTATTGGAGGGGCCTAAATGCAGGAAAAGCATTCAGCTTAGTTAAAGAAAGGTAGCTATAAATAATTTTAATTCCAAACTCAAGAATTTCAACAGAAACGTAATAAGAGATAGAGAGCGAGGGACAAAAACAGCCTAAATGTGTAGCCTAAACACGATGGCCTCACAATATTCTGTATGACTTCCTGTGAATGCATAGTTAGATTAAATAAATGTGAAACTGTAAGGAAAAGAAATAGATTCTTAGTTTAATTGCTTTATCATAGGCCACTTGCTCTTAATAAAGTAGACAAACATGCAATGCATAAAATAATTTCCACAACATACACTTTACATTAAAACAGAAAATATATGTTCTCCAGCATTCCATTAACAGTAAATACATTTTTTCTGTAAGGCAGGGTCCTTGCGCACAGTACAAGCTCACTTATGGCAGTTTGGTTCTCCAGGATTGTCTAACCACACAGTCCAAAAGTAACTAACTACCCCTACCAATGATGGTCGTAAAGATCCAAGAGACATCCATCCATCCATTTTCCAACCCGCTGAATTCGAACACAGGGTCACGGGGGTCTGCTGGAGCCAATCCCAGCCAACACAGGGCACAAGGCAGGAACCAATCCCGGGCAGGGTGCCAACCCACCGCAGGACACACACAAACACACCCACACACACTAGGGCCAATTTAGAATCACCAATCCACCTAACCTGCATGTCTTTGGACTGTGGGAGGAAACCGGAGCACCCGGAGGAAACCCACGCAGACACAGGGAGGACCTGGGAGGCGAACCCAGGTCTCCTAACTGCGAGGCAGCAGCGCTACCACTGCGCCACCGTGCCGCCCTCCGAGAGACATTTTGCTTTAAAAGTCTATAACTCAAAACATTTACTCTGAAGAAGGATGTGACCTCATGGCTAAGATTTTCAGCTGTAAAACCAAAGGACTGCCAGGTTAGCCCCCACTACTAACTCATCATGTGTCACTTCCAATACTCCAAATGCCGAAATATGGATGTTTTGAGGTGAGACTGTCAACATAATATAAATATGAAATTTTCTAACCTGCCTCATCCAATTCAGTGCTGCAGAGGGCAACAAAAAAGCAGAAGGCAGCCCAGAAAAGGGTGCCAGTCCAACGATGGACACTGTCATGCACAGCCCCACATCTGCACTTACACTAACTTAGTCTAATTTGGAATTGTCAATTAACCTGCACATTGGAATTGTTAGGTGTTCTTTAGCTGGCGCCTGGGGGAGCGGGATGTCCTCTAAACCAATACTCTGCAGGATTCCACGCTTCACTCATGATACACTTCCATTTTTGACGATCAGTGGTGATGTTTCGGGCCACGTCAATGGTCAGTCGTAGGTCCTTTAGGTCTTCTGTGATATGTATGAACCACATTTTCTTTGGTGCAGCTCGTTGAATTTTCCAGGAGGCAGGTTGCACTCACCATAAAAGGTTGTATGGCAGCCTAGTGATGTTCATCCTGCAGACATGGCCAAACCATTGCAGTCTGTGCTTTATGATCAGTTCTTCAATTGGAGGTTGGTTATCATCTTTTGAAAAAGTGGAATACACAGCAGAAAACCTGAATACTGGGGAAAAAATTGAAACTCCATATAGGCAGTCTGCACTTACTATTGCACCACCATGCCTTACATTTGGAAATAGGCATGATGAAACAGATGCATAACAGAGACATATGCATAGTGCACTGCAAATTTTAATGCTGAGGTCTATTGATTACTTAGATTTCAACCCATCTTAGATGGGTAGTACAACTGGTTATTGCTGTAACCTATTTGGTTCCAAGCAGTTCTGTGCATACTCTTTTACTACTTTCATAATAACAAATTATTAAAATAAATTATTAATAGTCAGTCAGGGCACCAGCCCACCGCAGGGCTCACACACACACACACCAAGCACACACCAGGGACAATTTAGAATCACCAATGCACCTAATCTGCATGTCTTTGGACTGTGGGAGGAAACCGCAGGGAGGACCCGGAAAGCGAACCCAGGTCTCCTTACTTTGAGGCAGCAGCGCTGCCACTGCGCCACCACGCCACCCTATAATTAATTAATAATAATAAAATAATGATAATAATCTTTTACTATTTTTATCACATTTTCCTATGTATACCTAACTTTTTTTTCTCCAATGGAAAAAGCTGACATTTATTTATATTAAATGTTCCATTAGTGGCATCTGCTGAATGTCCTCTCCACCTCCCATAATGTCTGATGCCTTTCCTCCTTGAATTTTACTGTCTTCTTTGAAAATTGTCATTCTTTTCCTGAAGGACATAAAGTATGTCATGGCTTCTGAGGATCAGCAACAAAGACTGATGTATGCGGTGTTTGCTGCTGATGAGTAATACATAAAGTCATGAACACAATATTCACTGATAATTCAACGGAGACAGGCCTATCTTAAAAAGAAATTGCAGCAAAGAGTTAAAATTTTTAATAAGCTACTGCACATTGCCTTTGTCATATCATTCCCAAAATGTGAAATTCAGAAATGAAACAAATAATCTGCCATCTGAGTATCTTTCTTAAAAAATCAGTAGTTGTTTTTTTTAATTTTTGAAGGGTGCAGTCCTAATGTGGCAGAAATCGTTAAAATTGGCACGTACTTGTAACTACGCAGTAAATATGAGAATGTATCACCATATCACGAGCAGCCATTTTATTCTATCCATCAAGCAATTCCTAAATAAATAGATTTTTTCTAATGTTATACTAAGCATAATGAGAAACGCTGGCAGGTAAGCTTTACTCTGGTTTTTATTGCTAAGCTAGTTCAGACTTAGAGCTTTTTTCGCTGAACATCCATACATACATACATATCACAGTTAACAGTATACAGTTATGTACCCAACATAAAATAAATCCATTAACTCAATATAAAATAAAAGCTTTTTTATAAACTAGAGGATTTTCTAAGCCACAGCATAATACAAGGTGATGCAATAACAGGGTCCACGTTGGATGCTAAGCAGTTGCGGAGAGTCTCACTCACTAGTCCTTTACTCTAGCCTGGCTATATCCAATAAAGTTCACTGCATCTTTACTTCCAATTATGTTTTTTTAATGGACTAACCTGAAGTGTTGCATTATTGAAACTGTAAATTTGAAAACTATTGAATAAAAAGGTTTATGTTATTTGGGAACTTGTGCTTTCAGTTACCTAACTGGATTTCTAGAAGCTTGCACAGTCCAGGCAAAAGCAGCCAAGTGGTTAAGGTGATGGCACACACCCACACATCTGTGTGTGTATCCCTGCGATACATTAACCTGACTCTGTGGCACACTGAAGAGTTCGTATCTCTACAAATATGTTGCATTGTGTGTACTGTCCTGCATATAAAATAAAAATGAATCCAAAGGATGAGATTAGCAGACCTGAACATTTCTCCACACAGAGAAAGGGCGCACAGCATATTTATAAAAAAACCCAACATTTTTCCCTGGTTCAGCCACCCCATCTTGTGGTGTGATATGAAAGTCTATATTTTATTTATTTATTTATTTATTTATTTATTTATTTATTTTTACAAAGCTGGGTCTGTTGCAACACTGATGTTTAAAATATCTTTTTTTATTTTGCATCTATTCTAGGATTCTGTCAAGATATTGTTATCATTAGTACAAATCTGAAGAAAGGAAATCGAAGTTCTTGGATCCTACAGAGCATTTTAAACGTGGTAAGCAGATACTGTTTTCTAACTTAATTCCAAATCCCTGCTTAATTCTAGAGGAAAAAATTAAAGCAATTCCCTTCATTTTGTGAGGTTTACACATTGTGCTCTTAATCTTTAAAATTCAGAAAGTGTCATCAAAAGAGAGGTTGGGAGCATGCACTGATAGCACACTGCCACACCAATACATAATGAACTACATGATTTGGAACCTGAGTGCAGAGAGAGACACATCAGCACCACACTGGAACAATGTGAGTTTTTTTACGATGGCTGGAGTGCCAATCCTGCCATCAACCCCCAAATGTCACTGTAAGTTGGAGGACATGCTTTCAAGGCTGGATGCAGATTAAGGTCATACCGAGGATGAAGCAACTGCAGGTTAAGGGCCTTGCTCAAGGGCTCAAAGAAGCAGAGTCTCTTCTGACGTTTACAGGATTCAAACCAGCAACCTTCCGATGGCTGGCATGGATCCCTAGTCAAAGAGCCACAACTCCACCTGCAAAAGCTAAAGAATAAAAGTGTGACTCAGTTTTATTATTTTTGTGTGTTTCATATTGCCACATTGCACCACCTGTGCTCAAAAATAGTTTAGTGAAACCTCAATATTAGTTTCTGTTTTTTCATTTTTTTTTTTTCAGTTATCAATGGTAATATTGCCGGCCTATCAAAAATCAGAAATTACCTTAAAAATTGTGGAATTCTGCATAAAGCACTCGCCAGATATTGTCAGCTGAGCCTGAAGCACTAAGCGTGAGGTGTAATAGATTCCAAAACACACAGAAAGACGTTTGGGGGCATCCGCCCATATATTTGAATTTGGCTGCCAAAAATAGAGAAGGTTGTGGTTCAATGTTACAGATTTCAGTCCAGAACAAGAACAAACAAAAAAAAAGGCAAACATGGTGGTTTTATAGGAGGAACGGAAAATGATGTCATCAGACAGAAACCGGAAGTGACGTCCTTGGGCCCGGGACCGGAAGTGATGTGGCTGGAACCGAAAAGTGACGTTCTCGGGGCCAAGTGGAATTCCCTGTGATCATTCTGTCAATGGAAAAGAGCAAGGATTAGTGCACTCTGCCATCCCCTGGTTTGGCGAGGAATTACCATGAGTTGAGTCTTTTAGCTGCCTCCCATGCGCACGTGTGTGACAGAGGCTTGACTTTTGCTTCCAAGGGGATCTTTTTTTGTTTTTACTTACCTTTTGTTACATTCCTCTTTGTCACTATGTTGAGCTGCTGCTGTCACTTTTTGGGACTCGTGCACCAGAAACTTTGATGTTCCTAATTCTGTCACTGTAGAAGTTGTCTTTTACCTTAACATAGATACAGATTGGAAAGTAGGGTGTCACCTGCTCTGTTCCCATTTCTAAATTTACCTGACTTTGTCTTCAGTTTTTTTCTTAGTGGTTATTGAGTTGCTGTTGATGGATTCTGTTGTATCATTCTGCTTTTTTGATTTTTGCCTGTTAAACTGTCATTCCTTTACTTACGTTTCTTGTTTTATTCAAGCATTTTCTTCACATAGTTTAGTTTGTTGGCTGATGTTGTTTTATATTAGCATCTGCTATAGCTTAAGAGTACTAGAAGGGAGAAGACAGTTTTTTCAGCCTTTATTATATGGCACCCTTTAATTTTTACCTTTCAGACATGCTATAAGGGAACACTACCCAGGGTGTTGTCCTCCTTGCTATTTTATAATTGAAAAGGTTCAGCTGCTTCATTACTCACCGAGCCATTTGTCTCAAACGGGCTCAAAATGCATGTGGAAAGTTGTGATCGGCAATTGTGACATAAAAACTGGGGATCTAACTGAGCAGGAAATTTAGCAATGTGCCCATACTAATACCCAAAGAACAGCAAAGTTCAGACTATCAAATCATGTAGCATGCAAAATTCAAATAAATAGATAGGTAGATAGATAGATACTTTATTAATCCCAAGAGGAAATTCACATACTCCAGCAGTAGCATACTGATAAAAAACAATATTAAAGAGTGATAAAAATGCAGGTATAACAGACAGTAACTTGTATAATAATAATGTTCAGTCTGTCGCTGAAGCAGCTCCTCTGTCTGGAGATGATCCTGTTCAGTGGATGCAGTGGATTCTCCATGATTGACAGGAGCCTGCTCAATGCCCGTCACTCTGCCATGGATGTCAACCTGTCCAGCTCTGTGCTTACAATAGAGCCTGCCTTCCTCACCAGTTTGTCCAGGCGTGAGGCGTCCCTCTTTTATGCTGCCTCCCCAGCACACCACCGCGTAGAAGAGGGACCTCGTCCACAACTGTCTTATAGAACATCTGCAGCATCTTATTGAAGATGTTGAAGGATGCCTGCCTTCTAAGGAAGTATAGTCGGCTCTGTCCTCTCTTGCACAGAGCATCAGTATTGGCAGTCCAGTCCAATTTATCATCCAGCTGCACTTCCAGGTATTTATAGTCTTCACTCCCTGCACACGGGGTCCATGAGGGGCCTTGTCCTCCTAAAATCCACCACCAGTTCCTTGGTCTTGCTGGTGTTCAGTTGTAGGTGGTTTGAGTCGCACCATTTAACACAGTCCTTGATTAGGTTCCTATACTCCTCCTCCTGCCCACTCCTGATGCAGCCCATGATAGCAGTGTCGTCAGCGAACTTTTGCACGTGGCAGGACTCCTAGTTGTATTGGAAGTCCGATGTATATAGGCTGAACAGGACCGGAGAAAGTACAGTCCCCTATGGCGCTCCTGTGCTGCTGACCACAATGTCAGACCTGCAGTTCCCGAGACGCACATACTGAGGTCTGTCTGTAAGACAGTCCAGAATCCAGGCCACCAGGTATGAATCTACTCCCATCTCTGTCAGCTTGTCCCTAAGGAGCAGAGGTTGGATGTTGCTGAAGGCGCTAAAGAAGTCCAGAAACATACTGTATATACTGTAGCATGCTACTGAAGTTTTATTTATTGCATTGTGTGCAGTTTTGGCCTCCACAAAATGATTAGCTGATTCGAGCTAATATATTGAGCTCTGATGGAAAATTGAAAGAGCTGAATTTTTCAGTTTGTACAAAGAGATTAGGAGATGACCTGATTGATCACAATCTTTATTTAAGTGCATTTCTTATAGTAGAAGGGAGGTCATTACAGAACTGATATAGCTTAAGGCTGTACCCTCTGTGGCATATTGAAACTTTGTTTTATTGCAAATGAATATAATTTATATTGTAATATTCTGCAGTTGCTGGCTGGCTCCTGAATTTTTACTGTATGTTGACAATGAAGATTAAAAGATATCAAAGTTCTGAGTTATTCTTTATTGTTCAGGAATGCAATAAAGTACTTTATATAGTCCATTTAGGCTCTTTGGTAGATTGCAGAATGAGGGTAAATGTAGAAATCTAGGCAGCAATCAGAAAACAATACTACTTACAGAAGAGACAATGTTCAACTGGTCAAATTAAGTTAATAAGATCAGCAGATTTTTGCATTTAATAGAAGAGGAGGATATCGTAAAGGGAATATGTGATCAATCAGCCTGCTTTGAGACTCTGCCCTCCATTTTAGTTTGTGCAGGAAAAAAATTTTACTATTTCCTCAATTATTAAAGTCCAAGCAGAAAAGCTTAAATTGAGTACTTCTTGGCAATCGGATTTCCTTCAAAGTCGGCACTGGTTGATGATGATGCTTTAAAAAAATCAGTACAGAGTATCACAAGTCACTATCACTGTGGAAATATGATCCACAACTGAGCTTAGCATGCAGAACTCACGGCAATAAGAGAAGCCTAGCGCTACTGCAAAGGGCCAGATTTATAGTGTTGATGGTGACATGGAAGCCTTTTCAAAAGATGCTACCAGGTTAAATGATAACCCTGAAAAGTAACAGGAGAAATAAAAGGTGTTTAAATTCATAAAGGCTTGACTGTTGGTGTTATTTATTATTTGTTCTTAATGTATCTCATATCTAGGGGTGCTGGATGAAAAGTTTTGAATACTTATACAGAGTAGACAAAGAAATGTTAAAAAAATGAATGACTCTTTTATGAAATAAAATTAGCTATGAGACAAATGAACCAGCTTGCTAAATGGTGCAGCTGAAACAGTGCATGTGTCCTGTCACCGAACAGCAGCAAAGTGACAAGAATCTCACAGAAGGAGTAAGCAGCTGAGGCAAAGTAAGTAAGCCCTGGGCATAGTCAATGACATACAGGCGCTGGTAAAGATGAGACCAGCACAGTAATGCATAAAAGGCAGTTTGCAGTGGTTAGAAATACAAGATATTGATCACAGTTTCAGTACACTTTGCGTTTTTGATAAAGGAAACAGCATCAAAAGTCTAGGCTGAACAAACAGACAGATTTTTAAATGAACATCATTCTCATTTAAGCAGTGTAAGGTACGGAGACTCACTTTAAAACTTCAGAGAGTTGTTTTGATAAGCCTACACATCATAGAATAAGATAGCATGTCAATTTGAGCTTCAAACACTGTAGGGCATGCATTACATGAATTGTTCTTAAGGGGTAATTGCTTCTTTTAATTAGAGTATTTATTCTGGATCATATCATTAATATGCTATATAAGATAAAGAGGTCAAAGCCACACGATTTTCTGTCTGAAAAGAAGGACTTTAAATTATAATGTTAAGTTACGCCAAAATGTCTCATAGATTCAGACAGACTAAATTTCTTCCTTTCAGATAAAAGTTGTGAATATTGTCTTACTATTCGAAAAATTCCCAATTACTGGAAAAGCATTTATTCTTCTGAGTTTAAGGGCAAGTGATTTTCACTCATTCATTGTTTCATGGTTAATTAATGTCATTAGAAGGGAAGTAAAATTTAGTTTTATAGATAAATGCAAATGAGTACCATCTGCTGATCCTGAACTGATAGCACACTGCAACTGACCTCTCATGTCAGTTTGAAAGAGACGTTGTGCCCTACACATATTAAGGGCGCATTCAGTAAAAACGTCTGCACTGGTCTGGCTTCCCTAAAGATACTGATCCAATCGCTTAGTGATGAAGACCTAGCCTTTTGTTTGAAAGTTCAAATGAAAATATGTAAAAGGAACCACAGACTTGTTAGTTAATGCTTGCAGTTTCACATTCTAACCCTAACATTTTATACCTTACCTCTAATGAACTGAATATTCTAGTGCATATGTGTATCTCAGACCTATGCTTTTTTGCAAGCATAATTTATTGAAATGGCACTTGCTGGATAGTTTTAAATCAGTACTAAATGAACAAAATGCAAGTTTAAAAGTCCTTCACAAGAGTTAAATAATGGGCAAAATTTAATCTGATTTTTTACAATTCATGTCTTGCTTGTTTTCCATCATAAAGCTTCAGGTTTATTCCATTTTTCCCTCTCTGTTTCTAAGCCAGCCGGCTAGTCTGTGACGTACTTGACCACTAACAGGTCACTTATTATTTTAGGCAGCAGCTTCTCTCATACAGGGGGCTGGCATTCGCAATATTTCAAATGCACATGGCAGATTCCTCAGACAAAAGAAAATGTCAAAGTCACTGATAACACAGCAGCTGGGCTTGGATTGCGCACTATTTATATCCTGTGAAACTGTTGTGCTAACAATTGATTTGATAATCTTGTTCTGAATAGTAGCTTGTTTTTGTATTTAGCAAATGTTTTATTCTTCCATTGCTTCCTTTCAGGGAGCCATCTAATTTAATTCACTTTCATGACCCCTTCTTGAGTGCAGACAATAGTTTGAGTGAGCTATATTGTACTTCCTCTTTGTTGATTTTTTTTTTTAATCAGTTATTCATTTTTATATTGATTTTACTAGCTTTGACACCTAAAGATACCAGTCAATAGTTCTGCCTCATGTAACCTTTCCTATATTAATGGGCACACACACATATACATATATGGCGGCACAGTGGCGCAATGGGTAGCGCTGCTGCCTCGCAGTTAGGTGACCCGGGTTCGCTTCCTGGGTCCACCCTGCATGGAGTTTGCATGTTCTCCCTGTGTCTGCATGGGTTTCCTCCCACAGTCCAAAGACATGCAGGTTATGTGCATTGGCGATCCTAAATTGTCCTTGGTGTGTGTTTGTGTGAATGTGCCCTGGGGTGGACTGGCGCCCTGCCCAAGGTTTGTTTCCTGCCTTGTGCCCTGTGTTGGCTGGGATTGGCTTCAGTAGACCCCCGTGACCCTGTAGTTAGGATATAGCGGGTTGGAAAATGGATGGATGGATATATATACTGTACACCCCCGTGACCCTGTGTTTGGATTCAGCGGGTTGGAAAATGGATATATATATATATATATATATACACACACATACAATACTATTTTTCTTCAGATTGCCAGAAGTTTAAATTTATACTTTAGGTTAGCAAAAACTGCAAAAAATATTACAAAGGGGCCTTCGCCATGGAACAACTACTGTATAAACTCACATATAAGGCGGGTCTTGAAACCCGGAAAATCGATCATAAAATCAGACCCCGACTCCTCCAATCTCTCATCAGTTTCTCAGGCGCATCAAATTTTGTTGCAGCAGCACAGTTACCAATTTCTTTCACCACTTCAATGACATTTAATTTAAAACCAGCTTCATATTTTCTTCTGATCAAATGCTTCATCGTAGATAAGGGATACTCTTATGATAAAGGTGTATGAGGGTGTGAGATACAAAAAACACAAAACAGTGCAAACTTTGCTTCGGAATAATTTGGGTATTACCGTGTGGTCACGTAGGCACGAGAGAGAGAGAGGTTAGGAGCACATACTGATACAGCGCATTGCTGAATCCACATAGAAAAAAAAGGCAGTGTGCTCTGTGGTTACTCTCTCAGGTGGGTGTTAGCATATCATGATCTCTTGGACCAATAGCGTGAGTTTTCCACATTCGACTTATACAACTGACATTATAAAATACTAGAAATTATACGTTAAAATCAACTCCTGACTTATCGTGAGAGAACTTATCCGCGAGTATATACAATAATAGGTTACATCCTACAGATGTTCTGCAGCGATTAAAGTAAATTAAACCTTGAAAGTTGAATCAAACAATTTGCACAGGTGTCTCTACTTCTGTTGATTACTTAAAAGCCCTCTGTCTGTCTTAAAGCAGAGTTGGAACAGACTGTGTTACTACACCCTCCGAAGTACTACCTGGCCAATATTCCAGTGATAATAACAAGAAAATGGCAATTAACAAATGAAATGAGACAGAGCATTTTTACCTTAGACGTCGTAGGCCTTTCGTTTAGAGAAATTGCAAAAGAAATAAATAAATCAAAGAGTTAGTGAGTACAGTCTCCTACACAATCCAAAGACAATTGGAAAATGGAAGAAACTCTGATAAGAAGAGATCTAGCAGACCCAAAGTCACCAACCAATCAGAAAACAAGTTTGTGAGGGTCACCAGCTTTCATGATAGGCACCACACAGCACAAGAGCTTCAAGCAGAGCTTAACAGTGGTGGCAAAAAGCAAGTCTCAGTTAGGAAGCCATTCCTTAACGGACAAAATAAGGCCTTTAAATACCATCTGTGGATTACTGCAGACTGAACAAAGTCACAACAGAAACTGAGACTTGCATTTTTTGACCACTGTTAAGCTGTTATTGACCTGGAAGATCAAAGCAGTGCCGGACCTTCCTCTGAGAAAAAGAAAAAGAAAGAAAAAATCATAAGATCTTGGTGTAATGCTAGAACCATTGTTTACCCTTGTCTCGAGTTTCTTATCTTGGTATTTAGTCTGTGTTAAATGTGCTTGTCTATTTATTATTTAGTCAACATTATTGATTATGTTTTTGCTTTCTCTTTTTATGATGTTTTAACATGAGAAAGTGTTAAAGACATGTTGTTTAACCCCTAAGGTTCTTTTTATCTTGGTCGTGAAGTTAACACAGCATGGGCCTAAATTTTTAGCTTTGATTCACATGTACAGTACATCCTGCAACACTTACCTATTTAATACAAAGCCAGAATAGCATAACAATGACTGAGGCTAGCTACCTCAACTTCAAATACTTTATCTGGGCCTAAAAACTGCTCCTCTCATGAAGTGTGCTCCTGCTAGGATTCACAAACGTTTCGACCCGTCTTTGGATTGCTTCCCCTGAAAAGGCTACATCTTAGAATACTTTAAGCAAAGGCCAGAAGCTGCCTCGAGGGCTGTGCTTCTTCTGGAACGCAGGATGTGATGTTCCATACCCACATAGCTTCATTTGAAAGGGTTGCACAATTCTAACAAAAGTAGAGGGCTTGCTTGGAAAGCCTTTCTCTGCCGAGTTTCATGTATGGCCCCATACTGAAGTCACTACCCCTGAAAGAATGCAACCTAAATTAACACTGTTCGTTATATTAACACTCATCAGACATTGATAAACAGTGCCAGCTATGCCAAACTGGAGCCCTAAGTGAAATATTCTAGTCCCTTCCTGAATCCACTACATTAGGTGTCATTTGAACAATAAATATATAAAGAAATAATAAATAAATAAAGCACACCTCGCAAACTTAATTATATCAAATATAAGTACTGTTTTTTTTTAAATAATCAAAACTTGAAATTGAATGTTTTCTAAGTCTCTTTGTTGCATTTCACAACAGCACATGTCTACATTTTCTGAAGGCAAAGTCATCGATTCGGTCATCACACGACAGCTTCTGTGGAAGGTCTGAATTGATGCTGATGATAGCCAAACTGCTTATACATTCTTGTGCCACAATGACCTCCAGTATATCTTGATCAGCTTAAGGTTTGAAAAACTGGTAACTGAAAGGTTTGCCGCAATGTGGAATGGATAGCAACCCATAGATTTGGATTTCAGTGGTCTTTAAAGGCAGTGATATACCAAATGATTTATTCCCTTTATTGGTGAAGGCCTAATTAGTCCTTTCTGTGTATTTCATTGAGTTTTAATAATAAACACTATGAACAACTTGGCAAAAGATGGTGATGATGTCTGGGCCACAGTGTGATCTCTCCATGAGTTGTCTCAGAGACTGTTAGTTTTTACATGAACAGCCATAGAATGTTGCAGTCAGATGATACACTTTAAGTTTTTGCTGAGAGGAAAACTATGTGGTGATCCAATAGAGCACAAGCTGTTTCAGAGTATTTTCCATTCAAAGTTAATCATGATGGTAAAACATACTATGTCCATCTATTCGAAAATGAGCCTACAGAGTCATTAGATTAGCTTATAGTTCATCATCTTTGATGACCTTTGATTCTGAGGGCATTACATTTGCTACATCCAGAAGAAGTACTTCATGGACATCCTGATTTTGTCAGTGACCACACTCTACAAAAACTCAAGAATTATCCATAGTGGTAATTGATGACCACATGATAGTGCTTTATGAAGAGCCATATGCTGTAGGGAGGTTTCACTGTGTTCTGCTGCCAATCTGAGGTTCTATAACCATTTCATTTCTGGAGATGTGTAGTGCATCTTTCATTAGGTAGGAGACTTACACCATATATTCATTAATAGGCAAAAGACTTATAGCTGATGATGCCTGTATCTATCTGACTTTTTCAGAGCCACCAGATTGTAAGCTTTAGTTGGATACCATCTGCTTTTATTTTTCTCATAGGCAGACTTTTAGTACCAAGTCCCAACTCATTCAGCCCCGCTTTCTGCTGGCTCTGTTTTATGTCACTGGCCAACTGTACACTTCTGCAGGAACACATGAGAAGCTTGGATGCAGTCCACATGCCCTGCCAATGACAGCTGTTCAACATCAAGTGATTCAAATTTGTGACAAAGCATAAATTCCCATCAAGGTCAAATCTCAGATTGCTAATACTATTGTCACATACTTGTCATTGTACTTGGACACTGTACAATGTCACACACTTGGACATTCAAATATACAAATGCTAAGCTGCATTATGCCAACATGTAATGGACATGGAAAAGAAAGCCTGGCCTACCACGGTTGACCTGACTAAAACAGATGTGCGATGTCATGAACAACACATCTGTAAAGAATGGAATCTGGCACAATGTGGTATTCGGAGAGGCTGATCTCAAAAGACCTTTACTGTGTATATGGACTGACTGACCGCTTTTTTGGCAGCACTTGTTGGTACTTTATCTCCTTGAAAGAAGCAATTTTGTCTGGTTTTTAACATCAAACCAAGCAGTTGATTGTATCCTGCTTACATTCTTCTATAATCTATCTATCTATCTATATATATATATACACACACAGTATATATATATATACACAGTATATATATATATATATATATATATAAGTCAATGTGTGTGTGTGCGTGTGTGTGTGTATGTATGTATGTTCCAGTATCATTTCCGAATGGCTGGAGCAAATGAAACTTGGTACACATTTCTCATTGTTTGACTAAAAATACTGTAGGGTGAAATCAACCCTAACCCACTCCCTTCTGGGTAGGGTTGGGGTGATCTTGCAGTCTTGTATGCATGTTATCATCCAGTTGACACTTGCAACGACCACCAGAGGACAAACTGGAGGTGACTGCCAGCATTCTTTGTGTTTGAGCACCACCGCCCGCCTGTTGCTTTTGAAATTAAATAGAGTTGGCTGGTTACAAGCGTCAACTGGATGATAAAATACATACAAGACCGCAAGACAAGCACATTAGTGAGTCTTCATTGTTTGTTAATTTATTTTTATTTTTGAAGTTGTGTTTTTTTAATTCTGCAGTGGGCTGTTGCCCTGACCGGGGTTTGTTCTGGCTTTGCGCCCTGTGTTGGCTGGGATTGGCTCCAGCAGACCCCGATATAGCAGGTTGGATAATGGATGGATGGATGTTTTTTTAATTATATTTTTCTCAAACAATTAAAAAAAAAAACACTTTATTTTCTTCTCTGGCAACGCTGGGTATTTCATTTCAGTTAGTATAATATAAAATACACTGTTAAGTTTTTAAGTGAAGATGTGATTTTCAACACATATTGTCTCAACATTTCATCCATAAAATTTTTAAATGCTGTCAGAGTACTTGGCTCCAGTTTCCCATGAAAAACTGCTTGCAGGTTTCTGCTATGGAGGAATATTTTGGACAAAATTAAATAAATAAATAAATGTGCAAATAAATAAAAGTTCTGTAAAATGTGAGCATAAATAAATAAATGTATCATGAAATGAGAGCCTAAATAAATAAATTTGTCATGAACTGAGAGCATAAATAAATAAATGTGTCACGAAATATGTTTTTAGTTGCTTATTTATTTATTTTATTTTGTCCGTAAAATTCTTCCAAACCATCATGAAATACGACTTGAAATAAAACTGTCACTTTCACTCATCAAAGTTGAGAGGGTGGGCTCTAACACACCCTCTAGTTATTGATTGGTGAATCGATAGCACAAGAATTAATTAGAAAAATGCTTACTGCTGCCGATGAAATGGATTTTGTAAAAGATATTACGTATTTTAGAGAGAGAATTGAAGATTTATCGGAGGAAATTACAATGTTGGCGGCCCTTTTAGACTCTGATATAGATGAAACTATTACTGAAAATATTGAATTAATTTTGTCCAAAATATTCCTCCATACTCTGTTTGCGGGTTTCTGCCTTAAATGTGCAGCTCTATAATTTCTGCAATTTACACTAGAGTGAAGGTTGCCCTTTTAAACTGGGAAATAAACTTCATAATAAAGCTCATTCTAAGCAGAAAATAGTTGTTTCAATATTCAAACATTGTGAAGGTGGCAGGTGAAGTGACTTGCTTAGTGCTATATAGTAAATCAATAGAGCAGATTGAGCCTAAGGGTTTACAGTTCATACTGTATTTGGTCTTCTCTGCTTTCCTCTTACATCCCAGCTATGCCGGTAGAGACCTTTCAGGGACTGAAGTTGTTTTGGCTGCCTTCTGAAGTCGTCCTGCCATTCATATTCATGCTGCATACCTTCTGCCTGATAGACCCTGCAGAGGTTGAATCTATACTAATAAAAGGCAAAGCCCTCACTGACTGACTGACTGACTCACTCACTCACTCACTCACTGACTGACTCATCACTAATTCTCCAACTTCCCGTGTAGGTAGAAGGCTGAAATTTGGCAGGCTCATTCCTTACAGCTTACTTACAAAAGTTGGGCAGGTTTCATTTCGAAATTCTACGCGTAATGGTCATAACTGGAAGGTATTTTTCTCCATTTACTGTAATGGAGTTGAGCTCAAAAGCCGTGGGGGCGGAGTTTCGTGTGACATCATCACGCCTCCCACGTAATCACGTTAACTGACTGTCAACGCAGTGCATAGAAAACCAGGAAGACCTCCAAAAAGCACTGAAGAAAACATGCATTATATAATTGAGAAGGCAGCGAAACAATAAGAAGCGAGCGAGTGACATATACTACCATATTCATGAGTGCTGCTACTTCGGAAAGAAAGCAAGGTGTAAACCTAAACTTTAAATTAAGTTCATAGACAGGCTGCCGCTGGCGTTTCTCATGCCCACGGGTAATGCGGGATACAAGCTTAATGAGAGGAC
>JANRMT010062843.1:14252549-14308171 GCA_026402145.1 Polypterus bichir lapradei | reverse complement strand
TTTTTCATACCTTCTTTAACACACTACTTCTCCGCTGCGAAGCGCGGGTATTCTGCTAGTCTTACCATAAATGCACAAACTACTTGACCTGACAAAATGGCATTTATGGTGCATCCATCCCTTAGGTTCCCCCATCAGGTCTGTCACTTCCCATAATGGCACAACTCAACATTTATTCCAGGAGGGAGGTCATGGCTTAAAACATCTTGAAAGAGAATGACATTGTGGTCTGCAAAAAAAACGGGAGATAATGACATGCTTTCTCTGTTTTACAATCTTGAAGCTGAGGAAAAGGTCAATTTGTGAATGCAGTGAGGTACTGGACAAACATAAGGTGTAGATCACCAAGTCAGGCCCACCACATTTCTTGCAGCATTCAGGAAGTTGCATCATGGTTTACAGATATATTATAGCTGCCTCCACTATCACCCAAAAAAACTTTTGTCCATGTTTCTGTAAGCTGGAACAACCAAGTCTGGAAAAACTCTAAATGTTAATGCTTTTCTGATAAGTATGCACATTAATATACAGTTCCATGCCCTGTCATTAATCTGAGAATTTTTAAGATTTGAAATGGACCACCACATAATCGCTATCAACTCAGTTCAAGTATTTTTTCTGGTTTAATTCTTGAACAGATGATTCATACCCTTAACCAGTGCATTCACTCTGATTTCTAAGGTCTTACTGAAATAAATGATGATCACAATGTGTCCAAGAATGTGAAAAAATGAGTTTAAAATAAAGACTATACTTTCAGTTTAGTGATCACAGAATAGAATAAAAGACAAAACTGCATTCATGTTTTAAAAGTCCTCTCTGCTAAGGTTTAGTGATTTTCTTGAAATTGCTTGGAAATCAATAGCATTTTTCTTTTCAAGAAACTCTCTTATACAGAGAGCTCTTCAGTGAATCATTTTAAAAAATGGCATTGATTATTATTAAATGGATAACAAGGCCGTTAACTTGATAAGAAAAACACATGAATGAAGCCCAGTGCAGAACCTTTTAATAGTCTGTGAGCTCGATCTTTGTGTCTCTGCTACAATTCACTTTGACAAGACAGTTAATGAAAAGGCAGGCCTGGTACTGTGTTATTTTCATGTTCCCATTCATGAAGTATTATTCCCCTGCAATGTTTTTTTTTTTTTAGCATGTCTGTCATTTTTAAAAATACAAGTATATCTGAACACAATGACAGGATGCCCAGATTGTTTGCTGCTGGTACAGTATCTCCTAGTGCAAGTGCCATATTGGGCAGTGATTAGCACCGTTATAGGCATCGTTGAATGTTCCAAGGCAAAGCGCTAAGATCTCTTCTGTATTTTGTGGTCACATTCTTTTGCACCCCCATTATATTTACTTTCTTTCTGCAGTGGTTTGAAATGCAATAAACAGTAAACATAGACTAAGAATTAGTGTCTATGATATACAGATGTAATAGGAAAAATTTAATTATTACAATTTGAAAACTGTGTAGAAACATAATTAGCAGTGGTGTATAACATAATAAGCTGTAGTGTATACTGCGTGGTTTTTAAAACTAAACCGTTTCCAAATTAAAACTAGAATCTTAGTGCTAGACTATGCGCCACTATCAATTATTTAACAGAGACTGTTCCTACCGTCACAACAATATTTTAAATGAAGGATTGTGGGAGTAAGTTCAGAGTAAAGAGCTGGGGGCACTGAATGGTGATCCCTGTACATTGTGAAGTTAAGTGTCATGATTTTGGATTCTCAAAGGCCGCCAGTGTTTATTTCTATCATTATGTTCTCCTCCACCGTTGCTAGGGACATAGCTTCTGAGGTCAGGACCCATGCATAATCAAAGCATATAGTTTTTGGTTTTGACCCCGTTTTTCTCTTGACCATGATTATTGTCTCTTGTTGGGCTTCGGTTTCATTTTTTACACATATCTCCCAGTTTTTGCTCAAACATTTACCTATCAGTTCACTGACAGAACGGTTGACAAAGTAAACTTTAGTTAAAAGGACATCATCACAGATGGAAGTCTCGAACCAGACTGGGGTGAGACGGAGGTGGTACCAGTTATGAAGTCGATGAGGTGGAAGGGGAGGATTCAGGTGCCCCAAACCCAGAAGTGACATCAATCGTCATCTACCTGTGATTCTCTGGATCTGCAGAGGGAAGGAGAGGAGAGGCGTTAGGAAGCAGCATCAAATCACAATTCAAGCAGGAATTGTAAGTTGACAAGCCCTGAAATTGTCTCCCAGTCATGCATGTGTACCAATATATATCTTTGACAAGTTATGTTTAATATTTTTAAACATAAGGAATTATAAACTCTGTTCCTTATGAAGTAACAAATCCTACAATGTAATGGAGGCAGCTGCATATAGCTAGGGCCTAAAAAGGATTGGTTCCTGTCATGGTGAGAACCCTAAGGCCTTTTAGCAAACACCAATAGTAAGAAAAGCTGGCAATGTGAAAAACAAGACCATCAATGCAGAGTTAACAGCAAGGTCTCTGAACTTAAGTGCATGGCCAAGAAAGTGTGATGTTCACCAAGAAAAAGGAAGGCAAGGTGTTATAATAATAGAGAAGAAACGTGAAAGATCCAGAAAAAACAGTGATACCAAGAATCAGTCCTATCTTTCATCAAATCTAATCTCTAAACTATAAATCAAAGTCAAAGGCAGATAAAGGGATTATACTACTAATATACACAGAGATTTCCTTTGATTTATCTGCAAACTTAATTATAATCTAATCTAATTAACTTGAATGACCAGGAAGTGCACGATGTTGACCTTTTTATCTCATCACAGTGATAATGTCAACAGTTTCAAGTTCAATACATTAATAATTAATACTCAAAATGAATCCATCAGGAAAAACAAAGATTACACTGGAAAAAGACACTATTAGAAAATAATGTCTGATCCAAAATATAATGACAAAATGTAGCTCGGCGACTCAAAAAACCTGTATCTACAGTAGATATAGTATAAAGTACAAACCAGGGCTCCAGGAGATGAGTAATTTATTTAAAAGAAACTTAAATCATAACGGAAGGCAACTATAACAGCTGCAGCAATGGTGAAGGCCCATGATTATCAGGAGTTTGGTCAGGCCATGGAGAATGACTTTCAGAGAGGTTGTGGTTAACCTTTACTTTACTCAGTAAGTGTAAATGAGAGATTTCCCAACTTTTCCTAGGAATGGTGGAAAAAAAAAGTTGTCTTTGACTGAGAAATCATGAAGACGCAAAAGCTGAACTTTAAGGAACTGTGAAACCTGGTTAATATCCCTTCCGCTGATCAGGCATTGCCAAAAAGAATTGGTTAGGTTTGGAATCATTTTAGTTGGTAAGGTCACAGCTATGGTTAAATATGTCCATGATGAAAAGGCCACACTGTAGATGAGATACAGTCAGAAGCAGTAAAAGCACTGGACATTTTAAAAGTTCCTTATTTAACAGAAATTACAGTAATCCCCCCGCGATAGGTGAAAATCCGCGAAGTAGAAACCATATGTTTGTATGGTTATTTTTATATATTTTAAGCCCTTATAAACTCTCCCACACTGTTTATAAATATTCCCCACAGAGTTATACAGCATAATCCCTTTGTATTCTCTTAGATATTAGGTAAGATTCATTGAAATTATGTATTTTATCAGTATACTGCTGCTGGATTATGTGAACTTCCCCTTGGGATTAATAAAGTATCTATCTATCTATCTATCTATCTATAAACACACTGTTTATATACAGTAAAACCTAAATATTATTTTAAAGATATTGAGTGTCTCCGATATCACATATGTTACAGCCATTACGATAGACAGGCCACCAGCAATAAATACGTACAATGCAAGAAAAATAGTATACAGTAAATGTGTGTACAGTGACACTAAACGTACGTACATGTACTAAGTACTGTAAGTAGAAAATTAATTATGGTTACTCACCAACAATGACACGATGACTTGTCCGATAACAATGAGTTTAATTTTACTGCACAACAAAGGAGAGCGTTACAGCCCTTGTAAAGGAGCCACTTCAGGCGATTGTGTAGCACTGCCGTTGTTCTTCTTCTGGCAGTCTTCAATCCAAATCCCTAAAGCAGATTCCATCCAGACTACTGCCTTATTAAATCCACTTACAACTCGTTTTGCACCCTGGTTAAAAGGACACTGCAGCCGTAGATCTTATATTCCTTTCCTACTTTTTAAATAAAAAGAATCGTAGCCTTCAACAAATCCAAAACGTTTACCTTTTCGGCAATCGTTAACATCTTCGTTGGCGCTTGGGCACGGCCCCTGAAGTAGTAGCAGATCGTTTTGGAGCCATAATGAAGGGCTTGACTATGCACAAATATAAACACAAAAGAGCACAACTCTTTACACAGCGAAACACATTGATGCTGAATGAGCAAGACAAGACTTCCTGGTTAACACTGCATTCAGCACGCAGGAACTTAATTGCGTGCTCTGATTGGTTAGCTTCTCAGTCAGGAGAACTTAACTGCGTGCTCTGATTGGTTAGCTTCTCAGTCATCCGCCAATAACGTCCCTTGTATGAAATCAACTGGGCAAACCAACTGAGGAAGCATGTACAGGAAGTAAAAAGACACATTGTCCGCAGAACCCGCGAAGCAGCAAAAAATCCGCGTTATATATTTAGTTATGCTTTCATATAAAATCCGCGATAGAGTGAAGCTGCGAAAGTCGAAGCGCGATATAGCGAGGGATTACTGTACCTGTATTCTGTACAAATCAGGTACAGTGCCTCAGGACTGGCAAACTGAACTAGTGGTTTGCAGCTTTAGAAGGTCTGTTCAAATTACTAGGAGGTTACACACTTCTCAGCCTCCCCCGGAAAGTCCATGTAGAGTTATCAGAAAAAATAGGGATTATGATGTTAGAAATTGTGATTCAATAATGCACCCTCTGTTCTGGTAGTGGCACAGTGAACTACTCATTGAACAAAGCTTACCAGTCCTGTTTACCTGCAAACACAACTACAGTCATATGAAAAGGTTTGGGAACCCCTCTTAATTCTTTGGATTTTTGTTTATCATTGGCTGAGCTTTTAAAGTAGTAACTTCATTTTAATTTATGACATGCCTTATGGAAACAGTAGTATTTCAGCAGTGACATTAAGTTTATTGGATTAAAAGAAAATATGCAATATGCATCATAACAAAATTAGACAGGTGCATAAATTTGGGCACCCCAATAGAGATATTACATCAATACTTAGTTGAACCTCCTTTTGCAAATATAACAGCCTCTAGACGCATCCTATATTCTTTGATGAGTGTCTGGATTCTGGATGGAGGTATTTTTGACCATTATTCCATACAAAATCTCTCCAGTTCAGTTAAATTTGATGTCTGCTCAGCATGGACAGCCTGCTTCAAATCATCCCATAGATTTTTGATGATATTCAAGTCAGGGGACTGTGACGGCCATTCCAGAACATTGTACTTCTCCAGCTGCATGAATGCCTTTGTAGATTTCAAGCAGTGTTTTGGGTCATTGTCTTGTTGGAATATCCAACCCCTGCATAACTTCAACTTTGTGACTGATGCTTGAACATTATTGTGAAAAATTTGTTGCTACTGGGTTGAATTCATCCGACCCTCGACTTTAACAAGGGCCCCAGTCCCTGAACTAGCCACACAGCCCCACAGCATGATGGAACCTCAACCAAATTTGACAGTAGGTAGCAGGTGTTTTTCTTGGAATGCGGTGTTCTTCTTCTGCCATGCAACGCACTTTTTGTTATAACCAGATAACTCAATTTTTGTCTCATCAGTCCAAAGCACTTTGTTCCAAAATGAATCTGGCTTGTCTAAATGAGCATTTGCATACAACAAACGACTCTGTTTGTGGCGTGAGTGCAGAAAGGGCTTCTTTCTTATCACCCTGCCATACAGATGTTCTTTGTGCAAATTGCGCTGAATTGTAGAACGATGTATGGATACACTATCTGCAGAAAGATGTTCTTTCAGGTCTTTGGAGGTGATCTGTGGGTTGTCTGTAACCATTCTCACAATCCTGCGCATATGCCGCTCCTGTATTTTTCTTGGTCTGCGAGACCCGGGTTTAACAGCAACTGTGCCTGTGGCCTTCCATTTCCTGATTACATTCCTTACAGTTGAAACTGACAGTTTAAACCTCTGAGATAGCTTTTTGTAGCCTTCCCCTAACCCATGATACTGAACAATCTTTGTTTTTAAATCTTTTGAGAGTTGCTTTGAGGATCCCGATCCCATGCTGTCACTCTTCAGAGGAGAGTCAAAGGGAAGCACAACTTGCAGTTGACCACCTTAAATATTTTTTCTTATGATTGCACACATCTGTCTATGAAGTTCAAGACTTAACACACTTTTCCAACCAATTTGGTGTTGCAAGTAATTAGTATTAAGCAGTTACATGCATTCAAATCATCACATTAGATTTAATTTCATACAACTAAATACTGCTTCACTAAAAATCTTTGTTCGGAAAACACTCCAGTACTCAGATGTTCCTAGGAAATGAAAGACATACCAGTTATCTTTTTTGTTGAAAGTAGAATAAATTATTATGCAGGCTGAGAGGGGTTCCCAAACGTTTTCATATGACTGTACCTCTTCTCAAATACAAGGACTTGTATACTTGGAAAAAAGATGATCACCATTAAAGTGGTAAAATGTACTGAAAGGGTTTTAGGTTCTGGGGTCACTGGTACTTATTCTGTCCCAATTTCAGTTGCAAGTCCATGTAAAGTGGATGTTTCACTCTGCTAATGGTGCATCCCATGTCCTCTGCTGTTCATCTATTTCATGGTCATCAAATTAGGATGCATTTCATCACTGAACAGTGCAGAGCCTGGGTGAATATTACAGTAATTGTGACTTTTATTATTGTTAATAGGAAATTCAGTAATGTGTGAAAGATGAATTAGAAAAATATCAAATAAAACAAAGAGAATATACAGTAAGAAGGAAACTCACTTAAATATAATATGCTTTCTTCACAGTACTGGTTATACTTCATTGCATCATTAAACTAGTGAAGGTCAAATAATCTTGTCTGTTCCGTTTTTTTTTTATTATTTTGCCACTAGGCATTCTATCACTTGTCACACTGCTAAAATAGGATTTATAGTATAGAGGATGAGCAGGATCTTTAAGAATTTGATTAAAATGTTTAAGACATATAACTTTTACATAGCCATTTGACAAACACTGATGCTCCTTCTTCAATCAGGCGTTTCAGTTTGACTTTATCGTGAACATACCGTACATTTCTTTACCATGTCAACCGCAGTAGAATACATCACTTGACATGAAAGTTCTGCTCATTTCACTGTTGGCCAATAGGGCTAGGTAATAGTGAAGAAAATAGTAAAATCAATGTCGTAAACTTGCTCCAGAGGCTCAAAGATTTTATTTAGCATTAATAATGGCGTTCTCAACAACCTTTTAATGCTTGTTTGAGACAAAAGGATTCTACCTACAGACAATATGTTTGGATACAATGTGCTCAAAAAAGGCTTTCAATATTAATGTTAAGGATGGATTTGCTGTATATCATTTGTTTTCTCTGGTCTATCGATAATTATTTATCATTTATATACTCTAGATTAGGGACTACCTTAATTTTCTATTGAACAGTTTCTGAAAAGGTTATGCTAACTGGTCTGCACATTTTCATACCATTTTATACTTTATACCAAGTGGGCCACGACCTATTCTTGTAAGCTTTTATTATGAATGTACACGCGTCCACTCGTTAATCTGATTAATTCAGTTCAAGGAACCAGTGCATTGTGATGGAAGCATATATAGACATGTGGATGGATGGCTGGATGTATAAATGGATGTCTAACATAACAGTTATGATACTGTCTGCAGCGTATAGAAAACCCCTTGTTCTTTTGATAGCCTTTGCCTGTTCAAAATACAGTCACTGGTATCAAACGAGCAGTGGATATTATTCAGATCTTTTTCAAAGGTCATGCAGTTTTATTTTATCATCTATCAAGTAATTGTATGTAATTCCTGCCAGGTCTTGCACCATTATTAGACCACCGTTTTAGTTTGTCTTTATATTGTAAAACAAGCTGTGTAAGCCCGTGCTGTAAAAAGCCCAGGGTCCTAGACTCTATTGAAATCGTCAGAAAAAAAACTAAAATATAGAGATGTCAGGTAATTGAAAGGAACTATTCTGGGCATCTCTGTCATAGAAGGAATCGTTTTGCCGATCCGCTTGTGCATTAGCAGCAGGAGGAAAAGTAAAAGGGACTCCATTTTGCCGATGTTAACAGCTAAGCAACTCTGTCTTTCTTCTGACGTTTCGTTTTGTTGACGTGCTGGCCTCACTTGTGTTATTAGCGGCTAAGTGAGTTTTCTGTTTCCTCGGAGGCGGAGCCCTTTTGTGATCAAAAAATACGGTGAATGTTTTAAAAAAGAAAAGTTTATTGCAGTAAAAGATTTACAACTACTAGTCACTCTCAAAACAGTCTCCTCCAATTTGAATGCACTTATCCCATTGCTCCTGCCACTTTGCAAAGCAGTTCTGGAAGTTTTCTTTCAAGAGTGTGTTTAGTTGGGCTGTCGTGGCTGCCTGGACGTCCTCAATGGATTGAAATCGTTTGCCTTTCATGGTCATTTTCAATTTAGGGAACAGCCAGAAGTCGCACGGTGCCAGATCTGGCGAATAAGGTGGATGTGGACACAGTGTAATGTTTTTATTCGACAGAAATTATCATACTAGAAGGGATGTGTGACAAGGAGCATTGTCATAATGAAGAATGAAACCATTTTAACATTTTCCTCGGTTATTGATGTTAAAGGACATCCTGATCTTTTCTTGTCTTCAACCAAGTCAGATCCATTACGAAATCGATCAAACCACTTGTAAACAGTCTTAATTGTCGGTGCAGTGTTACCATAAACCGATTTTAACATCTGATGGGCTTCCTGAGCTTTTTGCAATTTGAAACAACATTTCATGTTAATGCGTTGCTCGATATTCATTATTAACGACAAACTTGAAAAACATACTTGAACTCAACAGTGGCTCACAAATGACTGACGGTATCAAACAAGTTGAAACTTGTCGCAAACTCGGCTCTAGGATGGACAAGTCAAAACATGCATTGAATTGTTTTGAGTTGATCTTGGATGGTGCTCTGCATCAACATTCACTGTACTTTTTGATCACACCTCATAAGATAAGGGATAAGAAAACACTTCAAAAAAGTTCGGGGTACAAGGATTTCCCTGTATAATTTACCATTGGTAAAGATTATACAAAAAGAGTTGCATCTTCCTCAGTAGTCATTGGATGCCATCCTGAGGGGCCAGTGAACATTTTCTAGTGGGGCTCAGGAGAGACTGGGTCAGAGGTGTAGACCAAAGCAAGGTCCTTGGCTTCTTTCTTGTCCTGGGCTTCTTGGCTAAGGATGTACAAGGTAAGTGACAGAGGTACAGTACATTCAAACCTTTCTCCAGTATTGGTAATGATGCCTTGTATTCCTTAGTTTTATTCTTATTCATTTTTGGAATAATTGTTTCCTTCTCTGTGTTTTCTTCAATAGGTTTGTAGTTTCTGATTTTAAGGTTTCTTTTTCTTCAGGGGATACCCATGAGAAAATGCTGATTTTCTTTCCTAAAATGACAACATTAATCATTAGAACTGTATACCTGGGTTCAACTCTGTGAATGATCTTTATATTAATGTTAAATTTTCTTAGCACGTAGAATGTGCACCTTAAATTTCCTGTGCCAACACTCGTCCCACTTCTTGCCCCATGGCTGTGCACCAGTTACCTTTTGTTTGCAGCATTTTAATTGTAATGGAAAAATGAATGGCAGACATGCAGACCAATGGATTTCCAAATAATTCTTCCTGCGCGAGTATCAACATTGAATGCGCTTCTCTATCAATTAAATTAATTAGCCTGGCTGTATATTAGGTTCACTTAATTCTGAGAAGAGTACAGATTAAAAAAGGAAAAATGTTGAAGACCTTAATTACCTTCAGGTTATGTGAACGAATGGTTTAATAAACTAGTCAGTAAATAACAACTATGGATCAACATCTGAGGCCAGCATGTGTGCTGTTTTCAGAAGATGTTGTCCTTTTGATCTCTGTTTCACAATGGAGAAGTTCATTGTTGAATATGATGGAGTAGCACCCAAACCACTGATTTCCTTATCTCCTACTGGGAAAAAGTGGCTTGCTTTTTGCAGATTTGGTGGAGAATGTCGCCCCAAAGTGGAGGACTTTAGATGCCCCAGAGTCGCATTTATGAGTAAAGGTAAAGCTGATTATGAAGTTGTACTGGTTAAACAGTGGCAGTTATTACATTGCACATGCTGTACTGGCCTGTCTAAGTCAAGGATGAGTTAAGTGCTTGGAAGAAACTTTAGATTTAATGTCAGCCTTCATCTGTATGATCACAAGCTTTGGGTAGTGACTGAAAAAAATAGATTGTGAAAACAAGCATCAAAACTGAGGTTCTTGTACAGTTTTTCTCAACTCATTCTCCCCGGTAAGCATTTGAAGAGGTCTGGGTATTGATCCGAGGATAACCTTTGGAATTAGCCCCATGAATAATTTGGTGGACTGTCCCAGGATGGGATAGGAACTCCGAGGGAGGGGTTTTGAAACAGTTGTCTCACCCGTTCATCTTGATGTATTTCCATCGAGACGTTCACCAGCAGAATCAGATTAAAGTTATGTAATGTAATATGAACTCTTTGATTGAGGAGACATCATTATGGTATCATTTTTATAGTCTTCTATTTTCTAAACTAGTCTTATCTGTTACAGAAGCATTTTGGCAATACAGAATAGATGTTGAATATTTTGCATTGCTGTAGCTCCCTGGATTGAGATTAACTTTAATGAAATTAACTCCGTTAAAACAAAAGCATTATCAAATTCTTAAAACTGTTCTGATTGTATGGGGGAGCAGCCAAATTTAGTTAGAAAGGGAGATGGGAGATGAATTATAACCAAAGCAACAAGTGGTGTTTTATGAATGGGAAATCAAAAAACAAATAACAATGGCTCAATATGAGTAAGCAAAATCGTAGTCAATATAGAGAAAGCAAGAATTCAAAAACAACTAAACACACACAAAGCCAGAGCCAAAACATTCATTTTAAATTGTTGTCAGAAAGTGCAGCTGAAATTCATTAACCAGAAACATTTTAGAATAACAAAAAAGTTTTAACGTTTGAATTGAATCCAATCAAATACAAAAAACAAATTGCTACACCGACTTTATATGTAGCCAGTTGTACATTCATTAGTACCCCACATCTTAGTACAACTTGGATTGTCAAATATATAAAAAGAATAATATTACATGAAAGGTTTCTCTGTATCCATATTAATAAAAGCAGAGATAATTAATTAAACGCCCTATGATAGCATTAATGAAGCTGACAACAAATGGAATCGCCACCAATCATAAGAAAAAGAAAAACTTGGGACCCTCCTTTTTTTCTTATAATTGGTGATGACACCATTTTTTGACAGCTTGATTAATTGGGATTCATTGGGTGTTTAATTTATTATTTACTCTTTTATTATTATGGAATACAGAGAAATCTTTTATGTAATATACTTTTTTGATTGACTACTTTGTACTGAGACATGGGAAGGGTTATGACAGGAGAATGCTATTTAATTTCAACACAATTAAAAACATCACACACTAATTTAGATGCGACTAGGCGATCCCTTGACCTCTAAAACCATCCATTCATCCATTGTCCACCGTTTATCCAAGGTCAGGTCACGGGGGCAGCAGCCTAAGCAGGGAAGCCCAGACCTCCCTCTGCCCAGCCACCTCCTCCAGCTCCTTTGGGGGGACTCCCGAGGCATTCCCAGGCCAGCCGGGAGATATAATCCCTCCAGCGCATCCTGGATCTGCCCTGTGGCCTTCTCCCAGTGGGACATGCCCAGAAAACCCCCCCAGGGAGGCATCCTGACCAGATGCCCGAACCACCTCAAATGACTCCTCTCAATGCGGAGGAGCAGCGACTCTGCTCAGAGTCTCTCCTGGATAACTGAACTCCTCACCCTATCTCTAAAGGGAAAGTCCAGCCACCCTGTGGAGGAAACTCTTTTCGGCTGCTTGTATCCGCAATCTTGCTCTTTTGGTCACTATCTGAAGCTCGTGGCCATAGGTAAAGGTAGGAACGTAGATCGACTGGTAAATCAACAGCCTCGCCTTTTGGCTCAGCTCTCTCTTCACCACGACGGACTGCTGCAGAGCCTGCATTACTGCGGGTGCCACACCGATCCATCTGTCAACCTCCCGCTCCATTCTTCCCTCACTTGTGAACAAGACCCCAAGATACTTAAACTCCTCCACTTGAGGCAGTAATGTGTTCCCAACCTGGAGAGAGCATTTCACCCTTTTCTGGCAGAGAACCATAGCCTCGGATTTAGAGGTGCTGACTCTCATCCCTGCCGCCTCACACTCTGCTGCGAACCGCTCCAGTGAGAGCTGGAGGTCATTGTCTGATGAAGCCAAAAGAACCACGTCATCCACGAATAGCAGAGACAAGATTCTGAGGTCACCGAACCAGACCCCCTCCGCTCCTTGGCTGCGCCTAGAAATTCTGTCCATAAAACTTATGAACAGAAATGGTGACAAAGGGCAGCCCTGGCGGAGTCCAACCTCAACAGGAAATGAGTTTGACTTATTACTGGCAATGCGGACCAAGCTCCTGCTCCTCCTGTACAGGGACTTAAGTCTCGTAACAATGAGCCTTGTGCCCAGTACTCTTGGAGCACACCCCACAGGATGCTTCAAGGGACATGGTCGAATGCCTTCGCCAAATCCACAAAACACATGTGGACTGGTTGGGAAAACTCCCATTCCCCACCAGGATCCTGGCCAGGGTGTAGTGCTGGTCCAGTGTTCCACAGCCGGGACGGAATCTGCATTGTTCCTCTTGAATCTAAGATTCGACCATCAACTGAACTCTCTTCTCCAGCACCTTTGAATAGACCTTACCAGGGAGGCTGAGGAGTGTGATCCCCCTATAGTTGGAGCACATCCTCCGGTCACCCTTCTTAAAAAGAGGGACCACCACCCCAGTTTGCCAATCCAGAGGCACTGCCCCCAATGTCCATGCGATGTTGCAGAGACGTGTCAACCAGGACAGCCCCACAACATCCAGAGCCTTGAGGAGCCCAGGGTGAACCTCGTCCACCTCAGGGGCCCCGCCACCTCGGAGCTTTTTAACTACCTTGGTGACCTCGGCCCCTGATATGCACGTGCCACCCCCCCGGAGTCCTCTAGCTCTGCTTCCTCTAAGGAAGAGATGCTGGTGGGATTGAGAAGATCCTTGAAGTATTCCTTCTACCGGTAAATAATGTCTGCAGTTGAAGTCAGCAGGGCCCTATCTCCACTGTACACAGTGTGGGTGGAGCACTGCTCTTCCCTCCTGAGGCACTTGACGGTTTGCCAGAACCTTCTCGGTGCCGACTTAAAGTCGTTTTTCATGGCTTCTCCAAACTCCTCCGATGCCCAAGTTTTTGCCTCTGCAACAGTTAATGCCGCCAAACGCTTGACCCGCCAGTACGCCTCAGCTGCCTCTGGAGTCCCACTCGTCAACCAGACCCGATAGGACTCTTTCTTCAACTTGACGGCCTCTCGAACCTTAGGTGTCCACCACCACCACGAGAGGCACCGACAACCTTGCGGCCACAGCTCCATTCTGCTGCTTCGACAATGGAGGCTTGGAACATGGCCCATTCAGACTCAATGTCCTTTGCCTCCCTCGGAATGAGGTTGAAGTTCTGCCGGAGGTGGCAGTTAAAGATTTTTCTGACCGGTTCCTCTGTCTGACATTCCCAGCAGACCCTCATTATATGTTTGGGTCTGCCTGGTCTGTCCGGCAGCCTCTCCCGCCATCTGATCCAACTTACCACCAGGTGGTGATCAGTTGACAGCTTAGCCCCTCTCTTCACCCGAGTGTCCAAGACATAAGGTTGCAGATCCAATGACACGATTACAAAGTCGATCATCGAGCTGCGACCTCATTCATCCTGGCACCAAGTGCACTTATGGACTCCCTTATGCTCGAACATGGTGTTCATTATGGACAATCTATAGCCAGCACAGAAGTCCAACAACTGAACACCACTCTAGTTTAGATCAGGAAGGCCATTCCTCCCAATCACACCTCTCCAGAATTCACTGTTGTTGCTGACATGAGCGTTTAAGTCTCCCAGCAGGATGACAGAGTCCCCAGAAGCTGCGCCTCGCAGCGCTTCTTCCAGGGACTCCAAGAAGGCTGGGTACTCTGAACTGCCGTTCGGCGCATAAGCGCAAATAACAGTCAGAGTCCTTCCCCCAACTTGAAAGTGCAGGGAGGCAAACTCTCTTTTCCAGTGGGGAAAACCCCAACATGCAGGCCTCGAGCCAGTGGGCCATAAACAAGCCCACCCCTGCCCAGTGCCTTTCACCCACAGCAACCCCAGAGTGGAACAAAGTCCAGCCTCTCTCAAGAGGAATGGTTCCAGAATGGTTCCTCTAAAACCAGGCCTAAATAATTTTTAGAGGGCAAGGATAATTTATAAAAAAGTTAAAAGTTAAATCAGCAGGTTATTCATGCACTTTATAAAAGAGAATATGTAAATATATTTAGATGGTTTCCTCTTCTGTTCATGTTACACTTTTTTTTTCCTTTTTACTACTCGAATAAGGATTTTCTAGGGTTAAAAAGTTTGAGTTAATCAATAGATTGATGGGAATTCCAATGGAGTTGCATGTGAAGTTTTCAGTAATCTAAGTCTGATCAAGCATCTTTTGTAAATGAAAGAATGCCATATGAGGCAGCATTTTTCTCCTTGTTTAACAGGTGGAATGAGTTTCTTGTGGCAGAATGACCCTCATCTCTTCTGAAAAATTCCAAATGCTGCAAGAGTTAATGCTACAGCAAAAACAAATCTCCTTGGGTGGCATCTTGCAGCCTGATGGTGTTAAGTGACCTCACATTAAGAGCTCCACATTTATTACCATAACCAGTATACTCGTATATACAATGTTTTCAAACCTGGTAATGTTTTATCCATAAAGACATTATACTGTATATACAAATAAACAAATAGAAATATACCTAAAAAATAGTATTGCCAGTGAATATCACCATACTTTATTCTATCTAAGAAAAAAATATTGATCAACAGCATTACATGTTGCTGAAGCTGTTGGAGACCCTGTAGGATTGCTATTAGTCACACTTGTTATAAATCTGACTGTGAACATCTTTTAACAACATTTCATCTCTAGTGTGCTAAAATTATTCTGTGATTCTGGAAAACTATGGCAATATTACATTACAAAAAAATCTGACTGCCGAATGTGTATTTTAAAAGTGTAAAATCGTAGTAGGCGTGATCACATGACTATGTTCTGTCACTTGATATTAGTTCTGTGTACAATTCACCTTAATTTCTATAAAATAACACAGAATGTTTTGCACATGTCCAGCTATCAGGTATATTTTTATTATCTAAAACATGTATACCTATTCAGAGTGAATTACAGAATAGAGACTAGAGGCATTGTTTCTGAACTGCTAGCTGTTCTTTATTTCCTCAGAGGAAATGATTACTCTAAGGAGAAAAAAATTTAAAAAGTAAATTAAACAGGGAACAGAAGAAAAGTCATATTACTTTCCTCACATTCTTCTTTCTAAAACTTACAGAACACCTCTTTCCCTCAAGGGACAGGGTCATTTAGAAATGTTTTAGCATACTGGGTCTTTAAAGAGGGGTCTGACACTGAGTGGACAGGTGGTGTCATTGCTCCAGGGCCAACTGAAGAACTTTATTTGTGATGAAGAGCACTCTTTGCCTTTATCATGTGGTTCTTTGTTTATGGTAATGTGTTGTCTTTCATAGTTAACTTGTGGTGTTTGGCTTCTTACATTGTTCTCACCAAATTATTTAAGGAGGAGTTTGACTCCATCTGAGCATCCCACTGTGATAAGCTGTTTCCCAAAAGAGGTGCTGGGACCCTCTTCTTAGACTAATGCTTCTTTTTTTCAAAATGGCTCAGTCATTAGCACAGTACCAAAGAGACAGAGATGACCTTAGAGATAGTGGTTCCCCCAGCATGAATCATGTATTGTCTGGCTTCAAGAGCTCATGGAGAATATGCTTTCAGACTCCAATGGAGTGTGTTAGCATCCTCGCTGCAAGGAAAGCATTTTCAAGCCACAAAAAAGGAGTGGCTCTCAGTCCTTGAAGATGGTAAAAAAATCCATTTGCCTACATTTTAGAAAATTGTGTCATATTTGCTTATTAAATCAGTCTGCAGCTAGGCAAATAGCTACTTATAGGTACATCAGTACGTCCATTAGGTTAAGCACAAATTTATATTGTGTGTCTACAAGGAACATTCTGCAGAGGTGTCAGTTCATCTTTGATTCATGTTACACCTAAAAGGGATAAAAGAAACAACACAGAGAGATTGATGTGAGCTGAGACAAAGTGAAAAGAGAGGACTGTTAAAAGAAGTGTCAAAGCCCAAAATATCACCTAAAAACGAGAACCTTAATCTTTTAGCCAAGGTGACATTCCTTTGAATAGAGAAGTCCCAGAGGCTGTCCTTTATACCCTATAACCCACGACATCAGGCAACACACAACACCATTTGTCATTCCTTAAATCTGTAAATAATGGTGACGCCTGTAGCAATACAAAATGAAGGAAAACACAAAATGATTTCTTCTAAATTAAAGCAAGATTATGTGGAAAGTGAAAAAAATATATAAAAAAAAAGTGAACTTGCATTCAGCAACCCAAAAAATACAATGAAAGGTGTACCATGAGAAATAAAAATATAGTTCTCACAGTGCAATAAATACCAACTTATAGCAGTAACACTGGGAATGAGAGTAAATGTTAGCTAATGGTAGAGCCGCACAACAATTCAGTGCCATTGTCTGTCTGGAGTATCTCTGTTAAGTCTTCAATGTATTATTATAAATCAGCTTGTGATGGTGACTTCTGTGAAATGTCCTGAACTCTATAAATATGAAGTAAACTTTTCAGTGTGCTTGTAAGTGAACCTCTCTGTCTCTCTTTATATGCAGAGTGTGTGTGTATATACAGTAAATCTTATATATATGTATATGTGTATATACAGTATATAACGTATATGCATATGTATATATGTATATGTGTGTGTATATATATATATACACACATATGCATATACGTAATATATATTCTGCGGTTTAGCAAAGCACTGGTGTTCATATATATATATATATATATATTTACATAAATATATGTATACATGTATTTATATAACGGTACTGGATGTGTATGTAATTGTTTAGGTACATTTTTTAGTATTATTGTTTCAAAATGTTCAAAAAAAAATTACATGAAAATGCCGCTCTGACCAAAACATTATCTGACGAGATTACCTTGTTGGCAGCCCGGGATGCAACAATAATTTTTAATGCATTAAAGAGGTTGCATTAATCGCAAAAATTAACACAGTCATTTTCCCATATAATATAATATAGTATAACATAGTATAATAGAGATATATTATAGTAGATAGATAAACACTTCTATCTATGTATGTAGGTAGAGAAGGAGAGAGAGAAAGACAGATATAAACATTTACACTACATTTTAGTTTTCACATTTAATAGTTAAAGAATTGCACAACCTCTTCAGTGTGCAATGTTTTAGAAATAAAAATAGATAATATATTTATCACTTTTTCATTTTCTCATCTGCATAAACTCTAAGTAAAAAGTCTTAAATATGTTAGTGACGAAGGAATATACAGTTTATTATTTGTTCAGAATTAATGAAAACCTTACTCAATTGTAGTATCATGCATTGAATTGACTATAACAGAAATTTCAGCTATTCTCTTGATCACACTGCAATTTTCCCTTTAGTAATAGAACACTAAAGCCTAGACAGATATAGATAGGTAGCTATTGTCTATTATATCATTAGAACATTAGAACAATCTAGACAAGAACATGCCATTCAGCCCAGCAAAGCTCACCAATCCTATCCACTTATTTGTTCCGAAAAAACATCAAGTCGAGTTTTAAAAGTCCCTAAAGTACTACTGTCTGCCACACTACTTGGTAGCTTATTCATATATCGTGGCTAACAATTTATTCATTACTGTATAAATTAGATTTTATTTTTAGCTTTACATCCTTTCATATTCTAACTCCCTTATTGGATTTATTAAATTATCCCTAGAGCAATGAAAGCAAGTAGAAACCAGTGTTGGTAATGGGGCGCCAGTCCATTGCAGGGCACACGTATGCACACCCCCATCCTCACTGAGAGGAGCCTAGAAAAGAATTTCAAACACTTGCTGCAAAAGATGTTATCACACCAAAATATAAGTGAATTAGCTGAAGAAGCCAATGATATTTCAGATTATTTTAAATTAGATCATCACTGAATATTTTATTTATTAAAAACAATAAACAATATTCCAGGATGGGACAGTATTTTCAAGGAAGAAAATACATAAAATATATATAGCATATTCTTGACATTTTACTGTCAGTTTCCACTGTTAATATAGTAGTATTTAACACACTGACATCCAACAATTTAATGCCTAAATCCAGTGTGCTTGATGAGATTCCCAGTGCAGTTTCTTTTCATTCAACACAGGGAATAAAACTCTTCTTCACCACTAGAGGGCACCCACACTCTCCCTCACTGTCTAGCAGACTCTCTCATTGATTCTTTTTCTTTATCTCTTTTTCTCAAGATAACAAACTCATTACACTAAATGCAGGGCAAATATAAGCACACAAACAAAACCCGAAGGCCACAGAGTTCACTTCCCACTATTGAACCCAGTGTGACACTGAGTTATTTCAACTGTTTTTGCTCACATTTTTAAAAAATATGGCGATTGCCATAAAGGACCTTGAAGTGATTTTCTGTCTGGAATGGCACAATATACAGTAAAGTGTTTTTGTTCAGGGTCTCTGCGTGACCCTGAATAAGCCACTTAACCACTCTGTCTCCCATTGTAAAAATGTACATTGTGATTTATTTTAAGTTAGTAGCACGTGCACTTTTAACAAAATGTTTTTATTTTTTTCTGTAATTTATCATAAGTTCTCACTTAACACACTACATATGGTTTATTCTTTGTGCACCACCTCAAAATGTTTTATATAATTTGTGATGTGTACGTTGCTTTAAGTAAAACAAGACGTGAAAAAGATAAAAACAATGTATAACATTCTTTAAAAAGCCTTCGGCTAGTAAATACTGTAAAAAGGAGATATATGAAAGGGCATGTCTTTGATATTTCAAATTGTTCTCAGTCCTGACTAATACTATTAAACAAACTTCCACATTTTTAGTTTTAGGATTTATTGCTTCTTTGATTTTTAAAGATTTACTGTATTAACGTCAATAATGCCACAGCACGGTACATCCTTACAATTTTTTTTTTGTAGTTGAAAAGCTTAAAGCACTTACCGCACATGCAGTTTCCACAGAGAAAGACAAAGTTGAAATAAAACACAACAACATCCATTCATAGATTATCTAAACCAAGCACCCAGTTTAAACTTGGAACAGACCAACTGTAGACTGTGTGGCAATATTCCGAGGTTCTTTCTGAAAGCCAACAGTCCAAGGTCACTTGGGTTTTGGTATATAGCATGCAATAACTCCTCACCCTTCATTGACTTCTATAGATTACCAATTAATGACTTGATGCTTCATATCATTATGCCGTCTTCTCCACTTCCATCCATTGGTTTCTTGAACTTCTCTGTCTCTCCACACACCTAAAACTTGCACTTTCATTGAAGTGCTTCATCTTTCTTCCCTGGACATCATCAAGCCATCGCAGACACACTTCCCCTGGAATCTCTTCAATTAACTGTACTGTGCTTTGATTCTGCTTCTTACTTCCTTATACTCTGTCATATCTTTACAAGTAATCCCACATATCCAGCACAGCAAGCACATCCGGTGGACATTCTCCTTCTTTATGGCAAAACATTCTACTTTGTACATCAGAGCGAGCCAAAATACAACCTGTAGACAACAGACTTCAGTTTAGCTGCTATGTTCACTCCACTCATTCCCTTTCATTTCCTCCATGCTTTAGTTTGCTCACTTTATTGCTTATTTCTCAGTTTTTTGCATGCTGTATTCCACATAAGCGAATATCGATCGAAGGTTGTAAGTTGATGTTCACCTCTCTTACCTAGAGATAATTCCCTCAACCTTCCAGCTGAAATTGAAGCACAAAGTCACCTTCTTCATTGTGCTCACTTTAATGCCTTTCTTGTTGAAGGTCTTATTCCAAATGTTCACACACTCTTCAGTCTTCTCATTACTTTCTTTCTTAACTGCAACATCATCATCCTATTTCAGGAAGTACAGTACCTCCTCTTTAACCTTTTCTGTGATTGTGTCACATCTGTTCCCCCATGTGCACTTCTCACTGTCTTTTCATATAACATGGGTACTTTTTTTGCTTTTTAAGATATTACCAAATCAGCTCACTTGCCACTCTATTGTATGCTCTTTCCAAATCGATGAATATCATCTATAGGATTCTTTTTTTCTCTTTATACTTTTCTGGCAGTTGTCTTACTAATAAAAAAAATCCATTGTGTATTTTTATGGAATAAATTCTGTATCTGTGATTATAGCTTCTAAACTTCACTTTAACCCCTTCATGGTATGACAAAGGAGTTTTTTTCCACTGATGTTTCCACAGTCCTGAAAACCCCATTCTTCTAGTATATTGAAATGAATCCAGTTCCTCTTTTTCTGTCAGTGGTATTATTCAGAATTTACCATGTAATTTTCATGTCTTCAGGTTGTGCAAATAATAGGAATTTACAAACTGTAGACATTAATTGCATTGCAGTTCGGTTACCTCTAGAGGTCAAGACAGGGGTAATTACCACTGGATTTTTTGAGATCCCCCAAAAGAGTGATAGAATATAGTTGAGAACTCAAGGGTTGGTATACAAATTCATAGCAGTGTTATGGCACGCAAGGAGGTAAAGGAGAATTGTAAGTATTAGGATTGGGAGATGATGAGAAAGTCAAGTACCATAGTCAAAAATACCAAGAAGCAAAATGAAACTGAGCAACCAAACCCAGAGGAGCAAGACAAAGAGAACAGAAACCTAACACTATGACCTACATGTTAGTATCATAACTACCCTTATAACAAGAAGGTTTTGTATCAACTGAGGGATAACCTGAAAGTAAAAACATTGGCATATTTATACGGGCTGTTGTGTGACTTCACACATAATGAAACAATTATGTAATCTAAACTAAGACGTTGTATAAATAATGAATATCAAGACATTAAAAAATAATTACTTTGTTTTACATTTTGAATAGAAATTAATAAATGTAAGAAATTCTAGTTATTTAAATAATAAATATCAAGCAATTAAAAAAAATGACTTTGTTTTACATTTCTAAATGGAAATTAAGAAATGTAAGAAAAACACTTGTGCGCATGTAACAGACAGCAAAAGGGAGTATGCCAGGTTAGCATTATCTACTTGGTGCACAGGTAGCAGACCTCACAGTATAAATGGACTAGCTCCCGAACAGAGCTGTGTTAGAGGCAGCTCTCCTTGTTTCAGTCAGAGAAGTGATATGGCAAAAGTCAAGCAAACATTTCTGCAAGACAAATTTAAACAAGAACAGTATCTATAAAGCTCTAAAACAGAATAGACAAAAGAACTTCTTAGACATTCTGTCTGAATCGTGTACTAGTCCAGTTAAAATGATGAGAAAAGAATGATAAACGTGTCATTCAGACCTTTCAACTAGACAGAGGTGCACATGTTTATTGGGTGATGGAACACTTTTTGGATACAACGTTTTAGAAAGTCTGATTCCCTGCTAACATCATAGGCTCCAGCCATCGTGACCTTAACAAGATGATCTGGTAAGAAAATGGATAGGTGGCTGGATACATGAAGGTTAAACTCAAGACTGGGAGACACAGAGTTAATAAAAATTAAACTTGATCAGGCAAATAATACACACATACTGTATGTACAAAACTTGAAGCCTGATAAAGAAGTAACTTATTTTTAGTGTCAGAAGTGTTAATTACATAATATATATAATTATAACTGTTCATAAATATGACATTGTAACAGTAACAGAAAAATTAATACATTGAAAAGGTGGAGGTAAGAATAATGGAAACAGATGCACCTTACTTTGTAAAGACTGGCAAGAATGGAAGTTGGAGGTGAATTTTAAAAATGATGCCCATTTAAATGGCAAATGAGCAACGTCTTAGTGAGGATATGTGGATCAGAATAAAGAGCTGCAACAATAAAGATGTGACATTGGGTGACTTTCATTAACATTTCCTTCACAAATTTTATATAGTGCTTAACAAATTATTAGTTATGTACATTCAAAATGTTATAAATGCCTTTACATAATTCATATTCTGGTAATGCTCAAAATAATAAGTTATTAAAAACATTATATAATGCTTTACATTTTAACAAATCATTTATTTATTAAGTGTTTATCTTTCTGAAGTATCTATGCTAAATCCATTTTATTCAGTAGTAAGGGTTTATATAAAGGTCTACTGATGAAATTAATTATAAAATTATTATAAAAGAGTTTAAAACAGATGGGCTTAACCAAATATACCCTAGGGAACCCTAACAAAGAAAAATTCATAGACATAATTAAAAGTCAAACAGAAAGAGAGGAAAATTACCTTAACTTGACCTGAAATTTGTCAAAATGAAGAATGAATTCAGAATAGACTCAACATTATGGAATTGAACACAAAATTGTAACAAGTTTCAAAAACTGTTTGCAGAGGAAATCAGTTAACTGTAACTGTGAACATCTAATAAGCTGTAATTGCTGATATGTAAAAGAAAAACAAAGACAATATTACAAAGAGGAGAGAAACAATGTCAAAGTGTTGGGCCATCACCCTGAAGATATTTGTAGCCTCACACATCCAAATATGTCCATGGGCCTTAATGTGTGATTCCAGCAGTAAAGAAGTTTAATAGTTTCTTAATATCCTGTAATGCATCTATTCTGATAGCAATCACTCTGTTATAAGACTCGGTCAAAAGGTGTTACTGCTGGATTATTCTAAGCGATGTTTACCCTGTGCCACATAATTTCTGCCTGTCTGCTGGTATGGGTGACTTCCAGAATGACTTTCGACCACCTGTATGGAAGAACATGGCTGTGAATGTATGCACACCATAATTTTTTTAATCACTAATACATCTAATTCCAGGGAAACATTTCACAGAAGTTCTTGTATAGTGTTTTTCACCTCCATCAGTAATACTGTACATCTTAGCAACCACCAGATTTAATGTGGTGATACCAAATTCAAGAATTCCTAGTGCTGCATTGTGATGAAAAGCCTTAAGTGGTTTCACATTAGTGTTTCTGTCTAAATCTAATGGCATAATTACACTGCTTTAAAGATTATCAGCAAATTAAATTTATTATGCATCATTCTCAATATTTTTTGCTAATTTTTTTCCCTAGAAATATATTTTTGTTTTTTTATTTACATTCATTGTTTTAACTCTGGCAATGGTGTATGGATTGTCATGATTTGTTTGGTGAACATTCTGAAATGTTTTATGCATTTTTTGGAAGTTTTACTGTGGTTATATTTGTTATAAATACTTACTGTTATTTTTCATTGCTCCCACCATGCTGATGACAGCAACTGCACCCATTATTAGCTACAAGACACAGCAGCTGTGTAAGTCATGGTGTCAATGCACTGCTGCTATCAATAATGTCTGTGAGCATAAATTCATGTTCATAGTTTGGATCAGTCACAAGATAAAGACTGACAGCACTTTATAGCTAAAATGAAACAACAAGTTTGCAAGAAACAAACATCACTTTAGGAACAATCTTTTGTTTTTGGATAAAGAAGTAGTATGGGATAATAGAAAAGTTTTTTGGGAACAACTGTTCTAGCCTTTACTATGACTTTCGACTAACGTTTTTATTGTGGTGCACAGTTTCCAAAGATTTAACATGCTTCTGATGTCTCCCTGTCTGAAGACTGTTCTTTTGGAGACCCTGGTTACAAAAATGTCTCCATTCTGATGCTGCACAAGGTGTCAGCAAAAAAATATAATATTCAAATTGGAAGATGGAGTCAAAATCAGAAATTCGCCAGGGTCGATACTGGGGAGTCTTTCAAACTAGCCATAAATGTTAAACCAAAGTTGTGGAAAATAAACAAAGTGAGAAGCCAGTAAAATTTCTGAGTAACCTATATCTGAAGTGAGACAAAATTGTAGTTAAAAATACAAGAGAATTTGTACCTATTATAGTTTATAGTGAAAAGTGACATAGAGTAAAAGAAGCAGTGACATCAAAATGCCAAGAAGTGCTAGGCCTCCAAACCCATTACCACAAGGAGTGGATGTCAACAGAGACAGCGAAGGAAACAGAAGAGAGGAAAACAAAGAAGGCAGCAGTAAATAAGAACAGAACGAGAGCTACAAGAGCCAAAGTGCAAGAGGAATACACAGAGACAAACAGAAAGGTCAAATACAGCATCAGGTTGGACAAATGAAACTACTTAGAGTTGCTTAGCATCAGAGGCAGAAGAAGCAGCTCACCATGGCAATACATGGGACCTGTACACCTCTATCAAGAATCTCTCTGGAAAATATTCAAAGCCAGAGAGGCCAACGAAAAACAAGGATGGCAGAATGATACCAGATGAGGAGGCGCAGAAGAACAGGTGAGTGGAGCATCTAAACAAACCAGTCCCCCCAAATCCGCTGGTCATTCCGCCACCAGCTGATGATCTGCCAGTAGACTGCAATGTGCCCTCAAAGGAAGAGATGTGCAATGCCATCAAGCTGCTGAGAAATGGCAAGGCTACAGGACCCAACAGCATCCAGCAGAGGTGCTGAAGGTTGACATGGAAACCAGCATGGAGTTGCTGCATCTCCTATTCAGCAAGATATGGGAAGAGGAGAAAGTGCCGACAGAATGGAAAGAAGGTCACCTAATCAAGCTCCCGAAGAAAGGCAATCTGAGTTCTTGCTCAAACTAGAGAGGGATAACACTACTGTCCATCCCAGGAAGTGTGTTCAACAGGTCAAGTGTAGATAGATAGATATAGATACTTTATTAATCCCAAGGGGAAATTCACAAGTGTGTTCAACTGTGTCCTGTTGAACAGGACAAAAGACACAGTAGACCCTAAACTCCAAGATCGGCAAGCTGGTTTTTGCAAGGACAGGTCCTGCATTGACCAGATTGCAACACTGCACATCATTTTAGGACAGACGCTGGAGTGGAATTTACCTATTTACATCAACTTCATTGACTATGAGAAGGCATTTGACAGCATGGATATACAGACCCTCTGGAAGCTACTGAGACACTATGGAGTGTTGGAGAAGATCCCGAATATCATCAGGAACTCCTACGAATGGAACACCTGCAGGATAGTGCATGGCAGACAACTCACATTGACGTTCAAGTATGAACGGGAATGTGGCAAGCTTATCTGCTATCACCCATCCTGTTCCTGCTGGCAATAGATTGGTTCAGTTCATGAAGACATCCAGAGCCCAGAAGCGAATGGCATCCAGTGGACACTCTGGACACAGCTGGATGAACTGGTCCTTCTTTCACATTTCCAACAACAGATGCAGGAAAAGACTAACACTGTAGCAGACACATCAATAAATCTGGGCCTCAGCTTCAGAGGTAAGAGTAAGGTGCTAAAGGTCAACACAGCCAGTGCAATGCTCAACATGCTGGGAGGAGAGGTGCTAGAAGAGGTGAACAACTTCACTTACCTTGGCAGCTTCATTGACAGACAGGGTGGGACAGATAAAGATGTTGGAACCCAAATCAGCAAGGTGAGAGCGCCTTTCATTCAGCTGAAGAACGTCTAGAGATCGTCTGAATTCAACACACACACCAAGGTCACAGTCTTCAACACATTGTGAAGCCTGTCTTACTTTATGGAGCCAGAACCTGAAGAACCACTGTCACCACCACAACGAGAATCCAGTTTTTCATCAACATCTGCCTTAGAAGGATTTTCAAGATGCAGTGGCCAGGCAAGATCAGCAACATAGACCTGTGGTAACAAACTAAACAGCAGCCCACTGGAGACGACATCTCTCAAAGACGCTGGAGGAGGGTTGGACGCCATATCCACAGACCTGCAACCAGCATCACAAGACAAGCCCTCACCTGAAACCCACAAGGGAAGAGGAAGAGGGGTCAGCCAAAAAAGCACCTGGAGCCATGACGTGGAAGCAGACATGAGGTGGCTTGGCTACACAAGGGAACAGCTAGAGAGACAGGCCCAGGACCGAAAAGTCTGGACGGAGCTGAATGGCAGCCTATACTCCAGACAGGACCACAGCTGGAGTTAAGATGTGTGGAATAGTGGGTCCGCAACTTCAAAAAAAAAAAAGGGCCAGGTTTTAAATCCATAAAGCGATTGCACAACCACAGGGAGTTAATGAGGTAGTTGGGGCGAGTCGCACCTGCATGTGCGGGTGCGATCGTTCTCAATTGCTTCATTGGTTTCCTGCGGCATATGATTAAGGCACGGTGCCCACGGAAACGTGGGTGTATATATAAGGGTTGGCACAAGGAAAGGGGAAGAATCAAACACGAAAGGAATCAAAGAGAAGAAAAGAAAAGGAGAAAAGAAGGAAAGAAAGGTTAAAAGACATGAAAGGCAGTCTTAGAAGGACAATCTGGCCACCTGAAAGGAGGAAGCAGTAAGAGCTGGGGCCCTGCGAAGGAGCGTTGACTGTGGCACTCTAGGGGCTAATTCGCCCCACTGAATATTCGGGAGGAGTGTGGCGAGCAAGGCAGGTGACTTCCCTAGGCTTCCAAGGTGTGACCAAGTGAACGCGAAGGAAGGAGGGAGGAGAGCTGACCTCGGACGGTCTGGCCGTGATGCCTGGAGACAGCCAAGATAGAGGATGGCCGAAAGGAGCTTGTGGCTGCTGAGTCTCCGTCGGCTAAGCGAATAATGGGGAGAATGAGAAGGAGGTGGTCTGAGATCAGGAGGAGTTAGTCTGCTTTTTAACCTCGGATTTTTAATGGATTTATTTATTGATTTTTTTATCCCCACTTTTCACAATGATTTTTATGGATTTATTTATGTACTGTTTATAGAAATCTGCACTATGGACACTTTTTTGGTTTTACTTTTGTGTTGACTGTTTTTTTAATAAAAGCACTTAAGCACTTTTACCACCATCGTCTGGCATCTTCAGAGAATTGTCCTCATTTGCCAGCTCATCTCAGTCATAACTATCGACGGTGTTGGTTCAGCAGACTCCCATGTAGGAAGAGGGAGTCTGCTGGGGACAGGCATCGTCACAAGATGATAAGATAGTTTCCGGATTTTATTCCATTCTGATGACTATCTTATGTGTTTTCGGGAGGCCACAGCTTTGTTCCTGTTGCCTCTGAGTAATTGCAGCAATGGTTTTAAAAAGTTACCTATTTCTGTGTGTCTTTACCTGAGCTGTGTAAAACAAACCTTTGATTAACATTCCTTAAGAGAGAATTACTTGATTTTGATTTGACCATATAGGTTCCTGACTTTCACTTTGTTCTTCTGACCTCAATTTATGTCCAGTGCTTTGGCTTTGTTGTTATGGTTCTTTTGAATCTCCCGGTTTCAATCTTTTTCTATTTTATGTCTCTCTCCCAGTTTACCCTTTACATCTTTTGTTGGTTCGCTGGCATTACAGTAGTTGGATATCAGGACAGACAAATCAATGAACATTGCAGTAATCAGAAATGTGGACAATAAGAAAGTGTATGACGGTCACTTTTGTACCTTTGATCTGGTGATATCTGGTGCAATTCTACTAGTAACAGTTTGGCAACTAGGCCAAACAAAAGCACAAAATGGTGGCACCCGCCATACAAATAAAGTGTCATAAAGAAAGAGTTAATGTAATTTTTAAATTTTTAGCATTGTTAAAAGCATTACTAAATAAAATGTAAGTGTAACTACTGAATTCCTCGGCCTGTCAAACCCTCAAGTGGTGCCTTGGTGATTTTTAAAGGACATGAAATGACCATCCATCCATCCATTATCCAACCCGCTATATCCCAAATACAGGGTCACAGGGGTCTGCCGGAGCCAATCCCAGCCAACACAGAGCGCAAGGCAGGAAACAAACCAAGGGCAGGGCGCCAGCCCACCGCAGGGCACACCCACACACCAAGCACACACTAGGGACAATTTAAGATCGCCAATGCACCTAACCTGCAATGACCATAAAAAAAAAATTTAAATAAATGTCAAATCATGACCGATGCTCAAACAATACCACAAAGGTTTGCTGACCTCAAAAAACCATTGACAAATATTGTTATGCGAGTTATACCTTACATCTTAAGAGATTTCTTGAGTTCCATGGTGCCTTTACAAATTTGTCAGTTGTTCACATGTTGATGCCAACTTATTTAACAATGATTGATGGTCGTAATACTATCAAAATCAAAAGTATTAAAATTAATTATTGTGTTAGCTCTTCTGGTAGTAAATTAAGGCTTTTTCTACTTTGAATTCTGGTTTTGCCTATTATAAAGTTTATTCAGTTAATTATTGTATGTCTCCAAGTATCAAATTAATTATTACCCCTACCACCTATAAAATTAAATTGTTTCATATTTCTCATGTACAGTAAGGTGTTCTCATTGGCCACAACTCCAGTCAAGTATATCCACATTCAAGCAGTCAAGAATTGACATTGGGGTCAGAAGGAATGGACAGCTAGAAAAAAAGTTACTGCTTGGATCTAAAATAATCATCACACCTAACATGGTGGATCCAGATAAAGTGCTGCTACCAATGCTTCATATCAAACTTGGTTCAGTGAAGCAATTTGTCAAGGCCCTATCAGAATAGGCAACTTGTTTTATGTATTTGTGCTGAATGTTTCCAGATTTGTCTGAGGTTAAATTAAAAGAGAGCATTTTTGCCCAACCGGATTTTAGAAAACTGATTTGATGGTGCGATGAACAATCTTCAGTGGGTATCATTCAGAGAAGTCATTTAAGTTTTTAGGTAACAATAAAGATCCAAATAATAATAATAATAAAGAAATCGGGGGAAAAAAAACTATTAGTTAAGTTTAAGGCAGTTTTAAGTTTAAGGAATTTTTTCCTAAAAAGATAAAAATCTTGGGTGTGAAGAGCAGGGTAAAAAGATTCCATCAGGATATCAAAGACATGGGAAGAAAGTACCTAGGAAGTCACTATGTCGGCATGATGGTGGACTACAGCTGGATGATTTATAGGAGCACACCAGAAAAAACTGGGAGTGTGCTCCCCTCAACTTTACTGAGATTAAGGAAAAGGTGCAATATTTCTCAAATATCATATTTCTTTGTTTCTCATCATAACTGATTGATAATATCGTTGCACAATCATTTATCTCTATTTATAATCAAACTTTATATTAAAATGATATTTTTGCACTTAGGGAGGTCGAAAACGGTGGTGGAATTTTTTTTTTCATTATTACATATGCATTACCTAGATTACATGCAAAATACAAAAAGCTATAGTCAACATAGAAAAAGTGTTAGTATTATATAATGTTTGCTGCAATAAATTGATATAGGTAAAACAGCATTTAGCTACATTTAATTATGATAATAATGGCAGAAATAAAAAAAATATAAAGTTAAATGTATTACCTGGAACACGACGGGGGCGTAAGCAGCTTATTGTTCCCATTATATCTTTATATTTACATAGCATGTTCAATGTTTACATGTCATTGTTAAACTGATGATGTATAAATTAAAATAAAATTAATAATAGTTATTGAAGGAATATGTGTTATATTGAATACAGTTTTTAATATCGTGTACACATTTGTATTTCCATGATACAAAAAATTTGAATAGTTGTTTAAATAAAATATTAATTCTGATTGAGTAATTTTTCTCAAATTTCATATGTTTGCTTTTTATGATTATTAATATCTTTACAAAACTTTAATCATCTATCTGTAATTATAACCATTCGCGAAAGTATTCAGTTGAAGTACCACTTCCGCTTGCTGGAAGTGGCCCAAAAGTTGATGGGATTCCTTATTTTTGATATAAAGCTGGTGTACAAAATCTCATTGACCAAGGTCAAAGTGCTTTTGAGTTATTGTGTTTACACACAGACAGGCATAATTTCAAAAATGGTATTTATGGACTCAGGAAGGTTTAAAACATCAAGATTCATCAAAATCTCGATGTCAAAGTTTTTCTCTAATTTTTTAACTATTCACAATTAAATAACTTTTATGAGTTTAATTCTGAAGATCTTTGAGATGGATATGTATGTATATGGATATGCATGTGTATATATATATATATATATATATATATATGTAGATATAGAGTGTTGTGGTTTATTCCCACAGAGTAAAGACATGCAGGTTAGGTGGATCAGTGATGCTCAATTTACCCTGTGTGCGTGTGCGTGTTTTTACCCTTGATGGGCTTGACTGTTCTTGTCTTGTACCTGATGCTTACTGGGATAGACCCTACTGTGCATAAGTGGGTTTGAAAGAAATGTAGATGGACGAATGTATATACAAATACACTACAATAAAGAGCACAAGATGCAAATACAAGCTCATTTGGCTTCCTTTTTCATTTTCTACTATAGAGAGGGTACAAACAGAAGATTTTTTTTTCCCACCTGGTTAGTTCCTGTCTAAAGAATTGCTCAGGGAAACATTCGTTCAGGATTGGCTTTTTCAGGATATCCAACCTGTTAGTTGTGCAAATAGGTAAATCTTTGTCTGGTTTACAAGTCTGTTGATGCGTGTATGCTTGGATGCAGCTGATGATAGTTTTTATATTTTTTTTCCCCAGAAGTCAGTCTGTAACTGTGTACATGCTTACGCTCTTAGGACTTTATCTTTTCCATTATCTTTAGGCAGAGAAACCTAAAAACTAAAGCTTTACCCAACACACAAAGTATTACTTTAATCTTAATAGCTTCTGTACATTGCTTAGACAATGAGAACATTGTGTCAACGTAACTCTCTAGATCCTTTTCAGAGGTTACTTCCTGTAGGACAGTGTGTTTCATCTTGTATTTGTAACTGATGCTCCTGTATTTCAGTTGTAGCTTTTTCCACATTAAACTGCATTTTCCAAATGTTTGCCCAGTCCTGAAGCTTGTTTATTGCTACCTTAACAGTGTTTGCCATCTCTCCAATTTTAGTGTCATCTGTGAATTTCACAAGTTTACTAACTATACCAGAGTCAATGTCATTAATATAAATCAGAAAAATTAACGGACCATGTACAGACCCCTGAAGGGCTCTACCGATGAGCTCACTCTGTGTGGAACATTCTCCTTTTATCTGTACGCTTTGTCTGCTGCCTGTTAACCAAGTTGAGATCCAGTTTTATAAGCTACTTCTGATTTCTACATTGCGGCGGGCTGGCGCCCTGCCTGGGGTTTGTTTCCTACCTTGTGCCCTGTGTTGGCTGGGATTGGCTCCAGCAGACCCCCATGACCCTGTACTTAGGATATAGCGGGTTGAATAATGGATGGATGGATGATTTCTACAATTTCTGGTTTCAGAATTAATCTTTAGTGTGGGATTGCATCAAAGGCTTTGAATGCCTAATTGTCAGACATTTTGTTTTTGTCAACATGCTCGAAAAAAATTCCAACAGATTGGTTTGGCAGGGATGTTCTCTCATAAATCCATGCTGGCTGTTAGTTAGTATATTATTTGCATGTACATACTTTTCTAATTTATTTCTTATTGTAATTTCCATAATTTTGCATTAAACAGAAGTAAAAGTTATTGGTCTGTCATTGTCAGGATCCATTTTGTCTCCCTTCTTGAAGATCGGTGTCACATTATCAACTTTCCATTGTCTAGATGCGAGCCAGTCGGGATACCCACATTATTCAGCTCTTTTTCCCAGACTAAAGGGTGAGAGATATGAAGCATATATGGCAACTTTAGGGACCTTTCATGTTCACCCAGCAGTTCCAGATCTCTGTTCCTAAAACTTAGTGTTGACACTTGAACAAGTTTGGTTACCTGTTGCAGGCCATCATCTCAATGCCCTTCATTGAAACCCCTAAGGTGACACAGAGTCGGTTCTTCCTGTCTGTCGTCAAGGTGATTCTACTTAATTACAAATCATATTCTGTTTATATAAGAAATGTTTTGTGCTCAGATCCTTCCAAATATTTTTGTCTCACACTAGACTCTCCCTTCTGTGATGGCATACCACTTCCCTTCAGTTAGTCACTCCAAAATGTAATGGTTCTAAAGATCAGCTTCCTATTATACCTTTGCCAGAGTCCTAAAGATAAAGACGACAGTTCCAAAGGTCAGTTCCCCCACCCGTACCTCAGTTCACAAGGAGTTCTGCTCTTTATCAGACATTGAAACCCACATGTTCAGGGAATAATTCAATTTTTAAAGTTCCCAAATTGTCAGTTATATTATCACAAGCCAATTTTAGGATTCTGTTATCCGAGTCTCTTGAGTCCATCACTGGCCCCATCTGGTTTTTAGGCTGAGCTTTCGCTAGGGGACCAGTTTCATGACACCAGTCCTCCGGTACATCTCCCGTCTCAGGTGACTGTTTAAATATGCATAATAAGGGTTTATAGACAACGTCTTTCATTTCTTTCCATACAATTTGTAAAATGTCATCAGGTCTGGGTTATTTTTTTAGTATTCTTTAACACATCAAGGGCTTGAAGCACATCTGACTCTTCTGGTTTAACATTTAGAACCTCAGAGTGTGTTTGTATTCTGCATGGGGCTTAATATATACATTTACTTCTTTGACTGACACCTTTATCTAAGGAAACAGAACATTTTTAATACAATTGGTTATTTTTATTTTTACCAGTTAGAACACAGACAGGTGAAATGAATTGCTCATGGTCACACAATGGCAGCAGCGTGATTTAAACCTACAACGGCAGGGTTTTCAATCCAAAACCTTAAGCTCTAATCCACGCGGAATGGATTTTGATTTATCCCTGCACAAAAAGAAGGCTCAAGCCTTTTCCTTTACCGCACTTGGTATTTTCAAACGTACATTTAAATGATCACATTTTATTAACTTGTCTAATTAGTGAATCTGCTGTTGAGTGACGTTGTTCATTCACAGGTCTGTTATGTGTGAATATCTATGAACATTGCTAACTGAGCACCTAAGTGAATTGATAAATCAGATGTAACTACTTCACACTACCAGTGGATATCTCACAGACATATTTATTGATTTTAACATCTTTATGAATTTTTTGGCACCATCTTTAAGCCCTAAATGCATCTGTATATTCCCAAAATAAAGTGGGGGTGGTTAGGTAAGGCGCCCTGTAGCCTCTGTTAAGGCTGCTGGCACAGTTGCTAACAGTGGCACTGTTGGCATTATTTGGAGAAGTACAATAAAACACAGAAAGCGTACATGCAAATTAAAGGTTAAATAATGTCTTCCTTTAAATGCACCCAGGGTGTTAACTTGTAACCTTGTAAAAATCCATTCAAGGGCCAAATGCCCCCACCTCCCCCTTCTTTTTTAATGCTATTTTCAATTGAGGAGCTCTTTATCTGGCTTTGCTCATTTGCTTGTTTCAACCTCCCCCCAACCAAATCCCCAATCCAGACACTCACAATAAGTGCAGATCGAGAAGAATCAAAGCACATGCTTTTGGGTAGAATGACATGTGGTTCATAGACCCCATAATTAGTTCCCCTTCCTTGCTCAGAGCAGTAATTAAATCTGCCACTTCTGCTCTACTGATTCATTTATTTAGTCATTTAATTGCTCAACTGAATGCGTCGTTATCTCCGGGACGGTAACATTTTATTCATACAAATAAAGCATAATATGGAGGGCTTTGTGTGTGCCATGAGCAGGGGTGTGTGAAAAGAGAGGATATAGCTGTTTGATTTAGGATTGGCAATTTCTTGGCTGCAAAGAGACAAATATGTTTTCTTACACTGCCCAGAACTTTGCCATCCCCTCCAGAACAAGCCTTAGGTAATGTTCAGGTCAGGTTTAATTTTGCTATAGTGTGATTATTCCAAATTGCCATAAGCTCTTAACTGCAATAAATAAGGAAATCCTTTCACAACATTCATTTTAATGCCTATAGCTCTTGGCTGGTAGTTTGTTTGTTTATTTTTGGTATACTGTATTAATCCTCAAAGAGAAATTCTCTTTTTTTGCATACCCCAACTTATTCAGAGTTTTAGGGGCAGAGTACAGCGCCCCTGGAGTAATTTCAGGTTAAGGGCCCAATGGAGTAGCAATCCTTCTGTCACTGCCAGGATTTGAACCAGCAACCTTTGAGTTACCAGCCCCGATCCTTTAGCCGCAGAGCCACCACTCCATTTTGCAGTTTTTAATATTTTTTGTGCTTTAGCAATAAGTTTAATCTATTTTGTGATAAATCTATTGCTCAATATCTAAACTAATGTGAACAAAATAAATGTAACCTTCCCTCAGATGATCATAGCTAACAGAACAAGGGTTTCAAATTAGATTTTAGGTTTCCGGCTAACGGGTTACAAATCATGGCATGGTGGTACGGTGGCACAGGGGTTAGTACTGCCATCTCAAAGCTCCACACACTTCACATATTCTACTTGGGTAGTCATCTGCTTTCTTTCCATTTCCTGAAAAAGTTCATATTGTAACAGATAAACTGGTGACTCTAAATTGGCCCTGAGTGTTTACATGTGTTTGAATGTGCCACGTGATAGACTGGCACTGCCTTGCCGCAGTTCTGCAGGGATAGATGCTGAGCCGTGCAATCCTAAAATGAGTTATACATTTGAAAATGGAGAGATGGAAGAGTGAAAGATCATGATGCCACCCTTACTCTGTGGGTATGCAGTACCGTAATGGTGGATTTACACCATGTTCTGGATTAGAATGCTTGCCCATTTATTTATTTTTTTGGAAGCTACTATAACCTTTTTTGTTTCCAATACGCATACCAAAAGGAAGAATTTAAGAATCATAGTTTACATGCACCATTGTATACTGTATGTTCATATTCTGCTTCATAACATCAAAGCTGGACATTGGTGGATGTTAAAAGAAGATGAAAAATAATGAAGAATGTAGTAAGACTTTTAAATGCCAATGGCTATGAAGCACTCAATCATTGTCCAGGGCCTTTTCCTGCCTTGCACCAAGTGCTTCCATGATATTAGGCAGGTTTGAAAATGTCATGTTAAGTAAAATTGTAATTTGATTAAACCATCATTACTTATTGTATGTGGTGTCCTTCAGTGAAATTTATGACAACATTTTTTACTTCTGCATCTGTGAGCTACAATAAGTGACCTAAACAGGTTCATTCTATGAGTCAGTGCTGAAAACTGGTATAGAATAGATTGTTCTGTAGATTAATTGGCTACTGCATGCAGGATCAGTAATAGAATTTCAATTCCTGGTATCTTTTAAACCAAATAACCTTGCTGTTTAATGCAGTGGCAGGTTATATCATCCATCCTTCTGTTTTCTGACCAAAAATAATCATGTAGGACTAGAGCCTATCCCAGCAACACAAGGCAGGAATGACCTTTTCATGACAGCCTAGCCTACTGCTGGGCACATTCACTGGCTGACTAACTCATACTGGTCAAGTTCAGAGTTATTTAGGATGTAGTTGCAGGAAGGCCGCATAGGACCAGGAATAATGTGTAAAATCTGTACAACCTTTGATAAGCATGATAAGTATCTGTGTGTGACCATTTTTTCAATAGAACCACTGTTTGCATTGGACCTCTTCCTTATAAATATTGGGGCAGCTGCCTGTTCCTCATCGCTCAGGTGTTTAAACAACATGTGCCAAAGTATGCTGTATGAGCTGTGAATGTGTATCAGCAGACTTAGTGTTTTGAATAAGAACATCTAAACCAACATACAGACATTAAGAACAAGAATAACAAAAAGGAAGAATTCCATAAGAATCACATTTCACACAGCAAAGTCAGTTCTTACTTCTTGAAAATAAAAGAAGACTCTGGTGTATGTGGCAATCAACAACCTGCAGTTTGGCAGGGAAAAACTTGTGTGTGGAAGATAGAAGAGTTATCAAAGTTGTGCATACAAAGAAAACACTAAAACAACTGCTGAGCAAAAGCTCTAATGACCTCCACAGTTGTCTGAAGGTACCACAAATTATAATGCAAACAAAAATGTTGATAGAACAAATAAAATGGCCACTCCTTGAGATACAAAACTCCCATAAATTCAAAAATTGTGGTCCAAAGTAGGAACCTTCCTCTATGAAAAATGGAGGAGGTACCATTATTTGTAATATAATGCCCTACAAAGGGGATTCTGTTGAGAGCATGAGCAGCTGTAAACTTCTTAGAGTGGCCATAACTAATTAGTTGAAGTGGGCACAACATATAGTATTTCGACTGTTGACGAGAAAGTCCACTAACTCCTTTAGATTCTGAGATGTCTAAGGCAAAGCTCAGATTTCTACACTTATTCTCATTAACCTCTACAGGTGTATGGCTGAGTCCACTTTCACTGGCTGCATGCCATCCTGGTATGGCACCTACTCAGCTTAAGGAAGTTAAAAAAAAAAACAAAAAAAAAACCTGCATATGGTGGTGAAGGTGCCACAGAATATTACTAGCGCACAGGACAGCTCACTGAATTAGAAAGGTAGCATTTGCAGTAATCCTGGCAAACAGTACAAGACGATTGACACTCACACCAGTAGATTAAGAGATATGTGCTCAGGTTACTGAACAGACACTCATACAAATCTTATATGTCTTCTTGCATTAATTTTCATTTCACCTCCTGCTTATCCAGATTAGTGTTGGTTGGGGTGGAGGAGGGGGGTCAGGGGGTGGAGCATATCCCACTTAACACAGGGCACAAGACAGAATTACAGACAGGGTGCAATTCTATTGCAGGGCGAACATAAACTAAACCCAATTTAGCATCACTAGCTCACGTAGCATGTCTTTGGACAGTGGGAGGAAACTGGAGTAGATACCGAGAGAACAATCAAACTCATCATAGGGAGGACTAAAATATATACCTCCTCTTTGCTCGATCAGCTGCTGGCTTGCTGCTGCTGCTGTGCCATGTGATCTGCATCTCGCACGGCACTTCAAACATTTAAAAGTCTGTGCAGCAGCTGTCCTACTCTTTGTCTTTTATTTCCGGCCCTGGGTGTGCTTAAATCTTTTGGCACAAAGTCTCGTCTCGCAGGATGCGAGTTCTTGATATTTTTCAGTTTATAATTTAAAAAATGGATTAAGAATCTGAAAATCTAACAAACTCACATTAAAGTTCGATAAATTCTGAAAAGAATGATACCAAACATATATATGTAGGTTTGAAAATAAGACGATTTAAAGCGTGACATAAAATCAACACATAAAATCGTTACACTTTTAGGCTTAGGATTATATATAGAGAGAGTAGATATAAAATAAAAAATCAAAAGATAAGTCAAAACAAAGTGTTGGGTTACCAGATGATAATAAATCAGTTCAGTCACTTCTGACTCAGAGCTCTGTCATCATCAATTGTGGGTCCTTAATGAATGCCCACTTCCAGTTGCAATCAGGTCTTTATAACGGACATTCGGAAGGGACAAGGCTTCTATGTCAAGGTGGAAGTGATTTTAGTCATCCTCCAGTCAATGTCCCTCTGAAATGTGGGCAGCGATGGTGCCCCCTCTTGATTCAGGGTGGTTTTGTTTTACTTCGTTAGAGCCCAGAAGATGCTGTCTGAGTGCTCATGTCGTATAATATATGCATGCATGACAATAACTTGAACATATTTGTCAGATCAGTTACCACCAGTACATTTGAATTTCCTTTTTATTTGGTCTACCTGGTAAAAATTCAGTACATTTCAGATTCAAAAAAGCATCACTAGCTGACTAATTCAATGTAATAGATTTTTGTAAAGGCTCTTTGTGAAAGTGGTTTAATTGACAAAAACCTCCCCTTTATTGCATATAGCTCACATGCCCAGTGTTGCTCACAGTGGAATCAAATGCTGGTGCAGTCACTAAATAAATTCACCAGTGAGGAAAAGTCTGCCCACAAGCCAACATTTCACTCCCTAGCCCCACAGTGTGGAGCAACTTTGTATACCTGTACCAAGTTCCAAACATTTTTTCTAGGGGCATTTCCCTAATAAAGGACACATGTAGCCACTAAAGAAAATTTGCAAGTGGAAGAAATTTGTTGGGAAAGATGACCTATTGTCTTTCCCTGTACAAATGGAAAATCAATGCAGAGAAAACTTCAACGATATGGATTTGCACACCAGACAAAAACACACAAGCACATATTTGGCCTTATATATTGAATAGTACCTGCAACTATTTATCTCTAGCTGTGTAAGAAATCTCAGAGGCTCTGACAGTTTCAGTACCTGTAAGTTGCTGTTTGTTCTCAAAATTTGCATATGACAATGAGTATATATAAGCAAATCAATCAAATGTATAAAGACTCATTGGTTTATTGTAGTAGCTTAAATATTGTAAAAATTAGATGCCAACGGCAATGGAAGAGTCTGTTTTTCAAAAGAAGAATCAGAACAAGGTTTCAGAGTTCATTGCTACAAAATCTGAGTTAACTAGGAAGTCTCCAGACTAGAGACGGAGAAGAGCCAAGCTCTGGATTGCCCCAAATAGTTTAAGGTCCTGTGATTTTTATTTACTTTTATTTTATGTGAAAGATCTTCGGTAGAAATTCAGACACTGGATGGTGATTTCTTGCTTTGTTTCATGAAGTCAATAACAGCTCTCATCATGACTAAAAGTGTAATATGTGGATTAAAACAACTGAATATATTTTAAATTTTAGGTTTTATATTGTATGACATTTCTAATGTATTATACGTGCCAATTAGAAATGCTTTGTGTGCATAACATACTGCATTCTATTAAACATATACAGTATGTGTACTGGTTAACTTGGCAGGCTAATATAGGTATCAAATAAAAATCCAAAAAAAAGGAGGACCTCCTTTGCATCCCCTGTTGTCAGCTGTTGTATTAAACATACTGTAGATTTTGTGACAGTATCAATTTTTTCTTAAAGTTACAGTACACAGGGCATACATCAATTTACTTATTTCTCTCTACTTGGTCACAACCCAAGATATGTTTTTGAGTTACTGCTGTTGGGTCGCGAGTTACTGTTGTATTTAATAGTAATGGGTCACAGATGGTTTGTGAGGTGGGTTACAGTGAGTCACAGAGGTGATTAAGCAATCAACATTGCTCCTTAATTCTCCTGCAGTGATCGTCCGCAATTCCGCAGTATGATCAACCACGACTCTCCATTGGGGATCGCACACCCACACCCCTCATTTGGCATCTCTCAAGGCATTCAACAAGGAATGGGTATCAATGACACTAAAAAGGCCAAAATTGAGTCGCGACCAAGCAAAGTTTAAGAAACCCTGAGCTATGCACTATGTTGCTGAAGAGTATAGTTATTATAGCTTTCTAAAGGACAGAAATATTACTGAAAGATACTCTAAAAACTGACATCACTATACTGGGTCTCGTTTTATGAATGTTGAAGTATTTAAAAGCTCAGCAGAAAGTTGCTGCTATCTGTCTGTATTGATCATTCCTTCTTATGCATCATGTAATTAATTAAATAGTGCATTTGTAAAGTTAGTTCATTCTTACAAAGCAGGAAACAAACCCCAGGAAGGACACCAGCCCACCGCACACACACTCCCACCTGCATGTCTTTGGACTGTGGGAGGAAACCAGAGCACCCGGAGGAAACCCACGCAGACATGAGGGAGAACATGCAAACTCCACGCAGGGAGAACCCGGGAAGTGAACCCAGGTCTCCTTACTGCGAGGCAGAAGCACTACCACTGCGCCACCGTGCCACCCACACAGTTATAGATCATTATAAAAATCTATTATGTTTAACATTCATTTTAGCAATAGACATTAGTATAATAGTATATTAAATACTAGCTGTTTCCCACGACTCCACCTGCATAGTAGTGAAACAGGACAAACTTTAAAAATCAATAAACAAAAAGGTATTGCTAGGTAAGCGGAGGCAAGTTACACTCCAAAACACAGAAGTAGATCGAGTCCCCACTCCCGATGTCATGCTTCCCCCTACCCTCGGCCCACAGCCTCTGGCTTGGATTAGCGTGAATGTATTGCTTCTGCAAGCAAATTATGATTATTAGAGCGATGAGAGAAGTTGCAAAATCAACTGGAATGTTCAAACAAATTCTAGAAAAAAACCTGATCTAAATCCATTAAGTAGTTCGTTTGTTAGCTAAGCGGATGTAAGATACGCCCCGAGGCCTGTGCATAAGTGAGAAGCCCTTTGTAGCCCTAACCTAATAGCTCAACTTGGTCTGATACTGAGCCAGGTCACTGTCCATGTGTTTTATGCATGTTCTTCCCACGTCTCTGTGAATTGTTTTCCCCCCAATTCCTGTGGGTACTCAGATTTTCCTTCCACATTCCAATGATGTGCGTGTTAGGCTAATTGGTAACTAGTTAGGAAGTCGCAGTGGAGGTCTATTCTTTGTGCTGCAGCAGTCTGTCTCTTGCATCGGTGTAGGCGTAACTTGCTTTACATTAATAAGAAATATTACAAAGAGACGTGTTTGACTAAATTAACCTTTCAAAACAAAGGAAATTCTGTCATCCCGCTTCCAAAAATGTCTGCAATGTTAAAACTCTTTTATTAAATTAATCTGTACTCTGTTTTCTATAACTTTCTCATCGTTCTTTTCTTTATTTTTATTTCTTTTTCTTTTTTAAATACCATTGAAAGGAATTTTTTTGGGCAGGCTCTGATTGTTATTGTGTGGCTTCTGATGGTCAGTGTCTGGCCCAGGAGGCTGACTCTGCCTCATCTTCTGGCCTTTTTCTCAATCTGATTTTTTTTTTTCCTTCTTTTTTGGGTGGGGGGAGAAGCTCCTCTCATGTGTCACTAATTGAAGTGATTGGTGGAGGGGGCTGTGAGCTCACTTTGCCTGATTCAGGCTGATCTGCCAGGGGCTAAGCTAGGAACAAGGAGAGAGAGAGAGAGAGAGAGAGAGAGAGAGAGAGAGAGAAAGCTTTGCTCATTCCAGCAGGGCTTAGGGCTTCTGGCCATCTGTCCACACTTTGGAATCAACTGACAAATAGGGGGACCACACTAAAGCTGGCAGGAACAGGAGAAGGACTATTTACTGGGGAAAGTAAAGTATCCAAAGAGCTCAGCAGGTCAGTATTGTTACACTTGTCTGCTGCCACTTATCTTGGTTGAATATATACAAGAAAGAAGGGGAGGTAGAAAATGGGCCACAAGTTTGGGTGCGTGGCATTGGGGTATCGCTGCTGTACTGCCTGTCACAGGCATCAGTGTCTGAGGATGCAAAGAGTCCTTAGACGAGCTTGGGTGGAAGAAGAAACCAAAGTTGAAATAATTCCTGTAAGCGGTGGCTCTTCAATGTAGGGAGCAGGACTCAAATAATGATCTGTGTTTGCTTTCAATATTCTTTCTCTCTCTATCATATAGTGCCTTTCCTGTGTCTATCTATCATTGATTACAGCATATTCATCTCCTTGTTATTTCTATTAGTTTACTTTTTTAATATTTCCTTAATTGTAATTTCTTTAACCGTTTGTTTCATAGCCTATTTCTTTTCTATATACTACCTATCTTGTTAGAGACACTAAAGCAGGAATCTGTGTATAAATATATTGCTAATTACTTTCAACATAAATTTTAAATAATAATTTCAAACTTCAACAAGTTTTAGGTTTATTGGTTGATATAGTTGAATATGTATTTACACATATATAGAATTTTGTATCTGCTGCTTGATTTTATGTGTTCATTGCACTTATGCAATGCTGTATTTAATTGCTTTATTGATTCCTTTTTTGTCTGGTTTCTAATAACATTTTATTTACTTAATCCCATTATATGGCTCTGTCGATATATGTCAAGTCAGGTGTATTGTCATGGGGGTATTTATCTTGTCTGAGGGAGGGTGCCTGTGCCCTTCGGGCCATGGAGCACCTCTCATTGACCTAAAGTTATGACAGCAGTACGGAGCAAGATGCTGACAGGGTGTATTTTCTGTGTGTGTGTTTTTTTTTTTATTCATTTGTGTTGGCTAATTATTTGACATATGTAAAGTATATATTTCTGTCTAACTTTACTTATTTTGCATCTGTTCATTATGTGGGAGCTGAGTTTGGCCTTCCTTACCTGGCAACTACCACCTTCAGCTTGTTATCCCATTGATTTATTTCAAATAAAATGTTAGGGAAGAGAATTAGCTACTTTTTTTTTTTTAAACACATTCGAAGTTTCCCTAATTTAGTTTCGTATGATTTAAAGAATGGAGTTAGAGCATGAAATATTAATGGCTTCTTTAATTTTTTTTTGGTAGAAAATTACAGGGTTTACTGTTGCTTTCTTCTATGATATTTTCCGTTAATTTCCAGCTGCAGAGTGAGACCAGCATTTCATTGCATTGTTGAGTTTACATTGAACAGTGAGTGGTGTGTGAATGCAACAGCAAACATGAAAATATAATTAAGTCATTTATAGCAAACAATCCTGAAAGAATAGTTGCCTTGTATGACAAGTTCTAGATTATATGAAAGTAACCCTGTTGCATTGTATTTAACGAGTCAGTAGTCAGTCGTCTCCTTCAAATGTGTTATGCTGGGGCTATGCACTTCTTTGGAACTTCAGTGTACAGAATCTATTAGCAGCCGACTAGCTCAGTTTGACTTTAATTAATTATGATTACTGTTAAAGGCGAGACCCCAGCCTGATGTAACCTTGAGTGACCTTTCTATTCGCAAAGACAAAAAAATCAAGATTTTACATAAAACCATTGTGACTTACCTCGAGTTTCGGCCGATGCCTTTTCTGCTGCAAACATGCTACCTGTTTATCTAGCAAATGGAAAAGTTTCTAATTTGACTATATTTGCATTCTTCCAAAATTTTTTTAAATCAGTTTTGCATTTACACCAATTTTGTTTGTCATTAATCTTTACATTAACTACCTACATTTACATTTTTATTTTGCTACATCCCCATATAATATCTATCTATCTATCTATCTATCTATCTATCTATCTATCTATCTATCTATCTATCTATCTATCTATCAGCACCTTCCTTATCATCTATCTATCTGTCTATCTATGGTCACTGCCCATTTACTTCCACTAATGTTTCTGTTACATTTTTAATCATTTATTATAAAATTATGGGCTTCTTTATTGGTTTAATTTATTGTTTATTATCCACCTTTGTTTTTTGTATAGTAGAGTATTTTCTATACTCAAAGTTTTTAATTAAATAAAAAAAGTGTGTTATGATCTACCGCTACATTTGCTTTCGACTGTTTTTTTCATTGCTGTTGCATAGGCCGTGGTGTCTTAATTCACTTGGTGCGGATTGTAGAACACACAGACAAGACTAATTATGTTTACATATTGTACTTAAAGCAACTTCCTTCAGTATTGATTTGAGCACTTGATAAAATAAAAGCTCATTAAGTTCAAGTAGGGAAAACAGTAAACTCTTTAGAACATATTTTAGTTTTAGGCAGTAGGTGCCGTATAAACGATGTCATCATCATTCAAAAAGAAATGGAAATTAAAAAACAGAATTTTTAATTTGTAATCTGTGGTGTATATTAATAATACAAATGATTAATATAAACTAATATACAAATTCACAGACACACAACTGTATAAATATTCATGTACAGTATCTATCATTTTTGCAACCTTGTAGTTCTTGGATCGTGGTTCGCTTTTAGGCTGGTATGCTTTCTGTGAATAATTTGCATGTCTTCTTTTATCTACACGGATTTTCTTTCACGGTGCATAAACAAATCGTGACATCCCTAACTTTATTCCCTACGATGTGCCGTTGCTCTGCATCTGTCCTTAGGACAGGCTTTGGCTCTTCATAACCTACTTAGATAGACAAATAGATAATAGGTAATTGTATTGTTGTGCATAAAGCATAACTCATAGTGATTTTTATATTTTAAATATTAAATGTTAGAATTGTCTATAGAGTTAGAAAAGTTAGCCTACATAGATGTATTTGATGGTAAAGTACATTCATTTACTTTAACACACTTTTAACAAAATGTCCTCTGTCATTTGTCCTAACTCAATTATTTTAGATTCATGTGGCATTACATAAAATTCAGACTGAGTTTTAGAAAATTATCATTTATAAATAATAAAATGGACCAAGATGTCAGCATGACGATTTATTTTTAGTAAAGTGACTTGTTGGCCATCAAATGCTATTACTGCATTTTTTGTTAACAATTTGAAAGAGGTTTTGGTGCCCATTTATTTGTTGCCCATGACATGAAAAGCATTGGTCTCATCCCAAAGGTTACCCAGGACTGCAGAGAGTGAAGGAAAAAGATTTGGGGGCAATTGACCAACCTGGGTGAACCAAAAAAATTGTTAAACTGATGATGCATCTGTCCATCTACTGTGTTTTCTGTGGTGATATTCATGATATCTGTCTGTCCGTCCGCCCGTCTGTCTGTCTATCTAATGCAGTTTAATAAGAGATTTAAAAAAAAATTAGTGTTATTATTATTTTTTTTTCTTAACAATTACCAGCAAATCCCTGCCTACAAGTTTTGAAGAAATGTTGAGGTTTGCTTACTTCATTTACTTAATGAGCCAAACCAGGAAAAATGGCTCTGTTCCACAACGAATGCCCCAATATAATTCTTCTTGATTGATTTTTTTTTTTTTTACTGTTCTGAACCAAATTAGCTGAGCCCTGAAGATTTCATTTAAATATGCCTACAGAAGAGGAAAAGCTCAGAACTGGCAACCACTTATTCTTTACATTTATTCCATGCAAAACAAGCTTTGCCAAGAATTATTGAATGTATACATAAGAGGATGTTTTGACAAAAACAACCCATTCAGCCCGACATAGCATGTCAGTTCCTATTAAACTAATGTTTCCAGGTCGAAATCGTATACAGCTTGATTGTGTGGCCCTGTGTCCACGATATTTTACACCCACTATATTTATTCTTTCATCCATTTCTAACCTGTTTATAAAGTTCATTGTCATAGGCCCTCAGCCTACTCTGGGAACCTTCAGCACAAGATGTCAACCAGCCTTAAACCTTATTTCATCCATTCATAATTTTAAATACTTCTTTTGACAGAAGTATGCTTTTTCACTGTGGTTCCAGAAACAGATTTTTTTGGTCATTATTGCACCAACCAGATCTTTTCAGATTCCCCTGCTAAATCACAGCCTGGGTTTCACTCCAATGATTTCTGTCCTCCTGTTATACAAATATTTTTCTCATTCCCCCTGTGAACTCCTAAAGTCTAGAGGCGGATGCAAGATGACCCCTTAACGTCTAGCTTATAGGTCTCTGTGGGGATGAACCCATATGGCTTGTCTTTATCATTGTGCGTGTGTAGCCACGTTTCATGACTCAAACAGATGTAGTCCAGGCCTATCACATGAATTTGCCAGCTCTTCAGGAGCCATGTGTGTTGTGGGCTATCAGCCCTCTGTCATTAGTTTTAGATGTTTCTTGTGTCAACTTATATCTTTTTTCAGTTATAAGATGATTAAAAATGTCTTAAGGTAAGGGACTAAAGAGGAGAAACTGAAGATTTCTATCAAAGATAAGAGCTGAGCAGAGCAGGTTGTTTGGCCCATTCTGTGGAAAATGGAAAAACCTGCACTGGGGGAGCAGTCATGTTTAGGTGAAAATACAGTGCTTTAGTTTTCCATTTATTTCACAAGGACTTGTACTGAAAAATATTATTGAATTATACTCAATTATATTACTCCCCAGAAAAAGAGAATAGTTCAGTTCATGGACCCCTTGGTCAGACAAGACATTGGGTGCCCCCATCCAAAAATCCCCTGCAACCAACCAAAAAAAAAAAAAACAACACCACAGACATGTATAATAAACGTTGAGTTTTTCAACCAAATGCCAATGATTATTTGTATTTATAGGATATTAAGCACAATGTAATAACTTCATTATACTAGCTGGGAAGACACATCTCTATATATAAAAAATCCAATATCTATCTGTCTGCCTGTCTATCTGTCTCTCCCCTTTTCACGAGAGAACTACTTATTTAGATGTTCTTTTTTTTTTTTTTTATACTTTGCTTGAACATTCTAGTTGATTTTGCAACTTCTCTCATCACGCTAACAATCATAGTTCACTTGCAGGGGCAATATATTTGCACTAATCCGATACTGAGGCTGCGGGCCGAGGGAAGGGAGAAATGTGACGTTGGGAGTGGGGAGCCGGGCAGGGCGGTACTCACTCACCCGCCAGCCTCCGTTCAAGTCGCTCTACCTCTGGCCACGATTTGGAGTGGACCTTGCCTCCAGTTAGCTAGCAATACCTGTTTGTTTATGGATTTTTAAATTTTGTCCTGTTTCACTACTATGCAGGCAGAGTCGCGGGGGGCAGCTAGTACTCAATAATTTACACAGCGATTGTTATGTCTTTGAATATATTTTATTTTTTTCCTCATTATTCTGAACTTTTATCAGTCTTTTTATTTTTCACTAGATGTTTTTCAGGATGCCCATTCCACTAAAGACATTTGTGTGTGTGTGTGTCTTTGCTTAAAATTTCAGATAATTTTGTTGTTTCCTTTACTACATTTTGGGCTTAGCTGTTTTGCTAGAGGTAGAGAGCTAGCAGTTTAGAAAGGTGTTGGATCACAAGATTAAATGTAGTCATAAAACTAAGCAAAGACTTTACCAGAAAGATAAAGATCCTGTCGTCATAACTAAAATAAGAGTCACATTCTAACAAACAGACTCCCAAAATGGCCACGTCCTGGATTAAACAAAATGGCTTCAATAATGGTGCAAAATAATTTTTAGCTTTTTGAATATTTGATGAATTCAAAGTCCTCCACTGAAGTAAAATTCCTTCTGCTAAAAAATACAAAAGACCCATATAAAACATGACAAAATCCCTTTATGACATTAGCGTTTTGGTTTCATTATTTGATTTAATTAACTTCCTGGTTTCAGCTTTGGCTTGTTTTTGACAACATTATCTTCTTGTCCAAAATCAAATCCAAACTGCCTACTGATATAACTAAGAAGGAAAACAATAATTTACAGTGGAATTAATGTTCTTTAAATAAAGAGTTGGCAATATAGAGAAAAAAACATATACAAGTTGCAATCAAAAGTACAACATACATGCAATGTAACCCTGTTATAATACACCACACATTAACACAATTTGGGAAATATGGTGATAATCGTTTGACTGCCATCATTTCCCAGAAGCAGTGACAAAAATCCCAGTGACTAGTTCTCTGAAACTGAGCCTGTCATTGCTAAGGCCAAATGAATGGTGCAGCTCTAGATACTGTCGATGCACAATGTACATCAATGCAGTCGCTGACACTCACAAGCTGCTCTCTAAATATCTAGCATTGTAGACCAGTAGTGAAGTACCTGACTAAATATGGTTGAGCAGCAAACAATAACGATATAGCCATCAACATTATCTCTGTTTACCAACAAATACAGGCCAGCATCTAACATCAAGACTAGATACAGTAGAATACAAAAGTAGAGAATATTGAATAATTATTAATAAATCAGTTGTCCTAATTTAGAGAGGCTTCTGTCTTGCTTTTCTCCTGGCAAGTTAATTTATGATATCATCAAATTCCAAGTCATTAGTCAGTTTAGTCTTTCTGGACAACAGAAGGAGTGACTTCAAATGTCTAGTTGGTTTTTCATGAGGACTAAGCCGTCTTTTAAGGACCTTGGACTGGGTCCTGATGGGTATGTCTGATGAAGCATGTATGCTTCCCAAATCGAAAGGTTAGATTTTAAAAAGGCTAGCTTTATTTTTTACTCATTCACTACTCTTTTCCTATTGTGTTCACTTGCGTATTATTTTGATATGGTGGCCTTAACTTCAAAGTGTTATGCTGAAAATCACTAGAACATAAATTCATATCTGATAACCAACTCAGATTTAAATGTAGAGACATCACGTCTTTAAGCTTGCCTTTTATTTCATTAATCAGGATGTTTTATGAAAAAGGCATCAGAGAATGCTGATTTCACATTTACGTTAGTTGCAGTTGCTGCTCGTGTTCCTGGACCATTTCAGTTTATATGAAAGAAAATTGCTGGGCATGTCCACTTTACCAGCTGAGTGCTGATCTTCTAGCAAAGTCTATCTCACCCATTTTTGTGATAGCCCATATCGTGCTGCATGATGGAGCCAGTGCTCTATAAAGGGTTTACACCTACAGCAAGATCAGCTGCAATCTCCTGGGTTTTTTTTCCCTACTCCTAATCACTACATAAAACAAATGCAAGACATCAGCCAAATGAGCTTCTCTTCTGTTTGTGAGGTCAGGTTTGTGACAGGGTGTTTCTTATTCCTTGTCACTGCATTATATACATTGTACATCTGGACAAGCTTTCTTTGGTTGTCATGCAAACAGAGCCATGCCCTACAACTAACGACAAAATCAAACTTGTTTGACTTGATCGGAACAAATCACAGACTAGTTGGAGTGAGTCGCTGGCTATGTCACATTACACAACTAGCTTCATGGGAGTATGCAGATGACTGTCTCCAACTCGTTGATATTATGTAAATAAATTCTGCGACTGAAAATCACTGGAAAAGTTGCATAATGTGACCTTTAAGAGTTCAGGAGGATCAGACTTTGAAACTCACTACAATACAAATCAAACTGTGATCAGAAAACATTCCTTGCTTGCAGCAGAAGGGATCCTGAGAATACTAACATGGCCTTCCCAAGATGGATTCTATTAAGTATGGTGTAATAATGGCACCAGATGGAGGCACCTATGAAAGGAATTCTTAGACTATACAGGTGACCTTCCCCCGTGATATGTACCATTCACATACTACTAGAATTTTCAGGGATACATTTTATGATGTCCGACATTCTCATTTTGTTGTGTCCAAGAGAACATCCTGTCTGTGTTTGGAGAGATATTCAAAGTGGTTCATGATCTGCTGCTCATTCTGCACAAAAGCAGTTAAGGAAAAAATGGTCTTGGATAAGCTACAGCTATAAACTTAACAAAAAGTTATGAAACCTGTTTGGCTGGAACAGACCAAGGGGATGTCCTTGTAACACTTGGCTGTGGCAGATAGATGGTCATTTCCGGAGGGTGGGACTGGATCGCGTGTCTGCCTGGGGGCTTGCCAACCAGGATCCAAAGCTGATTAGTCATGTGGTGGGTGCAGCAAAGCGCTGTACCAGTGCATGTTCCAAGACCTAACCAGAAGTCTATCTTGGTAATATCAGTCTCAAGGCTTCAGTCTATCATAAAGTCTACTCACTCACATATCCACACTTACAAATTTCCAGTTTAAAATAACCAGTTAACCTAACTTGCATATTTTTGGTGTTGTGGTAGGAAATTGAAGTTCTCAGAAGGAAACTTCCATAGACAAAGGAGGAACTCAAAAACAAATAGATAAAATATCAGGCATGGGGTTTGAACCCAGAATTCATGATCCTTGAGGCAGCGGTGCTAATCATTGCACCACCAACTATAAATTATACCTTTAAATAATAAAACGCTGAATGCCTACTCTCAGGAGTCAAAGAATCCCTCTTTAAGGATATTTTACATTTCTCTGCCCTTCCTTAACATGTCTGTAAGGAATAATGTCATCAGGGACAGGTTGTACTGTAGGTTTGCAACAAAAGGAGGCTGGAAAATAAAAAAAAATCCATAAATATAGCACACAACTCCAAAATGTAGGTAAAAATCTCAGACGTTTACTTTAAGTTAAGATCGTAAGAAATCTACAATAGGTGACTACTTAGTCCATTCTTTTTTTGTCTGTAGTTTGTTAAAAGCTTAGCTAATGGCATCTGCATGTTTGCCTTTTTTGTTGAATAAATAAAAAATAACATTATCAAACAAGCCTAATCCACAGTCATGAGTGTCTGAGCCTACTGCAGCTTCTTCAAGTGCAAGGCAGGAATTTGGTGGTACGAGTGGTGACCAGTAGGAGGTGCCACTGAGCCAAGGAACAGTCCTGGGTTTAAACACACGATGCTTTTATATTACAGTACCTTCACAGACCACCAAGTCTTCTTCCACAATAGTATAATACAAAATATGTTTTCGTCTCTCCTTCCGCACCTCTCATATAGTCTCATCCACTCTCCTCCCATCTCAGACGTTTGAGGCAGGAAAACCAACATTTTTTTGTGCTGGACCTGGGAGTACTTCCAGTGCCACCGCATTGCATGTTGGATGCACTTCCAGGTCAGACAGATGCCCTTCAAAGAAGGCTTAGTGTTCCCCTGCAGTCCCCCATGGTGGCACCCAAGAATCCCTTAGGGGCTATCTCAATGGACTATAATTCTCACTCTGCCCTGCAGGTATCCATATGCGATATCCACCAGTAGGATACTACCATTGTGTGTCCTGGGGGGACTATGAGCCCAGGAAGCATCCACCATCTGTACTTCCAATCAGGCCTCCCATCCTGGTAAAGAACCAGCTTTCACCCCGGTTGGGATGTCTGTCCATCTCTGTCCATTCGTTTCGGGCTCCCTTCCTCAAAAGGAACCAGAGTCTATCCCGGTCAGAATGCTGGAGCATTGAGCATGGCACTCACATAGTCTATCTCAGGGTCATATACACAGTTCCGACCTTGGACATCTTTGGTATATGGGAAAAAAAATGGAGCACCAGGAGAAAAGTCCACACAAACATGGAGGAAATGTATAACCTACACACAGCATTCAAACTCAGAATACTAGATTTGTAAGGCAGCAGTGTCCAGCAGTGCCACCAAGATGACAAAGCAAAATCTGTAATGTGCTGTTTGTCATTCTAGCTTATATTTATTTAGTTTTCAGATATGATGAGGATTAGATGATTGTTCAGCATGTCCATGTATTTAAAAATCGTACAACTGGCAGGCTCTGTACTTTCTTTTTCTCAACACTGTTGATGTCCCTCAGTATATGCACTCTACTTTGTAAATTTACTGCAAGTCCTCTATAAACAACCTCTTCATTACGTCCTGACTGCCATTCATTATTAGATGGAAAGCACACTAGAAATAACTCATGAATGTTGAGGCAGCCTGCAGAAGGATTTGGCTCAGCTCTGATTCTCTATTACCTGATTTGATTGTGACTTAAATGAACTCATCTTAATTTCTATTTAAAAACCCATATTGTCGCACAGATCCTCTGTGGATTAAAATATTGAGAGAGAGAGATGAGTTAGAGCCATGGATTAGCCACCACAATCCAGGAGCTGCACTTGTGGATAATAATCTGGTACAGATATGGGCCTTCTCATCCCTTTGACCTCATCTCTATGACCTTATGGTGCTAGCGCAACAAAACAAGTGCTGCATCCCCACTCTCCCACAGTAGAAATATTGTACGGAAAATTGAAATGCCCCTTTAGTAAAGCAAGCACTTTATTTAGGGTACAGATGGAGGAGCTCATAATCGGCTTAAACCTCAACAGCGTACTGTATTTAAAGCTGAAAAGCTGCCATATGTGATCCAAAGACAGAAACCCTCTGCCAATGCACATTCAGCTCTCTTTTTCCCCTTTTTTATTATGTTTTGCACCACATGTTTAGTGGGAGAGTCTTCATTCTGTGGAAGTTGCTACCATTAAAATGTCTTCTCGGAGTGGCACTGGGCTGTATTGGTCTAAAAATAAGCATTTTTAAATAGTATCAGTGACAAATGCACAATATCTCTGTAATTTGTTTCATGTGAGATGACATGCCGGGTGTATGGCTGAATTTAACCTGTGATTGCTGGGTTAGACGGTAGCTTTGAGGGGCACGCTAGCTGTTTATAACGGATAACTCATATCAGAAACAAACTTTTCCCATTAACCAAATGAGGCAAATGAAATACAAAAGGCATTGCATTTCACTAAGACTGCAGGGAGCAGTCCTTTTGTAATGTACACTACTGATATTTTTCTAATTTAAGAATGTTTAGTTTTTGTAGAAGTGAAATGTCCCCTAGCATTATGGGAATTTTAATCCAACTAGGTGAATATGATTAAATAAATTAATTTTCTTGTTTGAATTTTCATTTTATTTATATTGTGTCAACTGTTGTGATTTCTTTGCACAGATTGTCCTTTTGATCTTATTTGGGGTTCATTTGTATGGTTCAAAGATTGTTCATGAATTTTTGGAATCACTGATACGCAAGTGTTTGATGCACTCAAAGGTTCAAAACCTTTTGATTTCTTCCTAAAATTTCCATACGTGTCTGTTATGAGGAGTCGTCTTATCAGTCCAACTTTATTTTACACTAGCTGTCCCCCTGACTCCGCCTGTGTAGTAGTGAAACAGGGCAAACTTTATAAATCAATTAAAAAAAATGCAATAATGTGTATTGAAAAGAATTACAGTGGAACCTTGGATTGCAAGCATAATTCGTTCCGGAAACGTGCATGTAATCCAAAGCACTCGTATATCAAAGCGAATTTCCCCATAAGAAATAATATAAACTCAAATGATTCATTCCATAACTCAAAATTATTCATATAAAAATGATTAATACAAAATATAAAGTAAAAATACATAAAAGAAATTAACCTGCACTTTACCTTTGAAAAGAATCATGGCTGGTGTCAGGGAGACGAGAGAGAGAGGAGGATGACTTTCACTCTAACTAATGGAATCCCTGCTATCTTTTGACTCACTGGAATCATCTTCTTTTTTTGCGACTTTAACAAGGAACCTATCCAATGACAGTTACTTTTGCCTGAAGAGTCACTACACTTGGACACAAAATAAAAAAAAATGCTTTACAACCTGTCAGGTTTCTAAACTCTTTTGGAATAAAATTTTAAAAATGCTTTATGCACTGTGAGGTTTCTAAACTCTTTTGGGATTCCACCCAATGGGGCAACACGCGGAAGAGCGTCCCAAAGCAACCGCAGGCTACAGTTCGCCGTAAAAGCGAATCCGAAAAGTTCACAGACGTGCTGTAAGCGCCTGCCGTTGATGGGTGATACAAGGAACATTATAAATGCGTAGGGCACAGTATTACTTGGCCACTAACCTGGCCATGGCCCTGCCTGACTGCTGGGTCTGTGTATAGGAGAGTGGTAGATCCCGCTACAATAAATAACCGCGGTGTTCCTGTTTCAAGCTGAATAAAGCTGGTGTCACTAAAGGACTGAGACTCAGCTTCGTGTTTTGGGGTGCAAGACAGGGACTCACATGTTACAACACACACGGTCACAATGCTATAGTAAGCAGTATACGCTGGTACGGATGTTGACTATATGAGTGAGGCACGCCGACTGAGACCGAGAATGGGAGACGATTACCCACAATCCCACTGCGAGAGAGAGAGAGAACCACCATCAGCTCAGTTGTGATCATGTGATGCTCAGCAGACAAAGCAAGACCTTACTCGTTTATCAAGTTAAAATTTATTAAAAATTTTAGCTCGTCTTGCAAAACACTCACAGACCAAGTTACTCACAATCCAAGGTTTTACTGTATATTGATAGCTTTCATATCTGAGGGCCTCTTGATATACAATATTTTGGTTTTGCTATCAGGAGCGAGAATGTAGCTGTGATCTCTTTGTCAAAAATGTAAAAAGTTGGCAAGGTATCTCTGGCCAAGCGGAAGGTAGGTGCACTCCAACATCAAACATTGCCACTGTATCTGATCGTGTTCAGCTCTGATGGGAAAGCGTCCCTCTGCCAATGAGCAGGTACCCTGTAAAACACATGTAGCTGTGATGTCTCTCTCAAAAATGTCAAACGTTACTCTTTAACAATCTCTAGATGATAATGTCTGCTGAACAAACAGGTATCGCTAGCTAAGCAGAGGCAAGGTATGCTCCAACACGTGGCAAGAGGTAGAGCAACTCAAACGGGGGCTGGCGCGTGAGTGAGGAGGGCCATGCCCGGCTCTCCACTCCTGAGGTCCCTCTTACCTCTCCCTTCGGGCAGTAGCCTGTGTCTTGGATTTGTGCGAATACATCTGTGCTGCAACCGAACTATAATATTTGTTGTGATGAGAGAAGTCGCAAAATCAACAGGAATGTTCAAGCAAAAATATAGAAACAAAAGATCTAAATCCGTTAAGTAGTTCTCTCGTGAAAAACGGACAGACAGACAGACTTTGTATTTTATATTATTTTATATATATATATATATATATATACTAGCAAAATACCCGCGCTTCACAGCGGCGAAGTACTGCCTTAAAATTTTTATTAAGAACAAAGTTAAACCTTTTTAAACAGAGTGAAAAAATACCAATAATTATTTGTTAAGGATCTCTTTGTATACCACATTGTCAGTTCGGCCCTCCGGTTGTAATATGACCAAGCTGTGCGCTGAGTTTACTCTTGAGCATGCGACGTACAGTTGGCCATGTGAAAAGTAATCTTTTCTCAAATCTCACAGCTTGGATTGCTGCTGTCATAATCGGTTTCAGTTTCATAGTTTGTTTCAATTACGACAGTATATGCTGGACTTGTGTTGAAGTGACATTCGGCATCTGTCAAGCGTTGTAAGCACACAACCGGTTTCGTCGATAACTTCACATCCAGCTTTTGAGAGTTTAAACATTCATAAACATCAAAGTGTCCACTACTCAAATTGTCACCTGTGAATCTAAGATGTTTAAGAGGCATTGGTGGTTGTCGAAAGGTGTAAAATATTTGGCCATTTCGGTACACTTGAAAGCAACAACCGAACAATTCAGCAGCAGCCATCAACTCACATGCACAACCATAGGTGAAGGGCTTAAGCATTTCACTCTTATAGTGCTCCTTTGTAGTATAATTATCTCCTGTACCGTCATCAGTCCACACCTTGAACCTGTCCCAGTCATTCAATACATAAGACACAATGTTCCTCCGGATATCAAGAGTGAGCCTGATATGGCCGTGCAATATGTAACAAAGAGAATGGAAAAGGCAGGTGCCATCTCCGAGCATGGAAACCACTCAGTAAGTGACAGTTCTTTCATCGATGGTGATCACCTTGATAGACATGTTAATGGGGGTACGGTTGGAACGATAAAGGAAATGGGTACCTGAACAATGTAAAGTAAGTCTAAAATACCTACACAATAACTACAATCGTAATAAACGAACAATAAAACAGCGGAGAAGCTGTGGATTAAATAAAAAGGCTGTAGTTATCAGCAGGGAGACGTGAATCCCGTGGTGAAGCAAGGAAGGGAATGTACAGACCAGAGCGACAGACGGCCTTATATTGGTAGGTGACCTTATATAGTACGCCACCTACCAAATTTCGTGAAGATGGGGTCAGCCTTCTACCTACACGGGAAGTTGGAAAATTAGTGACGTTGGAAAGTTCAATATGGCGGCCGACAGTGGCATCATACCATCGAAATAAGTACGTACATCGTTTCCGGTTAGTGCAGGGAAGCCGCCTACCAAATTTCGTGAAGATGGGGCCAAAAATAAGAAAGTTCAACATGGCGGACGTTGTCGACCGTTATGACTGT
>JANRMT010062843.1:14220402-14250558 GCA_026402145.1 Polypterus bichir lapradei | reverse complement strand
GAGAATTAGTGACGTTGGAAAGTTCAATATGGCGGCCGACAGTGGCATCATACCATCGAAATAAGTACGTACATCGTTTCCGGTTAGTGCAGGGAAGCCGCCTACCAAATTTCGTGAAGATGGGGCCAAAAATAAGAAAGTTCAACATGGCGGACGTTGTCGACCGTTATGACTGTTACCTGTAGACTTTCGAAATGAAACCTGCTTAACTTTTGTAAGTAAGCTGTAAGGAATAAGCCTGCCAAATTTCAGCCTTCTACCTACACGGGAAGTTGGAGAATTAGTGATGAGTCAGTCAGTGAGTGAGTGAGTGAGTGAGGGCTTTGCCATTTATTAGTATATATATATATATATATATATATATATATATACAGAGAGAGAGAGAGAGAGAGAGACTAGGCAAGATACCCACTGTTGTCTTAGTATATTTGTATAATTGGTTACATAATTAAATGTGTTTTTTAAATGTTGTCCCTTTTGTTATTGCTGACTGAAATATAAGTGTCCCATCCATCACCTACAGTGCTTGTCTGTTCTCATGAGTCAAAAATTTGGTATAACTGGATTCCATAATTTTCATGCTGGGTTGAAACCATGAACACCACTTCTTATATTCTCGCAGTGTATTGTGGTCTTACAAATGGATGGTGAATCCCACTTTAATATACTGGATGGCTTGTTAAATAATTAAATCATTGATATCACATGTAAGATGGGCAAAACTACTGTTTTTCATGTTATTCCCACTATTGACCCCATATTCATAATTAAACTTTTGAAACTCCAAAAGCTCTCAATGTTAGGTTGGGTTAACTGTAATATACATGTAAAATTTCTTGAAAATCCACTCAGCTGTTTTGAAGTCACGTTTGCTTTTTGTGGTGCTGGAGCTCTCACTACAAATCCCATTGAAATTCTTTAATTACACTCCATATGGCTATATTTTAAATAGTATTAATAATGTAGATAAAAAACTTTCATGAAAGCAGACATGACCATTTTTGAGTGATTCATGCGTTTGGTTTTGGTTCCACATCCCACCTTTGAATCACTGATTCAGAATGCAGCAGTCACTTAAAGTAGGGTCAAACCAAAACAATATGCCAGGTTCGTTATCATCAGTTAAACCTTTTTAGCGTGATAAAAAAAAGTTTGTGTTTTGGCCATTACAATCCCATTTCTTGAAATATTTTAAAGGCCTTAAGGTAAAGATTTTAAGTTTTATCAACAGTTACATACATTCAGAATTTCATAAACTTCAACTTTTTTGCCCCCCACCACATACATACTTCCACATAGCCTGCATTTTAAGTTGAATCAGATTTATTATACACCAGTAACAGCGCACTACACAATAACGTGCAGTGAATACACTTATAGTTTTTATTCTCTTTCACTGTATGTTTAGTATTTGTTTGCTGAGAGGTTGATGCGCTTGCTGCTTCGTGAGTAGCTCTTGTTTTCTCCACTCTAATCGCCCGCTTCTTCTCTTCTTTTGTCGGCATCTTTTCGCATTAAAAGTGATTAAATCAGTTTTTGTGTGACGGTGAAGGTGGTAGGGATGAGAACGGTGCTCGCCTTGCTGCCAAGACTTGATTCTACAATAAAATAAAAATTAAAAAGAGTAACAAAAATTACCACCCCCAAAGCGGACAGTAGAGGTCATGTAGTATATGTGTTCCAAATTTGAGGCCAATAGTTCAAACGGTTTCAAGCTACAGGTGATTTAAAATCCTGGACAGACAAGCGGACAGCCACGGTAGAGTATTATATAAGAAGATACCAAAGTTTATTAAGATCGACTCACTGTTTTTGAATAATGCACAGTTTTTGGGTTACAACCCCTGTAAATTCTGTAAAAAGAAAAACAACATTTAAACAATTATCTTGCAATGAAGCAATATATAAACTCCTCTTGAAGCCACATTGTATGAACTTGAAGTTGCTTCAACTACTGGAAGAGATGTGCAGTTAATTAAAAATGGCTCGTTCCTTTAGTGAACTCCCATCATTTAGAGCAAATTTTGTACTTATTCTGGTAGAGCATTCCATCATTTTTTATGGTCTTGCTTCTTAAAAATGGACACACACCATGTCCATCTTTAAGAAGCAATACCATAAAAATAATGGAATGTTCTACCAGAAAAAGTACTTTTTTTCTTGGTAGCCCACTTTATGTGAAAAGCTGGACAGCCTTCACTGTGGATCTTCTGGCTTTTCTCCTCTCATAGCTTATGTTACACATTCAGAGCTGACTTCCAGGTGTCTTCCACTGATATAATGTGTGTGGCACCAGGATTTTGACCTGAAATTTGTATTTATTTGGAAAATGGTATTTATTTTGGTAAGTCATTGCCTACCATAACCTAAAAAGATACATTAATTTACTTTTGTATTAGGGATAATTTCCACAGGAATTAAATGAATAAATCAAATGTTAATTCTTCTTATAAAATGTACCAATGGCAAAATGGAAGTAGGGATCCCTCATTATTATTTCTTATTGAATAAAGGTATGGCAAGTGTAGAGAAGGAACCATTTAAAACACACTAATTACCTGACAGAGAGTGCAAACAACGCAACATGCGGATTCCATTTTAATTTTGGCATGTGAAGTATAAACTACCACTTGATTATCATTTGATGTAAATTCTGTGTTAAACTCCTCCAGCAAATTTTTACCATTTTTTGAAATGCATCAGAGATTTTCATCCAGTTTTTAGTAGACACTGTCTTTGAACTGAAGAAATGTGCTTCATTACTCCAGTGGGTAGTGCACTGCTCCTCACCACGAATGAAGTGGCAGTTAGGTTTCTTGCTTATACTAATGGGTGAGTTGTGAAAGAAGAATGATTTTGATCTTAAGGGCAGATTGTATTCACCTGAGGGGCATCCATTCCAGAAGGCAGAATAGCTCTCTTCATGCTTTCTGAAAGACCCTACATTCATAAACTTTGGCCCTGGTGACACAGCAGTAGGCTTGTTTTTATAATTTTGGAACAGTGATTCAGTTCTGGTGTTGGAGCTGCCTGTGCTATATTTGAGGTCCAAAGTATCTTCTGGCTTGCTAATAACACGAAAAATGTTTTTGCTGTAATTTTCATTATTAGGTGGAATACCTTAATATGTGTAGTTGCTCAACTTGAATAATTTAAGCAGACGTTTGTCCCAGCTACCTAAATCGGGCTGCTTGAACACTCAGGGGTCGGTCTGTTAGATGTAGCTGCCACTTAGGTAACAGCCGCTTTGGCCACCATGCCCTAAACATAGCTCATGCTCCATTCATCAAGCCCCTTATAGACTTTTGTGATGGTGCAGGATTACAAAAGCAGCAGAACACAACTGGACAGTGACATCATTTAAAGGGATGTTAAGAGTACACTTGACATCTCTTGTTCATTGTGGCAAGGAGGAAATCCAGGATCTGCACAGTCTCACAGGTGCAAGTGAGTTCTGGCACTCCACTTTCTTGGAGGATGACCTAACGTGGGTTGCATTCTCCTGTAGTGTATATATATCTTCATTTTTCTAGACAGCGGTTGGCTGATGCTAGGATGTGGATATCCTATTAGGACCCCTTTACTTTAGGACCAACTACCTATCAGCCTAAGAGTGTGACTTGTTCGTTGCCATGAGAAAGACCATCAGTAAAGTTTGTGATAAGATGGTCATATCTTTGCCTAGATTTACATTTTTTTTGCCCTTAAATCTATGTTTTTGTTGTGCATGCCTTGACTCAAGGGGTAAAAGACCAGTCCCCACTGGTGCTTACTTTTTTTGCTAATGAAATTTTGCTGTGCAACACCAGAAAAGAAGTAGAGAGGAAGTCGGAAGAATGGAAAAGGGCTTTGGAAAACAGAAGAGTAAAGATTATTAGGAAGAAGAAAGAATATTTGTGGTTTAAATCAGCGTTTCTCAACCTTTAAGTATTTGCGACCCGAGTTCTCATGACAGTTTTAATCGCACCCCCCTAACGTTTTTTTGAAACCCTAATAAAATTTATTCCTATATTTTTTGCTGCCGATACACCACTACAAGTTTTATTATACCTACTTAACTTTTATCGACATTTATCTAACTCTATATTTATTTTTCTAGTATCAGAATGTAGTTTAAGTTAATTTGTTTTGGTTTTAATAGATGTATTTTTCATATTTTCGATTCTTGTTTTCTTTTTTTCACATCTTTGCGCCCCCTTTTTTGTTACAGGTTGAGAATCGCCGGTTTAAATTGATGTTTAGCCGTCAGGGAGAGCTATTGAAAAGAGTGGCTAAGTTAAAATATCAAGGATTAGTGATAGCCCATGAAGGAAAATTAGATGCAGAGATAAACCACAAAGTGCAGTGTGGATTGAACAATTGGAAGAAGGTGTAAGAAGTATTGCGTGATTGAAGAATTAAGGAAAAGGTTAAAGGCAGGGTTTTTTAAGACAGTGGTATGACCAGCAATGATGCAATGGACAGTAAAGGTAGTGAAAGCGAAGAAGATGGATGTGGCAGAAAGGAAAATGTTGAGGTGGATGTGTGGAGTTACAAAAAATGGATACAATAAGAAATGAGACAATCAGAGGTATAACAAAAATATGAGAAAGATACCTAAAAAAAGTACAGAAAAGTAGGTTGAAGTGGTATGGATATGCAAGAGACAATTAATATTTGGGCAAAAGATTGATGAAAATGAAAGTACAGGAAACGAGAAGGCAAGGGAGACCAAAGCAGAGGTGGATGGATAAAGTAAAAGAAGATTTGTAGGAAAAGGTGCAGTACCGGGCTGCATGGAAAAGGTTAATCAGGCACATCAACACCCCACATAGAAGTGGGAAAAGAGGAGAAGAAAGCAGAAGAAGGAGGTCATCATATCTTGGCATAGGGAAACTTCTGCACAAGGTTACATCACTGTTCTCCAGTAGCATGAGGCTGACTACTTTACTAGATCCTCCAAGCATATAAAAAGTAAGTGGAATCAGGCCCGTTGGGGTGTAGGTTATAGCACTTCAATTGTGTTAGGACTCTACCACTACAATTTTTTATAACGTTTAAACTCTTATTTTGAAAACATGGAAAATTTTCCATACTCTAGGTTTATGTGGTTAATTTCATCCATGTTATAGACCACTATGGTAAATAAATAATAATTTTGCTCAGCCCACTGAAGATAGAAGTACCATTCTTCTGTAAATTAAAGGGATTGATTTTCCTCCAGCGAAACCTATTCCTTCTGAGTTTTGAATGTTGTATCAAAGTAATTTCCACTATTTTAGTAGTTTACACTGGTAAACATGCAGTGGTCCAGGGCTAAGTTTCATTTTAATTTTTATAATACTTTTAAATGGCTTTAGAATGGGAGTGATTCACCCTGACAACCTAGAAGCTGAGTAAAATAAGCCAGTAATCAGCAAACACATCGTTAAACCAAGAATAAGTGTTGTCTACAGGAGTATACCAGGCATCGCCTACTGGGAGAACACTTGGGGCATTATTTCTCTTGACCTTACCTGGGAGCTTGTGGGAACTTGCCCAAGAACAGGTGCAGACTGCTGCTTGGAATGCGTTGGCCTGGTCTGATCAACTTGGCATGACCAGGATGAGTAAATCTACCATAAGATAGTGAGAAAGATGTAACCTTAAAATTGGCTTTTGGATTAACTGTTTTGATTAAACTGTTTTAATATTATGGTCCTGCTGATTGCATTGTCCACTCTTGTCTTTTATATCTCGATTCAGTTCTTATTGGAGCCACTTCCTGTGCAAATTCTCCATGGTGTCCTTATGCGTGCATGGGTTTTCAAGAAGTCAGGCCTTTTCCTTCACTCCCAAGGTGTTCAGTGTCAGTGTGGTGACTCTGTGTGAATGAGCTTTGTGACAAACAGCTGCTTTTTATTTATTTTTTGGATTGGTTGCCAAGTTCTTCCCATAACTGCTGGGGTCGACTCCAGCTTCATTACAGTAAAATATACCATGTAGGTGGAGTTTGAGGGTAACTATAATGAAAATTAAAAATTAATTTAGCATCCCTGCAAAATATAACATATGAAATAAGTTGATAAATTGAATCATAATTGTCATTTGGAAAATAGTTAAGATTTTCAATGAAGAATGGAAAAGAATATCTCATGTAGGTTACTCAACTCAGAGAAATTAATACTGTTCCTTAATCTGAATAAACCATTTCCTAGAGCTGACTCACATTCTCCTCTTAAACTGGCTCATATATCCATCTCATCATGAACAACTGATCACTTACCATTGCATCCTTGGTCAAGAAGAGGTCTCAATCTCCTATGCAGCAAGTTGGGACTAAATCAGTGTTCTCTGAAAAAGAAACACATCCTTAGCTCCAGCATATTTTATCTGGACCCCAGGCCGGGTCTGTTCTCTTGTAGCACCACAACAGAGGCTCATTTCAGCCCAGTGTCAGTATGGAATTGCTCTGTGTCGGCCCTGCAAGGTGACCAAACTTATGAGCTGTTTAGAATCACTTATAATGAAAGAGATGCAGTGGTTAATTGTTTTATTATTTTGGATTTTTAAACTACCTATCACGAAAGTTTGGCTTTCATGTTACAGTAAATCCAAAAATCGAGTAAGTTCCTGATTTTGGTGTCTAACCGCCTGGTTTAACCTATGCTGGTGAATACAGTTTTTTTTGCATTCTGTTCCTCATCCCATCTTCTTTTATCACTCATTCTACTTATAAAAAGCAAAATCACCTCATATTGATGCCTTGCATAATAATTTTTCTGTTTTTTTGTTTGTTTATTATTCAGAGATGGTTTTTAGTTTTTTTTTTCTATTGATCTTACATAATCATGAGTCTGCAAATGGCTAGTGCTATGCCATTTTTATTAAGTCAGTATCATGCAAGCCTAGGGTAAGCATCCACATGCTTTTACCGAGTTAACTTCTGTCTCTTACCATTGTGAAACACTTAAACCAATTCAGAGTTATGGGGTGCTAGAGTCAATGCTGATCTACAAAGAAGAAAACACTTGCAGGTCGGGCAGCAACCCATTACAGGGCGCACTCCCTGACTAGTCGCCAATAAATCTAATGTATGTCTTCAGAATATGGGAAGAAAACAGGAGACAATTTTAAAAAAAGAAGTATAGAATGTTTAGGCCGCTTACTAACAGTAGCTGGGTCTGAAGAGACTATGAGGTGGCAGCTCTAACCATTACTAAAACTAGTTTAATGAATTAAATAGTTGAAACTAAATGTTTGTTGATACAGTGGTTACAGCTGCTGCCTCATAGATCCAAAGCTCTGTGCCCAGATTTGAGTGCGCACACATAAAATGCAAAAATCACTTGCTGCCATCATCATATGTCCATTTATGTGTCTGCATGGAGCAACTTGGCTCCCAGTGGATCAATTTTGTTTTCATTTGGACCACTTATTCTACAAGGAGAATGAAATATCTGGAATGGAGTGCATCATGCACATTGTTTGACATTTGAAAAATCAAATTGGAACATTACCCATCCATCCATTTTGAAAACCTGCTCAATCCTGTGCAGGATCACAGGGAAGATGGAGCATTATATAAAACTTCAATTACTGTTTATTTTTCACTTGACAGAGTTCATTTTGCTCATAAACTTGTATAATAAATGCCCCACCATCCAAAATAATTATGTTAATTCCTGAAAACAGCTGAATGTTACTCAATGTGTATTTGTAATGCATGTGAAATGTGCATACTTTCCTTGTGTCAAGAGGGTTTACGTCTCACATCTACAAAAACATACGTGTTTGGTCAATTGACTGTTCCACATTGGTCCGGTGTGAGTGCAGGCGATTGGACCCTGCGGTAGATTGGTGACTGTCTTGTGGTTAGTGGTACCAGAATAGGCTCCAACCCTTGAAACGATAAAATGGTTTAGGTGCGTCTGACAGTATTATGTTATGCTAAGTAAATTAAGCAAGTGCGAAAATGTAATCAAGTAAATGATTCTTTTCTGATCTTTTGAAAAGTTTCTGAATATGTATTTCACTATTTAAAATTAAGTTAAACTGAAGAAGTAAGTTTTATGCAAATGATGCATTTGTAGTTCAAGATCAGTACTAATATATATGCCAATTTCTGTCTGTCTGGCATTACAGTCTTTAGGGAGTATTCAATGATAACATTTGTAATACATCGCCTTCTGGAATGTATTTTGTAATGTGTATAGTATTAAAATGCTTTGCATTTTTTGTTCAAACAGATGGTGCATCACAAACATTGACACTGCTCTTGAAAATCCTATACGAAATGCTGTATAACTGAGGCAACAGATAAACTGGCACTATCCTTTAATAAAGGAAAATTTAAATCGAAGAAACAACTTTGTAGTATAAGTTGATTTCTGTCTGTCCAGCAGTTAAAATTAAAGAAAACTTTCTTCCAGGTAAAACCAGTTTGTTAAAATTCATAGTACTAGGGTGTTGTACTGTGTTAGCCATTATGGATGTAGTGAGAAGTTAAGCAAAATGACACCTTTAATTGGCTAACTAGAAAGATTACAATATGCAAGTTTTCGAGGCAACTGAGTGTCCTAAAGAAGAGAAGAGAAGAGGAATGAAGGTCAGTAGGAACAAGACAGAATACATGTGTGTGAATGACATGAAGGTCAGAGGAATGGTGAGGATGCAAGGAGTAGAGCTGGCGAAGGTGGATGAGTTTAAATACTTGGGTTCAACAGTACAGAGTAATGGGGATTGTGGAAGAGAGGTGAAAAAGAGAGTGCAGGCAGGGTGGAATGGATGGAGAAGAGTGTCAGGAGTGATCTGTGACAGATGGATATCAGCAAGAGTGAAAGGGAAGGTCTACAGGACGGTAGTGAGACCAGCTATGTTATATGGATTGGAGACGGTGGCACTGACCAGAAAGCAGGAGACAATGGAGGTAGCAGAGTTAAAGATGCTAAGATTTGCATTGGGTTTGACGAGGATAGATAGGATTAGAAATGAGTACATTAGAGGGTCAGCTCAAGTTGAGAGACAAAGTCAGAAAGTCGAGATTGCGTTGGCTTGGACATGTGTGGAGGAGAGATGCTAAGTATATTGGGAGAAGGATGTTAAGGATAGAGATGGCAAGCAAGAAGAAAAGAGGAAGGCCTAAGAGAAGGTTTATGGATATGGTGAGAGAGGACATGCAGGTGATGAGTGTGACACAGCAAGATATACAGGACAGGAAGAGATGAAACAAGATGATCCGCTGTGGCAACCCCTAATGGGAGCAGCCAAAAGAAGAAGAAGAAGAAGAGGTCAATCAATCACTCTTTGTTTGTATGCCACCCTTCACACTATCACAAGATGCCAAGCATGATTTAAAGTTCAGCACTGAATCATTCAAGACGTTCTACAAAAGTTAGAAGAGTGGGTGGGTGGAGACAGACAGGAGTTACCTAGTGAGTCTGAGCTAACATTTGAGCCAGCTGCTTTCTGAAGTTCATATCAGTTCCTTAATGACTATTCAAAGCTGTGCTTCAAAAATAAATAAATAATCAACTACATTTTTAAAAGAGATCCTTCTTATTGTTCATTTCTCTCAACCAGTATTAAAAAAAGTCTGCCTATGACCTTTTGCAGTGGCTGTCTCATGCAAAAGTTTGTCAAGCTGGCTCTGGTGTCTTCTTTATTTTTAGTATTCATGTAGATAGACAGTCTGAAAAAAACGTAAAGATAATACGTCTGCTTCCCACTGCTCACCAGGACAGACCTGTTTGCTCTCTTTGGAGTATCTGCCCAGATTAAGCTCCGTTACCTCAGGCACAGTGACAAGGTGCTTCGAGAAAGCTCAGCCACTGCTGCCGCACATACTAGAAAAGGTCAGCCAGGTTCTACAGGAGACCTTTTGTCAGTACATTTTACTTTTCTTAAAATCTAAAGAAGTTGCAGACTTTGAAAGAAAAATAAAGTAGCAAATAAACTGAAGGATGTTTAAATCCTAAATGAGCAAATCAAAGCGCAGCTCTCAGATCTTTAAAGGTTCTGATGAAAAGAAGCTTTCGTGCTCAGGGTGTCTATTTGACTATCTGATAAAAAAAAACAAAGCTCATTTTCATTTTTAAAGGTCTGGATGACATTAGTAGGAGATTAATTAAAGCTTTTGAAAATGTGGCAAACAGAGGCAAAGATACGTTTACTACCATATTTCTATATGAATATCTTGAATGTAGATATGCAAGTAACCTTTATATAGTAGGTATTTCTTCAAAAGTAGCCCGCTTGGTGGATTGACCGGTATGGTAAAAGTATGTTTCTTTGTCTGAGATGGATAAAGTCCTTCCATATCCATAAGAGATATAGAAGTCAGCAGTGTAGTGAGTACTGATTAAACTATTAATTAACTCCACCTGTAGGAAATGTTTCTGTTATGAACTATGTCCCCCAAAGCACATAAGTCATAAAAAACACTTCCGAAATGGCCACTACACAGAATTACTGTCAAACCCTATTAGATATAAGGCAAACACCAAATCTTCATAAAATACAAAGTTTAATTTTCACAAAATGCTCTGTTACACTATGAATCTGCAAAGAGCACAAAGACATTTAGAAGTTGCCAGTCCCTTGTGAACAAAGTCCCAACAAAGTTTCCAAAGTGAAGTCAAAAAACCAAAGCACGGGTCCAAAATATTCAAAAAATAATAATAATAATAATAAAAAAAAAATCACAGCAAGTCACCAAAATGTTCCATCAGGAACTGTGGGAGACCCTGTAGATTTATAGGTGGTGATTGGTAGGTGACCCTACCTCTTGGGGTCCACCCACAAAGCACATGGAATATAACACAGGCAAATATAGCAGATATGTAATACAAGTAACATTAACATAAATAAATGGCACAATAGAGAACAAGAAGGACATGAAACAAGGATTTGAACCCTAGCCAGGAGGACAACCTTTGCAAGATCTTAAAGGTTATGTTGGTTAATTTCATCAGCTAAATAAATAATAATAATAATAATAATAATAAGAAGAAGAAGAAGAAGAAGAAGGCTGATGAAGACAGAACCTTAAAAAGAATAACTACAGCAATGTGCTGATCTTGATGTTTAAAGATACCTAGCTAAAGGAAGATCATTAAATTGTGTCTCGAGACTAATTTTTATATGCTTTATTAATCTCCAAGGAGAAATTGTCTTTTCGCATGACCTTTGGGGGTCAGAGCCTAGGGTCAGCCATTGTACAGCACCCTGGAGCAATTTTAAGGTTTCATATTTAAGGGCCTTGCTGAAGGCCTTGAACCGGCAACCTTCCATATACCAGAGCAGATCCTTAGCCTCAGAGCCACCACTCTGCCCTGATGCTGTTTATTATCTGTCCAGAACTGAAACTTGCCTGCGGTATCCACCAAGAAGGCCATTCTATGCCTCCTCAAGTGTAAAGCTATTTGCCAAGTATTCTTTTGGTAGATGTCTACTATAAGGCAGAATGCAGGTACTCCTTTAATTAGAACTCGATGGGTGAAGAGGCAACAGAGGCAGCTGATCTCTCTATGACATGTTCACCCTGTTGTTTAGGAGTGCCTCACCTAGCCTCCAATGTTTTTGTATGATGGATGTCCAAATAATGGTTGTACTCTACTAAAGATAAAACTGTTTAGTCCAGAGGACAACAACTTACAGCTGGCAATGAGAAGACATGTAGAGGTATTGAAAGAAAGAGAGAAATTAACATTACAATGTGATCAGCAGGTGAGAGTGAGATGAGTAGTGATAAGCAAAACAATTTGCAAAAAACTAAATTTGCAGTAAAACTCCATTTCACATTGCAAAAAAAAAAAAAAAAACCCGCAAAATACATGAGTTTTACTTCTTTCAAAACCAATGCGATTTATTATTTAATTAAAGATCTCTAGAGGGAGAAAAAAAAAGTCACCAGAACCTTTTCCTGTCATGTATATACATTTTGTTGAGTCACCACAGGGGCTCTGGTAATACGATCCTCACTTTTTATGATGACAATCTTGGCGATCACAATCCTATAGATCTATTGGGAACAGAAAAGAAGCATGAAGCTCCATGGTGCTTGGAGAGTTGTATCCGCAACCTCTTCAGCATGAATCAAGAAACAGATAAAGGCAGTTGCTAGGTAACCGGAGGGGTGGTTGTTTGTGGGAGTAGGGGGAGTGGCTTTCCATATAAAGAGTTTCCCTGTAGGGAAAATACAGTAAAATGTGTACAATGGGCATCTGGTGTGGCATCATGTAGAAAATATGCAGCATGTCACTTTATTTTTTTTGTTTTTGTAAAAAAATAAATAAATAAATAATTAAATAAAACACTGTGCTCCTCTAATGTGAACAGTGTGAACAAGAGCCATACGTAGAATTGATTCTACTGATATGCAACAGATTACGTGCGCTGTGCACCGGCAGAACAGGACACAAGTAAACATGAATATTTGAATGAAGATTTGGGGAGCTTCCCTGTTTTCCACCTCAAAAAAACTTTAAAACCACCCAAAAACACATTTTAGTGAGTTTCATGTTACATAGTCGTATATCACCTGCAAAACAAATTTTACAGTGAGATTCTCAAAAGTGTATGATGCCAATCGAAACTTGCCTATTTTAGACACTAGAGGTGAGACAGAGGCCACTGGCACCCTTATTCAGATAGGATACCTAACATTTGTATAAAAGAGTCCTGTGTAAGACTTACATGTGCTGCATTTATTTATTACTCTCTACAAGTCTTTGTTTAAATACTTTTCCTATTATTACTTAAGTTAATTATAAATACCTCCATCCTTTTTGTGCATGGCTTTTTCTCTTGGTACACATGTGCTCTCCTACATCCCAATGATGCCCAAGTTAGGTGAACTAACAGTTCCAAAATGTCCCGGGTGTGTGTGAGCGACTCTGTGACGAGTTGCATTCCCTTCCAAGTTTGGTTACTTTTTTGCTGCAGATACATTTAACCTTTAACTGCATCACTATAATTTCTGTTTGCTTTTAATTTCTCTCAGGCTATCCTGAAGGTATAAAAATAATTCATATATGTTTTCCAAGTTTGTTTTTACCCAGAGGTTCATTTTCTTATTCTTTATTTTGTGGCTTACAATTTTTTTCCATCTTTTACAATGACATTTTGTTTTTCTTCTGGGTGTCGCTATATTGAGGTTCACATGTCTCCCATTGTGATGGGAACTCTTCCCCACAATGTGCCACTGTTGTGTGACGATGATGTAATCATAAACTGTGTAAAGGCCACCTCACATTGTCTAAGACTGGATTTTTTTTATTTGCAAACTATGTGCTTTATTTTGACAATGTTTTGGGATTGGCTTTGCTCAGAATTTAGAATTTGATGGCTGGGTTAGCTTTATTGGTATTGTTGTTTCAATTGTTGATCTCCAGTTTTGACCATTTGCTTCATTTTCTGACCCTGTCTTTCCTCATTAAAGTTTTCTGGCCGTTCGCTGAAATCAGTACATGTATTAAGAGGGTTTATTAATGTCATGGTGGGCTATGTTTCCTCTAGTAATGAACAATACATGCATAAAGGTCACACTCTCAGGGAGCTAAAGCCTATCGATCAATCAATTTCTTCAATTAATCAACTTATCCTATTAGTCTATCAAGCTTTGATTTATAACTTGCCTTTTACAGCATATTCATCATAAGGGTTTTAAGAGAGTATATTAAAATTTAATACAGTTATTAAACTTGTAACTAAAGTAACTTAAAACTGAGGCACAACTAGAAGCAAAAAAGAATGGAACATTGTGACAGAATTAGAAAAACACCTCGAAGCTCTGACATCAAGATTAGAGATTGATGTAGTGTTAAAATAGAAATTACTTAAACAATCATGGAAACCTTGACATAATCATACCACTGAATTATCAAAGGAGCTATAGTAAGGACATTAACAAACAAAATTTACATAGTGTTCCAAAACTCTAATTGATTGTACTGGCCAAATTAAGGAGAGTCGCTAAATCAGATACTTTAAGACAGAGTCCACAAGCCTGTGCCCCACTCACCTAATTTATGTTGCCAGCTTTGAGTGTTTTCTATCTGTCTAACTCCTAACTTCGGTGCTGTAAACAAAATCCAAACAGAAAAATAACCATAGCACAAAAATAAGGCACATTTTTTCAAAAAATGTAAAAAAAAAAAGTCACAAGTGCACAATAAACATTAATAATGATGGTTGAGAACCAAGAAATACATTTCACTTGGATGACATGTAGCTTGCTGGATGATCATAAAAACAAGAAGTATCTTGTTATGATTTGGTTTAAAGGAAAGCAGTGCAATGTAACTGAAAATAGAGAGAAATGATAAGGAGATGAACTCTGAAAGAAATGGAGAGATCAAAATTTTAGTCTTTCAGTAATTTAGTAGTAAAAGAATGGTCAAGGAGAAGGTATATAAGGAACACTAAGGGCAAATTAAAATACAATGTAAAGACACTGAACTAGTCAATGCTCTAAACTTGAATTTTTCTTAAGTTTTCTCCTGCAAAAAAGTTCATAACCTCCCACCAGTAAAAGAGACTACTAAGGAGGTATAAGCAATTTGGAAATTGTAGTGGAAGAAGTGCTGTTGGGAGTAAAAAGGTTCAAATCAAGCAAATTGCTGGGACCGGATGACATTCATACTTGAGTATAGGAGGTTAGTTGAACATTAGAACAATTTTGATGACAACAGGACATTAAGCCCAACAAAACTTATCAGTCCTATCCACCTAATTTTACCAAAGTAATACCAAGTCAAGGTTTGAAGGTTCCTAAGGTCCAGAGTACAAATGTACAACCTTAAGGCATCTCCTAGGGACTGTAAACCTATCAAATACTGTGTCATTGTATATAAAGGGTGATTGGCCGAATCCAAGTAACTCCTGGACATTAAGTTTAACAAGTGTCACAGAAAAATTAATGAAAAGAATTATTAAGAAAAAGATTTAGAATTACATGGAAAGAACAAGAATTTAAGGAACAGTCAGCATGGGTTTGGTCAAGGGAGGCTGAGTTTTACTAATATGCTGTAAGGAAGCAACAAGGATATGATCAGAGAGGGGCATAGGATATTAGATATCTAGCATTTGATAAGGGCCTACATGAGAGGCTAGTCGCTAAATTGAAAGAAGAGGGAATTGAGGGCATAGAGAGTAGATGGGTAAAGAATTAGCTACAACATGGCAAACAAAATGCAATGGTGCAAGGAACTGTACCAGAATTACTGTAAATATAAATGATCTGGATAGAAATATAAATACCTAGCATGTTAAGTCTGTAGATGGCTTAGTTTGTTGGAACGGAAGATAATCTTGAAATTGTTAAATTATTACAGAGGGACTTGAACAGATTTATGGTAGATGTTTATGTAAGGTATTACATGGAGAAATACAAATGTTAAATTTGAATACACCATGGAAGGTCAGAAATATGAAAGTACACCTAATAAGAAGCACTACAAGGTATGAGTTATGAGGAAGAAGTTAATGCTTGCAGTTAAAGCAATGAAGACTTAGCAGTGATAAGACTGATTCCTGGGTTTTGATCGATTATATATTATGAGTCGTATATTGCATACTGCAAAAGAACAATTTTCCAACAGCATTACAGTAACTGTAATATTTTTACCTGAAAGCAGTATGTAAAGGTAATTTCCCATAAACTCCATCGTTGCTATGCCTGAGAAGTCCATTAAAATTTGACATTTTATAATGCTAATTCTCCTTCTCTAAACCTAGAATCGTTCCAGTAGTCTTGCCTTACTCTACCGTTTCTTTATTCTGTGTGGTATCCATTCCAGATTTCTTTGTGTGTGATGCTGCCCATAGTCATTGCCCACTTCCATTGGTCCCCTAGTGATATGAATCCATAAACATCTATGAAGCCTCATCCATTAACAGTGTTCTGCTGCTATTATTGGTGGTTAAGACAGGAACTCTAATTCTTAAGTCTGGACCCATGGTGAATCAAATGTATCTATTTTTACATTAAGTGATGTTTATTTAGCATAAAGTGGCAATGCTAGTTCAATACTCATCCTGTCTGGGGGGACATTTCTGTTTTTTATTGCTCCATTTCTATGATAGCTTTTTTAAATTTGTAGATCCATTGTCTGATTTGTTTGTTCATCTACTGTACAAAGCAGAAGGCTGATTCACCAATGATGGGCCAATAGTGTTAAAATAATCTAAAAGTATTTGTTTGGACTGTGAGAGGGGACAGAAGTCCATTAAGGAGACTGACACTAATGCGGTAGAACATACAGAATTCACAGAGGTAACTGGGAAGGAAATAAGACTTAATGCCTTATGCCGGTCAACTGGCTACCATCATAAAGTCAAAGTCAAAATGACTAAAATGCCAGTAGCAAACTCAGTGTGGGACAATAAATGAATGACTAATGCTATTAGTATTTGCTTTGGAAAAAAGCCATGTTAGATGCATAGGGAGTGAAGCTTACTTGGGATGGTCTGAAGATGCAGTGTCTACTTTCGAGTTATTTACAGGTTTTTCTTTACACCATTATGAAAGGACTGAAAAGGTGCCTGTGACACTTTTAGGCACATTATCAAAAACACAGATATGTTTCTGAACCTCTTATCTGAACGGCTCAAAGAGATTAATGTCAGCTGGTCAGTGCAGACAATCCGTCCACATGCCTTAGCTGCTTGTAGGATTTAGGACTTTCAGAATCAACAAACATGCAATTTGCAAATAGTTGCTGGCTCAACCATCCCTGAGCTGGCTCTTCTCCTGGCCTGATGCCGCTCAGATGGAATGCATGTGAAGCGGAGGCAGGCAGGGGGGTGGGGGGGGGGGGGGGGCGGTTGCTGACACGGTTAAAGAGGTGTTTTTGAAATTCTCCAGGGCAAAGCACTTGATGTCACTTTGCTCTTCTCCATCAGCAGCCCAGCACCACTCCTTTCAGCCTGTGATGACCTACGTGCCTCATTTGGCCATGCTGCAATATGCTTATTTTAAAATAACCTGTCAAGCAGCTGTCACGGCCCTGTGACACTGACAAGAATACTCATCAACAATCGATGATGGCAAAATAATAAAGAGTTTTTCCATTCTGTTGGTCCCTGTTTTAAAGGCAAGTTAGCTTCACCACAAAAGGTGGATCAATCACCTTTTTAAAGCCTTGATGCCGTTTTACCTTAAAATAAGGAAAAGTAAGAAGGGCATGTCATACCAATATCAGAAAACATCTGTCATGCAGATTCTGGTTGCTTCTCTGGCCATCACACATGAATTTTAGATCCGAGCATGGCTGTGATCCAGTGACCAAGTGATACGGATAGGCATTTGAGGCGTAGCTCCATAGGTGGCATTGAAGTTTTCCATTACATCAGTGTCGCCAAGAACCAACAAGTGAAGCCATGAGCACCTATAGGTGAAACACCATGCCATACCTTGGCACACTCACATACACAAAGGTCACTTAGAGTCTTCAGTCTTCTTTAATAACATGATTTTCTAAATGTTGACTGAACTGTAGACCTTGAGATAGCTCAGCAGGGTGGACAAACCTCAGTTCAATAAGCTTATTTACCCTGATTTGACATTGTGGCACAAATGAAGATTATCTCAGCTGCTGTAAGACAGATTCATATCCTCCTAGGGATACACACACTCAAACACCAGGATTAGTTGGGAGTCTTTAAAGTGCTGGAAGAAAACAGAATCCACAGAGTGTCCCGGTTATTTAATAAGTGAGTTTGGAAATGAAGATAGCAGTGTGTGAGGAAGCTTCAAAAGCCTCCAAATTTTTTTTCTGCTAAATAATTTTGTGAATATTTTCACTGAGACTTTGAATTGTAACCACAAGTATCTTGGCACCGATGGTACTGTTGACCATGCTGTTAGTGTGTGAGTTTTTAATAAATCACGAACAGTGGCAAGTAATTTCCACCACAGAAACAGGTGTAGCATATCAGGATTTGTTAATTTGCTTAAAAATGGGCTGAAGCCAAAAATTTGGAAATTAAAAATGGAGAGGAAAGCTTTAAAGGATATTCTTTTGTGGCACAACAAAAGAATTAAATAATCAATGAATGAATGGTTGTAGTTATAGTAATAGGGCTGCTGTTTGATTAAAAAGTATAATTGTGATTAATCAGACAATTAAAAGTTTTTATTAGTCGCAGTTACAGGAACAAATATTAAACCAGAGATATAAAATCTTTGTTCAGCTTTTGTGCACAATCAGCACTGCTATAGCTCAGGTTGTGCTTAAGTGCGTGATCCTCACGTGTGAACTCCACAGCTGCTACTTGGAGAGGAGAAGCCATTAATTAGAATGAAAATGTGTATTGATTAGGCTTTTAAATAGCAAAGAATAAACTGAAAAAAACTTTTAAATATTTCTTTGATATGGTTATTTATTTAGATGTTTTAAATCACACATTGTCATAGAATGTATCAGTCTAACTATCTTAACCTTCAGCCCATGGATGTAAATATTAGCTTGATCAATTTGTGCTGATTATCGCCTAGCTTTATTTGCTAAGGTAGGCTATAATGTTGACTACAGTAAGTAAAACACAATTAATTAAACAACAACATACCACACCTGCTTTGGGGGAAGCATTAGTGAGGCATAAGGAATTCAGTGATTCCACTCTTTGACATGGGTATCACAGTGCTGTTTCAGGTCACATATTCCTCCTTAAGTGACCATAAAAGTTCCAAGGCAAATGTACATATTGTCAGGGACAGGGCTGACCAACTGACATTCTGTCTTGCACTTATAGTCGACAGTCTCTTACATTTCAAGAGCGAACTTGCATTGGCAGGCTTCACTATGTGTAATTTTGTTCTGGACATTCCGCTACTCTGTGTAATGTATAAATGGTTTGATTTTAATTGTTCTCATGTTATTCTCTGAACTTTGAAGAGGTATTGTGTATATAAAACCATGTGTATAAAAATAGGGGCAAAATCTTGTCCCTTATTAATTCAATACGGTATGATGTATTTTATGCACCGATACGGGATGATCCCATATTACAAGGGACAAGTGGTGACTCTTTTCCTGTTTGTGGATGGAAACCATTATCAAGAAAAACGCAGAAAATGATCAAGCGCTATTAATGGACTTGGATTCATATAGTGCTGTTTTATTACGTGTGTAAAGCGCAGTCCAATTGACCAGATTAAATTAACGTATTTAGGGATTACATTACAAATTTAATAGCAGAAATTAACACATTGAATGTACACGTTAATAGCAGTTACTCAGCAGCTGTAAATGGTAATGATAATGATAGATAAATAGATAGATAGATAGATACTCATAACAGTAAATACTAGAAACAATAAAGGCTTCTTTCCCTATTAGTCTCTTTTAACTAAAAATATTGATGCATAAAGTATTACAGCTGCAGCCCTATAAATTACTACATATTTTCGCGTCAGCTTTCCCTCAAAATACTTTTGACATGTTACAAAGAAGAATACACAAAGTAACGTTTACATTTGATTTTATGTAGTGCCTCGCACAATAATGGCAGGAATGCAATATAAACCTATAATAAACACAGCCTACAGGCTGGAGATCATCAGGATGATGGTTATTATTATTATTATTATTATTACTATTATTATTATTATTATTATTAGGTGATTTTTGGAATAATCTTGAAACTCTGCTTTATCTTTCAAAGATTGTTATTAACAGCACAATAAAGATTTGTAAGCAATGTTTGATTCATCTAAAATCTGTCCTGAAACCTCACTTAATATTTTCTAGTGAATGTTTAGCTTCAGATTTTCTCCCTAACTGCTCTTATTAATTTTACCATTTAAATTTTTAAATTACTTGCAATAATCAACTATTCTGCTTAATGGGAATATACATTTGGCATTAATTTGGTTTTATTTTGGAATTTATTAAAGGATTTAAAATCGCCAAAATTAAATCAAATTTGTTGTGAGTGTTCTGAATTTATTGGCTGTGTTTGTGCCTTGTGTCCCTCTGTATTAAAAGTCAGTGGTTTAAATGTCCATGCTGACAGTAACATTCAGTCTAATAATATTCCTTCAGAATCCATAAAAACATGTTATTAATTTATGGATTTTTAGCAGAATTTATTTAACTGACCAGACATTCATGACTATTTGGTGAATTGCTTCAATTTACTAAATCCTTGGAGAATTGGAAGCTATGCTTTCTGGAGAAAATTTACAAGGAATTATTAAAAGCAATTCTATTTTTTTAAAAGCTAGCTCTCGTGAGTATAGGAATGTGATCAGAAACAGTTCTTTAAAGGTATTATTTGTTTCATGTGATATTTTAAAGATCATTTTAATCTGTACATTCTGTAAATAAGTCAAGTTATTTGTAAGCTTCTACATCCCTTGCTACTTTTAAATATGTCTGTTATATTGAATGTCAATTTTCTTAGCCTTTCTCATAGCCCTAAAGTCTTGGAAATACTTAATTCCAAATATGCCTATCTTGTGTGTACTCTAAACAGCATGCTATTTAACTCCAAATCCTAATTGCCTTTTTAATTGCTACTGCATACTGTAGACTTACCCTTGTGGACAAGAATAAGTCCTCCAAGGCTTCCTGATTCTTTTCTTAGTAAATAGTTTATAGTTCCAAACTCCGCATGTGCAAAAGTAGCCACTATTTTTATTTCCTGTATCTTAAAATTTACTTGCATGATACCTCATTTCCCCAAACCACCCCAAAAAGTCCAAATTTTAATTTTGTCCTCTCTGTCACTTTTCTAGTCATCCACCTAAATTAGTCACAGCCACAGCTATAATCTTTGGAGGAGCAAATCTCACGATACACAGTAACCTGTTGTTCTCTGTGTTTAAGCCTACTCTGCACTGCACTCTGAATCCTTCTTGGTTTTACTTGAATATTTAGTCTTTTCAGGGTCAACACAGAAAACGTGTTCTAATGTATAATGATGAATTACGTTCATATTTTCATATCCTGTCATTGGCTCAGCATTAAATCCCACCATATCAGTAAAAGCCCACTCTGGAAATCTGCTAACACCCCAGTTATGGACAGCACTTTCCTCTAGCTCGTCTTTTATTGTTGCTTTATGTCTTAACGTACTCATTATACAAATTAAGTAGCAATTGGGCCCTGTTAACAGTCCTTCAGCTCTTTTTGAATTTCTCATTTGAGAATTACTTTCTAAAATAATTGTTAAAGGCTTGTACAAGATGCATACATGAATAATTAGACATGGATTATTGTAGCAAATTTGGCATCTGTGAGTATGTACTGTAAATGGTTGTGGGTTGTTGGCATACCTGATAACAAACAAACTTGCAGCTTGGCAATAATTATCCAGCAACAACAGTCCTTTTCTTAATAGCCAGGGATTGTAATGGCATTATTAGATTCACTATAGAACAACTCTGGGTAGGGTGCAAGGCCAGAAAAACTCTTACCTTTCAGAGTTTTATTTAGAATTTCCAAATTAACCCTAACAAAATTGGGTTTAGTGTTACCACCTCGTGACTCCAAAGTCCTATGTTCAGATTCCAGGCCAGAAGCGACACACTTAAAAAAATAAAAGTTCTTTAATGGCACTATACGGCTCTTCATACCCTCTTAATAATAAAGGTGCCAGAGTTGTTCTTCAGAGAGACGGCATAGGGGTTTTTGGTTCCCTAAAGAACTATCCACATGAAGATTCCAGAAAGACCTTTTATTTATTTAGATCTGTAACAGACTCCATACAGTAAATAACAATGAACAGATTTGGGAAATACTATTGGGTCCCTGACTTTAAAAGGACTCTTGCTGCATACGATCACAAAGGCTGAGTTCAGGTTTTCTTAATCTGTTTGTGTCCTGCTAGGCAGTCTACCACACATTTAGTATTTTCAGATTTTTCTTTTACATTGTATGAGGTTTTTCAAAGCACAACTTCACCCTTCTGAGAATGAAATGGTGCTTAATCAAGCAATAGTTTTATATGGAACTACACAACCCAATAAAGTAGCCATAAAGTGCCATTAAAGAACCAGCATTTGTATTGTAGGTTGCAGGACACTAACAGATTAAGAAAGCCTGGACTTAGCCTGTATTACTGTACCTTTGCAGCAAGAGCAATTTTAAAGTCATGAGGTATTGGTATTTCACAAATCTGTTACCATGTTTATTCACAGTAGAAAGCCTGTTACAAATCTAAATAAATAAATGGTACTTTCTGGAACCTTCTTGTGGATGAGTCTTTTGGGAACCAAACATGGTTGCACTATGGAATCCCTCTGAAGAACCACTATGGTGCCTTCATTTTTAAGGGTGTAGTTGTGCAGAATTTGTACATTCTCCCAGTTTTTTTTTTTTTTTTACCTAGATGTTCTGGTCTTAGGGCGGCATGGTGGCGCAGTGGTAGCGCTGCTGCCTCGCAGTAAGGAGACCCAGGTTCACTTTCCGGGTTCTCCCTGTGTCTGCGTGGGTTTTCTCCCACAGTCCAAAGACATGCAGGTTAGGTGCATTGGTGATTCTAAATTGGCCCTAGTGTGTGCTTGGTGTGTGGGTGTGTGTGCGCCCTGCAGTGGGCTGGCACCCTGACCGGGGTTTGTTTCCTGCCTTGTGCTCTGTGTTGGCTGGGATTGGCTCCAGCAGACCCCCGTGACCCTGTGCTTGGATTCAGCGGGTTGGAAAATGGATGGATGTTCTGGTCTTCTTTAGTTAAATGGACACATTCATTTTATTTTGAATGTTTGAATGTGATTGTGCGCTCATTCCTGCGTTTCAACTGAGGCTACTGGAGTTGACTTTAGACCGTTCCAGTCCTGAGTTGTTTTAGAAATGCTTTATGCTCAATGGAAATTTGCAGTAACCTAAGAGGATTGTGGTGAAGAACAGTGCTACACAGTGTACTGCTAAGCAGCCAGAGATTCAATATCTAATTCTTACTTGTTCTAAACCAAGTAATTTTCAGTCTATTAAAAACAGACTGCCTACAACTCTAAATGTATTAAAACCAGAATTGCCACATTGTGTTTTGGTAGATATTTTTTTAATGCTGGTGTAATTACCATAGAGCACAGTTTGCCAAGACAAGCAGAAATTCTAAATGAGATACTTTACTGTGCATGAAAATGGCTAGAATGCAAAGAAGGGGATGAAAAAATTAAACCCCTGGATGATATGAATTTGTAGAAAATAAATTTCTTCAGAGTAAATAACCTCTTAGAGTCAAAGGAGCCGCCTGGCTTTCCAGACAGTCATTAGACATTCAAATGTTAAATAATGAAATAAAGGTTTAGGATAATGAACTGTAGTATAAAGATATCCGGATGGAATGTAGACTTTAGTTTAGTGAAATGTTAGGGAGAGGTCACTTTAATGAAAATGGGTGTGCTGTGGACCTTTCTGGCATAAATAGGGGGGTGGTCTGAAAGATGGACAATACCATAGCCATCACCTCCATTTGGCCCTCCCTCACCTGGACAAGAAGTACACACACGTGCAGATTTCATAGAGTTTAGTTCAGCATTCAACATACTCATTCATCAGCACCTGATTGGAAAGCTAAGCCTACTGGGCCTGAACACCTCCCTCTGTAAACGAATCAGACTTCCTGACAGAAAGTCAGTCAGCCAGGATTGGAAACAGCCTCTTCAGCACCACAACACTGAGCACTATTGCTCCACAGGCCTGCGTGCTTAGTCCACTGCTGTTCACTTTACTGACTCACAGCTGCGCAGTAATGAATAGCTTGAACCACATCATCAAGTTTGCTGACGACACGACTATGATGGGCATCTTCAGCAAGAATGAAGAGTCAGCATACCGAGAGCAGGTGCACAGGCTAACAGGCCGGTGCAAAGCCAACAACCTGTCTCTGAATGTAGATAAAATGAAAAGGGATTTTTGTTGAATTCAGAAGATCTAGTGGTGACCACTCTCTGCTGAACATCGATGGCTCAAGCATGGAGATCGTCAAGAGCATTAAATTCCTTGGTATTTACCTGGCGGAGAACCTCACCTGGTCCTTCAACAGCAGCTCCATAGCCAAGAAAGCCCATCAGCATCTTTACTTCCAGCGAAAGCCGAGAAAAGCCCATCCCCTACCACCCATGCTCACAACCTTCTACAGAGGGACTATTGAGAACATACGATCATCCTGTGCAGCTGTATCACTGTCTGGTTTGGGAATATCACTGTCATGGATTGCAAGAGCCTGCAGAGGATAATGATGACAGCTGAGAAGATCATCTGAATCTCTCTTCCCTGTATCACAGACATGTACACTATATGCTGCATTCGCAAAGCCACCAATATTGTGGAGGATCCAACGCACCGTTCACATAAACTATTCGCTCTTCTGCATCTGGAAAAAAGTTATTGAAGCATTCAGGCCTGCACTTCTAGAATGTGTAATAGTTTCATCCCTAAAGTCATAATTCTCCTAAACACAGGGACTAGACTGATAAGACATACACACCTTCCCAATCAACTAAATCATGTCTTTATATTTATTATCATACTATTACTTTCTTCCTACTTCCAGTGTCATGTTTATATTTGTTCCTTCTGTTAAGATATTGTCACAGTTTGGCACAACCTGCTAAACTTTTGTATTTGTAGATATCATAAATGTGTACTGGTCGGCACTGCACTGTCTTTGTTTGTTACTACTGTTTGTCTTTGCACTGCCCTACAATGTCTGCACACATACACTTTATGTTAAAATGTGTAGTTTTTTTCTGTAGTACTGTGTTTTATACAGCACTGTGTTCCCAGGGGAATATTGTTTCATTTCACTGAGTATCGTACTAACTGTATATGTTTGAAATGACAGTAAAAAGCTGCTACTACTACTGCTACGAGGAGAATGGTGAAGGTTGAAACTGACATGAATAGATTTCAGACATATTTTCAAACTGGGAGAACCCTTGCTCGAATAATGTAGTGGTATTCATAGTGGTTTGGACCAAGGACTATTTTACTAAAGTCAAATCTAACAGCAGGCCACTTCAGCCAGACAGTCATCGGTGGGCATAATTCTGTGCTGCCTTTCATAAACAAAATAGAAAATGCATTTATTTATTTATGTTTCACAGTTCCAGATTTCAGCCATTGATCCATAATGCTCCCTTAACCATGAAGATTGATTAACAGCAGTCAGCCTTTAAGCACTGATGTGCATGTCACCTATGATATGGCGTTGAAGGACTGCCTTGTCCAGATTTGGGCTGTCTAGGCTGACATCAAAGTGAGTTTAGAAGGAAGTCCTGTGCATTTGCTGAGATCATCTAAGCTAGAGATAAACTGAGGTTGAAGTGCTGAATGTAAGAAAGAGTAAGAGAGATAGAGCGGCTACCACGACAAGCAAGCTGGAGTGGATCAGGAAGGTGTGGAATTGAAGAAAAAGTTGTTGATGTCTGAAAGAAAGTTAGACTGTCAGTTTCTCATGTATCTATTTAGTTATAACGGTTTTGGCTAGTAGCCTAAATTGTATTAAATAATGGCTTAGTTTATTACATAACAGATTGACGTATGTGATTGACATAAAAATACCTTTTTCCTGGTGACTACCGGCTTGTGGGACACAGCACTTACACCTGGGGATCACTGTTGGTCTGTAGACCACACTTTCAGAACCACTGCTTGACTAATGAAGCATGTTAGCTAACATAGAGCGAGTACCATCCACAACAGAAAGAGAAAAACTCAGAGTCTCAAGTAGCATTGTCATGATTATTTACTAACAGCAAATATCATATGAGTGACTAGGGGGCTTTGCCCCCTGCTTGCTTCGTTTGCCAACCCCCAGGCTTGCGATACGCGCTAGCCTCTTTGTGGTTCTGCTGCTCGCGTATGGGGATGTGGATGTACAATTTAAACAGATTTTTATTTTCATGGGAATTGTTACATATGCATCAACATGACTTATAACTGACTGTGGTTGAAGTTTGTTTCTTTCTCTCTATTAAATAAAACAACTTTTTTGAATGTTTGGCTCTGAGATTTGTTAATTGTCTTTGCCACAGCTATTCTAATGGGAAACTGTTAACAATTTAATACGAATGGCATATCAAGATCTCTTTTGTTGTCTAATGTTATCCGTGGAAGATGTACTACATTACCTTTCTTGGATACATCCTTTCTACAGTAATTCATGCGGTGGAAGACCAAACGGTGTTAACGGTTGTAGATATTCTTCGGCATATCACAAGTTGTTGTTTTCACCTTCCGCACAATCACCACCAACTGTTTCAGCATAGTCTTTTGATGCGCATTTAACCAATTTGCTGTGTAACCGATCAACATTTTTGACATTAATTCGTTTGACTTCCTTGTTTCTCGGTGCTAGGATTGCCCGTGTGCTCATTTCTTCTACTGATAACCCTTCGTCATGAAATTCTTCAATAAGATTTAGACATAATACGTCTTCTTTAATTGGGAACTTAAAGTGAGGAAAACGTTAAAATTTATAAGAGCTGAGAGCGCAGGAAGTGTGTCTGACAAAAGCATTCACACGAATGAGAGGTGAGAGAACTATGGTCTTGTTTGAAAATGTTTGAGACGAGAGTGTGATTTGAAAAAATCTGAAGGCAAAAGTCTCATCTCTCAGGACCTGAAAAAAATCTCTCTTCCAAAAAGTCTTGTCTCGAAGGGTTTTTTTATATAATGAAAAGATATCAAATACCATGATTTCCTTAAGTATGAGAAAATAAGAAGCTTGACAAAACAGAGGAGACTTTACAGTTTGCTAAGATCGCTTGGTTTGGTAGCAGCTCAGTTCCAATATCCCATTTAGACAATTATTAAAATCTCTGATGTTTAAAACGTCCAGTTTTATAAAGTAACATTTAAAGCCAAATACATTTTAAAGCTTTACTAATACTGTGACACTTACTTGCCATATAAGATTTGAATAAAATGTACTGTATATTGAATAAGGTCCCTTTAATAACAGTTTTCAAAATTAGATAACATTCAGTCTAAGAAATATGCAAATAGTAGCAAACTCCAAAATAATTCTTAAGAAAAAATGATGCCGCTGATTTACATTTATTTTATAATTCCTAATATGTTGGTGTCGAGAGTTTTCTTAAAGAATGAAACAATTATTTTTAAAGACTACTAAAGTCAGTGATATTAATAACAGTGTTCATCTAAGTTCGGTCTTAAGACTGCTGCAGTTCCTAGATGTCATTATTTAAGTTTTTTTTTTTCCAACTAATCCTTGGCCTGTGTGGTTTTGGGGATTTCATTAACAATTCACGTTCTCCTGTGGCACCATCTAGTTTTCCTTATGGGTGACACCATGTTGATAACTTTCTACTAGGACACAACACACTGGTTAGGGTGACACTGATGTGTTTTTCTTCCTCAGCTGTTTTTTTTTTTGGTTTTGTGTGTGGTTATACTGGAAGAGGCAATAGAGGAGATGAGGCTTGAGGAGACTTCATGTGTTTTCTGGGTACTCGAGGTCTTCCTAGCTGAGAGTCGAAGAGGACACGGTGTAATCTGCTCTGCGACCTCACAATTCTTCTCCTCTGTACTATTCAAATCGGTCCTTGCAGAGACATACAATTCCCACTTATAGGACAACAGTTAAAATTAAAATTACGTGCCATATTAAATGTGAATAAATACATTTTCAAGGAAAAAAAATCCCATAAGCCCAAAAATAAAGCTTCTAATTTAAGATGTAATTATGGAAAAATATTTTCCTTTTCACTGTGCTTACTTTCAATTTATAGAACACAACCTTTGATCCATTGTATCTTACATCCTTTTTTAATCACTAAGCAGTGCAGATTAATGGCATAGATTTGCAAAAGCATGTCATGACCTAGATTTACATTGAACAGTTCTTACTTGTGTGCTCAGTTCTAAAGAAAACTGAAATTCCAGACATAAAAAAATCTAAACATTTGTCATATGTATTACTGAATTTATTACCTAATGTATCATAAAAAATAATTCAGTCAATATTCATGGCAAATTTTAAAGCCCTTTACAAAACAGTTGCACTTGCATATGAAGATGATGGACACAGTGGTTTCTCCTTCTATCCGTGTTTCAAATGTCTGTCTATTTGTATTAGGTTAATATGCAGGCAACCAGATTTTCCTGGGGCGTCCTCTGAAATGGACAGTAATTACCATCCAGGCCTGGTTCCTGCATTGCATCCAATGTACAAAACATAAGCCTAAACCACAGTGACAATTAAGCACTGTAATGACTTTTAGATGAAAACAGAGTTATTATAATTATTATATGGTACATGTATGGAGTAACTGACTATTAATATGTTGAAGATTTGACAGTAAAGAATGTCACATGTACAATGCCAAATATGCATAAATGTTTTTTTTTCACCTTTAGGTATTCTACTTAAGTAGCCACTAGGCACTCGTGCTGTCCTGCTTCATTGTTCTGAATCCATTACCAATCGAGTGGCAGCAGTTGTCATCTTTTCTATGAGAATGTCGCTTTTGAATTACAAATCTGGGTCAAATTCTCTGACCCCTTTCTGTCATTAATAATCAGTATGCATTAGGATGCTATGCAATCAAACCGTTTGAAAACACAATGTCTGGATTACATTATAAAAATAAATTACAGCTATTGCATGCAGTGTGAGCTATTTAAAAAGATGCCAAGCTTTAAAAGAGAAATTCATAGAATATATATAAAAAAAGAGATGTCCTCGGTTCAAGTAAGAAAGCAAGCTAAACAAAGAGCAAAATGAGAAAGCAAGAATGTGATTCTCTCTGTCAAATCACATTACAAAGACTGGCCATGACTCACTGCTTTGTAAGGGAGTACAGATTTAAGGCATTCTCTTATGTTATAAATTAATATGGAGCCTTTCATATGAACATCTAAAGCTCTTGTTGTATTTATTTATTTTTTACATAAAACTTCTTATTCTTTTGGCTGCTCCCGTTAGGGGTTGCCACAGCGGATCATCTTTTTCCATATCTTTCTGTCCTCTGTATCTTGCTCTGTTACACCCATCACCTGCATGTCCTCTCTAACCACATCCATAAACCTCCTCTTAGGCCTTCCTCTTTTCCTCTTGCCTGGCAGCTCCATCCTTAGCATTCTTCTCCCAATATACTCAGCATCTCTCCTCTGCACATGTCCAAACCAACACAATCTCGCCTCTCTGACTTTGTCTCCCAACCTTCCAACTTGAGCTGACCCTCTAATGTACTCATTTCTAATCCTATCCATCCTCCTCACACCCAATGCAAATCTTAGCCTCTTTAACTCTGCTACCTTCAGCTCTGTCTCCTGCTTTCTGGTCAATGCCACTGTCTCTAAACCCATATAACATAGCTGGTCTCACTACCGTCCTGTAGACCTTCCCTTTCACTCTTGCTGATACCTGTCTGTCACAGATTACTCCTGACACTCTTCTCCACCCATTCCACCCTGCCTGCAGTCTCTTTTTCACCAGTGATCAATAAGACAACATAAAATGTACAATGTATGCACCTGCAGGTGTGTAATGTATATGTTTGTGTGTGTTGTGTGCAATGTACAAAACTGATCTTTAAATAATCTTTAACAAGTTGGTATCCCAGTTTACTGCTACCCTCATATCAATTTACTGCACAATACTCTATCAGGAACATAAAAGATAATGTGTCCAACTTTGATCCTGGGGGGCTCCAGTGGCTGCAGGTTTTCTTTCCTGTGACAGCAGACCCCTGTGACCCTGTAGTTAGGATATAGCGGGTTGGATAATGAATGGATGGATGGATGAACTTTGTTAATTAGTGACCAGTTTCCTCTGTTAATGTCTTTTCCCTTTATTCTAACTGCCTTGTTATTCAAGACGCAATCCTTTAAATGTGTTTCTTATTTTTCCTTAAATGGCATCCAAAAAAAAAATGAAATGTGAAGTGAACCAACAGATGACAAGATAAGTCGGGGTGTCAAATTTCGACCAATTCCACTTCAACTTAGGTTTCTAAATAAGAAATCTATTTTTGTGTTATTTAAACCTGTTAATTAATCCCATGGCTTTTTGGTGCTCGCATTTCCAAAACTGGATAGGAATATTTTATATATATATATATATATATATATATATATATATATATATATACTCAGCAAAAAAAGAAACGTCCCTTTTTCAGGACTGTGTCTTTCAACAATAATGTTTTAAAAATCCAAATAACTTTACAGATCTTTATTGTAAATTGTTTAAACAATGTTTTCCATGCATGTTCAATTA
>JANRMT010062843.1:14174756-14220002 GCA_026402145.1 Polypterus bichir lapradei | reverse complement strand
ATCTCACAGCAAGAACTGACAAATCTGGTCCAGTCCATGAGTAGGAGATGCACTGCAGTACTTCAAGCAGCTGGTGGCCACACCAGATACTGACTGGTACTTTTGATTTTGAGCCTCCCTTCATTCAGGGACACATTGTGAAACATTTTTAGTTTATGTCTTATGGTGTTGACTCTTTTAGTGTTCATACAAATATTTACACATTAAGTCTACTGAAAGTAAAAACAGTTGAAAGTCAGGGGACGTTTCTTTTTTTGCTGAGTATATATATATATATATATATATATATATATATATAAATATATATTATATCCCCATGTTTTTATGTACTCACTATCTTTCTTAAATCTGGTCCTAGGTATTTATTAGATTTCAGCCTGTTTAATCTAAGCAGTACTTCTCCCTCTACAATTTCTAAACGCTAAGTACCTCATTAGTAGTCCCTGCTACTGCTTGGAGCTTGTTCACTTCTTTTCTTGCACAAAAACTTTAATAAAACGCTCAAGTTCAAAGCATTTGCTATTTCACTTTCTGCATCTTCTCTCACACCTTCACCATTCCTAATACTTTTTACTTCCTCCCTGAATTTTCTTTTACTTGTAAAATATTGAAAGAATTTCTTTGAGGGGTGGAGGTCCATTTGCCTATTCTGTAATATTTTTCAACATGATAGATATATATTAAAGGATAGAGGCATTAGATAGATACTCCAACATAAGAAACAAAGGTAAGTTATTATTCCTTTGAGCAACTTACATAATACATTTATAATACACTAAAACAATACTGTGAGTTTTTCAATAACATGTTTAATTAGTCGATTGTGTTTCCTTTTGACCAGCTAAGTGCAGTTTTACATATTTCCATAAATACACCTTTAATAATGCTCAGTGTGCTAGGTTATTATTTGCAATTGAGAGCAGATAAGCTCATTTACAGGCAGATTTCAGTCCTGTGCTCTGGAGAGATAAGTGCTCAGCAGACTTATCCATTAGTGCCACTTTATCTGATTAGCACTTCCAGAATGACTCGCTCAGCCTTTTCCCCCATGTACCAGATCTACTTTAGGTCATTAGTTCTTGTCAGTGCAGCCATTGCACCAATCACATTGCAAATAGACGAACCATTAACCTAGCAGGCAGAGCTGAGCAGTAAAATGTGCTGACTAATTAATGATATTGAGCTCAGCTTCATTTATTTTCCCATGGATGCTGACAGTGTCAGCAACTGAATTCCTTATTCACTGTAGTTACAGAGCTTCCTGTTGCAATAAAGACCTATAGGCACATTGGAAACATCAGATCTATGGAATCCTATGGTGTTTTTGAAAATGTTATGGCAGTATTGAGAAGGATTAGATAGACAGAGAGATAGATAATTTGGCATACATTAAATGGCTTGTTAGATTTTAGCTACCTTTCTTACTTTTAACAGGCTACACCTACTTTATACTGCAGACAGTAAACATGGTTGGTGCATTGAATGTTAGTAAGAAAGCAGAAGGGCCAAAGGTATAATTTAAATTATGAAAACAGAACTTTATTTTTTTTTTTTTTTTAAACTAATGGTATCTGTCTATTACCATTACTCAAGAGGAATGCTAGAGTCCAAAGGAAATGTTGGGGTGCCAACCAGGCCACTCAGTTTACTTGAAATAATAAAGCAAATAATTTTTTTTTTTTTTATTTACCTTTATTTAACCAGGCAAAACAGATTAAGAACATGTTTCTTATTTACAACTGTGGCCTGGAAAGGGCAAAGCCTTAAGAGGGAAATGGGGGGGGGGGTAAGAAAAAAAAAAAATATTAAGAAAGATACACATATACAATATAAACAAAATTACGAAAGAAAAAAAAAAAAAATGTCATAAAAATATTATATAAACAATAAGAACATTGGAGCAACAATGAATAGAGCAGCAGTGAATTGGAGCAGCTAGCCTAAGTAACAGCGACACACATCTTTATAATAAGCTGAAATCCGTGATTGGAAAACTGATTTAGGAATGAAATTATTCAGTTTTAACATTTTCTGCAGGTCATTCCAGTCTCTAGCAGCAGCGTTCTGAAAAGACGACAGGCCAAGTACAGAAGTAGCCTGTTTACCCCGGAGCTCACTTTGCTTTTACAACAAAAAAAATACTCTCTGGCGCAAGGCACGACACTCTAGATCCCCAGCAGATATTTTGGCTTTTAAGCAACTCAGAAATAAATCCTTACAAGCCGTTCGCAAGGCTAAAACAGATTATTTTAAGAAGCAGTTTTCTCTTAGTAGCTCTGACCCTAACAAATTTTGGAATGCGGTAAAGGAGATGGAAAATAAACCATCTCGTAAACTACCTTCTTCACTCTACTTAGAGAATATTGTAGTATCAGACAAGAAGTGTATGTTGGAGCTCCTCAATAAGCACTTTATAACTTCTGGTCTAACCCCTGAATTTTCTAATTCTGCTTCATCATCTATAAATTCTACTAATTGTTCTACTGCACCTTCTCCAACTCTCCCTCATCTTACAATACTTCCTTCCTCCTCTCATAGTTTCACCTTGCGGGCTTTTTCAGAGGAAGAGGTTCTGGATGAATTGCTCAGGCTGGACTCCAATAAATCTGCTGGGTCTGATGAGGTGGATCCTGTCTTTTTTAAATTGGCTGCTTCCATTATCGCTGCTCCCATTACAGATATATTCAATTTATCTATATGTACAGGGCAAATTCCTTGTGTTTGGAAGTCAGCGTTAGTTTTCCTTCTCTTTAAGGGTGGTGACCGATCAGATCCCAACTGTTACAGGCCTATTTCTGTCTTGCCATGTATCTCCAAGGTTTTGGAAAAACTCGTAAATGGTCAACTCACTGATTATTTGGAAGCACATAACATCTTATCACCTGTTCAATCAGGATTTAGAACTGGGTTTGGGTGTATAACAGCTACTCTTAAAGTCTTAAATGATATCTATTCTGCTTTGGATTCTAAATTGCACTGTGCTGCTATTTTCATTGACTTGGCCAAGGCCTTTGACTCTGTCAATCATAAGCGTCTTATTGATAGGCTTCATGACATAGGTATCTCTGACAAATCCTTGTCTTGGTTTTCCAATTATCTTACTGATAGAGTGCAGTCCGTGAAATCTGAACTACTCCTTTCCCAGCCTCTCCCAGTCACCAATGGTGTCCCGCAGGGATCAATACTTGGACCTACACTTTTTTCTATTTATATTAATACTGTCACTAACTCGGTGACAGATTCATCTATCCATCTTTACGCTGATGACACAATTCTTTATTCTACAGGTTCTTCCCCTGCTACAGTCTTGCAGCAACTTCAACTTAGTGTTAATAGTTTGCAACTGACTCTTTCTAATTTGCACCTTCAGTTAAATATTTCCAAAACTAAACTTATGTGGTTCGGTAAAAAAGGTCATATTCCATCAAGCTCTCCAGGTATTTGTTCCCTTGACGGGACACCACTGGACCAGATTACTGAATATAAATATCTGGGAATTTGGCTGGATAATACTCTGTCTTTCTAAAAACACATTGACAATCTGAAGTCTAGGATTAAATTGAAACTTGGGTTCCTTTATAGAATGCGTTCTGCATTTACATCATCTGCTAGGAAAACTTTGGTTCAAATGACAATCCTTCCCTTGTTTGACTATGGTGGTGTTATTTACAGATCAGCATCCAAAGGCCTGCTTCAGAAGCTCGACGTTCTTTATCACTCTGCCATCCGGTTTATAACAAATGCTCCTTTCAAAACCCATCATTGTACCCTGTATTCTTCTCTCAACTGGTCTTCATTGTACACCCGCCGTAAAGTCCATTGGCTTATGATTATTTACAAAACTCTCCTTGGTTTTTCCCCTCCTTATTTACAGGAATTGTTACACTTTTCTTCTTCTGTGTATAATACTCGTTCTGCTAATCTGATTCTGCTGACAGTTCCTAAGGCTAAAGCAAATAAAATAATGGGAGCACACTGGCACCATATGAACAGAAAATGCAATTGGCTGTTGGCTGCAGTAAATGCACTGTGAGGAACAGTCAGGCTTCATGGTTCAACAACAACAACAACAACATTTATTTATATGGCACATTTTCATACAAAAAATGTAGCTCAAAGTGCTTTACAAAATGAAGAATAGAAAAATAAAAGACACAGTAAGAAAATAAAATAAGTCAACATTAATTAACATAGAATAAGAGTAAGGTCCGATGGCCAGGGTGGACAGAAAAAACAAAAAAACTCCAGAAGGCTCGAGAAAAAAAAAAAAAAAATCTGCAGGGATTCCAGACCATGAGACCACCCAGTCCCCTGTGGGCATTCTACCTAACATAAATGAAACAGTCCTCTTTGTATTTAGGGTTCTCACGGAAGGACTTGATGATGATGGTCACGTACTATAGAATGCTGGCTTTTAGTCCATCAATGTTGGAGCATCGTGATGCTTTGAGCAGGTGGTGGTGGCGCAGGCCAAAAAGACCGGAAAAAGAAACAGAAGAGAGAGTAGGGGTCAGTACGGATTTTAGAGCCACCATGAATAGTTATTATGATGAACTGAACATACAGAGTATCGGATTAAGTTAAAGTGAAGTTATGAGAAGGCCATGTTAAAGTAATGTGTTTTCAGCAGTGTTTTAAAGTGCTCCACTGTATTAGCCTGGTGAATTCCTATTGGGAGGGTATTCCAGATTTTAGGTGCATAACAGCAGAAGGCCGCCTCACCACTTCTTTTAAGTTTAGCTTTTGGAATTTTAAGGAAACACAAATTTGAGGATCTAAGGTTACGATTTGGAATATAGGGTGTCAGACATTCCGATATATAAGATGGAGCAAGATTATTTAAGGCTTTATAAACCATAAGCAGAATTTTGGTAACCAGTGGTAACCAGTGTAGTGACATCAAAACTGTAGAAATTTGCTCAGATTTTCTTTTCCTAGTTAGGATTCTAGCAGCAGCATTCTGCACTCATTGCAAATGATTGATGTCTTTTTTGGGTAGTCCTGAGGGGAGTGCGTTACAGTAATGTAGTAATGTAGTCGACTGAAAACAAAAGCGTGAATTAATTTCTCAGCATCTTTCAATGATATAAGAGGTCTAACTTTTGCTATGTTTCTTAAGTAAAAAAATGCTGTCCTAGTGGTCTGATTAATATGCGATTTAAAATTCAGGTTACAGTCAACAGTTACCCCTAAGATTTTTACTTCCGCCTTAACTTTTAATCCTAATGCATCAAGTTTATTTCTGATAACCTCATTGAATCCATTATTGCCAATCACTAAAATTTCAGTTTTCTCTTTACTTAGCTTGAGAAAATTACTATTCATCCATTCAGAAATACCAGTAAGACATTGTGTTAGTGAATCGAGAGAGTCAGTGTCATCAGGTGCTATTGATAAGTACAGCTGTGTGTCATCAGCATAGCTGTGGTAGCTCACGTTGTAACCTGAGATAATCTGGTTCAAGCTCCGTCTAATGGGTTGCTCATCTCCTAAGAGTGCACCCTGCTCTTATAGTTCGTGAACCAAAAGAGGCGGGGTCAGTTACCCTCATTGGGCGTCTTCTCAGAGCTTTGGGTGGATAAAGAGACAAAACAATCAGTAATCATGCCTCCTATTGTCCTGGAGTGATGGTGCTTACCTCTGACAAGCCCGGAATGTGGCCCTCTGACACACATGTGTGACAATATCTCTCTGTCATGTTTCATGTATACAGCTGTATTCACACCAGTATATATTTGTCTGCCAGTGCATGCCCCTAGTTCCCAGTTCTGCCTCATTTGTCAGAACATCTTATGAATGTCACCTTGAGTTGTGCAAGTCTTTAGCTCATGTTTACTCCTGAAACAGTATTTTCACACTACACCCATTCATCATCAAAGTTTAAACAAAGTTTCAATATTAAATGGATTCCTCATTATTTGGGAAAATGTTGTCATATTGCTTTTTATATTATTAATTTGAAAGTTTTATTTTGCCACCTGTTGGTAACCCAAAGTTTCACAACTAAGCCTCTTTCTTTACCTGCACCAGCTGAAGTATAAACTCAAAAAGAACAGGTTACCAACTTCAAGGAACAGAAAGCTTAATCAGCTGGAATGAGGGCTTATATAAATAAGAATAAAAAAGAATTTGAAATAAGTATGACATTTTAAATGATATTTCAAACATAGGGTAGGGATTTTACAACTATACTTTTTTTTTCCCCCTGAAGGTTTCCTCATACAATTTGTGTTGGAGCTCAGAAGAGAAATTTTAGAAAAGCTTCTTCCTCCCTTGGCTGAGAAGTGGGATTACGCCATTGGTGTCCAAGGATTTTTTCCTTCTCAGAAGTACAGTAGGGCTGGATCTGTAAGTACTACAATATTATTACGCTGTAATGTACTGTTGACCCAGGTCATGAGAGCTATAAAAGAACCCTCCTTTGACCCAAACTGCTCCCAGGTGCCATGTTAGAAGCAGTTCATCCTTATAATCTCCACATGACAGCACCAATAAGAGATGATTTAGCTAGTTTCTAATTTGAATTGGTCCACTGCTGCTGCTGTCCCACTAATTAGCAAAGGAATTCAAGAGACTGTTAATTGATTTGCAACAAAGAGACAGCTGTGCACCCCAGATGTGTGCGCTTCACACGTGCGTCTGCCGGCTGCAGTGGGTAGTCCCCTTCAGTCCTCGCCAGAACTGATGCTACTGCACACAGTATTGAAGCCCCAGAGGGGGCCACATGCAATCTGTCACTGCCGATGAGTTACTCTCTGCAAAGCCTTTGCCATTCTCCACGTGCTTCAGCTGTAGCATCAAATTAAAAAAATGCCTACATCCAACCTTTTATTTTTATGTTTTGTCAATTGTAGTTCAGTCAAATATCCATACATCCAACCTTTCATCTTTTATGCTTTGTCAAGTTTAGTTTAACCCAGACCACCAAAAGTGGAAATCCAATTGTGGTCCTTCCTTGACTGTACTGTGTATTGTACTTGCTGTAATCTGCAAAAGTTTTAGGCCAACCAAGAAAATTTTTTAAAGATGTGTATTTGCTTATTCACTTGTAAAAGCATTATAGGATAGTAGAATTAATAAAAAATAGATGCTGATATAATAAGAATTTCTTACATTTTTCAAATTTATATTAATGTTTTGTTAGAGTGCTGGAACAACACAGATTTGGTTTTCATACCTCTCCTTGAGACATCCCACCCATTTCCATGAGTTTGTTCTATTTCATAATAGCGCACATAATTCAAATTAATGAGGTAGTAAAGAGATAATCAGGAGTAGTAGTAGTAGTTGTAGTAGTAGTAGTAGTTGTAGTAGTAGTAGTAGTGCAGTTTAACAAATCAATGGTGCCATAGGATGGTGACCAGAAATACAGGGGTACCTGGAGGAGGAACATTGAGGTTTCTAAGCTAACAAACTTTGACAGACAGAAAATCATAGTTGGTATCAATAAGGTTGAAGGCAGTGAACAGCAGTGCACCAAAACACAGTGCACAAAGGTCACCAATGCTTGCTCAGTATGTGACAGAGTCATCTGGGACCAAAATACATGCTCTGAGCACATTAAGGTATGTTATAATAATAACTCCTTACATTTTGATAGCACTTTTCTCACTATTTCTGGAGTGACTGTCACAGTCCAGATCAACAATCCAACTGAGACTTTTTGTCTGGACTTAACAAAGGCTGTTCACTCATGATCCTCATGCAACCTTGCAGAGCCCTAGCAGTTTTGCAAAGAATGAAGAAAAGCTGCAGTGTCCAGATTTGCAAAGCTGATAGGGACAGACCTGTGCAAACAGACTCAAGGCTGTCATGGCTGCCAAAGGTGTATCTGCTTAATACTGAATTGAGCGGGTTGAATACTTACCTGTATGTGATCAATTATTTTGTGTTTTATATTTGTGATTAATTTTAGACCACGTTGCAGAGATCTGTTTTCACTTTGACATTAAGAATTTGTTTTCTGCTTATCAGTATAAATAAATATATAAAACAATGAAATGTAAAACATTCAAATAGTTGAATACTTTTTATAGGTTGTGTGGAATCGCATGGATAGGGAAAGAACACAAAACAGCCAGTCAAAGGAAAAATGGGAACTTACCACAGAATGTAACCCCTTCAGAAGTATATATAGATGGGCAGTAGTTTCATTTTTGTGTTTAACAAGGCAGAAACTCTATAAGAATAAAAGATAAAAAAGATGTGCCTTTCTTCTACATGTGCACAACGGACATCTGTAAGCTTTAAAGAAAGTCAGGAATTAAGGGTGCTGTGTACCCGGAATATAGCTCCATAATTCATTATGAATGTTAAGAGTTGACGAATTTAGTAAGGAAGTGTTCAGTGGCTAAATTGTTCAAGGTAAGAGCGCACATTTTTCTTGCTTATATCTAAACGGAGTGCTGGCTATACTCATCTGGCATGCAGATAGTGTTTTATTACATATTGTAAATATTGATTTGGCCTGTTTTTAATGTTTCATACCTTGAGTGTTGCAGTGTCTACCACACACGATATTAAAAAAAAAATGTACAGTTCATACTTATCACTGCTTTTAGGTGGTGCTATGACATGATTTATGCATGCAGTCTCAAACCTGTTTAATTCAGGGTGGCATTTTCTGTTAAATTCTGAAACTTTCATTGTAAAATATATTTATCACATCCTCTGCATTGTATATTCTGACTGGAAAAGAATTTGGCGAGTTATAGATAGTCCAGACCAGATTTCCATGGCAACTACTGACGCAAAACAATGCACGCCAAATGTGAAACGTACTATTAAAGTCTTTAGAATCATGGAAGTGTGTTGTTACCAGTGTATGTTATTAACTTTCTGGCTGGTGATTGAAAATCTATCCTTCCATTCATTTTCTAACATCCTTATCCATGCTTGTGTACTTTCTTAATATTCCTCATCTATCAGTGGTGTCTTACATCACTTTTGGCAAAAAAAAAAATAATCTAAAATGAAAAATTAGAGGACATTATGCTAAAAAGAAAAATGCCTCAGATTTCTATTTTAGCTTTTTTAGGTGATTTAATATTAAAATGTCCTGTTTGGGCCATGACCTGTAGCATGCAATATGTTAGAAAATGACATAATTTTTAAATTCTTTTAACATCAATTAAAAACTGCTTTAAGGTATCAATCACTTTATTCAATGTACCATCAAAAACATGCAATAATGCAATACATACTGTACATACAATACAAAATAACACAAACACGCATAATTACATACCTTTTAAAATCCAATTAAAACCAATCTGTGTTCTATGGGGCTTGTATCTTAAGGAGTCAAGCTACTCTTACCTCCAAATATTAGATTAATTTTATGGTCGTTACTTTAATGCTTATTGAGAAAACAGTACTTTTCCTTAAGCTAAATTAACTGTTCTGTTTCAATTTCTGTTTGTCAAGTTTATGATTCGTCCTCCAGTGCCCTGCATTGTCTTTGTACCTGCCAATTGGTCACTTAAGGGACAGTGTATCTTCTTTAATCCTGGCAAATATTATGACAAACTAGCCAAGCTGTGTGCCATTGCCCTTGTAGCATGAGTTAAGGTAAGAAAGCAAATATTTGTGTTTTTTAAATGTTGACGCTTTTATCAATGCTCGTTTCTCAACTGCAATCTTTGTGGGTCCAGGTGGTCTACAACAAGAGGTTCCAGGACCAACCTCTCAAAGATCTTCATGATGTCAGTGCCAAATGATAGTCATTTGTCAAAGAGATGTCTGCCTTCTTTGGAACAAGAACAATGTAGGATGTTTTCCAAAGCAGTGGTTTTTGCTGTATCCTTAGGGACAGACTGAACAGGTGACAGAGGTCACCACAAAGTTGGTCATCACAGGCCTTAAGAACTCAAGGACTGCCTCCATCTGGTCCTGCAGCTTATCCTGTGTGTGTAGCTTCCTCAGTTGTCCCCTTACTTGGTCTTCAGTTATGAACAGTTCACACTGATGATCAGAGGAGGACTAGTCACTGGCCATTCCAGATGACTTGGTAGGGATGGTGTGGGGAGACTGGCCAGTGGAAGAAGGGGTCAGTGGGAGAGAAAATCTATTACAAAACTGGCTCAGGGTGTTAGCTTTGTCCACATCCCCTTCCAGCACCTGAGCCCTGAATTGCATGAGTCCCGTAGTTATGTCCAGTCCATTCCAGACATCCTTCATGTTATTCTGAGTGACTTTGTTTTCCATTTTAGCTTTGTAAGCATACAATACACAAAACAGAACACAAGTAATCCTCTTCACAGAACTAGATGGACAACCAAAAGAACAAACTACTTGAAGTCCATGGCAACTCTCAAGGAATACATTATACCATCAGCTAAATATAGGACTACCACATATAAGGATACAGATTTCTTAAAATACATCAAAAACAAAGTAGAAACTGCTTAGAGTACCAGAGGAAAAAGCTCTGTCCTCTGCCTCCGGCTCCCAAAGTACTGTCTGCTGGCTCCTTTTATGTGTTACCTGGAAGTACTCCAGGTGCTTGATGACTTACTTCAAGGCAGCACTTCTGGGTGTGATGAAAAGATCACCCATACGGATTCAAGAGCAGCTGCAGCAGCCCCTGGCATCGCCCCCAGATCCCAACTGGGCTGTAAACAACTCCATCTCCCATGAAGCTCTGCGGAAGTCTGATGCACCGCTGCAACCCATGGCGGCTGCCATCTAGTGTCCCCGGTCCTCTCAGTGAAGCCCATCAGCTAATTATAGAATCACAGCGAGATTTTAGAAAAGGTGTCAGACAACCTAGACTTGGTCAGAGTCCTGGAGCCTCGGCCAACAAGTTGCCTTCTCTCCATTGGCCATTCTACAGCTGAATCAATGCTGGGCCAGCCAATCTGATGGAAGAACCCTTATACCCGATGATTCCTCCAGGGGGCCTTTATCTGAGATGACTTTTCCAACATGTTGGAAATATCCTTTATCCTGGATTTTAAGATGATCCAGCTTTATTATACATGCAAGATTTCATTCAGATTGACTCGGCTGTTTAGGAATAATACAAGACATTTGGGTCTCTCCCAAATAAAAAGCTTGAAACACCATATAGCCTACATTTTAAGCTGAACTGACAGTAAATTATAAGCAAAATTTAATTGAACATAGGTTTGCCAGTTTTTGCGTGATTGGCGAAAAGACAAACAAATGCAAGATGCGATCTGAGGCTTGAAATGAGATTCTTAGTGTCCAAAGTGGATAAATAATCAAATAAAGCTAAAAATTTCAAAAGAGAAACAAATGGTATTATAATTTTACTTACATTTAGATTTCAAAAACAAAAATCACCTCTCGAGGTACTTAAAACCATTAATTGGCGTGCCCATCCTGTGGAACAACGGACATAAACCTTTGTGTTTTTTGTGTTCTATCCATTAAATTGGGGGTCTACATGCCTGAATACTAATCATCCACTCAGTCTAACTATCGATCAGTCCATTACCTTATGTAATGCTGGAAACTGTTAATTCATTACAAGACCTTCCATACACTCGCAGACCTTCATTATACTTCAAAATCTGGGCTTATTATCTGAGAGGAAGTGACAAAAACTTGCAGATACTGTGTGAAAAGCAGAACAGATTTTGTAATTATATGGGTATTAAGTAGACAATATCAGATTCTGACAGAATAAGACGAAGCCCACCTATATTGTGATTTATGTTGCTTCGGTAGCTGCTTATTTTTTCTCTTCCTTCAGCTGGGATCTATTGTACTGTGTCTAAGGTGACTAGAATACACTCTGTTTATTAAGCTAGCTGGCATGCTGACATGTAGCTGTGTGTTTTTAAAACACTGCCAACCAAGAGCATCTGGAAGCTGCAGGGAGCATAAGAAGACCCTTAATTCAGATAAGCCTACATGAACAATGTTGTAATATGAGGTTTCACCGAATGCATTATAAGGACATGAAGTTGTTGTTTAGTGATTAGGCTGTTCGCCTTTCCTAGTGACTGACAGTCCTAATGTCTTCAAAATAATACAAAAGAAGTGTTGCTAGCACAGGAGAATGGCAAATCTAGAAACATTAAAAATAGAAGTTAAGGAGTAAAACAGTGACATGAGTGTGTTAGATTATAAAAAGGTTAGGCTTTGTTTATAGGGCTCATGAACATCATTAAAAAATTCCACACTGTGTGGAGTTCACATATCCTCCCTGTAATAATCTGATTATTCCATGTTCCCACATTTCAAAGTGAAGCGGCTCGATTGATTGATTGATAGTTGTAATTTGTGTCAGTGTGCATGTTATGCCACAGTTTGACTTTATCTACGAACTAGCTGAGCTACCCATCCAAGATGGGTTTAGAGCTAAAAGATACTGTAACACTAAGCTATAAATAACATTATCTATTAAAATAATGTTCTTCTTGTTGAGTAACGTTGTGAACTAAACTTTGTTTTTGTTATAATAGATTTTACACCGCTTCACTTTTGTTTAAACATTAAATATGATACAAATCAATTAATCTTATTCCATATTTTATGACAGCATCCTTTGCTCCACGTCGACTTTTCTGTCGTGTGGCCCTTTCCTCTCTCTTTTGCATTCATGCACCTCTGTTATTGCTCTGGTATTACTTCTACGTCGTATAGTCGTTTGCTCAGCTGTTTTATTATCCCGTGCCACAAATGTACCTCTGATATGCATTTTTTGTCATGTGATCCATTTCTTGGCTGTTTCATTATTATTATCCCATGCCATAACTGCAGCTCTGGTATTTTTTTTTCTCAGCTGTCTGGCTATTTTCTCAATTAGCATTTTTTTTTTTTAAATAGCCACCATGGTGCATATTCTTCTTAATACTCATTACTCCTCACTCAACAAATGGATTGAGCATTCATGCACGCCAAGCATTCAGACGTTTCGTGCTGTCGATAGTCATCTCCGCTCCTGGTCGCTTGTTCTAATTGCCTCCCTTTCCTGTTCAGCCAGCTCGGGCTTACTTCACCTCATCCTGATCCTCATGGCCCTCCAACGTATATCTGTTGACTAACCCTGAATTATGGTTTACATGCACACGCAGAAAGACAGGAAAACAGACACTTTAATATGTACTTAGATGGTTCCTGCTGCCATGCTTATCTGGATGTTTGCATAGCAGTCGAAAAGGACTAAATTAATAACGCAAGTGGCAGAACATTTTGAAATGGTTCTGCCTTCAAAAACATGAATATGTATAGTGTACTGTCATTTCTGTACCTTTTTTGAACAGTTTTGCTTTTTCCTTACTTTTAAAATTAGTAATGCTATTTGGGTTACATCATCACAGTGCCATTTTGATTTGTTATTACTTACCTCATTTTCTGCAGTTGATTAATGCCATCTAGTTTATGGTTGCTGACACATGAATATTATCTTTGTTGTACGTGTCATCTTGACACTAAAAGTATAATTCCAAAGGGCAGATTACAGCATGAAAAAGTACTATATGATCAAAAGATGAAAAATACAGCAAAAAAACAAAAAGGGAGCTATTATCAGAACTATCAATCTAACATGCATCTAAGCCAAATTAATAAAATTAAAAAAGTTATAAAGTTTATAAATTTGCAGTCCTTGACCATGTTTCAAAGTGTTATCCCAGTATAAATACTCCAGCTGCATCACACAGTAAGACCTCTGGGAGTGTGCCCCCTAACAGGTTGTCATGCTGTGGCAAGGGCACTAGAAAGTGATATTTACCATACATAAAACAACCATCTCAGTATTTTGAAAACATGACCTGATATTACAATTAGTAGTCTAAATGCAATGCATGTTATTAATAAAAAAAATAAACTAAAACTGTTTTTCTTACAATTCAAAACCAAAATAAATTAGTACAGACTAAAGAAAAGTGTATCCTAGAATAACTTAAGAAATCATGATTTAACTTAGCAGATGGTATTTGAAGTTGGTGACATTTGTCATACAGCATATTAGTTTGTCATTAAAATAAAAACAATTCTTCATTAGTTAAGGAAAAAGGGATGTCTCAGTTCTGGTCAGCACTTTTGCTTTCAGCTTGTTTTTGACTACAGTGTTTACCTCGTATGTTGATTTGGTTATTTTAGAATGCTAGCCTTATATATATCAATCCTCTGTCTGTTTAACCGTTCCTTTTGCCCACTGAGCCCTCTTATCCCCCGGTCCTGTTTTCTCAAATTGTCCTGCAGAGAAGCTACGTACTTCCAGTTTGACTAAAAAAATGAAAGGGCAGTAGATCAAGTTTTTTGCGTTTGACTGTGTTGCCATCTTAAATGACACTTGTTCACATGTCTAGCATGCATGTAGCATTATAACTGTCACCATGCAAAAAAGCAGTACACATGAAAACTAGAAACAAATTGTAGCACTCATACATGGATAAACACAAAATACTTGCAGCATGACAACACTGAAATAACTGTACACAATAAGATAAGAGCAAAAACTGAAGATTTTCACAGCCTCCAGTCTTAAGCTGACCTCAAGGTCATGTGGCCAGAAGGGGTAGTCCCCTCATCAATAACAATTAATAATGGCTAGAGCAATCTCCTTCAGCTTTCTTCTGTGGTGTTACTGTTTAATTATGCTTCTTCCCTTCTGTAAAGAGAGTAGAGCATTACAATATTTCATCCATTTTATACATGCGTTTTTGTCTCATTCGGGGCCTTTTTAGAGATTTCCTTTCTTACCTTAGATTTCACTTTAGTTCGTTTTAAAGGTGTTGATTTCGGTTACTGTCTTTAATTTTATTATTTAGATGATACTAGTTTGGTTGCATGTCATTACATTCCTGGTGTTGTTAGATTATTTGACAGCACATGCATTTCTGTTATAAATATGGTGTCACACAGCACGACCAGTGTCCCTTCTTTCATCAACTCTCTTGGTGTTAGTTGGCTCATTTACCAAGTAGCCCCTAACATAAGATTTCCTTAGATTTGACTTCTACACGGTTCTCTTATACTGTGTTTTTGTTCCTTTTGTTTTGTTCACTTTTACCAACTAACTTCCCAGGTTTGTCCTTGGCTTATTCACTCAGTATATTGACCTTCTCTTGGTGATACTTTCTTGTTCACAATAATCCTAAGGCACCTTTAAGTAGCCTCTTTAACAAGCATGATTTGAGAAATCAGGTAATTCCAGCCTTATCCCCAGACTTGTTTCAGTACAATATGTCAAAGTTGTTGTGAGGGCCGAGTGTTTCAGAAAATGAATGGCAATTTTTATTAGCAAATGACAAAGAATAACTACAGTGAGAATCACAAAAGATTACATAGACAAACACAAAATAAACTTTCCTTTGCAACGCAACATTGGGATTAGTGGGCTTAGAAAATTAATTGGTGACACATTGGTTTTTACTGCTGCCTTACTATGACAAGTCATTTTAACATTTAATTAATATTAATATTTAGATATCATCAAAATGATGAAGTTTGGCTTAATTGTAATCTCTCTCAGTTTTACATTTAAAAAGGTCAAGATATTAAAGGTGGCTCTACAGAGATCTAAACCTGAAGGTGGCATGGCACTATCTAATTTTCAATAACTATTCCACATATATAGTAGATACGATGACTAGTCAAAATTAAAATCAAAATTATACTTCATATATCTAAAGTATAATTCATCACATTTTTAAAAAGCTTTTGTAATTTCACAGTTTATTAGTGCATTACTAGTGTGACGTGTTCACACATTCTACTCTTAGGATAAAGCTTTTGATTTGACTAGTCAGTCCATATCCTCATCTTTCCCTTTGGTGACTGAAAACTGAGGCTCCTGCCTAGATGTGTTGAGTTTACTCCATATGGCAGATTGATGAGTAGAACTTTTGTGTTTCCAGAATGAGAGTAGCTGGTTGTGGTGAATTTGGCAATGTAGTTGGGGTAATCCTTAGGAATTTCCCACAGGAAATATAACAGTCATAAAAAAATTAGACAATTTGAGATATATGATTATATAATTCAACTGGCTAGAAGCAGCTGGGAACTCTGCAGATGAAGTCATAGGAAGTTTCTAGGCCTGGTCAGCCCACCCCTGCGTTTCATCTGAGGAAATGCAGAATAAAAATTACATTGATTATCTTCTGGTTACATTATTTGAGTGTTGTGTATGGACATCTTGCCTGAAGGGGCCTGAGTTGCCTCAAAAGCTTGCATATTGTAATCTTTCTAGTTAGCCAATAAAAGGTGTCATTTTGCTTAACTTCTCACTACATCCATAATAGCTAACATGGTACAACACCCTAGTACTTTGGATGATACTAATAACTTTCTTAGAAATATGGCTTGAGTTCACCATTTTTGTTGAGCCAGAGTCATGATTCAAGACTTAATACTGGAGATGGTATTTCAAGCTTACCTCAAAGATCACACATGGCACAATGAAGGTATGGGGAGATGGAGCCTGGATTCTTTTGAGACCCTCCAGTGCTTAGGCAGTTGGCCCCAAACACATAACTTTGATTCCTTGACTAAAAAAATATTAAATGAGATTTTATTAATATCCAATCACTTTAGCGATGATTTTACTTGCGTGTATATTATTATATATACATTCATTATATTCATTAGAAGAAGCATGAACCTGCCATTCCTTCATCATCACAAGACTCATACTTAAGTAGATACTTAGATGTTTTGTTATTCAGTCTTAAGGCGCAGATCCCAATATAGTTCTCCAGGGTGCCGGGTCTCTAGCAGAGGTCATACAGTGTGGATGGTTCAACATATTGCAATGCTAGCAGTGGGCATTGGGTAGAGAGGTTTTGAGGTTTTCCCAGAAGTTGCCCGAGGACTCTGAGAGAGCATTAAACCACAATGTGTCTGGTCTCTTGATGTCACTGTAGCACATATCAAGGCCATCCCATCAGTGTTTGGAATTCTTTACATAAACGATGGGATTTCTTACAGAGATCATCACTGGTAAGATCTTCTGTGTGCTGCCTTCTGATGATGTATCCCATCAGATGGTGTTCCAGTACATGGTGTATGGTGCAGAGCCTCTTATAGTGTGCCTTGGTTCCTGCTCAGGTCTTAATCATGTAGCACAGTGCGAGTAGTGCATCAGGGTAAAAGATGTTTGTCAGTAATGTGGAGTTTTTCATCTTCTTCACAGCATCCCTAAAATTTGGCGAAGGATGCCCAAATAACCTGTGCATTTCTGCTGATTTCTTTGTCAAAACTGTTGAGCATCATGAGGAGCTCTCAGAGATATAGTAGATATCTTTGGTGCCCGCAATGTTGTCATTGTCCAGTGTCACTGAATTGGTATCACTAAAGCAGTTCCTTGTCAGTTATGTGTGGAGTGATTGATGTGCAGTCAAAGGGATTTTGCCAGGCTGGCAAAACATACAGGAGGTACCAACTTCATATGGGATGGCAGTACATTACAGAGCACGCTCATACAAACAGTCACATTCACTGACACCAAGCTAATGTGGGGCCACACAAAAGCACTCAGTTGTCACTGGTACAAGAGTACCATTGGCATAAAAGCTTGCAGAACATGCAAAGCCCATAAAGCTATACCCATCACCTCACTGTGCCACCCCATGTATGACATGCTAACAACAAAGCAAAAAAGAAAGGATTGATGGGTTTCCTCTGCGGTTGTCCAATCAGTTCATCGTGGCTCACTACACATGAGTTACTCCAATCAGAGACTCAGCAGAATTCATTTCTGATAATTGATTTTTCTTTCAAATTCTTTTTCCATAGCCTGTATGTGCAGGGATTAATTAATTGGCAAACTATAAGAACTGCAAACAGCCACATTTTTTGCTGCCTCATCTCTCAAACTTTATCATGCTTGTGTAGTCCTCATAAAAAACTCTCCTTCTCTTTCTCTCCTTTCAATCTTTTACACCAGTTCTTTGCATTTAAACAAGGTCTGGAGCTATGACAAGTCCATGTTTTATAAAAAAAAAAATGTCCCTAGACATTTACAATATGTGTAAGCTGCTTTTTATATATTTTACCAAACTGTCAGTCTTTCCAATGCAGGAGCCAAATGTTGGGTATACATGCATAAAGTACAGGACTCCTGTTGGCATAGTAATAGATTTTCCTTTTTATCTTGTTTTCTTTTGCTATCTGAAGCATTACCTCTGCCAATATAGTTTAAGTCATTGCTCTTAAATTCAAATTAAATTGGTCAGCATCTGTGGTTTCTATTTAGACTGTAAAGCATATATATTTTTTCCAGTATTCCATTTTGTTTCCTATAGCTATTGAAGAGTTACTGCTTCTTGATTTATCCTTACCCATCAGTAAACGCTCATCATTTCCAGCGTGCTCTACAGTACGGTGTAGTAGATGGCAGTGTGTAGAACCCTGATGCACAGATATGCTTTTGTTTGCGTAAAATTATTCTTGTCTGCATGGGGAACACTTATGATAGATATTAATTTCTTAAAGGGTTTTCTAAATTTTTTGCTAGAAACCTTTTTTTCTAAAATTTGAATTTTTTGCATTATTTCACAAAGCCATTTTGTTTGTACTATTTTAGAGCTATAGTGTGCTGATTGGTATAGCAATATTTCCCATGGAACATTGGGAGTGCTTTAAGGCTGATGCCATCAGCATGACCATGTGACTCATGCATCCCTGGATCATCTAAGATACAGACTCTGAAGAGTATTTTTGCACAATCCTTTTGTTACAATTTTGTTATTAGAAAAGATTACCTTTTCTTTAAGATCTTGATTTACAATTTAGTTAAAGATAATTTGACTTGCTGATTACAAACTTGCCACAAAATTTCCTGTCTCTCCTCCCAGTCATTTCTCATTTTAAAAACACTTTGTTTCATTGCAAGGCAGAACAGAAAAGCACATGCACAAAGAATGGTGGAATATATATTTGCAAGGAACTGATGGAAGGCAAGATCCTCAAAAAACACCTCCTGTGAAATTTGTATCAAACTGATTGTGATTTAGCATGTTGTGCCAAAAACTGCAACTGCTTAGTAATCAAAAAGCCTCCTCAATATATAAAGTCAGGGTAAAACAAAAAAGAAAAATCCTGAAAAGAAATTGCTAAAGAAATTAACTTTATTTTTCTAGTCTTCCTTTTATTTGAAAACAAACTGCTCAACCTTCCTGAGGACATTGTTCCACCTTTGAAAGATGGCTGACATGGCATCACATGCATGCACACAAATTGTGTCACAGAAGTGCCTTCCAAAATGACGCAGCAGGATGATTCCACTTCTAGCAAATGAACAACATAAAGTACAGCTCATCTTCTCTTTGTGGGACTGTTTATTAGTTGAAAGATTACATGCAACCCTGGAGGTTTGTAAAGGAACAATGTGTTTTTTCAGAAGTAGCAGCTTCATTATCCAAAACCTGTTGATTATCTCAGAAATAGACATTACTGTACCTTTTGAAGAGGTAACAAAAAATCATTTGTTATAGTTCTGTGTACTTTAAAATTTCCAGAGCACCTGTTTCAACTTCTATTACTGTTTTTATTTATTAATAAAAGTAATTTTGCTGTTTCTGTCAAGAGTGTTGTTTTTATTTTTTATGGGCGCTGTCATGATTTGGAATTAAAATTTTTTGAAGTTTAATGCCTATTTATATATTTATATTCCTTTGCAATGCCATTTTATTCTGACATGTGTTGCCTTGCTACAGCTTTGTTTGATGGTTGCCATGCTGTTGCTAGGGACAATGTCAGAGGTCACAATTGGAGCGACTTCCGGGGTCATGGGGTTTACAGATAAGTCCTCAGGGTCACTTCCTTATCCAAATTTGCAGTTACCTACTAAGAGGCTTTTGATTTTTCTGACTTTGACTTCACATTAGATTTCATTTTGGGCTTAGACACTAGGTACTAAATTGATTTTCTGGATAAATACTATTGCTTTGTTTATTACTAACATTAATCTCTCTGTCCTTCTCAGTCATATGTGGCTGATCAGAATATGTGCCTCTGTGTTGAGTTGTCATTGATACAACGTGGTATGGGTGGCTATAGAGGACTTTTCCGGAAATACCAAAAATTAATTTAAATGATGTGACAATATAAAAAGCACTTAATCAAACATGTGATTATCCACTTTTGTGGATAACATCAGAAACATTCTTATGTGCATGTGTGCTTAGTTTAAATGATTCCCTGTTTTCTGATTCTTTCATTTGTCCCTTTACTACAATTCTAACATTAGTGTTTTGGTAGAATTGGACGATAAGACAGAGCTCTGGTTTCAACTTTAGCTTCTGTTTTCATTTCCTGCCAAGTCTTCTCCATTTCTCAATCTGCTTTTCTTAGGGCAAGGCCTATCATATTTCAGACTACTATTCTTGGTTATACTTTTGATTTATTTTAACTAATTTGGAACAAAAAAACTATACATATCAGGGCTCTGAATCAATTAAAACAATCACACAAATGTGTGTAATTACGTAATTAAATGTAATGTAATGAAAGCATGTAATTGTAAAATTAATGCATAAATCATGAAGAAAATACACAATGAATCACAAATATGATGTAGAATCAATACAAAAGAATTAAAAAAAAATGAATGGCATAGATTAAACTTAAATGACCTTAAGACTGAACTTCTAACAAAATACTACCTGAGCAAGTACTACCTGAATTTGAATACCATCCTAAAATGCAAGTTGAAAAGAAGGCAATAAGAAAACGAGGCCAACGTATTAAATTGGCATAGTATAAGAGACATAGATGTGTCAAAAGTAAAAATTAAATGATCAAAATGACTGTTGACTTTGAACACACTGCTAAAGACTGATTTCATTGCAAGAATATGCATCTTTTAAATAGGCATACATTAAAACTTGTGTTGAAACTCAGCATATACTATCCTCAATTGTTCATCTTCAACGATTGAAAATTATACTTTACACAAGTACTGCGTCTGTGAATGGCAGACTCCAAGCTGCTTTTTTGCCATCCTGATCTGCCCCTCAGACAATTTAGCATATCTAAGAGATTTAACTCTTTTGTGGTGGGTAGAATCGCAGTGTGCCTTGGGATTTTTTGGGTTACAAAAATGTGTCACCACAGAATAACGGTTGGAAAACACTGCTCTACGTACATCTTTGCTCCTGTCATGCTAAAACAAATCCCGGTAGCAGCTATCTTGCTTAAAAACTGAAACCGTGCATTACTTGGATGGTTATGTTGTATTATTTGCATAAATTGACAAAGATACTACAAACCAGAATAATGGGTAGTGATAATTATTACACTTCTATTTCATATACTTTTGTCACTATGTTAGGGCAGTCAGCACTGTAAGCTGGGTGGCAGACCGGTGGGCTAAATACAGAGGTACTACAGATTTATTTTGGTTTTAGTGCCATTCAAAGATATCTTATTTAGCAATTATGTGATATGACACTGAACCAATCTTCTTACAGAAACTTGAAATGAAAAAAAAAAAAAGCGTAATTTTTACCTTCACAACATTTCTCTAGCATTGAACCAGGACTAAATTACATTTTCTTTGTGACACTCAAGTTCAGATTATTAGATCTTTTTAGCCAGATAATAACTGCTTGCAGTATACAACAAACAATATACAATATTTGTCCAAAATGAGTCATTATCCCACACCATTACAAGTAAATAAGAACATGTTATGCATTTGTTTTCTTGCTTAACTATATTTGACAGATAATGGCAAGCATTCAAACAGCCGGATTTCAATTTTCATTAAAGACCCATGATATGAAGAATGTATCTGATTATGGTATAAGGCAAGACCTAATTTACCATAATAGATAACATTTATCCATTTCATTTTACTAATCAACTTCATAGTCCTCTTCATCTATCAGATTAGTTATGAGCCAGAAGCCAAGCATGGATTTTCTGTTAACATTGTTTATAATGAAACGAATCAATTAAAAATGCAAGTTTAATGCCATCCACGTAATTTTGGGACTTTTGAATTGATCTTTATAAGGTGAAGCAAAGGATGGATGAGGGGAAAAAAAGATCTGTAGTGTGAATAATCAAGAAAGGAATAGATGCATATTGGGCTTTTTTTTTGGCAAGTCATATATTACAGAGAACATACCAATGGTTAGTAGCAGGGAGATGGGAATCACTGATTAGATTTATAAGCAGTATGTAGGGGCAATTGAGGGAAAAAAAAAAACCAGGTGGGATTCACTTCTAAGTCGTGGCTGTAGGTGCTCAACATCGCAGTATTTGACAACTCTACTATAGGATTGCATCATTTGATAGAATTTTTAAATAGACATTTTAAATGTTTGTTAAATTGAATAGCAAATTCTCAATACACAAGGGGTGACTCAGTGGTGCAGTGGGTAAGTTCAGGTTCATGGGTCCTTGGACCTGAGAAGATATTGAGTTAAAGTTTGTTATTTAACCAAATCCCAATTTTATTTGTATTTATTGGACATCAAACACTTCATTTTTATTAGAAGGCAGTGTGGCCTTGTGGTTACAGCTTGCAGTTCAAACCCTAAGGTTGTGAGTTTGTATCCTACTACTGACACTATGCAACAATGAGCAAGTCACTTTACTGCCTGTGCTCCAATTGGAAGAACAAAAAGAAATGTTACCAATTGTATCTTAAATCTTTTAAGTCACCTTAGATAAAGGTGTCATCCAACAAAGAAGAAATAGTAGTTATTGCAATCAAACCGGTCATAGAAAGCATTTAGTTCATCAGGGAGACAAAATGTGCAGGCATTAGGATGAGATGTTAGTCTATAAACCACAAGTAACTATTTCTTCTTGAGTGCTGCTATTTCCAGTTTGTCCTGGTACTGACATTTAATAAAATTAATAAATTATTTTCTTCAGCTTCTACCTGCATTTCTTTTATGTTTCCTAGCCTAAGATACGATAGTGCAGGCCTGTAGTGTAAGGTTGTTTTATGTGTAAGAAAGCCTCATAAGTACATACTTAGATTTGAATTTTCTTGTAGTGAACCTTGTTACTTTGTTTACAATATAAATCACCTTGTGATCATTTTTAATGCAAAAGAGGACATCAAGAATAAATATTAATGGATAGATTGTGGGGTGCCATGGAAGTGCAGTGGTTAGCACTTCTGTTTCATGTTATCATATATGCTGCAGGTCCTCACATATAGTGGTCTTCAGTAATGATAAGAGGATCCCATTATGGTTCATTCAAATATTTTAAATTGCTAGAAATCAATATGCTGTAGTAACATCAAACAAATGAGATCTGCCTCATCATAAAATGAGTTGGAATGAATTTCTACCAACAACAAATGATAAAAATGAACAGTTACTTCTACTCACTCAAATAGTGTCCTTAGTTGTTTTCCTTCTGCCATCTTCTGAACAAAAGCGACTTGGCCTGCATTATGGAAAAAAATGTACTTCATTGCGTTTCAGCGTGGTTTGGCTATATTTCAACACAACACCCCCACCCCCAAATTTCCTCATTAATTTTCTTATAATACGTGCAAACAACAAGCTCCAAAAAATACAACATGCAGAGTGTTGATTGGTATTGCTAACTTGCAATGCAGGTGTATGATATGTCCAGCTTTTTTAAAATGTATGGCATGGATTTGATAAAAAGAATAACTGCACAATAACATTCATATTTTCCTGCAAGACCAACAAATACGCCACTGTCTTTGCAAAAGACCAAATCTCACTCGATTATGTAACATCACAAAATATAATATGGAGTGATGAACAAAAGATCGAGGTTTCCCTTCAAATAAAGTTTTGCTAAGTGTATACTAAATTCGTCTCGCATGTTATTTTGCAATTGCAAAACTCACTAAAAGAATTTTCTTTGAGTTTATAAAAGCTTTTAAAGAAAGAAAGAAAGAAAGAAGGATCATTATAGGATTAGCAATGCTGTACACCTCTATTAGATTTTTGTGACAAATCAACAGTGTGAAACTTCAGCCTGGCTGATGAGGTGAGTTTCCAACAGCCACAATGCAGTCAGCTGCCTAATGGGAAGTGTAGCATGTATACTGTATACATATACATAGATAGATAAACATATACACACACACATACATAAATTTTATATACACACACAAACACACACACACACACACACACACACATCTACGTATGTGTAGACACCATCCTTCCTGGCTTGGCACAGATTTAACAGGCTGCTTAGCAGCATAATTTTGTAATTCTTTTTGCAAAGTGAAAAAATTTCTGTTTCATTTGAATTACTGGTGCATCACTAAAATTTGGGTTAAAGCAGCCCGGGCCTGGGCAGCCCCTACACTTCTGCAATCTGCGAGTATGGACATGGACATGAGTTGTTCTAGTGATGTGGTAGCGTCCTGTCCGGAGTTGGTTCATGCCTTGCACCCAATGTGATATAATCATTAATCTCCCATGACCCTGAAGTAGATAAAGTTAGATTGAGAATGCTATGTTAATTTATTGAAGAGAGAAAAAAAACAAAAACAAAAAAAAAAACTTCCACCAGTGCCCTGCCACATTCTAGATCTCACATGCACCTACAGTAATCCCTCATTTATATTCACTATGCAGACTCCCTATCAGTACTAGATTTCCTTTCAGGACCCTGCTACTAAAGTCTGCATTGAACTACTCAAATTTCCTCAATTTCTATAGCCGCAAATACTGCATACCCAATATCCTGTAAACTAGTGCAATAAATAAGATCTACTGCTTTACAATGTTTTCCTGCATTTTCTCCTCCTCCTTTTTGTCAGGAAAGCTCCTCCTCCTCACTTGATAAAAAACTCTTTATGACACAGATTTTTTTTAGCTTCAGGCTGATCAGCTGCCTCATGTCTGGTACATTCTGCAGATAACAAGTCACTACTTTATAGGGGACACTGTTTCTTTTTCTTGTTTGTCTGCTTGATATGCAATATTGTGGCCACTAAATGGCCAGTGTTTGTAAATGTAAAACACAAATTGGTTGAATCACTTTGCACTATTAACTCTTAATGTGATCCTCAGAGTAAAATTATCAATGTTAAATTAACACTTATAAGCGTAATGTATATATAAAAAAATCATCGTTTTACTTTAAAACTGCAGGTGTTTGCTGTGCTGAGCAAGTCACTTATCCTGCGATGCTATCCTCCACTCATTGGAATACGGAAATCTTACCAGTGTGATTTGTCCATTGCTTACGCTAGTTTGGTTATACTGGATATTTGCGAAGATGTTGAATGTGTAAGATGTTGGAATTGGACGGCCAGTTTTGTCCAAACCACTAAATACCTGTTGTATCCTAAACATTTCTGTCAGGTCTCCAGTGCAAAAACCGAGGAACACCACTGTGGAAAAGTAACAATTGTTAAATATTCTGACTGCTAACATGTTATATAAATTAGCTTATCGTATTACTTTATATGCAGTTAAACAAATTACTCTGTGACAGAACATTGATTCTTCAGCAAATATTGACTGCTTGTAATGTGCATTTCCATAAAAATCACCACAAATTAATTTTGTAACAAATTGAAGCATAGCTTTTTAAAGTGCTTTGTTTACTGCTTGCCTTGTAACTTATTATATAAAATACTCAATTGAATGCACATTTCTACTATGGAGACATTCTCCATATCCAGTTCCGCACATGACAATGACTCTGCTGCCCTTCATATTTGTTTCTGTATGTGTAGAACTCTCAAAATAAGACATCCTGATATTTCTTAGTATCTTTATCTGACTGACTTTATGCTACAGTAAATACTGTATGCTTGGAACATCCATGTTCATAAAGAGCAATTTTATTACAGCATGGAGGAACCTGCTATTTTCAACAGTTTTCCAGTGTATGACACTGCTGGGTCAAAATAGAGTTGCTTGTGTGGAACAAAGGGTGAAAAGAAAACCTGAATAATCGTCTCTCTTCTGCACAAAGGGCCTTTGTTAAGACTTGTCTTAACCATTATTTATGCATATCCATGAAGGAATATTTGAGTAATATAGGAACAGCTCGGCTTTGTCCTCGTCCTGTTTGATATTAATGGGATCTTGTTAGCAATGGTCACACAGACATCACTTGATCTGCAGCCGTGCAGAACACAAATACTTTCTCTTTGTGTCTTATTTAATTATCTTCTGTTATACAAGCTCCATTTAGCCAAAATTAGGGGCACAGAAAGACAGCAACAGTGAGGGCAGTGTGCTCTCCAGTAAACACCATGAATGTGGAGTCTTTTTTTTTTTTTTTTTTTTTTTTTTTTAAGGATGATAATGTGCCCATGAAAAATAAGAACATTTCCAAAGTCCCCAATAAGGATGAATTAAAAGTTAGCCTTCTTGCTCCTCCCAGACAGCTGTATATTACAGAAAGGCGGACATCCATTAAGCTACTTTCCATGTATTGGATACTATATATATATATATATATATATATATATATATATATATATAAAATATATATATATATTGCAAGTTGTTGAAATACATTAGAAATCCCGTTTTGAATGCACCCACTTCAAATTCACTTTGCAAAGGCAACAGTTATGAAATCAATTCATAAAAACATTGAGTCATGCATTAATTTTCGAAAATTTCATAACTAATGAAAGTTCAATTCAATGCCATAATGCCTTATGGTACAATACATCGTATTTATTGGTAATCCTGCTGCTGCACACAATCACAAACACCAATTGTCACAAACATTATCAAGCCATGAAATGGGGGGACCATGTAGAAAAAGAGTTCTCATTTCTGCATGGTGTGACCAAATTGTATACTAAAAGCCCTAAATGTAAGTCTGGAATGTGCATTTTAATCATGATGTCTGAATTAATTTGTAATTTTAAACTGTACTGCAGAGGAGTAAATCAGGATAAAACATGTCTTTGTCCTAAACATTATGGAGGGCACTGTAAATTGTTGTAATAGGAATGAATATCAATAAAGAGCAAAAGTATCACATATAAAATATCAAATTGAATTTGAAATATTTGGAGGTTTTTGAGAGGACCCTGTGAAGGACCAGCACTCTGTCAAGGACTGGGTTAGAAAATGCATCAGGGCTCCCTGACCTTCACACCCTGCAACTATCCATTGTTATATACAGTATGTTTTAACAGTTAGAAGGCTGCTTGGTTAGCTAGGAGAAAAAACAACTGAAGATAGCATTAAAGGCAAGAATGTAAAGGAAACAAATCTGAATAAATAATATGGAAAACTGTACCTTTAAACATGAGAAGGGGACAAAAGCTGGAAGATTCAATCCACATACATAAATCAAAAAATAGATATCTAAATAAAATGACAATCCTACACCTGTTGAGCCTTTCTCAGTCTTGACTGAAACACTACTGGGGCCAGTAACCCAGCTGTCCTTTTAGGTGGCTCTACATACATGAAGTAGGGCAGACAACAATGAACAATAAGAAATTAAAACTTCCCAGTGAATTCTCAAGCACACAATATTAGATTGGACACCTTCCCTTTTATCGTCGCAGATCAGTTTAAATACCTAGGGGTAAACATCACAAGTAAGCATAAATCTCTTTAAAAAAATTATGCCGTCTGTATGAAAAAAATTAAGCAAGACTTGTATAGATGGTCGACCCTTCATCTCACTTTAGCTGGAAGAATTAACATTGTTAAGATGAATATCCTTCCCAAGCTTCCTTTTTATTTCAAAACATTCCAATATACATCAATAAATCATTTTTTAAGAAATTAGATTTAACCGTAACCTCATTTATTTGGAATTCAAAACATCCACGTATCCAAAGACCAACCCTACAAAGATCTAAGGCAGAAGGTGGCATGGCTCTACCTAACTTTCAATTTTATTACTGGGCAGCAAATATACAAGCTGTAAAAACATGAGCATGGACACAAATAGATGAACATACACAGGCTTCATCCACAATAGAAATAAAATCCTGTGGTACTTCTTTATATTCCTTGCTTTGCACCCCAATAAATACAAGTTATTGCCAATATACTAACAACCCAATTGTGCTTCACTCACTCAGAATATGGAACCAATGTAGGAAGTATTTTAAGATAGAAAAGCTTTAATCTGTGGCACCTCTGCACGAGAACCACCTTTTTCCGCCCTCTCAAATGTACGCAGTTTTTAATGTCTGGAAAACATTCGGGATTAAATCACTTAGAGATCTATACATAGACAACGCCTTTGCATCCTACGAACAATTACACTCCAAATTTAATTTTCCAGCAACGCTTTTCTTTCACTACCTTCAAATTAGAAACCTGCCCAATTTTCCTTACCTTCCACTTACTTCTATACCGGAAAAAATATTGATCAGTCTTGAGGACTCAAACAGCATTTCCATAATATATAAAACCATTTTACAGTCCCTCAAAGATCCCAGAGGACAGTGGGGAAAAGGATCTCTCGCTCAACATCTCAGAAAAGGAGTGGAAAGTAACAAAGCACAGAATTCACTCGAGCTTCATATGCGCAAAGCATACAATTATTCAACTCAAAATTACATATCGAGCGCATCTCTCTCGTTTAAAATTGTCCAAAATGTTTCCAGGGGAAGATCCAACCTCCGAACGTTGCACTCAAGTTCCGACCTCACTGGGCCACATGTTTTGAGCCAGCACCAAATTAACATCATTCTGGACTAAAATCTTTGTATGCCTTTCAGACATCCTTGGTGTCACAATCCCTTCTAACCCATTAACAGCTGTGTTTGGTGGACTTCCAGATGGGCTTGAAGTGGAGAAGGACAAACAAGCAGTAATTGCCTTTACTACACTATTGGCACATAAGACTTATTTTGCTCAACTGGAAGAATCCTAACTCTCCTATTCTAAGTCAGTGGGTAACTGATGTTATATTATTTGAAATTGGGAAAAAAACAAATTCGCACTTAGAGGATCTGTGCAGAACTTTCAAAATCTGGCAGGATCTAATCAATAACATTTTAGATTAAGCATTTTAATTAACGAAGCAGGTTCTCTCCCCTGTTTTACTCCATTTACCTTTATTCATTTATTAATTTATCTATTTACTTATTTTTTACTAGCTTAAAGTTTTACTCTGCTGGCGTAGCTCTCTCTCAGTGGTGGGGGCTGATTTGTTTCAAACCTATTTTTGTAAAACTTGAGCTATTTGTATGGAATGTTATTTTATTTTAATAAAATCAATAAAAGAAAAAAAAAACAAATTGAAACGAGATAATGCAAAATTAATCAGTTAATAAACAACACCATAATGCAAAAGAAAACCAAAAATGGACTATAAAAAATATTGAAAACAGCAAGATTAAATAAATAAGGTATAAACTGAAAGCATCCCTGCCTGTTCCATTAGCAGTAAGAATGGACATGGCTTTTGCTGTTTTTCCTAGCTCTAAAAGACTCCGTTAATCAAATTGTTGTTTGCATTTAATATAAAGTATATAAAGTAAAATTAAGAGGTTGTATTACAACTTCCACAATATGTAAGGGTGGGGAGTGTGTTAATTCTGCATGCATAGTTCTGGTCTGCTGTAACATTTCCAACTATGGGTACAGAAGCTTGTGATTAATTAAAGAAAAAAGATATGGATTGACATTTTGTATATTCTGATTTAACTCCCACATTGCAAAAAGGTGCATGTTAGGTTAATTGTTGAATTTAACTTTTGATGGACTGCCAGCCAGTCCAGGATTGGTTACCCCCTTGTGCTCAGAGGTGCTGGTATAGACACTAGCTCTAAGAGGTTATGAATTATAAAACCAATAAATGGTGATTTCTGAATTAATTTTTGAAGTGAGCACATGTTCCATATGTTCACCACAACAGAGAAACACAACCTGAAATTCGTTGATTTGCCCGGCCATTATACTAAAAACATGGGCTCAGAAATGTAAGCGGACCCAGGGATGCCACTGGGTACCCTAATTGGATGGCTCCAAAACATTTACTCAGAAAGAAGTTCTGTGTGCTTTTTTGTGCTAGCTGTCAGTGACCCACTGAGCTTGAATTTGGGAGGTGAGGTTAAGCAAATGTAATGGAGGTATCAAGATGAGTAGTATAAAAGCAGCTGAGAGAGAGAGAAATCAGGAGGTGAGAAGGAGAACGTTTTGGTGCTTTATACTATTTTGAATACTTGTATAGACCTAGCACAATTAGGTTTGATTTCATTTTAGTTGCTATTTTTTATTTTCCTTTTAATCATTCCTGCCTTCTCACTGTTTTTCACATTTTAATAAATTACAGTTTGTGATTCCTTTAAGGTCTGTGGCATTTCTTATTCAGATGTGCAATCTTTCACATCTTGGAAAGTGTCTCAGAATGGTGTTTTCTAAAGAAATGGATGAGATAAATGGTGTTTGCTTGTTTTATTATTTTCAGTGATTCTGCTAAATGACCTTTTATTGCTTGTAAGAAAACTTGCATGATTTTATTTTTTTACACTTTTACATTATTCTCCATTGAATTCCATTTTGGTCATAAAAATGAAAACAAACATTTCTGTTTTACTGACAAATCAGATATAGTTACTTTATGGATGAAATAAATAGTTTACTTCAGCCTCTTTTCATTGGGATCCTGATTGTTTTTGTTTGAGATGACCTCTAAATAATAAATAAGTGAGATAAGCAAAGAAATAAAATTATGTATGGTGAAAGCAGAGACGTAACCTTGTGAAATGTCAGTACACCTTCAGACTTAATATGGAGATTTACACTGTGTGTGTGCCCCTAGCAGTTGTAAAAGGCGCTATATAGCGCCCGACCCGGCACAGACCACGCAGAGGCACGTGTACTAAAACACACAGGCTTTATTTTTTCTTCAGCTGTGTGACACGTCTTCCCCGTGCCACACAGCCCAAACACAGTCCCAAAGCACAAAAACCACAATTCTCCACCACTCCTCCCAGACAAGCTTCGTCTCCTTCTTCCTCCCAACTCTGGCTCACCGAGTGGTGGTGGCTGGGCCCTTTTATAGCCTACCCGGAAGCGTTCCAGGTGATTAACCACCTGGTCCTAATTGGACTTCTGGGTGGGGCTGCAGGCTCGTCCAGCCGGGCTGTGGGAAACAGGCAGCTCCTCCTAGCTGCCACGCCGGGCCCCAACCAAGCTGTGGAGGACTCCATCTCCCATGGAGCCCTGCGGGTGGTTGGGAAAACACCGTCGGCCAGGGAGGCTGCCACCAAGCGTCCCGGGGGAGGTACTGGACTGTCCATTGAGGCTCCCCCGGAACATAAGCAGCAGGGGCGTCCCTGCCGGGCATGGGACCCGGCTGTCCTTCACACAGTAAACATATGTTTTAAAAAAAAAATAAGGATCCCGTATGGGAAGAGACTGTACTGGAAACTTAATTTTTCTGAATTGAAATAATATATCTTGTATCGATAAGTAAGGATGAAAGGTTAGCATACGATTGACCTTGAGGGATAGAAGACACCTGGGGCCATGACACTAGACTTCTTGCCATCTATGGCTTTATAAATACTCCATTATCACTTGCTGTTACTGCTGTGGCTGGATTAAACAGTTTGTTCTCTCCGTCGCCTGAATAAAAGCCTCAGATAAGCTTCTGTGTCACAGAAGTCCACTGTAATAATCCCTCATTAACTGTGAGGCTCATGAGCCAAGAATAGCTTCCAGAGCAATGAAGCAAAACTGAATCTGTCACAGTAAATTCTGTTAGACCCCAGTTTAAAATGTGTGACCCCACTTATACATTACAGCCACCAGTGACAACCGACATCAAGCACTTTAAGGTACATGATATACTAAACATACTTTACTACACCTTCCTGTAGGTGACTCCAATTAGATAAGGTGACATTCACAAATGTAATGTCGAGTAGTAATGGTGGCAAATGAATGAAAAGCCTTTTGTTCATAAATCAAGTCTTTGAGGTACTACATAACACTATCCACAGACTCTTTACCATTTCTGATGCATTATTTCAGTGTGGGATTGAACCCAGAAACTGGATGTAGTGTATACTCATATTAAAAAACTGCAATATACTAAATATTCTATACACTGAAAGCTTACATGACTACCATCAAATTGCCAGTCTCTGTCTCTGCATTTTGTTGTCCCTGTATCCTGCATGAAGCTGTAGCATTCCAATATTTATTTCTTTACAATGTCATAATTGGTTATCAATGATACAATAGGCACACTGTTCCTGTTCTGTCAGAAACAGTATAAGGAAGTGCATCCATTCAGCTTTGCCCCAACTATATCAGACAGCCATTCTGTCAAAAAAATATGCCAATATCTCATTTGTTTTCCAAAGGGGCATAAGTACCAGCAATGGTCCAAGAGTGCACTTTCTTTAAACGTTTACTACAACATTCCTCCACAATGCCACTCCACAAAGTAAGTCTATTGATTAGCGACCTATATATGGAGCTGGATGACCTATTCTCCAGGGAGTGAATGATGGCAGCCCAGTCCAGACAATTTCAATCATACAGCCCCAAAAAACAAGCCTGCTCAGTTCTTGGTTGGTGTGAAAGTCTAGATAAGGACGCATCCCCTCTCCAAAGCTTCAGACAAATTTACAGCTAAACTGGCTCCTAAATGGTTAAGCCCCTCCACTGTGTTATAGCAAAAATGTCCTGCAACCTATTCGGCAGATTTCCAGGAACTAAGAAAGTGGACACTGTTAATATCTCCAGCCTGAAGCCTTGGTTCTGCTGTACACAGAGGCCCGGGGGTGGGGGGTGGGGGCGGGAATGTAGTGGCGCTACTTAAATTGCCTACAACTCCTAGCAGCCCCAGCAGTATTATGCTATTGGGTACATTCAGAGAGCACAGGGGTTGCTGAAAAGAAGGATAATTAAGTGATCCCTTTAAAAGGGATTCATGGTCATCTGTCTAAATTTGTTTCTGAGTGTCACTCACTATTAGATTACAACTACAATCACCATTGGATTACACCTTTATTCTGTTTTTATGTGTGTGTACTGTGCCTGCTTGTTTGTGCGATTTTGTCTGAGTTGGAAAGCATCTTTGTCCGGGGAGCACTATCTACTTCTACAGATCATTACACAATAACAGGAACATGGTAGAACAAAACTTTCATAACATTCAGAAAACTGTTCTCTTGACATCTCAATTTATTCTCTCTATCATCCACTGCTGTTTTACTGGACTGTGTTATAAGCTTTTATCTAGTGCTTAGTGTTCGATAATTATCACCGTCAGAGCTTTTGAGGGCTTATGCGTATGTGTTGGTTAATATTTTCTTTCCTTCATTATTTGCTTTATACACTTTATTATCCTTATCTTTATTATTGATCGATTCATTGAGCTTCTATCAGTGTCTATGTGTGTTTTTGCATGCCAGGTCAAAGCTGTGTGTGTTCCTGTGGACCTTGTAGTAAAATAAATGAATCACCATCTTCGATCTGAGTGAATCTTAGCATCCTTGCGACCACTACAGTAATCTGCCGACACCTACTGTAAAAAAAAACATTACGCTGCAAAAAATTATCAATACTTCTGTGTGTTTTGCAACAGTTTGGTAACTTAGATATTTATGAGTGGGTTAACCAAAATGGTGTGTAAACGAGAAAATGTAAAGCCAGTTTTAGAACAAACTGAAACTGAACTGTTTGTTAAATCAAGGGATAGTGATGAAAATGTGAACTGGTGATTAGATACTGACAAAGATAGTGAAACTGATGCATAAGGTGCAGGCTATGTGATATGTCTGGTGGATTCGGCTACATGAAACTGGCATTGTTAGTGTCAGTGAAAATGTGGAATCATTAAGCCTTGCGCTGTGGCTGCCTACAATAACCCAATGACCAATTTCAATTCTGAAAGTTAGGCACTGACATTCTACCCTCTCATGCGTAAGCAAAAGGAAAAATTTTGCAAGTGTGCAAAGAAGCACACTTCTAATATCCCAATTGCAACATTGGGCTGTGCATTGGTGACTGTCTCCAAACATGTCACACACAGGACGTGTACTAAATCTGCATCAGTACAGCAGTGGACATTAGACATACTGTACATTTAGTTTATTAAAGTTGCCATTTTGATATTCACATCATTTCTGTTGCACATAACATTTTTTCTTGTTGAAAAAAATTCAATACTTTTGACTTGTTTTTCTGGTGGTAAACATAATGCTAAGGAGGTTAATACACTTTAATGATGCTGTGGTCACAACAATTGTAGAGTGCCCTTATAGATCTAGGTATTCATTCCTCTCTCAGTTTTGCCTTCCACATGCTGGCTATGGGGGACATGGGCGAAATCTAATGTTTTATCCCTCCATCCTCATACTTACCTTGATATGTTGTCCCAAGGGAAACATACTCCCCCTTAAGGCCACCTCATCAACCCACATTGGACACATTGGGTAGGATCTTATTCTAGCAGTGTTGATCTTCTTTGTATACTGCACTTCTCAGTCTTCATCCCCCCGATGCCTACTGCCACCACATTCAGCTGGTAAATCAGCAATGCTTTTCTTTGATTTGCTTACTTCATCCTGCTTGAAGTGATCTTGACTGTTCAGCTTTATTACCATGGCTCACTATCATGCAAAAATCCCCTGCTTATCACATGTCAAGTGCATTTGTAATTTAAAAAAACAAAGGTTACCGACAATAGTAATTAGCCTTTGAGGGGCACAACAGCCTTAACTGTGCTGTAGGCGGGCTTAAATCTGCTTAGAAAGTGGGCCCAGCATGCAAATTGAAGAGTTTGTTGGCAAAAACTGTCTATTGCAGCCGTGGAAGAATTGTTTAAAACCTTTAATCACTTTGGCAAGGAGTAAACCTCCTCAACATTTCTTGTAAGGTTCTATTCACATCAGCTCCACACGACTATGACCTTTACACAAAAGAAAAGGGTTGAAGCTCTATAAAATTGAAAAGGACCTGCATGTTATCTTATTATTTCAATGCCCTGACTTACTATACTAAGGATCTACATTTTCTAAAATAATTTTACAAATGTAAAATTAAGAGAAGGTTCATCAACTATTGTTGAGGACTAGTGGTGCGATATGCGCTCAAGGCAGACAGACAGAAACAAAGAAATGCATAAACTAAACATAGCCAGGAATCAATCTGAACATAAATTGTTTTTGCCACTCCTAATTTATTTGGCAAGCATGTTTTATTTTTCAAGTATAGTACATTTGCCCTTAACAGTAATGAATAAAAGCAAGAGCAGTAAAGCAATACTCAAAAAAATGTATTACAACATTCAATCTATTAAATAGTATACAGTAAAACAGAATAATGTGTGGCTGCATGCTGTTATCTGTTCGGTGGCTTTGGGGTTAACTTCTAATGTTCTAATGTAAAATTAGGTTTCAAAATTAGGAGACTGAGCCGTGATGCTCCCAAAATATACAGACGAGGACACAATATGTCAAAATAAAAGATCAAACAGGTGAAGAAAATATTCACACCATCACTTGGGTCTTTAGAATAATACTTTTTAGGACATACAGAATTTACATATTTTTATATTTATTGTTATAATCATTAGTGATTCCTGAAAGATAGGTTTCAAGGATTTTAGAAAGGGCATGAAATAAGATTTCCATTCATTTTATAAAACTGTAACATTTTTAGATCTTTATAGACTAAGGCACTTTAGGAAACCTTTATTTAAGCTGCTTTTTGAAAATGCACAGGATGGGCTGCTTAATTCATGTCATTCATTTACTCTCTAATATCAGTCATTAGTTGTAGCAGCTGGCATAGAGGAATGGCAGGAAGAGGCAGAGAGAAAAAGAGAGAGAGAGAGACAGAAAGAGCAAAACTACTGCTGCAGACTGAGAAGACAAGGACAAGCATTATCACACATTACCATAATTGCCTAAGAGAAAGATGTACAGTATTTCTATAATTTTTAGTTTTTATTCTCTCTTGTAAGATGCTTAATTTTTAAATTGAATAATTACAGATTTATCAACAGCTGTTTTGTGAATTTATAAAAAAAAACCCATAAATAATAAGGAGAAGGAAATTATTATATTTTTGGTGAACATTTTAAGGTTGCATTCAATCACCTCTGGTTTTCGCTCTGCAGTTTGATTAATTTTAGTAGCAACAACAACCTCATTTATTTATATGCCTTCCCATAAAAACTATAATTCAAGCGCTTTACAAATGGTAGTAAATGAAAACAAAGAAAAGCAACAATCAAATAAACTTATTATATGAAGGTCAGATGATTGGTGGGGAGAGACAATAAACTCTAGTAGTAACAAATATGAAAGTCTCTTCAAAGTTTAGTTCATCAGTGCCAAAATTTTCTCCCCCGCTGTTTCAACTAAGAATGAAAGGAAATGGCATGCATTTTGGTAACTATAATTTTCCAAGGGGATGATGTATGTTCTTAGTAAACTTGTTTCATCTTTCTCTATCACTTTAAGATACTCATGCACAAGTCACATATGGCGCAGTGACTTTGCCACCCCACATGAAGAGCACTAGTCTTGTGGACTAAATGGAGATTCCTTCAGGTTAACAATCTGATCTGCTTGATTTTTCCACTCTTTAGAAAGGCAAGGTCATGAATTTGGCCTCCAATGGAGGATGACCTGTAACAGAAACACAGCTTGAACCCATTACAGTGCTAATAGTGTATCTAGGGACCGTATTTCATCACCAACTTAAATTTGTTGGCAACTTCCAGCATTTGTTGGAGATGTCCAGCAGAGATAGTGCAATTCGGATGTACTATTATTTCCTGTGTTGTACAAACACATTTTTTCGTTTCTAATATTCAATTAAATGTACATATTTATTGTACATTATTGTACAGTTATTTCTTTTTCTTTTGTATAGAGAGCGCATGAATAAATCCACATCTACAAAGTATTAACAAGACAGTGCTGAACCATAAGACATTTACACACACCTCATGTCATCCCTGGATTTTTAACTTTTTTTTCCTGTCCTCTTTGACCATCAGACTTAAAAACTTAGAAAAAAATAGAGTCCTTATTTATAGATTTGTTTTTATTACTTGTATATCTGTGTTAAGTAAGTGTGTATTGATTTATTTTTGTTTACTATTTTTGGAATCTCATTTATTTATTCTTATTCTTATCTATTGCTAATATGTTTTCCTTTTCTTCCAACTTTTTCTTTGACATCTTGTAAAGCAATTGGAGCTACATTTTTTTTGTATGTAATGTGCTATAGAAATAAATGCTATTGTCATAGTTGTACCATAGAGAGCATGGCAGGACAACGACCAATGATTTTATAATTGAGATTCTGTATGGCTAGTTGACAGGACAGGAGAGCAAAAATTCCTGTCAGCATCTTCAATGAAGAAAAATAAATCTTGTGGGATCAGTCAGTTATAACACACAATGAAAAAAAAAAATTCTACACTGTATATTTAAGGCAGATTTTAAAAATCATCATTCTTCAGGAGCGTATTATCAGCAACAAGATAAAAGACTGTTAAAGAGAATCAACCTTTAATTCTCATCCCTCTTTCATCTTCCCTGCAATGGAATGGAGAGTGAGATATAATCTTGGTAGTAGGAAAAATTCAAATCCTCAGTATAAATTTTCATTGTCCCCCCTCCTAAGTTTGATTTTAACACATTCCCATTCTATTATCTTCTCCTTTTTTTGTTAATTTTAGGACTTGAATATTGCCTTCACATATAACTATTTTAGTTGTACCTGAGGTGGGTGATGGCTGCTGCCTTGAAGTCCAAGTAGGCTGGGGTTCAATTCTTGACTCACTCACGGTCTGGGCTAATCGGGGACCCACATATAGGTGCATGTGTATGGGCTGTATGGTCATCCACTTTGAACTGGTTAAAGTGTGTGCAAAAAAAAGTTTGAATGCATCTTTGTCTCTTGCTTCTCAGTAGTATTGAGGAATCATTTGTTCATTTTAAATAATCCAAATAAGTATGCTAAACAATGTGTCAATGAGTAATAATGAGAATAAATATGTACATTTGTCATCAAAAATACAGTTAGTTATATTGACATATATTTGTTTGATCATTTCAATGACTGCACACGCAACATGAAAAAAAGCCTTAAAATTCAACTGTCCCTTTCCCCCATCAAGATATGAGGACTCAGTGATTGGTTGAGTAAATCTGAGAAACCCGCCTCTTGTGTCTGCAGTAGACCAATGGAGTGATTAGCCATATGAATTGGAGAGCAAAGAGCATCTGTTTGTGTCTACTGTTACGATTTCCTTTACTAGCTTCTGCTCAAGAAAGAGGACAGACCAACCGAAAAACTGGAGTCAGTAGAGCCCAACATTTCAAACCTGATCGATGAAAGTGACAGTTTAAATTTCAAGGCTTATTTCATGTTGCATGTACTGTCTTTGGTTAATAGTAATGTAGCCGCAGGAGTGTAAGGTGAGTTCAAGCACGGGTAAAACGCATGCCGAAATAAATCTCTCAGTCCAAAGGTTCATTTTAAAATATTTAGTGAAAATTTAAAGCAAACAGTCCACACAAGAATAAAGAACAAGTTGTTACACACGTAGAATGAAAGGCAAAAAAAAGAAAAAATGTATCTTCTCTAAACTTAGCTTTTCTTGTAAAACTTTAGTTGTTTCTATACTTAAAGATTCTTAACTTCTTCTGTACGCTTTAAACGTATGGCGCAGCACTTTCAATTATGTGCTTTGTCTTACATTTTACTTAGCATACAAAACACGCACACAAGGTACGAAAGGCACGGTTTAAAACCATGGGCCCTCTACACCTTACACATGGCAAGGCTGATCACTAACTGAGAATAATGTTTAGTCAGAGCTGCTAGAAATAGCTAGAATATACCAATTTAACTTAACTTATGGTGGTTATAGGAACCTCCCATAGATTATGCACTAACATTTAGTAAAACATTTATGCATCTTATGTAACTAGGAAATGGCTCTTACAAGTAATATCCATATGCATTTTGGGTTAATTATATACAGTATACTCAATAGTTCTCTAAAATGGATATTAAGTGAGCAGTTCTGATCACCATGCTGTACTAAAGATAACAGCTCTGAATGTTATACATATAAGCATTATATCTTGTATTACAGCTGCTGCATAATAAAGACATAATTGGTGGGGATAAATAGTACAAACTGTTATACATATTGTTTAAATTGGGTTATGAAATAAAAATTCAGGTAAGGAGGACAGTAATTTCAAGTTACGGTTGTTAAACTCATCGATCAAGGTGTCAAAGAAGAGGAGACATGTTTTGTAAGAATTTCACTTGTTTGTAATTGTGACAGCAATGACCCTATAAATCTGAAGACCCAAAAATGTTTAGTTAAATCAGATTTAAAGATTTTGTGACACATGTAGTTATTTATGCACTCAGGTAATTTATTTATATTTTTACATTGCTTGATAAATGTACAGATATTTAAAGTAGTTTAAAATCTTCCTCCATATCAGTGTACCACCCTATTTGTAATTACTCTTTGAAGATAAAGTTTTTCTTTTTTTAATCTCAGTCTATCATAGGTGTGTCTCTGGGAAAATCTAGTATAGCAAAAACAGCAAATAACTGCATTCCATCCAGGGTCATAGGCAGAGTACCAGGAGCAGGACTATTTATAATTACGTGTTGTACCAGAAAAAAGAATGACTAATTACATAAGACAATATTTTGTAATGGCTACAGTTAAAGTTTATGGGTAAGTGAGATATGAGGTGTGTCATGAAGTTAATGAGAACAATTGCAGTGAATGAGACCGACTGATAACATCCAAAGACCAGTAACCGATGTACTGCACTAACAGGTTTTAGAGGAGATCATTTGTAAAAGTGCTTCCAGGGATAGAGAGATCAACATGTACTGTAACACTGTTTTCAATAAAAGTTTTGTTAATATTAGTCTTCTTGGACAGTCTTCATGTTAGGGTCACCCTATGGAGGGTGTTGGTATGCTATGGTGTGTTCAGCTAGATAAAGGATTGTAATTGCTTGGAATTATAAGGGTACACAAATACTTGCACCATTTCTTGTTCCAGTTTAAATTGAAATAATAAATATATTAAGTAAAACATTTGCATTGTACATTTTAAATGTCAGCCACTTTAATTGACTCTGAATATAAGGGAATCAAGATCCAGTAACTCCAACCATGTCTAATTCCAAAACTTTTAGATCCTTTTGCTCGGTCAATTCATCTCATGTATGTGACTGTTAAAACAGTTTCACAGGTATAATTACGTGCTATTGCATGGGTTTGCGCAATGGATCCCACTTTTGTCTTTTGGGGCTTGTGAGCTGGGTTTGAGCCTGCATGTTCTTCTCCTTGTCTACATGAGTTTACTCCATGGACTCCATTTGTCCTTCCAGACTCCAGAAGAATGAGAGTTTGGTTAATTAACAATTTAGAACTGACCCCATATGTGAGGGGGGCCTATGATGGACTAGAGTTCTGTCCGGGTTTAATTTCTGCCTTGTGCTTAGTGCTATTGAGATAGGCTTCGTGATCTGGATTTCGATTAAGCAGATTTCAGAATGTTACATTATTGTGTTGTATCAAAAATATGCAAGAATGAACATGCAAAGAAAGAAGGGTGTACTGAACTGTAGATTTACCTTAGTAAAATTTACAGAATTAAATTTCTGAAGTATAGCTTTGTCAAAAACAATTTTGAAGCAATAAAACTAGATGGTTATTTTGCAAATGTAAAAACAGTGGCAGACTGAAGTTTTACATAAATAAAGCTGCATGTCATTCAAACACTACAAGACACAAATATGTACATACAAACAAAATTGTATATACATAAGTGTTCCAATTTGAAAGTCTGAGGAACACAACATAAAATACCTACAAGTAAAACTGTTCTTTAGATAAGCTTTACCAAATTAAAGTTTACAGGAGTAATAATGTTCAACATTATATTAAAAAAATTAGAAAATTATATTATACTGAAGTTTCACCAGGAAAGAAACTGTACAAAGAAAAAAATCATAGGAATAAAGTTGTAAAGGACAAATCTGCAAATACATTTTCAGCCCATCATTACTTTATATTCTGGGTTTATTGCACTAAATAAGATGCAAAATGTTGTGAGAAACACGAGACAGAATGATCTCTGTACAAATAAATCACATGAGTGAGGCTGGATGCCAAGACAAAGTGCATAGCTCTTTAGTAAACTAACTTTTTGCTAAATTTAAATTAATTTGTGTGTATATTTATGGTAGTAAATGACAAAAATGATTAATATTATGGATACAAAAGAATGCAATAGATACAAAAGAAATCCAACAAATACAAGGTACAAAATGATAAACATTCATGACAGAGTCCAGTTTTGTAGATGCAGATGGTGGTGTAGTTACAAAATGAAATTCCCTCTGAAAAGTATGTAAAGTTTTGTTCTATATGATGCCATTGTAAGATTTAAGTTGGGAGCTTTGACCGGATTTAGATATTTTCTAACCCAGATGAAATCACACGGGTACAGGACAAGAACATAAATCCAGGGAAAGCTGTAATCCAATGGGTTTAATTGTAATCCAGTTGTGCGTTGAAATAAAGACACCATAGATTGTGATCCTGCCAGCTACTACTAACTCACTTTTAAATCTATTAAAGGTAAAATTTCACACAAATGTTAGAACGTTTTCTTCTTGCAGAGAACCAACTAATGTGGTAGAGTAGTATCTGTGGAACTTAAGACTAAATTTGTTATTTTTGAAAAATTAAGCCAAACTTTTGTAGGGCTAAATGTCCTGTTCTCATTAAAATTGTTGTAATAGTCATCCACTTCTGTAATGGTGTGCCTCCAGGTCCCGTGTGTGCACAGTTAACTATTTTTGCATAACAGTCAACTACTCCAATATTACTCCAGATATCTCTTTGCATCTGATTTTTTCTACAGTAGTTGAGTTTAAGTGACAGTTTAAAAGAAATACACAAGCTAAACCCATGGACCTTGTCTTCTTCTTTCAGCTGCTCCTGTTAGGTGTCGCTATAGCGGATCATCTTCTTCCATATCTTTCTGTCCTCTGCACGTTGTTCTGTTACACCCATCACCTGCATGTCCTCTCTCATCGCATCCATAAACCTTCTCTTAGGCCTTCCTCTTGTCCTCTTGCCTGGCAGTTCTATCCTTGGCATCCTTCTCCCAATATACCCAGCATCTCTCCCCTGCACATGTCCAAACCAATGCAATCTTGCCTCTCTGACTTTGTCTCCCAACCGTCCAACTTGAGCTGACCCTCTAATGTCCTCATTTCTAATCCTATCCATCCTCATCACACCCAATGCAAATCTTAGCATCTTTAACTCTGCTACCTTCAGCTCTGTCTCCTGCTTTCTAGTCAGTGCTACCGTCTCCAGCCCAGATAACATAGCTGGTCTCACTACCGTCCTGTAGACTTTCCCTTTCACTCTTGCTGATATCTGTCTGTCACAAATTACCCGTCACTCTTCTCCACCCATTCCACCCTGCCTGCACTTTCTTTTTCACCTCTCTTCCATAATCTGTATTACTCTGTACTGTTGATCCCAAGTATTTAAACTTATCCACCTTCGCCAACTCTACTCCCTGCATCCTCACCATTCCACTGACCTCCCTCTCATTCACACACACGTATTCTGTCTTGTTCGTACTGACCTTCATTCCTGTCTTCTCTAGACCTTATCTCCATTTCTCCTCAACCTGCTCCCTACTATCGCTACAGATCACAATATCAGCAAACATTGTAATGTTTCATAATGACATACTGTATGTCTGTGCCATTTCGTTTTTGAAACCAGAGCAATGTTCAAAATTCTAATTGCTAAACTGAAATTAGAGTAAGAAAACAAACTTGGGTCTAAGCCACTTAAATCCTTTTTTCCCCGGTTGTATTTCTCCATTTTGATTAGGTTAAAAGCCATCTGATCAATGCAATAAGAATTGGAGAATACAGTAAATGTTAAAAAAAAACACACACGCAGAGAGGCAATTAACTATTGTAAATATAAAAGGCAGCTGATGGCTATAAATTAAACATCTGATTAATTTGTTTAATTCATATTCAACATAGCCTTGACATAGTGAAGAATGAGTATTTGAATGGCTAAAGAAATTAATAGAAGGATGAATAATTTGCAACTCACAGCTAAGGAATTGCACTGAATTTATAAAGTCACAGGTTAATATGTCAAGACCTCCACCCCCACTATCTCATTATATCTGCTTTTTCATATGTGATGTCCCTGAAAGGATTGTGTGTGTGTGTGTTTAAAGGGCTTTTACACTCTGTTCACTATGAAACACACAATATAAATTGGTTGAATGACTATGTATAGTGAATTACATGGGCTAATAATGTCTTTACTTGAAGAGAAAACTGGAATGAGGTTATAATATTAACATTCTAAACATCCACAAATCTATTTCAACCTACTTGAAGTCATATGAAAATGTAAGTACGCCCCATGAAATGACATTCCCTTTAACATACAGTATGTGGACGTATCAAGATGTGATCTTCATTAAAACAGTATCTTTAGATAAAGATGAAAAAAATGAAAATTTGACTTTGGAATAATTTATTCAATGAAAATGAACAGATGTGCCATTTCCACCTGTTAAAAAAGCAAACACACCCTTGGTTCTAAGAGCTGGTTTTGCCCCTTTTGGCAGAAGCAACCTCAATTAGAAGTTTCCTAAAACTGTCTAGCAGTCTCTAACATTGACTGGGAGAAAGTTTTTCCCCATTCCTCCGTGTGTTGTTTGGCGAGTGTCTTGTATGTGTAGCCTGCTTCAAATCCCCCTCATAACATCTCAATGGGATTCAGATCTGGACTTTGGCTTGGCCATTCCAGAAGTTTCCATTCCTTTTTTAGCCATTGTTTGGTGGATTTAATAGTATGTTTAAGGTCATTATTATGTTGCAACATCCATTTTCATTTGAGCTTCAATCTTCTGACAGTTAGTCACACATTATCCTCTGGTACAATGAAGTATTCAGAATGGATTCTATGATGGTGCTTTACAGTTGGTACCAGGTTCCCCTTAGTTTTCACCAAATAGGTCTTCTGGTACTGTGGCCAAACAGCTCTATCTTTGTCTCTTCTATCCAGAAGTCCTAGTCTTTGCCCAGGTATTTATGGACAGACTATTTTTTACCCTGATGTTCTTTTTGGACAGCAAATGTTTCCTTCTCGCATGCTTCCCATATACACCTAAATTATATAACCTCTTCCTAACGGTGAACTCATGTCTTTTGACTTTAACAGTGTTAACAGCTACCTGTAGGTCCCATGATGAAATTATTGGGTTCTTGGAGACTTCTTTCTGCATATCAGACTCAACTTCCTCGGGGGTTGGGGGGGGGGGACTGGTCTGCACAAGTGGGCAGTTGTTTGAAATCGTCTCCACTTGTAGATTATCTTCCGGACAGAGGAATAGCTGAATTCCAGTTATTTTATTTTTTTTTTTTCCCCCAGACTCATTGGTATCTATAACCCTTCCTTCTGGAGGCCTCAGAGAGCTTGTTCAGTTTAGGTAAGGTGAAAACGCACACTTTAGCAACAATGAGCAAACCACAGTAAATGTGTGAGGTTTAAATAAGACCGATTTAGACAAGATCTTCTCTAATGATGATCTTATCGTTTGCATTGGATTCTGATTTTAGGCATTTCAGGTGTATTTACTTTTTCCATATGTCAATTTTTTATTTATGTTTATTTAAATCATACAATAGACTACAAAGTGTAAGTATGTCTAGGTGTTCGTTATGTCAGTTTTATCTGAAGTCACTGTTTAAATGAAGGTCAAATCTTGATAAATCTACATAAAAAGAAAAACATATTTTGTGGGTTGTACTCAGAGGTGGGTAGAGTAGCCAAAAATTGTACTCAAGTAAAAGGAGTGTTACTTCAAAATATTATTACTCAAGTAGAAGTAAAAAGTAGTCCACCAGAAACTTAAGTAAGAGTAAAAAAGTACTTGGTGAAAAGACTACTCAAGTACTGAGTAACTGTTTGAACATAATAAATGTTTTATTTTTTTAGAAATGTTGTAATAAGACAGACAAAAATATAAAATAATGTGCAAATTCTGCTATTTCCAAATAATAAAATTAAAAAAATGAGTAAAAAAAAAAAATTACATCTTTACAAAATAAAGATGCACAAATAACACAGTTCCAAATCTCAGTTTTTCACAACAAAGCTTTTGAAGCCGATACCTACAGTAGGTAATGTGTATGTTTGAATAGTGCAAACTACTTACAGTAATGAAATATCCTGTACACTGACAGTATAATACTGCATATGCACTTTGTGGTGTAGTGAGTTGGCGGCTTCTCAAAAAAAAAAAAAAAAAAAAAAAAAAAAAAAGGCCAGTTTCAAATCC
>JANRMT010062843.1:14138960-14170970 GCA_026402145.1 Polypterus bichir lapradei | reverse complement strand
ATATATATATATATATCACTGTTTTTTAGAGTGTAAGAGAGATATTTCTGAAATTTAAAATAAAAATTTTCTTTTCCTCTTTTTATTAGGTCATTTTTATCAAAATAACAGAGCCTACCAACCCTGAACCAACACCTTCAAAATGAATATAAATATGATCACAATGAATATAACTGGGAAGGATGGGAAAGTCTCAGAAGGAGGCCTCAACGTCACATTGACAATACGGCTCTTAATGCACGGAAAGGTACATCTTTGTGTTTCTTTTATAACCTGTTGTATTCAAGTAGACTATTCCAACAAACAATGCACCACTTTATTTAAAAAATAATTGATAGCTCACTGCTTTTTGGATGAATCAGTCGGTCAGTCAACCAATCAATCAGACCATATTCATTATTGTGGCAACTTTCATAAGAAGCACCATCACAGTGTACTTTACAAAGTACTTTGTGGTCCCCTCGGTCTCCCATATTTTGAATTTTGTACAGCATATGATCATGGGAAAAGAAGTGACACAGCAGCAGTGAGTGAAAGGCAGGGACCAGCCCTAGATGGAGGCCAGTCCGTAAGTTGCACCCATACATATTGACATATCCAGTTACACTATTAATATTGCTATTAACAATAATAATAATTTATTTATATACTAGCTGTTTTAAGCCTGTGCTATAAAAAGCCAGGGGTCCTAGAAACTATTGAAATCGCCAGAAAAAAAATTGAAATGTAGAGATGTCATGTAATTGAAAGGAACTACTCTGGGCATCTCTCTCCTAGGAGGATTTGTTTTGCCAACGTGCTCACATCGCTTCTGTATTAGTGGCTAAGCGACTTTGTCTTTCTTCGGAGGTTTCATTTTGCTGACGTGCTCCTCTTGTTTTTGTATTAGTGGCGGGACGATAAGTAAAAGTGATACCGTTTTGCCGATGTACTCGCCTCGCTTCTGTATTAGCGAATAAGCGAGTGACTTTCTTAGGAGGTTTCGTTTTGCCGACGTGCTGGCTTCTCTTGTGTATCCCCTTACCCCAACTCCACCTCTCACTTCCGGGCCGGACAGACACAAACACTTCGACGTGTAGACGTTTATATACAAGATATAGCTCCTTTTCCATGCTCAAGGCACTTAAGAATAATCAGAGAAGACCCATTAGAACAGGAGTAGCGCATGCAAACCAAAACTAGACAGGAAATCAGCAGTGCAAAACAGTACAACATTGACTGTTTCTTGCACTGAAGTCCCATGTAAACTGTATTTAAGTGTAATCTGTAGTAAGGTTGCTTCCATGTGTGAGCCAATTAAAAGCTTCCAGAGCAGTTTGGCAATGAAAGTGTTTTATTAGTGGGACTTTTAAGTCATATATAGAAGAATAATCCATAATTAATTAGACCTTCAGTCAAACTCTCTGTATTTTACAATGATGACTATTACCCTGGACACCATTACAAAGCTCCTTAACAGCAGTGCAGCTTCTGCCTCAGTGACACTGATGCTTATATCTATGTATGTGTGCATAATTATCCAAAGTGACTTTGGGCTTTTCACTGTTCAAGTCACCAAGCAGGTTCACTCAGGAGTCCCAGCTGAGTTAGAAAAACAAAATTCTATTCTTATTACGGCAGTTTTTTTGGTTGTCTTATACAGTAAAGCTTCTCCCCAGAGTTCTACTCATTTGTGACAGTATATGCTATATATTGCATATCTTGTATCATTTTGGCTCTTTAGCATCTGCCGTCTGTCTGAAAATATCAACTTAAATCTGTCTATGAAGCTTGTTAAGACATTCAAATTAAGCTTGAACACCTGCCATATCCCTGTTTTCTGCTTTCCTACATTTAATACAAAGCTCTGTATTTTTACCGTTCACCATTTACCTTTTGAAGTACTTTGCTGCCGAGTCTCTGTGGTTTTCTTTATTGTCTTATTCTACTGTATTGTAGCTGACATAAAGGATTTTTTTAACATTATACAGTGACTAGCTGTGCTATCTATTTAAGATGAGTTGAAATCTAAGTAATCAAAGTAGCTCTCAGCATTAATGTTTGCAGTGCACCATCGATTGGAATGTATTTTGTAATTTGAGTGGTAATAAAATGCATTGCATTGAACAATCCCACAGATGGTGTATCAAATAGTTGTAGTAATAAAATGCATTAGTATAAATGTTTGTGATGCTCCGTCTTTTGAAATGATAAATGAATTTCATGTCTCTATTATATGCCATTTGATATGAGATTTGTGAAAGCAGTTTTGATGTTGGAATGACAAATGCAAATCCTTTTATGTGTACAAATGTTTGATGCACCATCTGTTGGAATTGCAGACAGAGAAACTGGACAAACACTAATCTTTTATTAAGGTGGATGATGCTGTTCCCTATATAAAAAGTGCTGTAGAAAACTAAGCTTGACTGATCGACTGATTTACTGAGAAATGGAAGTTAAAAAGCTATCAGTGTATGGTGAAGATCTGATTATTTTTCTGCTGCTATAAATGTCAAAGCCATCAGAAACAGAGCAACCCTACGGAAATGACAGTTCATCACATACACTTAAATATTTTTAAAGCTGCTTTCATATTGGTTAAATATTTTTTGTTGTGTGTTCTCCTGGGACTTTCATTAAAGTCAACCTGCCATTTAGTTTGGTCGGATTAGCACAAGTGATCATAACAGTTTATCTGCTGCTTTGCGGTCTCAATTTGTGCAGCATCCCTCTCAGTAGACCAAAAATCAGCACCACATTAACATCTTTTCCACACTGCTAATGGTTGACATTAATCCTTAACCACATATGCATTTTTGATGAAGAGCAATTGTTTTATTATGTATTTATTTGTATGTAGTGGCAATATCAATAGGGCTACAAGTGACAAAAGAATATGTGCCTTTATGATTAATAACCATTAAAACCTGTGCAGCTTTTGGTTCCTGTCAGAATGCACAACAAGATTAATTAAACACCACACAACTTATCAATACGAGTATCTACTGTTACCAGCTCCACATCTAGTCAATATTTAAAAACATTTTATTTCTATCCATTTTTTATTGGTTCTGTAGTCTGATTCGTAAACATGTAAAATTAAAATATAAACGTTCAGTCATTTTTTATATTTACAACTCAGTGTTAAAATACAATTCCTTTTTCATTGTTAATAACAAAAATTCTCTTTTTTTTTAGGAAGTTGGAAGCATTATTGGAAAGGTGGGTAACTGAGAAGAAAGCTTGGCTGTCAATGAATAGAAGTTCAAGAGGGTGGACATCTGCTGGCATGATGCTGTCCAGAGTGATGACCGCTGTGCTGGAGCTTTGGAATTACAGCCCCTTAGGTTAACTAGCAACTTGAAACTGGCTGTGTTTTGGGGTCCTATATGTGCATATGACTGCCCTACAATGGATTAGTGAACTGCCCAGGGTTGGTTACTGCTTTGAACACATTGCTGAGTTAATAGGCACAGATGTTTTAATGAACCTGAACTTGATGATCTGGAGAGAAATGGATTAGCGTAACATATTGACAGCCATAACTATCGGCCTTCATAATACAGTATATGATCTTTAATAACAGAAAATATCATTATCTGCTTTATAAGGAAATAGATTTCAGTGCAGGAGATATAGTATGTTTTGCATTCAAGAGGCAATATAGTTAAAACATTACTTTACGGAGCTCTCCAGTGCTCGTCCATCCCTTTAATTTATATAAGAATTCAGATTAGTGCACTGCCCATCTTAAGATCGTTAAGGGTTAGGTTTAGGGTTTTAAAGGGTTTTACCTTACTGAACAATATAAAAATGTTTTTATTGTTTTTCTACTTCTAATAATGTCTTATTTTTAACTTATAGAAAGGTGAAACAGTTAAAAAGATGAGAGAAGAGGTAAGTATCTTCAATTAAAAAAAATACCAGAAAATATTGTTTGTCATTTGATGCACAGTGTTGTGCTCTTGACATATTTCCAAATTCTCTTCATCTTTCCATACTGTAGCCGATTTCTATTTCTGTTCTCGCTGGCCGTGTTCCTTCCTTGCATTCACAGACAGTTTAATATGCACTTACTTGTGTCAACTGCACCAAGTTGACCAAGGCTGCCCTGTTAGATTGTGTTTGTTTTTTTAAATTTCAGAGTATTAATAAACACAAGTGCCGGATTTCAGAACTACTGACCCACTGAATGACCCTGAGCAGAGTGCCCTCCTCTCCCACAGTCCTCAATTTTAATCTATGGTTGGCGGAAAACAACCAACTCCTTATGTAAAAATCAGTGAAAATACTCTGAGTCGTTTCCACATTTGTTCTTTTCCGACTGTATAAGTTTCATTTTAAAAAGTATAGAAAACCATCTCAAGCCTTTGTTAATACTGTGGTTGATGACACCCTGTCATTTACACCGAAAAAGGTTACATTTTGATCACTTCATTTTAAGAACTTAAATGCCTTAAATAAGCTGTTCCTGTTACAGTAGCTTACATCACCACATTAAACTATGGTAAATCCTAATCAGAAGAGCGCAATAAAAGAATAATAAATAAGATGTATTTTACTAAAAAAATACAGTAAGTAAACCAAAAGCATCTCACTATGAAATTAATCATTTTTAAAGACCTTGTTTATTACCTGCATTCAGCCAAATTTTAAAATAGTTTCTCAGCAAGTAAATGTTAACACAGTATATTTCTGTACATACAGACACACACACACACACACGCACACACAAATACAGTACACAAAAAAACAGAGGAAAGACGACATTATAAAAAAAATACAAGCAAGCAGATGGAACCATTGTTGGTGCTGCTACTTCTCACAACTTGGATCTTAGGTCAGTTTTTGGCTGCTTTAGCTTCTGTGTAGTATGCTGGGTTTGGCTCGGTTTTATTCAGGGAATACCTATTTCTGTCACAGCCCAGTGATGTGCTGTCATGTTGATTGGTGTCTCAGTACAACTGGGTGTGAAGATGAGCCATTTATGCAGAATGCGTTATTTGTTTGAATGTTCTTATATTTCAAAGAGGTGTTAGGTTAATTAAAAGGGAAATTGGCTTGAATGTGACCAAAAGTGCTTTGAGATTGACTGCTTTTGTACCCTTTGTTATCTGATGAGCTCCAGAGCTGTGATAGGCTGTATAAAATTGTTTGTTTTGAGAACTAACTATAGTTTTTTCCATTGTAATTACTTATAAGATGGCATGGTAGGTTCACAGGAAACTCCAGGAGAGAGAAGCAGCAGTGGCAGCAGCATGGTGAAATGCTGTGAGAGGAACAATCGTTGGTGGTTTGGTTTGGGTGTGAAGAAGCCTGTTATGCCTGTTTAGACCTTCAAAAAATACACCAGTTGTGCTGTAAGAGACTTACGGTCTTGGAAGAAGTTTAGGAAGCTGTCTGACATTAGGAGTCAGGTATCTTTAAAGCCCGAAGCCCCCACCCTGAAGCTCCAAGTAGGTGGAGCTAACCTAGCTGACAATACTTGCCATTATTGGAATCACATAACCCTCCCACAACCCTAATCATAACCATAATGTAACCAAACAGAGTTCTGCAGGTCTGCAGCTAGACATTTAGCATCCATTACAGTCAACTCCACTTTTTTGGAACTCCAGGGTGGTTGCTCCAGGCTGCAGAGCTGCATATACTAGGGTGAACAGGCCCAGCAAATAAAACTGAGAGATGACCATGTGGTAGATCAAATTGAGTAGTGACCCTTAAAGAGCTTTCTTGTAAACACTTATAGTGGGGATAGAAAACCCTTTTAAAAATATTCACAATTTGTTGCTTTACTGCCCAAAATGAGCACAAACAACAATACTTTCTTTTCAGCTTTATTTACTCAATGCAACCTATAACATCCAAGTCAAATATATAATAGCAACAGTTTGGAAAAACAATAAAAAAACTGATAAAGTTTGAATTGATAAAGGATCACGCCTCCCATGTCAGTACTTTGTGGAACACCCTTTTGCTTTGATTATAGCCATGAGTCTGTTGGGATACTTCTCTACCAACTGTGTATAACTAGACTGTACAACGCTTACCCACTCTTTACAGAACTGTTCAAACTCAGTCAGACTGGATGGTGACCATTGGTGGGCTGCAATCTTCAAGTTATTCCACAAATTTTCAGTAGAATTTAAGTCTAGGCTCTGACAAGGATATGCAAGGACATTCATTTTTGTCTCCTTCATCCACTATGTGGTCATTTTTGCTGTGTCCTTTAGGTCATTATGTTGAAAGGTGAACCTTCTTCCCATCTTCAACTTTCTGACAGAGAAAATTTGATGGTATTTTGCCCCATCCATTTTTCCTTCTACCCTGACAAGTGCCCCAGTCCCTGCTATAGATAATCACTCCCACAACAGGATGCTACCACCTCCATGCTTTACTGAAGGGATGGTGTGTTTTGGATGGTCACCTGTATTGCCTTTCCTCCAGGTGTACCGTTTGGTGTTGAGGTCAAATGACCGGACCATATCACCTTTTTCCACTTTGCCTCAGAATATTTAAGGTGTGTTTTGGCAAAGCTCAAACAAGACTTTATGTGACTTTTCTTGAGAAGTGTTTTTTTTTTCTTGAAACCCACCTGTATAGGCCACGTTTGTGGAGTGCTTGTGATATTGTTGTTACAGGCACACAATGACCACTCTTTGCCATAAAGTCCTGCAACTCTTTTAAAGTTGTTCTTGGCCTCTTGGTAGTCCTCTCTGAGATAGTTTCCTCATCACTCTTTGATCCAATCTGGAGGGATGTCCTGATCCATGGAGGGCCCTAGTAATACCAAACACTATCAACTTCTTGATTATGGACTTTACTGAGCTCCTTGGGATTAATAACACTTTTGAAATCTTTTTGTATCCATCTCCTGACGTACCTGTCCAGCTTTGTCCCTGAGATCTTACCACTGTCGGAGATTGCTGGAGTGACAACCCGGCAGGGACACCCAGGAGGACCAGAGGAGGGCTAACGCCTTCCCCAGACCATGTGGGGGTGACCGCCCTGGTTCCTTTGGGGGCCACGGGTACAGAGCTTTGAAGCTCTACCCTGTAGGGGCCCGTGGTCACTGCCAAGGGGCACCCCTGTGCCTTTGGAACCTTGAACCTCAGCACTTCCACCACACCCGGAAGCGCTGGGGGGAAAGAGGAGCAAGGACACCCAGAGTGCTTCCGGGGCTGCAGCCGGCACTTCCGCCACACTGGGACATGTTGGTGGGAGATTGCCGGAACACACCTGGAGCACATTCGGGTGCATATAAAAGGGGCCGCCTCCCTTCATGTGATGGCTGGAGTTGGGAGTGTAGAGGGTGAGGTCTTAGAAGGAGGCAAAAAGGCGGCCTGAAGAAAGAAAGGCAGTGTATTTTGGTCAGGACTTTGGGGGACTTTTGGGGTTGCTGCACTGTAAATAATGGACTTAAATAAACGTGTGTTGGGTGACATTAGCGTGTCCGCCTGTCTGTGTCCGGGCCGAGCGCCACACCACCCATAGTCAACAGCTTGCCTTCAGTTGCACTACCAAGCATTGCAGTGCTCCAGGAATAGCCATTTTTATGCTAAACTAATCACAATGAGTATGATTGATCACAAGAGGAAGCCAATTACCTTGGTATGCGATGAAGATGATGATTTACACCTGATTGAGTATTCGTGGGGGGAGATGATCTTTTATCAGTCTCAGTGATTCTCATTTTTTAATTATTATTACTTTTCCGAACTGTTGCTATTATATCTTTCACTTGGATGCTATAGGTTCCATTGAGTAAATAAAGCTGAATTTTTGTGTATGTTTGCATTTTAGGCTGTAAATCAACAAGATGTGAATATTTTCAAAGGAGTTGATTCTTTTCTATACCCACTGTATATATCTAGAGATTTCCACTGGGTTTTTCCCTATATTTTTGTACATATGCCATTTTTACTTTTTCTTTTGATGAGTTCTTTTTTTTTCCTTTTGATTTTCATCTTGTGGAAGGATAAGGAAGAATTGTTTGCTTGTCATTTTCTTCATCGCCTTTATTTTTAGATACACTATACTGTACAGTTTCATCAACACTTTTTCTTGACTATTGTGTATTTTATGGACTGCACTCTCACAGAGACATGCAATATACTCAATTGCTTTTGTTGGCACTGTAAATAAAGAGTATTTGTTTTTGGAATGTATACTTTGTTCTGTGCATCCATTTTTTTCTACCACTGGTCCTAACGGGTAGAGTATGGATGCCCAGATTTTAAACATGTACAGAGGTGCCAGTACAGAGGGCTCACAAGCCCCGGAGTGTCTGAACGGGACCGAATGGGTTTGATCACAGTGTGCATGTTGATAATAAAACATTTGTCAAGTGCATGATCTACAATACAATTTACAGTCCTTTTAAAAGTATATTTACTTTTTGATCAAACAACCTTAACTCAAGATTTTTTTACACATTGTAACTTCCGATTGTCTAAGGAAATTGAGCGTTTCTCAGCAAAACTGAGTGCAATGCAGGCGCCAGTGCCTCACTCACACTGGACCGTCCATCTTCAAGTTGCCAACTACTCTAAGGCAGACTATGACTCACAAAGATGTAAGCTAGCGATCAAGCTGTGATTTGAACCAAGCTGCAACACGCCGGTTTTGATGCTGATCAAAGCAGCAAGACTTGTTAATGTCAAAATGGAAAAAGATCTTGGCAAAGTGTTCTAAATTACTTACAAATATAGAATAACCGATTGCATAATTACTGCTATTACTAATTCATAAGTATTGTATATGCTACACAGCCATCGCTGGTGTGGCCAGTTGGTTTTAGAAGTCACAGTTTAATGGAGATCACCTGTCTGTAGTTAGAGAGTAGCATAAATGCTCATTTTCTTGGAAGATCCAACTTGTGGTGAGTCAGCATGGCAGACGGCGCTAGTGGAAGGATTTGCAAGCTACAGTGTATAAGATTGGAGAGAATATGAAGAAAGCGACTGTTGCTCGAGTGCTTCAGCAGTACCAACTTTATAGGAGAGTGATAAAAAAAAAAAAAACACGTGACACCTGAAGTAGAGGGACGTTGAAGTTGGCTGGAACATTTTATGGTCTAATGAGATTCAGTTTCAGACTAAACACCATGTTTTGCATAAACCAAACACTGCACATTGTCAAAAACACACCATCCCCACCGTGAGGCTTAGTGGTGGCATCATACGGTTTCTCTGTAGCAGGCCCTTGAGAGCTTGGGAGAGTAAAATGAATACAGAAAAATACTGAAAAATCCTGAAGGAAACCCTGAGGTAGTCTGACAGTCACCTCAAGCATAAAGTCAATGCTACACAAGAATGGCTTAAAAAACAACAATGTCAATGTCCTGGAGTAGCCAAGTCAGAGTCCAGATCTCAAAGCAGTTGAGAATGTGTGGCTGCTTATTTATGATCCCCATGCAACCTAACAGAGCATGAGCAGTTTTGCAAAGAAGAATGGAAAAATATTGCCAGGTCCAGATGCACAAAGCTGATAGAGATCTATCACATTGACTCAAGGCTGAAATTGCTGCCAAAAGATTCATCTATTAAATAGTGACTTGAAAGGGGTGAATACTGCTTTTTGAATCGGTATATATAAAAAGTCAAATTCAATCCATTGTGATTAAATGTTGTAAGATGCTAAGGGTCACTATCACCCCTTTAACCCCAACAGACAGATACACTGGACACAGATTAAAAGCACCAAGATGATTTTGAATGTCTTTCTTCTTAATAAACAGTGCCCTCCAAGCACCACAAGCACAAGAACAGGCAATAAATTCAATAATATTCACAATACACAATTCTCTCCTCCACACCTCCCAGCAAGCTCTGTCACACTCCACCCAACTCCAGCTTGCTTGCTGGGTCTCCAGCAGTCCTTTATATAGTCCTTGACCTGGAAGTGCTTTTGTTCAACCGCCCACGTGACCTACCGGCACTTCTGGGTCAAATAGAGAATCCCAATTCATTTATCAGCCCAGAAGTACTTCGGGGCTCCCATCTCCCCATCATGACTTCCTAGTACTTCTGGGCTGCAAGGGAAGAATGACTCCCCAGGTCCTTTCACAGCTCCACCTGGTGGCACCCAAGATACCCAACAAGGCTGAGCAACCAAATTCCAAGTCTCTGGATGCCCTGTGGAATTTGGGGCACTGCTACACTCCAGAGGAGTTGCTATCTAGCGTTTTGGGGGAGGCAGTGTCCACAAATAGCTGCCTTCCCCCATCCTTCCATCTCCGGGGCATCCCAGCCGGGTTGAACTGCTGGCCTTCTACCACAATGTGTAAACTCCCAAGTTACTTGGTGTATTCTTTTGTCTTCATTGTGTAGGTTAGACCACTCTACTACCTCACCACCAGTTGGAACTTCGAGATAAGGTGCATTTATATTACAGTCAATTAAAACCCAGACAGGTAAACTAGATGGCGGTACCGGTGATAACTTTGGTGTTTCTGTATGTGATCAATTATTTTACAGTTGTAATTAATGTAGATCACTTTACAGAGATCCATTTTCACTGGAACATTAAAGAGTCTTCTGTTGATCAGTGTCAAAAAAAGCCAAATTAAATCCACTATGATTCAATGCTGTATAACAATAAAGTGTGAAATCTTCCAAGGCTGTGTACTCATAGAGGCACAGTACATTCTACCCTGCTCAGGTCATGGTCATTCACCTTTAGCCTTTTCCAAATGACCATTCATTATTTCTTAAGTCCAACTGCCCTTGGAAGCCTCCCACCATAGCAGATTCATATTTTTTTACATGTAAAGTTCCATAATGCTCTCAATATAATATTCCACATGCACACAGTGACACTGTTGTAGCCTTAGATCTGTATTAGCCATTTACTGAAATATTTTCTTTAGTAGTAAATTGGAGGTTATCTTAATTTGGGTGTCTGCTTCACTCCAGACTAGCTGGGTAAAGGATTGGTGGAGGGATACATCCTCCCTTGTTATGACACTCCCTGATTGTTTAGCACTAAGCTATATTTGCAGTAATTTTATAACTTATTTAAAGAAAGGCTCTTTTATAGTTGCTTGTTGAAAGCAATGATTTTATTCCAATTCAAATGTAAATTGCAACCCAACTTGACTGATCCTCTCAATTTACCAGAGTGGTGCTCGAATCAACATTTCCGAGGGATCATGCCCTGAGAGGATTGTCACAATTACAGGACCCACAGATGCCATATTCAAAGCTTTTTCCATGATTGCACTTAAATTTGAAGAGGTAAGTAAATCAACTGTTTTGAGTGGAATTTGCCTGACAGTTCTCTTGTAGTGGAATGCTGCGCTGCAAGCAGTGATCATGTTGTTCAGACCCCCAACTGTTCTACCACGGTGTCTACCACCGTTACATTTAGTCTTGTTTGTTCTTAAATAATACACCTAATGCTGTGTCAGGAGCACCAGATGAGGAGATGTTAGAAAACAGAGAGAGTGGTTTGGAGCAGAAAACGCACACCCACAGTAATTAGAGTCACATATCAAAACCACATGAAGCAGCCATGTGTCACACTGCCCAGTCTCCATTCAAGCATAACAAAATAAAGAACACATTTATTAAGCCACTTCAGCAGCACAAAAATACTCTTAAAATTCAACATAGGGTTTTATAAAATCACTAAAATCAAAATAGTCCATATATGACAATCATGTTGAATTTTTAAAGCAAAACATTCTGAGATTTTTTTTTTGTCATGTAATTGAGTTTAGAGTTATCCCTGCATCCATTATCAAACCTGAGTTAGAGGTATAATTACAAATAATTATAATTATTTCTTCAACCTTTTACATCAACGTATTTAATTGCCTAACATTTTGCAAAAATCACAAATGCAGATCCCAAATGATAAACATGGATTAAAATTTTTTTCAAGTGTTCTGTGATACCTATAATTGTGTAAAATATTGCAGCTGCCAATTTCTGTTTATGGCTAATGTGTGAATAAGTGATATTAATCGTTTTATAAAGTTTCATTTCTTTGTCAAAGTCACAGTTTTTTCAAATGAAATGTATAATTAAATAATGAAACATTGTTCAAATCCTTATTTTTATTTCAATATTTAATTCTATTTAAATGTAACAAGTGGGTGTAATTGGCAACTCTAAATTGACTCCGTGTCAGCGTGTGCCCTTTGGTGGTCTGGCCACCCGTCCAGGGTTTGTCATGACTTGTGACATTGGCATTGAAGTCGATTGAAGATGGTGGCAAAAGAAAGTCTGGATGGATTCCTCTCTTGAGGATCACCACCACATCTGAAGTGGTAATGATTAATATGGAACATATCTTAAACTTCAGTTTTCTTGTCCTTCTTAAATATTTTGAACTGTATTCATTTAACGAGTTCAAATGACATTTTTGGTTGAATTTTCAGTTAAAAGACAGTTATAGTTGTTAATAAAGGTGCTGCAGACAGAACAATCTGATGTTAATTCAAGTACCATAATTGCATTTTTGCAACACTATTGTATTATGCTGTAGTTTAGGATAGAAATTGATAATCAGTAATAAAAATCTGAAAATATTTTTATTCCAAACCCTGTAATTGTTAACAGATTGCTGCTGCTTTGTCTTGCCTGTACTTCCCATATTTGGTTATCAAAATTTTACTTTTACTTCATCAATTCTGCCATTAATGTTAATCACATACTTAGCGCAATACAAAATGATTGTAATTTTGAATTTCAAATATGATTAAATTTGAATTAACAGTAGTACATAAGAATAACTGTGATGAGAACAGGCCATTCAGCCCAACCAGCTTGTCCATCCTTTTCACTTAGATTTTCCAAAATAACATCAAGTCAAGATCCGACGGTCCCTAAAGTCTTGCTCTCTGCCACACTTCTTGGTAATTTATTCCATGTATCTAGAGTTGTTTGCATGAAGGTATCTGCCAAAAGCTCTGACTTCTCTTTGTTACCCCTCTCATTCTTTCTGCTAGTGCATAAGGTTCAAGAAATGGAACAGACTTATTAATAAGACTACTGCCATAGTAGTAGACCAAGTTGGTCTCTCTCTTCCCTCCGTTGCCTTGAGTGGTCATTTATATGAGTGGCATCTGACTTGTGGTGCTTTTACCCTCCTGTGTACCTTTTCAAGTCAGACATTGCATTTCTATGTAGATACTGCCTCACAGGTGGTGCATTGGTAGTAATGCCGCTTTGCAGTAAGGAGACTGTGGAAGATTGTGGGTTCGCTTCCCGGTTCCTCCCTGTGTGGATAGCGCTTTGAGTACTGAGAAAAGCGCTATATAAATGTAATGAATTATTCATTTCTACTGTATAACATCAGTTTCAGGCAATCTGACAGAAGGAGCTTCCACCACCTATTTTGTCCTTCACAATAAGGCTGAATAATTGGTGATTATACCACAGTGGCCCAAATGTTTTCTGTACATTGCATTTGGTTTTTCAAGTTACATTATTTTCCCTGATTCTCAAAACATATAAAGAGTCTTAAGCCCATTAATTCAACTTAATTTGCCAATTAACAAAAATAAATAAATAATTAAAAGACGCAGAGGCACCTTAAAACAGTGCCTGTTTGTAAAGGTACTTGCATTAACTCAACGGACATGTAAAAGTCTAATGGCTTCAATCACATCCCATGTTAGAACATAATTTGATAAATGAGAGAGGACCATTCCGTCCACCAAGTTTGTTTGTTTAGCTAATAGCTAAGCTGTCCCAGTATTTCATCCAGATTCTTCCCAATGGTTGCTGAGGTTTCTGCTACAACTACATATCTTGGTAGTTTGTTACAGATTTGTGTAAAGAAGGCCTTTCTGGCTTTGCTCCTGAATGAATTTCCCCTTAATTTTTCCTCGGTGTTCTCAAGTACGTCATTCGCTGTTAAGTTGAAACAGTTCTGCTGGATCTGCTTTATTGATGCCTTTGAGAATTCTGAAGATCTGATTCAGGTCCTAATGAGTCTGTACTGCTCGAGACTAAACAGGTTTAATTCTGTGAGTCTGCCACAGTAGGACATGTCCTTAAGTCCTGGGATGCACTTGGCTGCTCTCCTCCACACAGCTGTTATATGTTGTTCTGTTTTTCTAGAAGTGTGGTGATCAGAACTCCACACAATACTACCTATGTGGTCTTACTAGTGCATTATATAGTCTGAGCATAGCATCCCTCAATTTATATTTATCAATCTCTATATATAATCTTCATTTGGATCTTGATCTTTGTTTGTCCACGAATGAATTAGAAGAAGCAGCACTAGATGGCAGTAGAGAGACAGCTAAAACATAGGCATTGCATTAAGAATTTCCTCCAGGCTTATACTACTGAAGACTGTAGTACTCCAGTCACACCTCAAAACACAGACATTCAAACTAAACAAATTGTTGTGCTTTAAATTAACTAAAGAGATCTTCATTTAGATCTTGATCTTTGTTTGTCCACGAATTCCACGCATGCGTAGACCACCTTCCAGTTTAGTACGTTGTTGTTACTCACGGATGTCAACAATGTGCCGGAATAACGAAAGGGGTGGTGGACAGTGTTACGCTGGTTAATTCCTGAGGCCTGGTTAGAGAATGAGATTGCCGAAGATAAAAGGTAACAGCACGTTCCGGAAATTATTATTGTTACGTTGTAGCTGGCGAGTGCTGCGCGTCTCACAGTTGTACCGTGGCTTGCTCACATGTCAGTGAAGTGATCCCTATTTATGCTTTAAAGAGCCTGGATACCTATGTGTCCCCCTTTTATAACCATTGCTCCATGTATATTGCCTTACTCTTTGGATTGCCACAAAGCAACCTGCGAGATTGGAGAAAGGTTGAGAAGAGATCGTGAGAGGAAACGACAGCGTCGTGAAAACGAGACGAATTGTGAACAGACAGAAGCAGAAATGCTCCTACACCACCACATAATTACGATTCGGACAGTGATTCCGAGTAGGCCGTTCCTATCGAATCAACATCCAAGGGTTTTCTTTTGTAATTTTGTTTCCCTTATAAAAAAATCATATACGAAGGGCCCAGTTCACGACTGGCAGCTGCGTTTAAACAGGGATCCCTTCACAGACAACTTTAACACGCGCAACGTAGTTGGGCGCACATGGCTAGTTTTTAATATATAAACCAAAATTTTAATTTGCCTTTTTTAATTGCTTCTGCACATTGCTTAGTTGATGAAAATGAATTGTCAATATAAACCCCCAAATCCAATTCAGAGTTGTTTCCCCTGTAGGACAGCATCTCCCATCTTGAATTTATAATTGACGTTGATTTTGCCCAAGTGTAGCACTTTGCACATTTCTATATTAAACGGTCTTTAAAAGTTTGAGGCTTGGCTTACATTCAAAACAGCAAATTACACAACTGTGGGGGTAAAAGACAACTGCAGCATTTAGATCTTGATAGGTGCTGGAGCTAATTCTGAATTTCCTGTCTCCTCTTAATAATAATTCTTTATGTATATAGAGCACTTTTCTCAATATTCAAAGTGCTTTGCACTCCACGCAGTGAGGACCCAGGATGTCTTTAGGCGGTCTGACTGGAAATCAGACAAGTCAATGAGCTCAGACTTAGGGCAGAGCTAGAAAAGAAGTACAGTCCATCGTTACAACCATACTGGGAGCAAGCTGGAATGGAAAGTTTTCCTGTTTGAAGGGTCATTATATGGCCATTACTGTCACTTGTACATAGTACAGCGAGATTCTTATTTGCTTGTGCTAATCAACATGAAACACACCTTCACTCTTCAGCACCATGATTAGTGAGTATAACTACTTTACCTCAAAACCTTTGTCTTCCTTATCTGAAAAATCTCCATACATATTTGTCATTAACATACAACAGAAAAAGGATATTTATAATACACATTGGGTGTACAGTACTTCTTTTGCATAAAATATGATTTCTTGGTGCATCTCTATACAGAGTATTGATAGCCAATATAGCATGGTGTCCTTACCTGAAAATTACACTGGGTCCCCAAATATTCACAAATGGCAGCATAACATGTACGCCACAGATAGTCCAAGCTAGCCAGTTAGTTTTATTAAGTGAAAATCGGCTCCCCTCACCTGAAGGTGGATTGAGAGTGACAGATTTGTGGCGACACTTTTCAGTTAGACCTTCACTCCTTGGTCTGGGAGGTCTTATTCAGTTTCATCAGGATCAAATGGGCAGCTGATATATATGATTCACCATGTTAGGATGGTAATGGCAAGAAAAATCAGAAACATCTTCCAGCTTCAATCTTATACAGCTTCTATTACATAGACCACAGATCAGGTTCCTTAAATATTCAAGCTAGAAGTGTCTAAAATAAATTAAGAAACAACTCCAGCATTTCCCAAGTTTGGAATATTTGTTGAATTATCTGGTTGGCAATAAAAAAGCTTTATTGGTTCTGCAGTAATCTTTCGGGTTTGCACTAATCAGGAGTTCAAGTCTCCACAGTAAGTAATCACAGACTGTGATTGGTCCAACTGAGCTACTGGGGGCTTAGTCTCAGCTGAGATATTTTCTTTGATCCTTTGCTGCTGTGCTGAGGATTAGGGTGTTAAATGGAGTGTCAAATCCCATGTTAACTCTTATTGACTTTGTTATTACAGGACATAAATGCTTCAATGACAAACAGCACAGTGACAAGCAAACCACCTGTGACGCTCAGGCTTGTGGTTCCAGCCAGCCAGTGTGGGTCATTGATAGGAAAAGGGGGATCCAAGATAAAAGAGATCCGAGAGGTAAGCCTTGTGCATGTGGCCTTTCCCTTACAACTCAGCTGGCTAACTTTCATCAAGGGCATTCAGGAACTTCTGACGTGGCCCTCTTGTCAAAATTCAGTTGCTTAAAACAAACATCTGACTACTCAAATGTTCCTTACCCTATAGACATGAATCATCTGTAAACAGATAAACAGGTAGTATTCTTTAAATGGCACCCATTCCAGGGTTGGTTTCCGACTTGCATGCAGTGCTGCTGGGATAGACTTTGGCTCCTGTGACCTGAACTGAACTAAGCAGGCTAATAACAGATGGGTGGATTTGGTTTGTCTAAACAGACACTGCAGTCTGTGCTTGGTAGGAGTCTGAAGTCATTTCCGATAGTATTGGTAAGCATGCAATGCTTATTTTATTTAGTGCTCTGTCTAGGAAATACTTTAATTGAGTTCTATATCAAAATCATTAATGCCTTTATATAGTGTCTTTCATAAAGAACACTATCCTAGCTTATTTTACATTAGCACAATTTATTTTATTTTGTAAAGTGCCTTTCAGAGTTGAAGTCTCACGATTTGCTTTGTAAAACAAGTGGTTCTTTAATAATATAGTTCATCTCATGGATACCATACACATACTTGTTTGTCTTAAACAAATACATTTCTACCATATCTGGTTTGAATAATAATTTAATATGACATTTGTGCCATGCCAGTTTACTGTCCACATTATTTGTGCTGAGCCTAAGCAGAGTTCAGCATATAAATCAAATTGTATTTAACTGAAGAAGTAATTTGTAGGGGGAAAAATTCTGCCACATGGCCTCAAATCTTGATAAAGTATTGCTTAGTTGACAAGTAATAGAAGGCATGTGCTGCACTCGAGTTCAAGTTTATTGTCACATATAGAGAGCACAATAAAAACCTGGACCTAAGGAGGTGAGAACAAGTAAAAGATGACATTTTTGCACTCATTTCAACAAACATTCTATCTTTCCCAAGGGCTGAAGCTTCATAGGGAATATAATTTTTTAGATGCAAAATCCTGTTAACATTTCTTTTTAGGTCATTATATAGAAAAACACCTGGCATGTATAACTAAAATCTGCACATTGCACAAAACTACAAAACTACAAAACAAAAAATGTGTATTCGATAAAAAGAGAGAGATTTGCCACAAGAAGGAAATTTAGCCTTTTACAAAAGCTCAAATATACAGTACAAGGGGGTACCCAAAATAAATAAATAAATACTTTATAAAAACCACGCTTATATTAAGTTAAAAAGTAAAAAATAAGTCTCTCGTACATCACTCTCCAAATAAAAGGTGGGCGCTTTTGCTTAAATTTTAAAAAGTGTTTTTTGAATGTTAATTGATGAAAAGCGGCCATGCTTTTATTTGGAGAGTGATGTACAAGAGACTTATTTTTTACTTTTTAACTAAATATAAGCGTGGTTTTTATAAAGTATTTTATTTATATATTATTTTCAACTTTTTAGTCTTGGGTTTGTTTTAGTTCTATCCATTACTAGCACCATCTAATGGTGAAATCTTGAACTATTCTTCATATGAAAATTTCATTTCTTAAGTAACATGGATTCATTGATCAATTAGTGAAACTGATTATTGATTCATGTATTGTCATCGGAAGTGAGAAAGTGTGCAAAAGTCATTTGGACAATAGGAAGTGGGTTAAATATCGATTACAAGATTTGCACAAGACAACAAGCAGTTAATATAAAGCGTGGTAAGTAATAACAAAAATAACCGGAATCTGTACCTGGCGTGCGATCTAGACTTAGTTGCCAATTTTGTCGCTAGATATAGCATACTTGCAGTATTCTGTGCCAGACAGCCAAGTGGCGTTGCTCTGTATTGTTCGTACAGCATTCCGTGTCATTTTTTCTTGGTGCTTATTAAACGTGTTCTGCGATTTTTGTGATGGGTGATCATAAAGAACAGCGAGTCTGTGTTAAATTTTGCTTTCTCTTAGAGAAAATAACTGTTGAAACTGTAGTGATGCTTGAAACTGCTTTTAAAGAGGAAGCTTTAAGTAAAACACAGGTATGAGTGGTTTTCGTGTTTCATACGAGTTCAAAAGTCATTTGAAGACCAATCAAGATCTGGCCGACTTGCCACAATTAGGAATGACGAAAATCTTGAAAATGTTCGCAATGCAGTTTACGGACTATTAAAGAGATTTATGTATTGACTTGTGTGTCTTGGGGTTCTTGCCACTTTCTGTACTTGCCTGATTTTGCTCCGTGCGATTTTTTCTTGTTCCCATATGAATAAAAAGAACTCAAAGGAAAGCATTTTTGTACCGTGGAGGAAGTCAAAGAAAAATTGCTGCAGGCCTTGGACAACATTCCTCTTCAGTAATTCCAAAAATATTTCCACCAGTGGGAAAATCATTGGGATAAGTAAATTCATTCACATAGAGAATATTTTGAAGGAGACTAAAGTTTCAGTAGGTAAAAATTATTCAAACAATTTTTTTTTTTTCAGTTCTGGTTATTTTTGGGTACCCCCTCATATACCAGTCACCACCGCTATCCATTATACACAATAATTACAAAATACAATAAAATATTTGACTTGACTAAAGATATAAGAGCAATCACAATGAGGCATTAAATAGGTTTGTTGCTGGAGGTATGGAGGAGCCTAAGTGTTAGTGTGTCAGAGAGAGAGAGGATAAGAAGCATTGCTCATAACACTAAGTTTTGTCTTCATTCTCTCACTTGCTACTGTAGTGCTTCTAGAGTGCATCCCATAATTGAGCCTGCCCTTTCTTTGTAACACTCAGCAAGCCTGTCTAGCACCAACAATGTCTCCATTCCGATAGTTGATGTGAACATTAACTGTAGCTCCCGATTGTTTTATGCATTGTGCTGCTGCCACATGATTGGCTAACCAGATAATTGCATGGATAAGCAGGTGTTCAAGTGTTCCTAATTATTTCACAGTGCCTTTACATATGGGATGAATATTACACAGAATATCCCTTATATCCACAAAAACTCATTACCTGTAGATGTTCATTATTAGCCAAAATAATTTTTTATAATATAAATAACTTCACACTTGAAATCTACAACGCACACCAGCTTCCTAAGACCTACCTGGCCTTGGGCTAAAGCAGCTTCTGTTTCCTAAATTCACTTCTGCCTTTTAGCTGTATATTTTCATGAAGTAATACTCCAATCTGGTCAGTTTCTTATCACATCAGATACATTCCAGTAGTTGCAAAAAATGTATTCCTTCCTGGTTTGAATAGTGCTAGTTATCTTGTCGTCTTTCCAGTTCTTATCCCTGACAAAAGCCTCATTTATAAGTCTGTGTTGCACTCAATAGTAGCTATTAAAAAAAATAGATTTTTTATTTAGTCTTCCTTATTCCTTAGCTCAGTCTTACTGTAAAGTATTTTTTTTTATATTTTAGTGATAAATGTAGTCCAGAGCAAACACACAGCATAGGCTCAGTAAACACTTGGGCCTCTTTGTTCATCTACAATGAGTTAAGCTCCCTTGAATGTCAGGGTGTCAACAAGCTTTATTTACTCACCATTAACCCCTAACCCATTATTTTTTTCAAGGGTTTTGTGGTTTAATCACTATGCCTGAACCACTGAGCCAGAATGATAGTAAGGCACCCACACACAGAAAGAAAGCCTGTAGTAACTCATTAAATACTGAAATTAGGAACCAAGTACATTACTACAAGGGTATGGATGCAGTTTTACAAGTTACTTGTTAAATAGATATAAATGTGTGCTGCAGTTTTATATATTAATAAAAATTATGTAAAGACAGTATTCCTGAACAAAAATCCCTCCTTCTGTTAAACCTGAATAAGGCTGGCTGGGGCCTACCATCGCAGCTTTTAACATAAGGTAGTAGTCTGTCCTGGAGAGCAGGGGGCAGACAAAAAGAGGGATGGGATTCAGGCTTGAAATATCCTGGTTAATGACAGAGTGTTCAGTAACATGTTTTAAGGCATGATTAGTGTAGTAGTTTGCTCTCAGTAGCCTTATGCTGCTTGTCCGAGCACTGTGGTCAAAGTGACTCTGACCTCCTGTTCAGAAATCCTTTTATGGAAAAGGAGGTCAAAAGATGGGTTTTGGTTTCCCCAGAAGTGATATCAGAGTTCTTTGTCCAGAGATCTTTATCCTCGTCTGGTCCGAGGACAAAATCAAAGTTCATAAGCACTTAACACTTCTACATCTACAACACACACCACGTTCCTAAGACCAATCTAGCCTTGGGCCAAAGCAGCTTCTGTTTCCTAAATTCAACCCCATTCACCCCCTGCTGTGACTTTGAATTGACCCCTATAAGAAACTCCCTATGCTGACACACATGAAACAGGCTACTTTCATTTTTGTCTATTGCATCAGCTCTGTTTACATTTTTATTTCATTTCAAATATTTTTTGAGAACAGCTTAATTTCTAACTTTTTTCTTTGACCTTGCTGCATCCAATATATATATGTTGAAATAGTTTTTACTGTCAAATAATGCAAAGAGTACACGACACGTGTTTCGCCCTAATTCTGGGCTCATCAGGCGTACACACTCACTGCGAATGCATTGAATATATATATATATATGTATATATACACACATATACATATACAGTACATACATACATACATACATACATACATACATACATATACATATATATACACATATATATACATATACATATATATACACACACACACGTATACAGTATATTTACATATACTTATGTACATACACATAAACAATGCATTAACACAGTAAGGGAGCACTAACATATTGACCCTGCTTTCCACAACAAAATCAAGAATGTCAAAATATGTGAAAATGACTGTAAAATAGCTAAACATAAGAGTGGTTAATACAATATGCATAACATGGAAAAACGTGGACCACTGGTCCTGAAATCAAGGTGGTTCTTATAGTGCAAGCTGAACGTTTCCATTTTGTTCACATGTTTTGCTTTGAACATGAAAAAAAAAAAAAAAAAATGTATCTATCTTTAATGTTCATGCATTCTGTATTGTGGCATGTGCCTGGTATCTCCATGAGCCATAGAATTAGTCAGCTTCTCAGTGACTCTCTGTATTCAGGCTTACCTCTTGTCATTTTTAATCGCTTGATCACCTCCCGTGTTTGGCCTGACACTCAGGAGAAGTCACCCCACCACTGTGTGTAGCACAATTGTTTGTGATTGTAACACTTTGGTGTCGGGACAGGAGCACAGTTCAGTTTTTACAGGCATTTATCGTTTTTTGTTGCTCATGCTTTCTGTATCCCATACTTGATGCTATGCAGATGGTGCTGCTTTCCTTCCTATAAGCAGCCTTAGCAATGTCCCTAACACTCAGCAGATGTGGCTGCTGATCTTTTCCTTTCTGTTATGTCACCCTCTCAAAAGATGTAAAACCCAGCAAGTTTGCACAGGATGACGCTACCCATATTTCTTGCTTTACGTGTGTGTCACATCAAAAGCGTTTAATTAAATTCTGGGTTCAAGCCCCACTGTTTTGCAAATAATCTTGTGACAGAATGACACAACCCTTATTTTATAGGTAAACAGACAAAACAATAAAATATACTGCCACTTGAGGCATACTTATGCAGACTTTTGATCCCTGTCTGTCATATAGGGTGGCCCATCCACTAGCCTAGTTGACATCTCTTCCAACCACCAGGCGAGTGCTTATCTCAAATCTTCCAACTCTAGATTTAAGTTGTCTGTGGTTGTAAGACAGCTTTAAATCCTATCCTGGGGTAACCTCTGGCTGTGTCACAGAAGTATTCCCAGGGTGAACAAAAGCCTTATTTATTTATTTATTTATTTATTTAAACAAAGGAAACCAGGTTTTCCTGAGTATCTGCACCCCAAGCATTTCTTTGACTTTGAAAAGGCTAATTCTCCAAGGTAGCAAATGTTAATCTTGTGCTCTCAGGTGGGGGCCCATGTGCCACCATAATGTCCTTATTCCAGCCCTGTCTAACCCTACTCTCCTTCCCCATCCCCCCCCCCCCTCAAGTACTACTCACAAATGTTGGGTAATATGCCCAGTAGTGTCTTGGCAGGACCACTGCATGTTTGCCCCTGCCATTTATCACCCTTTCCTACCTACAGGGTCCCTTTGTCTACCATCCCAACCATTAAAATATATATCTTCTTTCAAACAAAATAAATTTGCTGTCGGATTGTTGGCAAAATGAAACAATGTCAGAACAAGGAGACAGACGCACCACAGGGAACACAAACTGCCACATATTTAAGGAGAAGCTTGCTAACAGTGGCACTGACACCAGAGAAAGGGCCGATTTCTGAATGCCAAATTGTTTTTTTCTAGATAATGTGACTTTGTTAATTTTTACACATTTCTCTCCATTTCAAGTAGTCTGAAGGCTTAATTATTTTATGCTAAAGCCTTACTAACATTGTCAAGTGGTCATATTATTTAATTTGAAGACTTCTTCTTGAAAAGGTCATTCCCGTTGCCTATGAAGAAGCAGGAGAGTGATCTTTTGGATGCTCAGAGGTCCTTTCCTTTAAACAGCAGAGTCCCTTATTAGCAGACACGGTAGCCCTGTATATGCCAGCGCCCCAGAGGCCTCTATTCAGGCCTGAAACAGGAAATGTGAAGTGACAGCTGCTCACAAAGCTGGAACACGACAGGCTTAGAGGCCGCTGCCCTGGAGATTCACAGCAAATACCGTAACATGTTTGTACAAATGATTACAAGTATAAAATTTGCTTAGGAGCATATGGCACTGGCAGTCCTTTTTAAAAATCTCAAACTACCTGGAAGCAGCAGCTATGGGTCCACCTTATGACGTTATATCCCAGAAGAGGGATCATAAGATGCTGTTTGTATTTATTTTATTTGTGTTTGATATTCTTAAATCCTCCAATTGGTGAGGTCAAGAGTATGCAAAAGCATACATCTCAACAGCAGTGAGAAAACTATGTAAGGAACGAGAGCATCTTCCTTCAGTGTTATAGTCTGACGCCCGATGATACAAAACATTTTTGCTTTATTAAAAATATTAAACAATACCTGAGTGATGTCATTGTTATTTTGAGCATATAAGAGGAAGACAGAACAGGTCCTCTTAGCTTCTGATTCATTGCCTTGTACATCTGCCCAAATATGCTGTGTACCCTGCTTTATATTGTGATATCCAATGCATTATTTTATTCATTTAGTGATATAGTGCATTTGTTTTAGCTGACCTCTTGTTTTAAAAGGTACTACTGTATATATAACATACATTGAGTACAAAGCTATAAAGAGCTAGTCTCTATAAAAATGATTTAGGGATTCTTAAAATATACAATATTAGGCGTCTGACCAGTGTGTTGCATGTGGCCATAGGAGATGACATTAGCATATTACTCCCTATACCCTTTAGACAGTCGACTAATAGGCTTACATTAAATGAACAAGGAATAAAGTAACAAAAAAACATAACATACTGTATTTCTTGGGTATTTTCTAAGAACTGCATTAAAAATTAACAGGTGTATAATTGAATGAACTAGAATAATGGGTAATTAACAGTTTTTTCAAAATATTCTTTTTAACCTCATAATTTCTTCTGTCTGCTGTAAAAATGATAATTTTAACAATTTCTTAAACAATTAAAGACGTGGGGCCTCATGTATAACGCCTTACATAGAATTCACACTAAATGTTGCATACGGACAAAACTAGAAATGTGCGTATGCACAAAAAAATTCCGATGCATAAAACTGTGCATAAGCAAAGTTCCACACATTTCCCTTTTTAAAAGCAATCAGCAGGAATTTTAATGCACATGTATGTTTCTACAGCCCCACCCAGACTCCTCCCAAAATTACACCTATTTGAATATGCAAATCAATATAAATAGCCCCTTCTGTTCTGTATTTTGTTAAAAGACAATGGCAAAAGCATGTGAGAAAAATGAAGAATTTCAGCAAATGTAAAATGGAGGTCCTGCTCAATGAAGTGGAGGCAATGAAAAATGTAATGTTTGATGGTACTCAAAAGTTTAAATTCAGAAAGTCGCGCAAGGGGGTCATATGGAGGAGGTGTTGAAATTACGGGGCTCACATCATTGGAGCAGCTTATATATCTCTCCATAACATTAATGAGATGCATTTTCAGATTACATTTGGAAATGCAGATGTTGCTGTGAATTGGAAATCTTATATATCTGGATGACAAGAGGATAATACCATCCAATAAAGATGGCAGGGCGCAACTCAGTGATTACTAAGAAATACCCGATTGGTCAGCCAGCTCATGTTGAAAAGCTTCTGTGGCTATAAACCAGAGGGTGAACAGAACTTGCAGAGGGAGCAGGTAGAGCAAAATTTACCAAGGTCTGCCTTTGTAAAGCCGGCCCCAGTTCTGCACACAGTTCCAAGAAGATAGCTCTTGAAAATCGAAATCGATTTAGAAGCCAGTCATCATCATGTGACAAGAATTCAGTATGATCTCTAACTATGCACTCTTGAAATTCTTCCATTTGCAACGTCTTCTAACAACGCTAAATCAGCCATGGTAGTTGGAATAGATTGACCATTCCATGCACCATTATATTGTTGCAGAATGATTATAATCAAGTTCTTTAAATATGTAAATGACATGCAGTTAGTTTCCCGACAAAGTTAGTTACAGTTAGTGTATCTGACAAACCTCATGTCATGGACGTGAATATATAAAGAAAGAAAAAAATCATAAAAAAACAGTAGAACTGCTTTGATGCGGAGTGGCGCCCATTTACAAAACCGAGCAGAAATATGCGCACGCATGATCTGAGGCTGCCTTGAAAATATGCGTAGCTTTACGCCAAGTTTAGTTTTTATACATCTTGATGTGAGTGTGGAAACAGGCAAACAACATTTCTCTGCGTGCGCATTGTTTATTCATGAAGCCCCTGGGCACTTATATACAGGTGACTGGCTATACTGTATGTATAGTACATGAACATTACAGCAGATACTGTACAATAAACATCCTAGTCATGTTTTGGCTCCTGCAACTTGCGTACAATACAAACCGTCCTGATGCTATTAAATAATCTTTCTGCTGGTTTAACAGACATTTTTGAGTTCATCCCAAATTTTGATAGTATTAGAGCAGACATTTTTACAGCCAGATGCCCTTCCTGATGTCAACCACCTCTAGTTACCTTTAAAAACACACAAAAGGGATGGTGATCTTATTCTATGCGCAGGCCACAGGGCAAAGCTAGTGTGGAATGAAGGGTCTGAAATGATTTGGAATGTAATGACCTCAGTGGGTAGTGATGTCACCTCACAGGTTCAGAGTCCTAGATGTGAATTCTGTACTTTGTCGCTGTACACTTAGCACATTCACCCTGTGTCAGCTTGAGTTTTCTGTAACGTTTGAAGATATGCATGTTAGGTTTATCGGTGGCTGCAATGGATTGCAAATCTATTGGCATCCTGCCTTGTGTCCAGTGCTGCTGTCCTGAATTTAATTATGCAATCTTTGAAGTATTATATTACAAAAAAAAAAAATGTTAATTTAATTGTGTTTCTTAATTGGCCCTATCTCAATAAGAGTACCCAAGGATGGTTTTCCCTTTGTATGGAGATTATAGATTCTTCCTTTTGCAGGCGATTCGTTTCCACTCACATCTATAAGACACTCCGAATGGGTTGATTAGGTACTTTGAACTGAATATTAGTGAATAAGTGCATAAGGTTATTATTTACCTCATGCCCAACTCTGGTGGACTAGGCTGTGGCTCTGAACAAGTTTGTATTAAAACATGTCAAACAAGCTGTAAACTACAGAAATGTATATTATATACACAGGGGATTCTGAAAGTATTCAGACATCTTCACTTTCTGCATCCTTTGTTTGCAACACAGTTTGCAAATTTATTAAAAATCTATTTCAATTTCTTCTGTCCTTCCCAACCATCTTTAGAGATTTATAAACCAATTCTATATATATATATATATATAAGAACTCTACTTCTCTGTTAATTATATACGTATAATATTTAAGTGTGCATTATTTGCTGTATGTTTTTTATTCGTAATTTTTATCTACTGCAATTTTAATTTGCTTTCTTTGTTTATAACTATTACTTGCCATCTTGTAAAGCATTTTGAGCTACATTTTTATATGAAAATAAGGTACAGACATAATGGTCTGAATACTTGTACAGATTTGAGATTTCAAAATTTAAGTCAGTACTTTGTAGAAGCCCCCTTGTTGGCAATTACAGCTTCTTCTTTACAGCTTTGAATACCTGGATTTGGGCAGTTTATCCCCTTCTTCCTGGCAGATCCTCTCCAGCTCCGTTAGATTGGATAGGAAGTTTCTGTAAACAGCCATCTTCAGGTCTCTCCACAGATGTTCCATCTGGGAAACTCAAGGAGACTCAGAGACTTGTCTTGAAACCACTCCAGTGTTGAATTCGCAGTATGCTTTAAGTTATTGTCTAGCTGAAAAGTGAACCGTTGCACTTGTTTGATGTCATGTAAATTCCAGTGCAGGTTTTATCTGAGGACCATTCTGGTAATAATTCAGCGAAGGATGAATGCAGCCAAATACAGTTTCCCCGTCTCTGCTGCTGAGGAGCACTCCCATACCATGATGTTGCCATCATTATGCTTCACCGTAGGGATGGTATTGGGCATAGTGCTTGGGGTTCTACACAAAGAGTTACATTTTTGTCTAATCAGACCAGAGAATATTTTACCTCATGCAGTCAGAATCCTTAAATGTTTTTGTATGCTTTTTACTCAAAAGTGGCTTCTGTTTAGCCAGTGTACCTTAAACACCTGATTGATAGAGTGCTGCTGAGATGGTTGTTTCCTGACAGGTTCTTGTATCTCAACAGGTGACTTCTGAATCTGTTACAGTGACCTTTGGGTTTTTGGTCACCTTCCTGACCCAAGTGTTTTACTGTTACTCAGTTTGGCCAGACAGCCAACTCTAGTCAGAACCCTGATGGTTCTGAACTCTTCAATATTACAATTATTGGGGTCACTGTGCCCCAGAGGACACTCAAAACTTTAGAAATGGTTTTATACCCTTGCTAAAGATCTACATCTTATCACAATTTTAACACAGACGTCTACAGAGTTCCTTGGACTTCCTAACTAGGTGTTTTTTTATTCTAAACAATGTCTAGTCAACTTCAAATTCCATTGTAGACCAGTGTTTCCCAGCTTATGTGGTGTCACAAGCTCAGATCTTCACATGCCAGTGTGTTCCTGGTCCACCAGAAGGCAGAGCACACCTTGAATTTAGCAAGATCATCTGAGCGAGGTTAGTGGGGTGGTCCCACTCAGTGAATTGAGCGTGACTGTCATTGCAGGTCCACGTGCAGAGCCTCAGGGTATTAGATGAATCAAGCACAATTGTCAATGCTTTTCCTTCTTGGTGAATTGAGTACAATTGTCAGATCAGGGGGTTGTGGGGGTCATTCAGGTTTGTCACAACCTACCTGCGCTGCTTCAGTTATGACTTGAATGTCACTGTAGGAGCAGGTATGGGAGGGGGTTTTCATCCAGGATTTGGCAACTGCTCTTCTAGACACATTTCAAGGATAATTAAAGCAAAAAGGATTCACCAGACCACAACTAGGACAGTCACAATTATGGGTCTGAATACTTACTGCATATGTTATTGAGTACAGATGAATGGGAAAACTAGCACATTTATCTGTTTAAAATTAAATGAAATAAATTGTGCAGAAAGTGAAGGGATCTGAATACTTTCAGGATTCAGTGTAGTGTATCAATGTTATATACATGTTACAATTTCTGTATCTTACAAGCAGTAAATGCATGTTACTTAACCTTGATCTTATGAAGTGACTATCACTCTAGACTAGTGGTTCCCAAACTCGATCCTGGGGACCCACTGTGGCTGCAGGTTTTTGTTCCAACCAACTCCTATTTTTCATTGGACTCTTAGCCTAATTAAGTGAGTAATTTTTACCCAGTTTCTGTGTTTTGGAGTCAATGTAGAAATTACAAACTAAGTTTGGTAGATTTTTATTAAAATATAAGCAGTTATATGGGGAGTACGTAGTTTTTTTTAAGTCGTTAACAGTATTTTCAACCTAATTTTCATTCTGCTTTTCCAGGTTTTCTGGTTATTTAATTGATTTACTAATTAGCGAGTCTGACATTGAAGTCGTTGCTGCTTTCATCATGCGGGGTGTCTGCTGTGCTGGTTGTTAATTGTTACTATTAGGGTTAAATTAAGGGAGCAAGCTACACAGGAAAAGGTGAAAATAATAGGAAAACAACAAAAGAGAGTTAAGCATTTTTAGCTTTAGAAAAAAACTGAAATATTTCTAAATGTCTTATAAATGTAAAAACCATACTGTTGTGTTTTTCCAAATGCAGAATAAGAGAAGAGTAAAAAAGACCACCTAATTAAACGAGATCACCGATTGTGAACCTGGTTGGAACAAAAACCTGCAGCCACAGTGGGTCCCCAGGATCGAGTTTGGGAACCACTGCTATATACTGTACTACCAATTATGGCCATATTATGTTGGTAGCTACATGCACGTTTTTTATTACATTGTGCTACTCTGCATTGTCAACTTGTTTGCTTTGCAAAGCATCTTAGAATGGAGATCATAGTGAATCATTATAATGTGATTGGTGTGTGTGTGTGTTGTAAAAATAAGTTAAAAAATATAAGTTAATTCAGCTGAAGTCCAGGGAGGGGAAACTGAGCTCAAGAAAATGCCAAATGAGTTGCTTCACTGAAAGATGCTAAAATATATGCATAAATGTATTCTTGGCAATAGTGTCCCATTCTAGTGAATGGGCTGCTGTCCACTATGACACTACTCCAGAGTATAAAGTGAGGCCTTTAGCTTCAGGAATCAATGTGGGAACATAAAAGTGGAAGAAAAAAAGTGCTAGTTTAAAGATGGGAGAAAGGTCACACAAGACAAAGCTTTTGTTTTGTTTGAGTCTGGTGGTAGCTTACAAAGTTAGAAAAAAAATGTCATATGTTATATCTTATTTGCATGCCAATGTTTTTAAATTATTTTTTAAAAATCCAATGTCCTTTAGAACATGCTTCTTTTTCCTTTCTCCTTCTTCTGACTAACACCCCGTTTATGTGTTTAATTTCTAGACTACAGGAGCTCAGGTTCAAGTAGCAGGGGACATGCTGCCAAACTCCACAGAGAGAGCTGTAACAATCTCAGGCACTCCAGACGCCATCATTCAGTGTGTGAAACAGATCTGCGTGGTCATGCTTGAGGTGGGTAGACAAGACACAGGTCCACATCTTAAAGCTTGGACTTGATTGGTTAAGTCATCTTATTTAGAAGCAAAGAAGTAAAATAGGGAGATAAGATCTACAGTTAAAATCAATAGATACATTAAGCACTAACTTTGCTCAAATCAGGCAATATTAGTGCAACCCTATCTTCTTAAATCATGTGCCTCTTCTAAAGAGGCACTGAAAACCCAATAAAAGTACTTACAGAACTGGAGAAAAAATAAATTGCAGCCTGCAATCTTATGCTGCTGAGCTAATTTGGTGTTTTAAACTGGGTTGGATATTTACGTTTTGATAGCTACATTGTTTTCTTCAATTTAAAATGTGCGGTACATTCATTTACCCCAATGAATCATTTTTTTTTTTGATCAATTTCAAAAACTAACATTAATTTTTTTTCCTCTGTTTAACTTCTAACAGAAGGTCAATGCCTAAAAGTTCTAATATGTACCTTAAGTTTTGGCAGTACCAGCATTGGCAGCTAATTCTGGACTGCGGCATGAACATTAACTTTTCTGCTGATTCGTTTTGTCAGTTTTTTTGAATAATCATTTATGGACACCAGGGGGCATACAGCTCCCCAAGCCCCTGCCACAACAGACACAGAGAACACAAGTTAAGCACAAAACACGTTTAAGTGCTTTTCCCTCACTCCTTACAGCACAGCACAGTACAAAACACCAAGCATAATAAATACACAGTCCTTATTTTTCTTCACTCTTCTCTTCTACTCTCCTGGTTCAAGCTTTGTCTACTTCCTCCTGACTCCAGCTCCTGGAATGGAGTGAGGTGGCCCCCTTTATAGAGCACTCAGAAGTGCTCCAGGTGTTCCACAATCTCCTTCCTTCCCTGCAGCCCTGCAGAGGAGTGCTCAATTGTACTCTTTGCACGCTCCTGGCAGTGTTGAGCTTCCATGCTTCAACCCCATGATACTGTACCAAGCCATTGGGGCTGCCCCTGGGACCGCCCTCTGTCGTCCCTGGGAAAGAATTGCCCCGTGCAAGCTCCTTTCCCTGGTCCTTCCCTTAAGGTGCCGGGGAAGAGGTTTGGCTGTCCATCACACTTTATAATTTCTCAATAATACAGAAACACATTTTTAACCTTAAATATTTGTGCATGTTTTTTTAAACATTATGGGAACAGAGAAAGCCTCATTTTCTGAAACCTAATAGCATTTTATTATTCTTTCTCCTAAAGAATCAATAAAAACAAATCATTTGTATAACCATGCAGGACTTTATTTTTAAGCTTCTACTTAGCTTTGTAACCTGCGTTCTCACACTCAGCTAGAATGAGATGAACCAAGAGCCTGCATCCAAAAGCTTTTGTAACTGTGTTCATTTATCCATACAATTCTCTACCATACATTACTAATTTATATCTTCTCTGAAATACACTAGATTTCTTACCAGGCTCCACACTGCCAGCCATATAGAGACAAACTTAGACTTGTCAAGTTTGTGGCAGCCATAGAATCCCCTCAATCCAGAATAATGTCAAGGGTGCCAGAATTTAACAATTATTTTATTGAATTACTAGCTGAAATACCCAGTGTTGGCTGGAAGGAAAATATTTTTTTTTTTAATTATTTGAGAAAAATATAATAAAAATAAATTAACAATATGCTTGTCTTGCAGTCTTGTTTTGTATGTTATCATCCTGTTGATGCTGGGAACCGGCCAACTCCATTTAATTTCAAAAGCAACAGGGGCGTGGCGGGGCTCAAACAAAGAATGCTGGCAGTCACCTCCAGTTTGCCCTCTGGTGGTCGCTCCGAGTGTCAACTGGCTGATAACCTGCATACAAGACCGCATGATCAAAGAAGAAGGGGGTGGATTTGGGTTAAAATACCCTACAGTATTTTTAGTTGACCAATGAGAAAAGTGTACCAAGTTTCATGAAAATCGTTCCAGCCATTCGGAAGTAATGCTGTAACACATATATATATATATACATATACATATATACATATATATATATACACATACATATATACATATATATATATACATATATATATATACATATACATATATATA
>JANRMT010062843.1:14102839-14138860 GCA_026402145.1 Polypterus bichir lapradei | reverse complement strand
ATACACACACACACATTGGCTGGAGTGCCAATCCTGCCACAAACCCCTACATTTTCCCTTGCATGTTGGAAGACCTGCTTGTATTGCTAATCATAAAAAAACAGATGTTAAAGTCAGGATCCGTGAAAACTAAATGGCACTACTACACAGAATATATGTTTAGAATATCTGCAATCTCAGATGCGGAATAATCTAATGTGGCGATCTTTATAGTGGCACTCCAGTGTCACATGTATAGTTTCTTGGATCACGATCCTTAGTAATTATCCTTGAATCTTGATGACAGAAGAATAAAATGGTAACACCTCAGACAAATGGTGAGAAACTTTCCAAAAGGTTTTAATAACCGAATATGACATTCAGATTACAAATACATAATCAGAATATGAATCTGTGTCACAAAAAAAAAAATATCAAACATGCAGAAGACAGTGTTCTGCTAGACACATGAACATCATTGTACCTGACTAATGAAGGTTGAAGCACATGTTAAGCATCTTAAAACTTTGTTTAAAAATAAAGGAAACTGCTTAAGCATTCACTTTTGGAATGAACTGAAATTCTTTGGAAATTGTTAACACTCATATACCGAGTTGCATTTTTGGTTTCAACTTTAGTTTGCCCCACGTACAAGTTTTCTGATCTCTTTTCCTTGCCCTTAAATCCTTCACCCCTTGATTCTCTTGGCGATGTTGGTCTGTTATTAAGTAAGACTTAGATGGTCACAACAGTACTCACCTAGTTTTAAACTGTTTAAAGGAATACTCCAACCAAAAATGATATTTTTAATATGTTACTTACCTCATAGGTTTTGTAGTGAAGGCTGAGAAAAACGTTTAATCTCGTGTTTTCCTTAGAAAATGAGATTGAGTTTTTAAATTGAAGACAGGACTTTTGACCAATGAATGAGGGGAAAGATGGAGCTTAAAGTTAAAAGGTTAAATTGTGTTTCCTGTTTATGATGTGCACTGATTTTTCTGGAGGTATCTATTTAATAATATTTTAGTAAAGAATACTGGCATTTTGCAGGACTGGATAAATGAAGTGGATTATGTGATACAAGTAATACAAGATTTCCTGCCCCCACCTCCATGGACGTTTTTAAGTATCTTTTGCCGTTATACATCACTGGCTATCTTCATTCTCCATGAAAACATGAGCTTAAATTTTTCCTTGGTGATCACTACAAAACACATGGAAGTAACATAAAAATAAAAATGTTATTTACGGTACAGTAATCCATTAAACTCACACTACTCCTATCTAAATTATATCCCTTTCAGTTGCTAAAATTTACTTTGCTAAATTTGAGGGCTTTAAGATATTTCCCTTAAGGGGATGTCAGTCCATTTCTTGGAACACTGAACAATACAAAGACACAAACTGGCATGAGTCAGTGTAGCCCTGTGCAATATTGATATAATCACAGCCGAACACTGTGACTCAGAAAAATGTCAGTGTGTCTGCAAGGTCACCTTGCATTGAAATCAACAGAACAGAATAAAAAATAGATAAATTAGCTTTTGATTTTTATGATTTTCTTTTTGTTTGAAAATGCTGCCTATAGGTTATACCCTTATAAGGTCTGAACTATTGAGACTTATCACTTTCGGTTCAAGATTGGTCTACTCTCACACTTTAAGATTAACACTCGCACACAGATCCCATTCACATTATTATAACTCAGTGATGCCTACAATGTCTGTACTTCACATAGGGACTCACTATCTTTGGCATTAAAAATGTATGGGTGCCTTAAAAAACCACCTGCAGGGAAGAGGAAATGACCATCTCCTCCTGCGGCAGATACCCTAATATTTATTTTATTACTTCAATCAGTCCAGACAAAGACAAAATGTAGAAATGTAAAAGCAATATACATACAGTATAATAATTCCAATAGGAGAACCTAATAGAAAATAAAATAGATGGCAAACTCTAGATATACATAGTCTTAGAAATCTTAATGAAAATCAGCAGTGTCTAAGGTGGATGTTGGCCTGGGTGGTTTTTTGAATCGACAATCAACATGATCCTACAATGTCCAGATGAAATTTTCTCTTTCTGACATATCTCAGTCTCTGGCATCCTTTCCAACAGTATGCCATTGTTTTAGTCCCTTGGAAGAGGCATATTTATGTTAAAATAACACATTGGGTTCAGGGACATGTGACATTACACACACGACTGGCAAGCTGTCCTGGTGATGGATGGCTCTGCCCCAAATGTTTGATCCTATACATATCTGTACAATCTTACTGTTTCCACTCTTTACCATTAAGTTATAAAATGTCTCTGACCATTTTAAACTAAATGCACCATAAACACCTTAGATAAAAGAGATGTGCTCAATTTATAAATTATTGGCACAATACAGAAAGATTTACAAAAGTCTTTGGGTTAAAAATTATTAGTCCACAACAGAAGATGTTCTCAATGTAAATTCCCTTTGTATATTAGTTAAATTGCCTTAAGAGTCCCATAAATTCCTTTGTAAATGACTCTCTTTATACAGTGATCCCTCGCTATATCGCACTTTGACTTTCGCGGCTTCACTCTATCGCGGATTTTAAATGTAAGCATATCTAAATATATATCACGGATTTTTCGCTGGTTCGCGGATTTCTGCGGACAATGGGTCTTTTAATTTATGGTACATGCTTCCTCAGTTTGTTTGCCCAGTTGATTTCATACAAGGGACTCTATTGGCGTATGGCTGAGAAGCTACCCAATCAGAGCACGTATTACGTATTAAATAAAACTCCTCAATGATATACGATATGCTTCCCGTGTGGTGCTTCACATACTTGAAAGCCCAAACAGCACATATTGATTTTTGATTGCTTGTCTCTGTCTCTCCGACATTCTCTGCTCCTGACGGAGAGGGTGTGAGCAGAGGGGCTGTTCACAAACTGGCCTAGAGGATACGGATGCTCCTATAAAAAATGCTGAAAGATTACCTTCATATTGCTGCGTTCCTTGCAGCTGCTTTGTACGGAAGTGCCTCACATACTTAAAAGCCCAAACAGCCCTATTGATTTTTTTATTGTTTGCTTTTCTTGCTCTCTCTCTCTCTCTCTCTCTGACATTCTCTGCTCCTGACGCAAACTCCTTTGAAGAGGAACATATGTTTGCATTCTTTTAATTGTGAGACGGAACTGTCATCTCTGTCTTGTCATGGAGCACAGTTTAAACTTTTGACTAAAGGGTGTTATTTCAGGTCTAGAGGGCTCTAATAATGTTAGAAAATGTATTTAGAAGGTCGTAAACAGGTTTTCTATGCTCTAACTGCGAAAATATTAAATTTATAAATAAAGAATCCTACTTCGTGGAACTTCATTTATCGCGGCAGAGTCTGGAACGGATTAACCGCGATAAACGAGAGTTAACTGTAGATCAAAGTTTGCTTGAGCAAAATAACCTGTCTACAGTTTCAAAAGAATCATAATTTTATTCTCCAGGATAATCCTTGACAAAATTTAGAGCCTTTGATACCTCACTGCTGACTTAATTCTTACAGTATACTGAGATATTATGATTATTCACCACTTTACATGGATATACTTTATTAAGCAGCTTGGGAATGAATGTGCTGCATTGATATTTGGGTTATGCATTTATTTATAATGGGCTAATCTGGCACTGTGTAATAAGGTGAAGGCGACATTAGCCTACAGCCTTCCATTTAGCATGGGTTGAAAATTGTTGCTCCTCACTTCATATAACAAGTAATAGTTAGGCCAAGGTATTTTTAAGTGATGGCCATAAACAACTGGACTCCAGCTGTAAAGACTAGTTATTCATGAAATAAAAAAAGATCTCCTCTCAACATGGCATAGTTTTGTCAGCAGCTGACCCACACGTCTTTTCATCCAAGTACTACATGTTAAATGCAACTAAGAAATTAAGAATAATGTAAATAACACTGACATTTTGTCTCACTCTTTTCTTCTTGTTCACAGTCTCCACCAAAAGGTGCTACCATTCCCTACCGCCCCAAACCAGCCTCAGCACCCATCATATTTGCAGGAGGCCAGGTCAGAGCAGACACCATCTTGGCATCAGCAGGAAACCATACAGTCTTGGCACAGCCACAGCCAGCACCTGTTAGTGAACTCTTTCTTCTTTCCAGTAAACTTCCTTTACTTGTTTTCTACCAAAAAAAAAAAAACCTTGGACAGGTACAGTATAGTATGATGAAATGTATTCTGTATTCGGGGAAACAGGTAAATTATTGGATTCAGTTGGAAACTAGCTAAGGAAAATGTTCTCTTTCATCTCATTAACTTTAGGGTAAAGAGCTCTTTATCATTGGAGACTGAGAGCAATTTTCTTTGCACAGCCAGTTGGTTAAGGAAAGCGTTTTCAGTTGTCTTATTCTCAGATAATCTCGGCCCAATATACATGAATCATAAGTGATGCGCTTTAGAATTATCTGTCTCCTAGGCCCTGGACTGCATTGATTGAAAATAGAAAACAAAGTGGAACGATCATTGTGCAGCAGTACAGACAGGCCTGTAATCAAGCAAGTTACACTGTAACGGAGATGGCAGCGCCCTTTCTGTCACAGCCCATCATCAGAGCAGAGTGAAACAGACGTGTTTGTAGTATGGTGTATTTAACGCATCAAAAAGCTGCCAAGTTAAAGTCAACCTTTGACAAGAGTTTGGTTAAAGGAAAAAAGCAGGGTTTGAAAAGATGTCCTCAGATTAGATACATTGGCAAGGATTTATTTAACCTAACTTTATATAGGCTAAAAAGCAATTTAAAAATCTCAAATTGCCATGTGCCAGTTAAAATAACTCACTGAGGATTACACATTGTAGTCACTGGCGTGTAGATTGAAAAACCAGAATCCTTGAAATCTTACAGTGTGCCATTTAATTGGAACTTGCACATCTAAGAACCTGTTCACCATGAATGGTGCTATACTAAGTTTTGTTTTTGTTATCCATCACCAATTAAGTGTATTGTTACTACCAAACTAAATCAAATTGAATATGTCAATATGGGTCAGCATAGAAGTGCAGTGGCTGGCACTACTGTATCTCAGCTCTACAAGACTGGGTTCTAATAACATTTGTACGCTGTCTGTATAGATGTGGCCCATTCTTCCCTTATATGTGTGGACTTCCTACCAGATTTCAAAAATTCACTTGCTAAGATAATTTGAGTCTATAAATATGAATCCATATGTCTGTGGGCATGAATGTGATGTGATGGAGTAGCACCTATTTCAGAGATTGGATCCTGCCTGTATCTCTGTGCTTCTGCGCTTGCTGGATAGATGGTCAGGTCTGTACTTAACCGATTCTTACAACCAAAAACTTACCAATCACAATAAATGAGTACGAATGCATCTACATTTCTTCAGTTTAATAACAGCACGTTAAGACCGTTTCTAAGGATCACACAGAGGGAACATTAGTGCCAGAACTCCCACCCTGATGCTTTACAATTCATCTGAGCTAGCAGGGGGCCACATGAATGAACAAAAAAAACTGTTCTAGCTTTGTTGTCTTATGGAACAAATTTGTGCTTAATGTCTTTTCTTGTCATAGTACTGATGTCAGCCTATGTTTAGCCTTGTAATGAAAATGTGTTCCTATATTTGTACTCTGCTTCTTTGTGCAGTACTAGGTATTGACAAGTGCTTCTCATTCAATAACCTTGTAGTTGTTCTGTCTACAGTCTTATATGAGATTCATTTTCAGTAACGGCAAAAGGTAGAAGATGGACTACAAGCATTGGATGACATTTCAATAAGTGCCCAGTGCTCTTAACAAATGTGTTTGTGTCAGAGTGGTTGCATTTTTAAAAGACCATTAAGCTTTTCATATTGCTCAGGAATGGACAGTTACCATAACTGCTGGCAAACTTGATTTTGCTTTTTGTGCAAGATTCAGGGAGAGTTCAGTTCTGGATTACAATTTACATCTAACAGTGGCTCACAACATTTATGATGCCAATGTGCCTCACTGTCTTTCCTTAACCTAATAAGTCTTGGAAAACGGCACACCTCAGGCCATTTTGTAAAATAAAATAACCTTAAAGATGAAGCATGACAACAGATACACAGTGAGCAAAAGGTCTTACCATGGTTATACAATATCAATAACGATCCCCTTGTAACTAAAGAGCATTCTCATACCAATTTACCGTAATTAAAGGTCAGAGCCTGTCGCTGTCAGAGGCTTGGGCAGAAGCAGTGCTGGACAAGGCCCATTTACACAAACTCCAGAATGAGACAATAGAGATTGGGCAGCTGACCCAACAAGCACATCTTTGAGTAGAAGACTGGAGTACTTGAATAATAAGTGATTTGAGCATAGGAGAGGTTCTACAGTATATTAACAAAATTTCATTATTGTTAAAAAAATCATGGTCACACGAGGAAAATATGCAGCAATGTGGGAAGCAGTGCAGTGTGTCTAAAATGGCAAATTTCAAGGAGAGGCTGGTGGAAGATGTGATCCTCCCCGTCTTAAGCAGATGTCAGAATAATGAACAAAGCGATGAATATGACAACACAGATCATCACAGCGCAAGAAACACATGCAAATCATTTTGAAGTGCATCCCTTCATCAAGTACGCCATCCACTGATGAAAATATCTAAATTGCCCCTCACTTTACCACTTTTGGTTAATGGGTCTTTCACTCCACCTTCTGTTTTTCATAAAACCAATAACAGCAAGCATTGAAATTACCCGATCTGTGCTAGCTTCTTGCTACCACGAACATCTTTCACTGAATAATCTAATTCTACTCGGAATTCTTTAGGTACACTGACTAAACATTATCATCTATCTACTGACTATGAGAATACCAATTTGCCAGTCAAACAGACCACCATAAGTATAAATGCATTTTGCCTGTTGACAGCATGTGAACTTTGAGTTGCGGTCTGCACACAAGCTTCACACAGTAAGTATAAACAAGGCAGAGATATTAATTGATATATGACCTTTCTTAATGTAGTCCATATATGTACACTTCAACACAACTTGCTGTGGGATGCAGAGATGATTCAGTACTAGATGTAGATGCAACAAAATCCCAAGAACAGGATATAACTACATAAACAAGCCAAAATTAAATTCTACTTCAATTATAGCATAGATAGAGATAGATAGATAGAGATAGATACTTTATTAATCCCAAGGGGATATTTAAATAATCCAGCAGCAGTATACCGATCCAAAAAAAAAAAAATTTAAAAGAGTAATAAAAATGCATGTAAAAACAGACAATAACTTTGAATAATGTTAGCATTTACTCCCCCGGGTGGAATTGAAGAGTCGCATAGTAACGATCTACTCAGTCTGTCAGTGGAGCAAGACAGTGACAAAAGTCTGTCACTGAAGCTACTCCTCAGCCTGGAGATGACACTGTTAAGTGAATGCAGTGGATTCTTCTTAATGCCAGCTAAGGTTTTTAAAGATGTTTGACATGATAACTCTACGGTTCTACTATCAAAAAGTTTCAGATATTGTCTACGTATATTTATTACTTTGCACTAAATATAGCATTATTTGTTGCTTTGTACCCTATATAATTCAAGCAGTGAAAGAATTTACCTGCTGAATGGATGCCACCTTCAGGTCTCCTCCACCAGTGAGTCCCAGTATCCCTATTCTCAGGCAAGGACTTGCTTGGTCTCAAAAAGTACTAACACTACTCCTTATACATCTCTATGTGCCTTTTTTTTTTGGAACTCTGATTTTACATCCCAAAGTCATTTTAGAGTCCTTTTCTGTTCCTAACTGGCCCAGTATGAATCAATACAGGTGTGCTCCATTCACCCCAATATCTCCCATCTTTCATTTGTAAAATGTATGCACCTGCATCGTGTCTTCAATTTTCCTTTAGAACAGCTTGAACTTGAAGATATCAAAAGTACAGAGAGGTTAACCCACATGTAGTGCCTGTAAAAAGTATAGACCCCTGTTGGATCACAGTGGATTTAATATGACTTTTTGACATTGATCAACAGAAAAAATCATTTTAAGGTAAAACTGAAAACAGATCTCTGAAAAGTGAACTAAATTGCCAATATAAACACAAAATAATTGATTGTGTAAAAGTTCATCCCTTTCAAGTCAGCATTTAGTAGATGGCACCTTTGGCAAGTCTGTGAGGACAGGTTTCTATCAGCATAACACATCTGAATACTGCAGTTTCTCCCAATTCTTCATCGTAAAGCTCACGCTCAATTCAATGGGATTAAGAGTGTACAACCTTTATCTCTCAATTGGACTGACATCTGGAATCTGACTCAGCTACTCAAGGACATTAACATTATTTTTAAGCCACTCCTGTGTACTGTAGCTTTGGACTTTATGCTTGGAGTCTTTGTCATGCTGGAAAGCAAACAATTTCCCAAGGCACAAGCTTTTGCCTAGGATTTTGCTGAATTCATTTTACTCTCCACCCTCATAAGTATCTTTTATTTTAATTTTATCGAATTTATTAGAATCAAATAACATTCCATACAAGTCAAGTTTTACAAAACTAGGTTTGAATCAAATCAACCCCTATCCCTGAGAAAGAGAGCTAGCCCAACAGAATAAAACTTTAATAGTAAAATAAATAAATAAATAAATAGAATAAAAAAGGGAAGAGATTCTGCTTCCTCAATTTAAATACTCATTCTAAAATGTTATTGATTAGATATATAACATTAGTTATTCACTGGCTTAAAATCGGATTCGTCCAGTTGAGCAAGATAAGTCTTCGTGCCAATAGTGAAGTAAAGGCAATCACAGTTTGTTTGTCCTTCCCCACTTTGAGCCCATCTGGAAATCCACCAAACACAGCTGTTAGTGGATTAGGAGGGATTGTGAGACTGTAAGTCTTTCAATGGCCTGCTGTAGCGAAGCATCTCCATGTATCGAAGCTGCCACCACCATGCCTCACGGTGAGGACGATTCGTTTATGATAACATGCAGTGTTTGGTGAAATTTAATCAGGTGGCCAAACGGCTTAATGTTGGTTTCAGACCACAGAACCTTCTTCAAGCTGACTTAAAAGTCTCCCATGTTCCTTTTTGCAAACTAGTCGAGATGTCATGTGCATTTTTTTTTTCCTTTTTGCCACTCTCCCATAAAACTGCAACTGGCAAAGCACCTGGGCAACAGTTGTTGTCTGCACTGTCTCTCCAATCTGATCCACTATGTCTAAAACCTTCTTCAGGGTTGCCATAAGGCTCTTGGTGGCCTCAGTCACTAGTCTTCCTGCATGATCACACACGTTTTTTGCCTGTTTTAGAACTGGTTTCACTGGACTCCAAGATCTTGTGACCATGAAAGTCATTATATAAAGCTAAATGTCTTGTTCAGGGCTTTGTTAGCAAGTGGCAAGTGGCATGGCACATTATCCTGCTGATGTGATGCAATTCACTCATCTGCAACGTTTTTCATTCAGTGTTAGCCAAGAAACCCCAACCTCAAACACTACTGCACCTTCATGACCAGCGTGTGGTGTTGTAACCTGGCAGGATGGCTGCAAGGACTTGTGGCACTTTTATTTTGGGTCTTCTCATTAGCTCTCTGCCTGGGTTACTGTTTTATTATTATGTTATTATGTGTCTGTCTTATGATAGACAGCCAGACATTCCGTCAAGGGTGGTCTTCTATCTTGTGCCTGATGCTCCAGTCATCAGCAATCTTGTAATAGAATAAATATGTAAAGATTTATGTTACTAGAACATCAAAACATGTATGAGTCCTTTCCCTTATTAATTAACCAATCGTTTGTCTAAATACATTAATAAGTAAGTTTCAATACAAAAGATTCCTGTACTATAGTAATCTTGATTTTGAACCATTACAGTTCTCCATTTCTGACAGTTACCCTCCACACTGGTATATTTTGCATATTAGCATTTAAAATGTGAATGTGCAAGTGAGGGGAGATGACCAAGAAAAACAAGACGAGAAATAAGCTGACAATGCAGGGCGCACTCTCAATTCAAGCTGGCAGTGCTTCTTCAGCAAACTCCAGATAACATTTTCTTTGAGATAAGTGATCACATCTAGATATTTATTTATCACAAACTTTTACTGTATGTTATTGCAATACACTTCTCTCTGCATATGAATTACCAGTGACTCACTCTGAAATATTGCAGGGTGCTGATATTTTGAGTGATTGCTGGGCTGGGTGACATGCGGAGGACCGCCTGCTGTAAAGATACACAGTACTGTACTTGCCCTTGCTCTCCAGAGATGTTCCTTGGCTGCCCTCTACTGAAGAAATTGGAAACCACGTATACTGAAGCTGTGTTAATAATGCAAGGCACATACAGTATTGACAAGTGCAAAATATGTAATTCCCTTTGTGATAAAAGCACCTATAAACACATTTCTATTTGTTCTGCTACTACTTAAGAGTCAATTTATTATTTTTTTATGATCTTGGCCATGTAGTTTAAATTGGGTTTAAATTCACAAACTTTGACATTCAGAATGTTGCCGATTTTTTAGGGCAATTGCTATTTTTCTGTTGCTTCAATGCTGGATTGAGAAGCTTGCTATAAACAGCAAATTCTAAGCAATTACACTCATCAACTTTGCTTGGTGGGTTATTTTAAAAGTATTCTGCACTTGCTCATTGAGCAGTCTATGCATTGACAAATTATTGCATCTTTTGTAGGAACTGGTGAGATGAATTAGCTACAATAACTAATGTCTAATACAGGGGTGACGAACTCCAGGCATTGAGTGCTGCAGGTTTTCATTCTTACCATCTTCTTAATTAGTGACTAGTTTTTGCTGCTGATTACTTTTATTTAATTTGACGCAGGCCCATAGTTGTTTTGTTTCTTTTTCTTTAATTATCAGCCAAACAATAATGAGACACAAAACAAGCCACCACATGACCAGCTCCCCTGTGCCCATTACACAATATCTGAAATTAAAGAGAGGTGATGGTCTTGGTAAGGCTGATCTCTCAGGTCACCAAAACATTTTGACGGTGCTCTTAGAAAAAACAGAAAAACAAGTGTGTGTGCTGTGGCAGAATGAGAGCAGCAACAAGCCATGGAATTAAATAACGGGTTTAATTAACTGCAGGAATTGGCTTCTCATTAAGAAAGTGATTGGAGTGAAATTGGCTGGAGTTTGAAGCCCCAGTTTAGCTGGTCATCTGTTGGCTTGTTTCACATCTCATTTCTGCTTGGCTGTCATTTAATGAAGAAAGGAATCAGTTCAGAGGGCTGAACACTTCTAACAGGGATATTAAAGTGATGAGGAGAAAGTTAGCTAGAAGTGAAAACTGGTCACTGATTAGGAAAAGGGTTAGAATGAAAACCTGTAGCCACTGCGGCACTCCAGGCCTGGAGTTCGACACCCCTGGTCTAGTAGGTTGTCACAGTGTGCCAGCCATTATACACTGAATACCCAAGTGGGTAGTTTTTTGGCAGACTCCAAATTCTGTCTTTAAGGACAGCCTCTTGGTTCCTATTTTAAATTCGTTTGCCCGTCTAACCCATAACTTCAGAGAGATGCAGTATATAAGAATAGCTTAGCTGATACTCTTGAAATTCTGGTCTCTCTCTCTCGCTGTTGAAAGCTCAGGACATTAATTTGTCTTGATTTGTTGCTTTAGACCATGTCCTTTAATTTCAATGATATGCAAGTCTGCTGTTTGTGTATATTGTGTCTGCATATTTTTTGCAGATGAGTCACCAGAATTGTATCATGTAGGCAATAAGTGGAATTCTTTGTGCTTAATAGACTTAGACAGAATGCCCCTTGAGTAGTACTTTACAATTTAGCTGATATAAACTAATGCTGCATGTGTCTTTTTAGTGATGGTGCACTGTTATGCCAACATACACCTCAATCTTCCTTAAAAACGTTTTACATCATCCAATGCCTAGGAACTTCAGTTTCCTCCCACACTCCCAAATGCATACATGTCAGAACATTTGTTGGCCCAGTAAACTACCACCTGTCTAATAGGGAATGGATCATCCATTTCCACTTAGAACAGAATGAATGAAGGTGTAAACTCTAAACGTTTTCTGCAATACCAAATTGAGAGGCTGGCACTTGTCTTTACAATTGCGAACTTTACTATGTAATTGGTGGAGGTCCTCTACGCATCATTTCATGTCAACTGTTGGTTCATTCCTTGCACTCAAAGCTGTCAGGATAGACACCTGTTTCTCACATCTTTGAACTGGATTACACAGATCTGAGAATGTCTCAGGCCGCAGTAACATAAGGTCTTGCTGGGTTGAGAATTTTTGTATCTGTGCTCACTGTTTACTGTTTAATGTCATGTCACACATTCTTGCCAGGCGGGCATCTTCAGAACTTCTATATTGTTTTTATGGAAGGCATGGAACAAGTGGCTGAGAAGGGCCATAGGCTTGTTTTTCATGCTGGGCTTTGTGTGCATCTGCCATGTTTCCACCACAGCAAAATGCACTTTTTAGGTCTAGTATGGTTTATTCAAAGCTTAAATGATTGTTTCAAGGTTTACCGTTTCTGTTATCTGGCTATCCTGCCTGCTACGCCACTGTAAAACAATACCAAATAGATGTAAGAAGGGTTGGAACCCAGTTTTATTGGCAGGTGGCTTTCCACAATGAAACAAAAAGTAGTGGACCTGTCAGGGAGCAAACATCTTGCGCAGACATTTGTCAGGTTATGACTGACTACTTCTGGCGAGTCTTTGCTTTAAGTAGTCACCAGGAGGAAGAGGTGGGACTTCCAGAGAAGGGGCAGAAGTGACTTCAGCAGTCCTCCAGCCTGCAGTCATCAGATCTGGGAACATAAGAAAAAGGTGTGTGTATGACTGCGTCAACCCAGGGTTCTGGGTGGGATTACAGGTAGCATCAAAGCCCTGAAGATGGTCCCTTAAAGATGTTGGTATGACAAATGATAACCAGAATGCAATTCATTGTGCATGCTAATATTTATTAAATTTTATTTCTGTGTAGACTAGTATCAAAGGCATAATTTCAGAGGGGTTTTAGCAAAAACTGTGCCACTTTTGTTCACAACCCTGTTATCTGTTAGAAAAGCTCAAAATGTTTTGGTATATAGACACACAAGAAGTTATTTTGACATGATCTGCCTTTTCTAAATATATGGTAGCCATCAGCAAGAAAAATAATCATTTGCCAAGTCATTTATTTTGGGCTATGCTTTTTACAGTGGCACAGTGGCCAATGCTATGGCTCAGAAAGTTCAAATTATTTTCTTTATGTTTTCATTCTACCATCATTATATTTTGTTTTTGTCATGGGTGCTGCTGTGTTAGGTTTTCACTGCCATGATGCATTTATATTGTTGCAGGAAACTGAGTTCTGGAAGTCCCACTGAGTGACATCACTGACAACAGTTTGTAAGACAGCAAAAGATGTATATATGGGATATATTATATACATTTATATATTTTTTTTAATTATATATTATAGGATGAAAGCCACTGTCTAAAATCAAGTGGACAGTATGGTAAACTGAGTATCATTACTGTGAATGTCAACAGCACCAAAGAAATGATACTTGAATTTATGAGACAGAAATCTGTATGTTTACCCATTGTTGTTTTGAGGGAGGAGGTAGAAATAGTGACTGAGTATAAATACTTAGGAACTAACCTAGATAACAACTTTAACTGAAAAACAAATACAAAAAGAAAAATATTCTCTAAATGCAATCAACTCTGATTTCTTCTCCATAAACTATTTAAAATACACAAGGACCTCATGTTGTCTTTATCTCGGTATGATCCAGCCTGTTATCACTTTCAGTTTCATTGCCTGGTTTAGTGGTCTGACAAAGCAAAATCTAAAAAAGCAGCACCACATTACTAAGCATGCAGCTAAAGTTATTGGGGCTGATGATGATTTGGCAAGTGTGCGTCAGAGGACAATGCTGAAGAAAATGGAAATTATCTCAACTGATGACAGACATCCATTACATGTAGAACTTCAGTAAATCAGGAAGTATAGCCTCTTTGAAAACCCACACAAATTGCTCCAGAAATTCCTTTCTTTCTAGTCCCGTATGACTTTTTAATAAGGAAGAAAATGATAGAGGTCATTCAGAGAAAATGATAGAGGTTACGATATCATCCCTGCAACCATTTTCAGGTAAATATGTAAATATCAGAACTCTCTTAACATAACCTGTCTCATCTATTTTTGTTGTATTACATTCTGTCTATTATTAGATACAACTAAGAAGGCAAATTTCATTTTTTCTTGTGTAAATATAAATATAGAAATAAAGAAACCTTGAACATACACATATACACTATACATACAGTATATACGTACATATGAAGACATGCGAACAGCACATTTAAATAAGGAAATTAGGTAATATATAACATTTAACTTTATATTTTATTCTGTGATAACAGTTTACATATTAGAAGTCTTACTTTGAACCAGATATTTAGTCGTGACTTTTGACGATTAACTAGTTTGGGACCATTGAATGGCACTTAACGGCAGAGGGGTGTTACTGGAGTCAACCATTGTACTTTGCTCATTGGTGTAACTGAAATGTTTCCTTGCTATTATATGTAAATTAACCTACATATTGTAAGAGGAGCTGTCCTCCTAAGACTAACCGGTTATGCTATAGAGAACTGTGCTGTTCACATGGCATGGCTTCACTAGCCAGCTCTAATAAAGGATGTCCATATTGGGGTTTATTTGTAATGATGGCTCAAAACTCCTCTTTATTTACTGTGTATTTTCCGTAACACTGCCTTAGGGGCCAACCCTAATATGATATATCTGGGTGATGTCCCCATATTAATTTGTTATGATTTGTTCACTTTAAGATTTTTCTCTTGAAATACATTTTTGGAACAGAAATGTACATGTGAATATGAGTAGCTTTTTCTCTTTAACCTCTGTCATCTCCTTGCAGTATAATGTTTCCTGAATATGATGAATTTATTCATTCACAGTGCTGCAATGTTACTTTGGGTGCCGTCACGTTACAATCCCCACTGCCGGGTCACTGCTTCCAGATGCCATGGAACACTGTTTCAGATATTGAAGTGCCTTGTGTCATCAGTGCAACTTTTTAAATTCGGTGCAAAGATTCATTATGTATCTATGATTTTGATAAGAAAATACTATGTAGCGCATATTCCCTTCTCGAATTTCTGATCTTACTTGAATTCTGATGAGTAATTAGGCTTTGGTGCAAAAAAGTTTAGTCTTTAAGGTTTTGAGTCGTTTCTGGTTTTTGAATACATTTCAAAATCTCCAGGTCCTCTTCCTGCCCTTGGGCAGAATAGTTTTATTGTTGTGTTTTGTTTTTTTTTTTCTTGTTCCCATTTATTTTTTCCATGATCACTGCCATATTGTCCTCCCTATATAAGATGGTGGCACTCAGGTTACAGTGTTCAAGTGTTTGCATTGTGAAACTAATAACAGATTGAAATTTAAAGACTTGTTTAGGGAATTGTTTCATGCATTGGTTTTCATTTTTAGCATTTTTGAATTAAACTTTTTACCTTGTAATGATAGTTTTGTTTGCTTATTGTTTTGGCATCAGAAAATGAACTAAGCTTGGTAAACCATTATCCATTACCTGGTTATTTTAGCAGCTTTTCATTCTCCTGGTAGTTTTCTTATTTCTTAATTTTTTTTTTTTTTATGTTTTGGAACTTGGCTAGAATGTCAGAATCCTGACCTGAGTTGAACAGGTTGTAAAAAAGATAATACTTACTTTTCAAGAGATTGTAGTGGGTTAAAAACACTTGAGTAAATATTTTCCTTCATAAGCGCAAAATGTTAAAACAGGTTTAAAAAATACAGTGGAATCAAAAGGTTACACAAGAGAAGAGTTCCTTGAGACTATTGTGAAAATGGTGTAAGGAGCACTTATTTATTTTGTCACAGATCTGCACAATGATCGTTCCTGGCCTAGTAGTCAGTGTGTCCAGGTATTTGGTGCTGCCAAGCTCACCGGTTTGTTGGCCGACCATTCTAGTGTTCAAAGATGAAGAGGTGCACTAACCTTCTCTTGCATTTCTACCCTTTTGTGTTTTTCAGACCTTTACAATTCAGGGGCAGTATGCTATTCCTCATCCCGATGTGAGTCCTGTGCATGCAAATCACTTTTTCCCATGTGCCTAATTTTATTCATTTTTTTTATTGTTTATCATTACCTTTTGTTCTTTAGATAACCTATGCCTTACTTTATTTTAGTTTTTAAATAGATGTTAACCTTTAGTTTTCTGACATTATCAGAATAATCTTAAATTTTTTTTTTTTACAAATCCAGCAACCATCTTACATTCTGCTAGTACAATAAACAGCTGCTGCATGTTATGTGACATGAGACTTCTACTGTAATAATGTGATGTTTGTAGTTGTAACTAAAGGACAAGATTGAATGTAGATGTTTGTAGTCCTAACATTTTTATTTTATTAGTTTCTACTTTAGATTAGACTGGATGTGTTTTAAAGCAAAGAAAGTACTAATTCATTGTGTTTTTATACTCTTGGAAAAAAAAAGAAAAATGTAATGTGCTTTTCTGTATTCTGAAATAATTCCATTTGATTGGTTAGTTCTAATTTCCCATCCTGCCCTGCAGTTGACCAAGCTTCACCAGTTGGCTATGCAGCATAACCCTTTTACTCCCCTTGGGCAGACCAACCCTGGTTTCCCTGGTACGTACCCATGATCCCCTGGGGATATCCTTCTTCTAAACACCTTCTATCTCCCACGGTCATTCTCATTTTTCTAAATGTGCTCAATGACCAGCATTTTTTTTTCTGCTTGCTTGTTTTTTTTATTAGATTTATAATACTTAACATAACTGTTTGTCCTCTTATTTTTTTTACCTTTGTCTCTGTGTGTAGATGTTCTTTATTTCTCTGTTTAAAGTATACATTACTGTGGCTTGAACCCTGCTCAATCAATCCTGGGGTTTTAAAATTATAAGCATTGAAAATGTATGAAAAACAAATTGTACATTTTTCGCCTTACCATGCACAAATGTGCCAAAAATTAATGTTCCTCTAAACTGAGAGAGAGCAAAAAATGTATCTCAATACTATTTGCCATAGATAGTGAAACTTTACAACTGTTAGTTAAGAGTATGTCAAAGAGAGAAAAAGGTTTATATTCATAAACTGGCTTATATGTGTTACATTTCCACAAAGTTTTAAAAAGGCACTCAAACTTGCCTTAGAGTGACATCTTCAACCTGCCCTTAGAGATCATAGATATCCTTCATGTTGTGGCTTTTAGAGCTAGCATCTCATAAATGATGTTATTATTCTAGGTCTTCCGGTTTTCGCAATCTAAAGTTATCTATTTATAGAAACTATTCTAAATCACACACAGTAAATAAGATAGGCATTTAATCTCTTTTATGATTTTAGAGATACGTGGTATCATCATATGTCATAGTAAACTAGATTTAGTAGTATTAGCTGAAATGTATCCAGCATAGTGTTATTGTATTAATTAACTAGAAAAAAAACAAACACTACAAAATACTTTAAAGGGAAGCATAGTGGTTAGCACTATGGCCTTACACTTGCAGAGTCCCAGTACAAGCTCAGCCTCACATGAGTGAATGTGCCCTGCGCTGCCAGGTTTGATATGGCCAACACAACCCAGAACTGGATTGGAGTTGGTCTGATAAATAAATACATGCATGGGAAAAATTTAAAATAAAAAGCAAAATCTTCTTAACAAAATGTAAAAGAAAATACTTTGGCACATGGCTAATTTAGAAACTTGTAGGATGCACCTTTTTTCTTTCTGCAAAGTAGTCTGTTCAACTTAAGAAACATCATGGCAGTTGTTTCCGCTTCTGAGTTAAGAAACAGTTCCCAGAACTTCTAACGTAATTCAAAGTTTCAATGTTGTATAAATCAGAGGTAAACAATATAATGGTAATGGCCAAAAAGATGGCAATAAGGACATCTAGTGTGCACCACGATTTCAAATGTGTCTTTGAAGAACTTTGTGTGATCTTTTTTCCTAAGGAGATTTAATCGACTCAGGCCTCATTAATGCTGGAGGAACACAACGCTTGTGGGTCATCCATAAATGTTAAACCGGGTTAAACTCTTCCGACTGGTGACACAATGGCATATTGAGCCTTTGTGTTTTTCCCTCTGGATGTCTAATTTCTTCAGCATGAGATGATGCTTATTATGTATGTTAATAAACAGATTTGCCAAGTTCATTCTCTTGGGGAATGTCTGCACCCTGAGCATGTAAAAAAAAAAAAAAAAAAAATGACAGTCAGTACATAACCACCAGTGCTCTTCACTGTTGAACCCAAATGCTCAAGCCTATAATCTTCTTTTTAATGTCTGGGGGAAAATTTACCTTTAACAAATTTCCATCTTTGTCCCTGGGGTCTTATTGAAGAACTCGTTTTAGAGCATCAACCACAATAAACTGTACTAATTCATTCCATAATTTTAAAAACTTTAATAATCACCTCTTAAGTTCTGTTTGCCTAAACTGAAAAGTTGAACTCCTTCAGTCTTTCTGCAGAGCTCATATCTTGCAGTCCTCAATTCAACCTTGTTGCTCATCTCTGGACTTTTTCTAGTGCTGCAGCCTCTTTTTTTGCACATGGATACCAAAGCTTCTAACAGTATCTAGAGGAGATCTTACCCATAAGTTACTTAAGTTAAGCATGCCTTCTCGCAACTTGTGCTCGCCCTTCTAACCATTAGCCCTTCTTGACCACTTCTGCACACTTCTTGTATGTAGATGCTGAGGAGTCCACTATGACTCCTAGGCCCTTTTCATTAGGTGCATTTTCAAATTTCTAGCCACCCCTTGTGAGTTCAAATCTACATTTATATTGCCCACGTCTAATACTTACATTAACTTGCAATTAAATTCCATCTAAAAAGAAATCTACCTAAATGTGTATTCTGTCCGGGTCCATCTGTAAGCATTTAACTTGTTCTAGATAATCTGCCATTCTACCTAGTTTGGTATCATCTGCAAACTTGACCAGCTTATTGATTACATTCTTGTTCAGATGGTTTATGAATATTAAAAATAGCAGCGGTCCCAGCACGGACTCCTGAGGGATATCACTTTTAACATCACTTAATTCTGATAAAGTTCTTTACACCACCACCTTCTTTCTGTGTTTAAACCAATTTTGCATTCACTACACACAACACCTTGACATGCAACTTCTTTTAGTTTGATTGGTAGCCTCTCATAAGGTAATTTGTCATAATCTTTCCCCAAAATCCATAAACATATCGTATCCATGTCTTTGATCAAATAGTTTTGTTGCTTCTTCATAGAATTCCATCATATTAGTGAAAGACAATCTAACTGCTGACAAGTACACTTGGTTCTTGTCACATTAAGCTCCGTCTTTCCATTAATAATGGCTACCAGTGATGGATGGTAAGCTTACCGGCTTATAGTTATTTGGATGTGGCTGATCATCCTTCTTATACAACAGGATAATATTTGCTAGTCTCCACTCTAAGAATTTCCCCAATGAGTAGTGATTCTTTTTTCGTATTGTTTGCAAACAGCACTGGCTGTGCAGAGTTCTGTACAGGCCAGTTTTGCTTAAGGTGCCTGCTTACACCCCTAATATTAAAAAGTGGCTTGATCTTCAGTGGCTCACCTCCTTTAGTGTACCAAATCGACATAACGGAGGACATCACAGTCTAAAAATAGGAGCTTGGAGCTCATTGTTTGCCTTTGCTAATCATGCTCTATCCCTTGAGGCCCATGCCACATTTTAATTTGATACGATTCCTGATGAATGACCGTCACATTATGTGGACTTCGCAATCACAAGAACGATATTAGCGTGGATGTATCTTCTGCTCATGTTTTCTAGATACAGTGCATCCGGAAAGTATTCACAGCACATCACTTTTTCCACATTTTGTCATGTTACAGCCTTTTTCCAAAATGGATTAAATTCATTTTTTTCCTCACAATTCTACACACAACACCCCATAATGACAACGTCAAAAAAGTTTACTTGAGGGTTTTACAAATTTATTAAAAATAAAAAAACTGAGAAATCACATGTACATAAGTATTCACAGCCTTTGCTCAATACTTTGTTGATGTACCTTTGGCAGCAATTACAGCCTCAAGTCTTTTTGAATATGATGCCACAAGCTTGGCACACCTATCCTTGGCCAGTTTCGCCCATTCCTCTTTGCAGCACCTCTCAAGCTCCATCAGGTTGGAAGGGAAGCGTCGGTGCACAGCCATTTTAAGATCTCTCCAGAGATGTTCAATCGGATTCAAGTCTGGGCTGTGGCTGGGCCACTCAAGGACATTCACAGAGTTGTCCTGAAGCCACTCCTTTGATATCTTGGTTATGTGCTTAGGGTCGTTGTCCTGCTGAAAGATGAACTGTCGCCCCAGTCTGAGGTCAAGAGCGCTCTGGAGCAGGTTTTTATCCAGGATGTCTCTGTAAATTGCTGCAGTCATCTTTCCCTTTATCTTGACTAGTCTCCCAGTTCCTGCCGCTTAAAAACATCCCCACAGCATGATGCTGCCACCACCATGCTTCACTGTAGGGATGGTATTGGCCTGGTGATGAGCGGTGCCTGGTTTCCTCCAAACGTGACGCCTGGCATTCACACCAAACAGTTCAATCTTTGTCTCATCAGACCAGAGAATTTTGTTTCTCATGGTCTGAGAGTCCTTCAGGTGCCTTTTGGCAAACTCCAGGCGGGCTGCCATGTGCCTTTTACTAAGGAGTGGCTTCCGTCTGGCCACTCTACCATACAGACCTGATTGGTGGATTGCTGCAGAAATGGTTGTCCTTCTGGAAGGTTCTCCTCTCTCCACAGAGGACCTCTGGAGCTCTGACAGAGTGACCATCGGGTTCTTGGTCACCTCCCTGACTAAGGCCCTTCTCCCCCGATCGCTCAGTTTAGATGGCCGGCCAGCTCTAGGAAGAGTCCTGGTGGTTTCGAACTTCTTCCACTTATGGATAATAGAGGCCACTGTGCTCATTGGGACCTTCAAAGCAGGAGAAATTTTTCTGTAACCTTTTCTAGATTTGTGCCTCGAGACAGCCCTGTCTTGGAGGTCTACAGACAATTCCTTTGACTTCATGCTTGGTTTGTGTTCTGACATGAACTGTCAACTGTGGGACTTTATATAGACAGGTGTGTGCCTTTCCAAATCATGTCCAATCAACTGAATTTACCACAGGTGGACTCCAATTAAGCTGCAGAAACATCTCAAGAATGATCAGGGGAAACAGGATGAACCTGAGCTCAATTTTGAGCTTCATGGCAAAGACTGTGAATACTTATGTACATGTGATTTCTCAGTTTTTTATTTTTAATAAATTTGCAAAAACCTCAAGTAAACTTTTTTCACATTGTCATTATGGGGTGTTGTGTGTAGAATTCTGAGGAAAAAATTAATTTAATCCATTTTGGAATAAGGCTGTAACATAACAAAATGTGGAAAAAGTGATGTGCTGTGAATACTTTCCAGATGCACTGTACATTAGCTATAAGGTCTGTTGATAACTTTATTTGAGTGCCTGCCACAGGGTATACATTACCATGAATTGCTTCATTTAATTACTATCTATATTAGTATTGAAACATTTATTTTTCTATCATTTTGGCCATTACCTGTGTTTGAAGTAAAAAAAAAAATTTAAAACTCAACATGTGAAACTCAACTGCCAAACTAATAAAGGCAAATTTTAATTTACTTTAGAAAGTTTTGAAGAGTAATAAGGCATAGCTCCTTGTTTGAGTGCCATGCTGACAAATTGGCACAGCTTGTGTCATTCTGTAAAAAGCAGGTGTATTGAGAGGGAGATGTTCCTTTCAGACTTAAACTATGAAATGAGGAAAAACTAAATCTCACACTAATAGCATTTGACCAACAACAGGTAGCCTCTGCTTAAATTAAAATGAGGATCTTAAATAAACAGGAGCTTTAACACCCTAAAGCCTCATGACTCTATCTGATCTAGTGGCTCTGATCATCATCTTTGCTCTGGTTCTTCCAGCCACTCCTCCAGCTACCTTTCATCAAGGCATTTGCTACAGCAACACTAGGGGATCTGGTACAGTGGTCAGTTTCAGCACTTTTTTCTTCCCCACAAAATGCTCCCACCTTCCTCACCTTTGTGATCAACCTATAAATCCACAAGCTCACCCCTACCTCTTGTTCCTCGTGAATTAACTCTCTGTACCATAACACTTCCCTGCTTCGCCATTGTCATGGATAGTCACTTTCAGTGCCAGTTATTACAGTACATGAGCTATAGGACCAACCAAACACTGCCTCACAACTCTTTATTGTTTCATTATTAAGGCAGGGTGATGTTGTAGCTAGAGGACTGGGCCATAAGTTGTGACTTAGAGAAAATCACATTGATTGCTAATATGTGTAGGTATAGGTTTCGTGATCATGTAGTTCATTTTAATTCAATAATAATTACATGTTCCAGCTTAAGAATGTTTTCTAAAATAGTCCATCCTTCTCATCAATCAAGCTGTTTTTTGCTTGCTGTTTAGGCTGTGCTGATATCACACTGTCATTTTTTTTAAAGGTTTCAGCTACATAAATGGATATGTTGTCCAGATATACACAATCTATAATGTGAAGAAATGCTTTGTGCCTTACATCTAGAATGCACATTCCCTAAATCTGTAATAGGGTCTTTTAAGTATTAGTTACGGTAATTTCTTGGCATTTGTTGTTAACGTTTATTCATGTACCACCCATGCATTACTCTTTTATACATTTTCCTTAAACAGTTAGACCTTATATTGCCAATACAAGCCAAATACATCACACAATGACTACCAAACAAATGACAAGCATAACTGATTTAATAAATATAACATTGAAGCAAAACTTAAACAATTCGGGGCCAAGGTTCCTGAAAGGAGTGCAATGCTGAAAACGTCCATATTCTAAAACAGTACTGATCCACTCTTTAATTACTAAGTATTTCTTAAACTGGCTCTCTTTTAAGCCATCCTCAAAAACAGAAAATGGTTGACAAATGTTATGTCAGTCCTACTATGCAGAGATGTTCTGCTGGCCCAAATCCCTTCAAAAAAGTTAAACTTAAGCCAGTGAAAGGTTTATCAAGCCATACAATTTTGCTTTCCTTATTGTAAAATGTATTGACTTATCAAGAAATTTGTATTTAAGATTTAGCTTATTTTAAGAAATCTTCTTAAATTGCACATACACCATTGACAGATTTTTTGCTAAACAAAATAGTTGTTTTGCTTTTATTTAGCAAAAAAATAAAATAAAATAAAATCTGCCAATTAGTCAAGCTAAATTCACTTGACAAGATTTCTTAAAATAAGGTAAATAATCTTAAATACAAATTTTTTTATAAGTGCTTCACATCTTCTATAACTCTGTGATGGCCAGTGCAATTTTCTACACTTTGGTGTGTTGGGCCCATAACATCACTTCAAGAGAGGCCCGCCGAATACACAAGCTACTTAAAAGCGCAATGTCAGTTCTGGGACACACTGTGGACCCCCAGAGATCATAGTAAAGGAGAGAATTAAACACAAAACTGAGTGTCAATATGACAAACTAACACGGAGGACTTTCAGCCAATGAATTATTCAGTAGAAGTGTGTCAAGAAACGTTATGGGGGCTCCTTTTTAACAACAGCACTACATGTGCATAACACCTCACTGTGACTGTGACAGCCAAGTCAGAAGTTCTCTTTTTAATCATTCTGGTGTGTTCAGACCAAAGTGTGTGCGTGTATGTTTACCTACTTATCCACCTAGTAAACATTTACATTTATTTGCTTAGCAGAGTCTTTTATCCAAAGAGACTTATCTTATAGTAAGGAAAACCAAATTTTACAGTCTGATACAAAAACATTTTACTTGCTTAGATTTCAAGATTTCATTTTTGTAGTGGTGTGGACATGGCCCAGCCACCTGCTGTTTTTAGTTCCGGCATGTCATGATTTGGAATTGAATTCATAGCAAAAAGGGTGTGAGGCCACCAAAAGCCTTCACAAGCCAGGCCAGGCCTCCTATGCCTCATCCCAAATGGGTTAAACTCCTAATCACCCACAAAACTGCCTTCCAAAAGAAGGAGAAATTGTAAAACCATTGATTTGAAAGAAGAGTTACTAAAACAATCTTTATAAAATAGATATTTATGTTGCCAGAAAAAAAAAATAGCAAAAGTTCAAAAAGAACAAAGATGATTTGCCAAATAAGGCAATCCACAGCTAACAAGTCCCAATACGTGATCCAGATAAACACCAAAGACACATCAGAAAAAAATATCAAAAAAGCTAGTAAATTCAGAAACAAATACAGGGTGGTCCAGATCAAATTATGCAGATCCAGATCGTCTGGATGACTTTGATTTATGCGGATACGATTCCAGTTCGGCGTGAAGACGGTTCTTCGTGTCGTCATTCGCACACTTCTCTCTTTAGTATAAGAGTTGTTTTTTTTTTGAAATTCTTAATAAATAGAGTTTAAAAAAAAGTGTGGAAACTTTTTGAACGTCCCTCATATTATATGTGTTACATACATAACGTTTTATTTTGGAAAATTCTCCCTACCACAGTGAAAATGCATTTTTTTTTTTTTTTTTTTTTTACAAAAGTATTATACTAATTTTGAGTTTCATTGTCTTTAAATATCACAGAGAAAAATTTCTCCATAGGATTTGTTATTAAGTAAAACTAGACAATTGGTCAAGTGACCGAATAAGTTTCCCAGGTCACATATATTATGTATATTACATTTTTTAACACATTTAAGATAACCTACATAATATAAAAACTGTTAGAGGCTTCATTACGATTTGGCCTTGGTCTCTCTTCAGCTAGCATCTGTTCTCTGTCAATCTTCACATAATCTAAATGAACATTGTTAAAGATCTATATCCCTAATAGATTAGAAATAATTGATTTTACTGAATTTAGCCTTTCATTTGTGATTTGCCATTTTATTGCATTGTTTACATTTTTAAACTAAAGCATTTACAACAAATATAATAGCATTTGTGAGTAAGGCAAATTAAACACAAAATAATTTATAATAATGATTTTCATGTTCATCACAGTTGCTGATCATGTAAGCAACACCTAAAATTCCATTGTGGCTTTTTGCAGTGCCTCAGTACCTTTCTGTGTTGATGGTAGCCTATATTCCCATTGACCAGAAAAACCTTTAAATATTGCTTGGTAACATCTGACATACTATTAGTTTTGCTTTATAAAATTAACTTTTTCCATGATCGAGCTGAGTAGTAGACATAGCAACAGTGACAAATTAGTTTTAGGTACACTGCGGTTTAACATTAGGCTATGTAGTAACCAAGAACAATCTACAATACCAATAATACAATGCTAGTGGCAAAACCACAGTTTGATTCAATTATAATAATCATCTCGAGAAGCTTAAGAAGAACTCACAAATGAGTCTTGTTCACTTCTACAACTAGATTAAAGAATATATATGTTTGTATTTGCGTAATACCTAAAACAGTACTTTTTTCACCCTGCTTGGGTGCGTTTTGTAGTTTAGAATAGTCCTTTAGGATTTTGTAGGGGCTCCTGCAACATTTCATAATTGTATAGCTTAGTCTCCACAACCCCATTGACCTTACACTCTGGATTATTTAGATATTACATATGGAAGAATAACTTGGAAACATGTCCTATAACAGAGTCAAGTGAAATGTTTGCTGAAAGAGTTAGTACTGATACCTAACAAAAAAATTGTATTTGGGGTTAAGTGAGGCCACAATTGGCAAAGAGTTTTAAGCAAACTAATATGGAAAGATGGCAGTGACAGGAGTATTATTCAGAGTTCTAGGTTATTGTAGCCACTTATTATAAAGTCACAGTATTCCCAGATCTTAAATGCAATACATTATATTGTGAAAATATCACAGATACTCATCTTTGATTAAATGCTGGAACCTTTGAATTTAAGGGAGATGACGTCTTCCCGTTTGAGATCAGCCAAGAGGGATGGTAGTTAACATATGTATCAATGAGAGAAGTGTTGGAAATCACACTATGATATATACTGTACACCAGTGTGTGTTCTTATACTTTTGGCTTTTCAGTCTTATGCATTTATGAGGCAGATTTCAAATCCCAGCAAAAAACAGAAAACACTAGAAAATTAGAAACATACAATTAAGAGTTAGGCAGACCCAACTAAGCAAAAATGTCTCCTACTTTGTGGTTCTAATGCAATCAGAGGCAGTGTTTTCTTTGTAGAAGGTTAAACATTTGCGAGTTTTTGTAGAAACAGTCAGTAAGTATTGTAGGTACAGCCATATCGAGTAAATAAAATAAACAGAACTGTTACAGAGCAGTGTATTGTCTATTAGAATGTGGGTGTGTGTACAGTATATGGTTGGGGTAATCTGAATATTTCATATACGAGTATGTAAACCATAAAGCCCTAATTTTAGTCATTCAAGATCATTTATTGATATTCCATTAACATTTCATTAAAAATCTTTTCATGTAATTTAAGTAGTACCATTCTTTTAGTTTCTCAGCTGACTTTATGCAGGACAGGATCAAGTTCAAGAAAATCAGGAGCACACTCTGAATGAGATATCACTTTGTAACAGGGCACCCTCACTCATATTCCCCCTTTTGACCAACTTTGGGCTGCCAATTCTCCCTACGTTCATGTCTGAGAGATGAACAAACAAAGAATTGAACCCATGCAGCTCAACTTGAGGAACTAATATTAACCATTATGCCACAGTTCTGTTTTACAAATGATCATCACAGATTATTATGCATATGCATTGTTTTTCCACAGTTAATCGCATTTTTGTTCATTTACTAATAACCAGATATTACATTGGAAGGAAAATACCAGCAGAAAAACTGAGATTTTGCTTTATGCCCGATAAATGTTACAGTTCTCATACTTAGTATACAAATACAAAATGCCTCAGATCATAAAATGGATGCATAACTGGTGCTATTAAAGTTGTGGTACTGCTTTCAAATAATCAGTATGTATGCTAGGGAACTGTTCATAGTGAACACAACCCAACATTGGATATGTTTGTCAGGTATATTGATCCTTTTGAATCACACGTAGGTTTGGCAACTCTCTGAAGGTTACAAAGTGATACAAGGGTAATGGCTATCATAGTGCTTGAAATGACACTGTTGCCTCACAAATCTAGCTTATTTGGTTTAAATTCTCTACCCTATTGCATAATCTTCCTGTTTGTGCATGGGTTTTCAGGATTTTCTGTATTTTCTCCCATATCCTCAAAAATGTCTGTTAGATTATTTGTCAATTCTAAATTTCAAAGACTGGGTCCTACAGTGGACTCACTATAGGTTTATATTGACAGTAGAAAGTATAACAATATTAGAGACCTATTACAGGGAAGGTTAAACACAAGAGAGAATGAAAAATACAACTCAAACACTGAAACAAACAACTTGTGCTACCAGAGGACCTATGCAATTACAATGGGACAAATAACATACTGTTAAAAAACCCTTACCATTAAGTGGGCTGGTTGGTCAAATAATTATCTGTTCCAACAGAGCAATCACCTTAACATCCATATCATTGATAAAGTTTAAAGGAGAGCAGGCATGTTGTCTGCCCCAGTGACTCTTGGGAGTTCAAAATGTCTTACAGTACAAATCAGCTACCCGTAGCATATTAAATGTCTAGCACACTAACAGCAGTTCCCTCCACATCCATTTAGTTAAATAGTAAATAAGCATGAGAAACTTCCCTTTTATTATACAGTAGCCGGAAATGGAAATGAGTCAAACACACGTGCAGTGGAGTCTATCAGGTTAGTAAAGATAGTCACAGGTGAATTTTGGATAATAATTCTGAAGGAGCCTAGTCAGGTTATAGTATTTCTTTTGGGTCAGGAACCTGTGGATTGTGGAGGAGAACAGATGAGGAAATGGACAACAATTTCATATTCCTTATACCATCTACAACCTCTTCCCTTTTTCCCTTAACTGTAGTCCCGGAAATGTGCTAGAGTGGTGAAATACTTGACAATAGATAATACATTACATACTGTATACGTATAGACAGATGGATGTACAGACAGATGGAATTTTATTTGTCCCAAGGAGGAAATGTAGCTTCTTACAGAAGTTCTTATACACACACAGAGTTACAAGTAGATAGGATGTGAAACACACTGTAAACAGACACACAGAAATAGTCATCCATGTACATAAACTATATATCATCTTTTTTTGCTTAATTACTGTATTAGTTTATGACTGCAGAGTATAAAAGAAAAACTAAAATACAGAAAGACAAAGGGGCACTCTCAGCATATTGTAGAGATTGTGGTGACCATGTGGTCATATCATAAAAACATAGTGTGTGTTATATTCATGTTATTTGCAGAAGTAGGAAACATTTAGGTTGAACGGAAAGAAAATAAGAAACAGTTCCTGAAAATGAACCTAACAGTAGATCATTAAGGACCGTAAGCTATATTTCCTTATAATATCAGATCATGTAGGCACAAATTAAGTTAATTAAAATCATAAACATACACTTGAGCAATTAGTCTGAATTATGAAGATTAATGACAAAAAAGGAATCAGGTTCTTTATTGTAGCAAATTTAATTTTGGTATCTATACATCTATATAGAAATAAAAATATTCATTAATCACTAAACTATGCTTAAACACTGGAAATATTTTACATCAGTATATAGTTTTAGTAAAAACAATATTCATTTATTTTAAGTGAAAACCGGAACCCTTAACCATATTAAAACAGCATCATTTATCTGCTCCTGCTTTTTCACACACGTGTTGTTTCCATGCTAGTGTAGCCTCCATAAGTGCATTCTCTAGATCAGATCTGTTGACTGCATTGTTCTTCCTTGAGTTTAGCAGCTGTCCTCTAATGCACTAACTGAAGCCTTTCCTTAGTCCTTGTACTCCCAAATCCATGTTGTGGTTTTCAATATTTCTGGATTGACTTTTGTTTTGCTTATTTGTCATTTCTTTAACTTGCATTTCCAGAAGCCCGTCTCTTTACCTCTCTGAATGTCATTTTCTAAACTCTATCCTCTGTCTCTCCCTGTCCATTTCCATTACCTTTCCAACCCCAGTTTGTTTTTCCATCATGATGTTCTGTATGTGATGCTACCTCCCTGCCCTGCCACTCTTTCTTTAACAAATAGCTTCCCCCCCAGCCTCCAATCCAGTTTCACCTTCTCCTTTTTCTCACCTCTTTGAGTGTTTGATGTAGTGTCTTTCATCTAACAATGGCAGACTAAACAAGTCAGTCCTAACAATTCACCCTTCCATTTCCCTAATACAGGACTGGATGCCACAGCTCCAACTAGTTCCCACGAGCTCACAATTCCAAATGATGTAAGTCTTCCTGAATGATATATATATATATTTTTTTTTATTTTATTTTCCTGGCTCATATAGCACGACAGCCCTGCTACCGATGCATGAATGTACCATTGTGCTTTCCCTTTTACCGACTCTGACCAGGGGGTATAAACACTAAATCAGTTCATCTGCAATTGGCAGATTCAGTTTGTTCTGCTGTAGAGGGCACTGGATAGGTTGACCACATAGGTCTCTAAAAGTGGAATGCTTCATTCTAAAGAAGGATTTTCAAAGTTCGGTCTTAAATTTGCCAAAACTAACTGGGAATCTAATGCTTTGAAAGTCAATCTAATGTAACAAGCAGCAATGAAAGGAAAGAGGGGTCCACTACTGTGCAAGTTAGCAAAAGATAAAACAAGATCATGTTAAATATTAATAAAATGTTAATAAAATTCATAGCTGTTTAATATCAATGTTGGCCTGGCTGAGTGAGCACTGTGGCTAGAATTTAGCTATCTGAGTGGTATTTATATGAAGAACAGACGTTTACGTCCATGGTGACAGGCTTCAGGACAACTATGCATTATTTTTTTTTTTTTTTTTTTTGTTCTTTATTTTGCCTTATACAATTTCATGTATTAGGAATTTGTTAGTTTTCACATACCCCTTGGGGTCAGAGCACAGGTTCAGCCATTGTACAGCGCCCCTGGAGCAATTGCAGGTTAAGGGCATCCTATAACCGTATTATAGAAACAGCAGGTTAAGAAAAGATATAGGAATCAAACTATCATTGCACTAATGCCTATAGTAATGAAGAGCTTCAAGAGGCTAGTTAAGTCATATATGCTCTTCTCTGCCAAAAGAAGAGGATCCATTACAGTTTGCATATTGCTTCAAAAAATCCACAGAGGATGCCATCACCTTGGCCTTTCATACAGTACTGACCAACTTGAACAACAAGAGAGGGAATTATGTATAGTATGAACACTCTTTATAGACTATATTTCTGCATTTAACACAATAATCCCTCTAAGCTCATCACCAAGCTCGGGAAGCGACTTCTGAGCACTTCATTGTACAGCTGGATTTTTAATTTGCTGACAAGCAGAGCCCAGGTTGTTTGAGTAGGTAGCCACACTTCATTATTCCTCACTCTCAACACAGAGGCTGCACAGGGATGTGTTCTGGGTCCACTGCTATACTCTCACTACACATATGACTGTATGGCTGCACAGAACCCTAACAACATTATCAAGTCTGCTGATGACACAGCTGTGGAAGCCTTGATAACCAACAATAATCAGGCTTACCTGGATGAAGTATAGAGTGTCACAATGATGTCAGGATAACAATCCATTGCTGAATGTCGGCCCAACAAAGTAGCTGATTGTGGACTTTGAAAAAAAACTGCAGAGACACTACCACCCCTTTAGTATTAATAACACTCAGGTGGAGAGGGTGGACAGTTTCAGATATCTCAGTGTCCACGTAACAGGACCTAACCTGGTCCAAAATCACCAACACCTTGGGAAAGAAGGGACAACAAGGTCTTTAAACCCTCAGACATTTCAGACATCCTATCCAATTACTAAAGAACTTCTACACATCCACCACTGAAGGTATCCTGACACAAAGTATCACCACCTAGTTGGGGAACAGCACGTAGCAGGACTGCAAGGCTCTGCAGTGAGTGGTGCGGTCAGCTGAACGCATCACTGGGTGTGCACTCCCTTCTTTTGAGGACATCTGTACCAGGCATTGCCAGACCAGGTCAAAGATAATTATCATCGATACCAGGCAACCCAATAACACTCTGTGTTCTGTACTGCGTTAGGTAAAAGCTACAGCTGCCTAAAGTCCAGATCAGAGAGACTGAGGAGGAACTTTTGTCCAGAGTCCATATACATCTTGAGTATGTGGATGATGCCCTATTGTTAAACTTTCCTACATAAAGTTATTTATTTAGTTTTTATTTATTATCACATATTTAAAATTCAATCAATGACTTGATATTTATAAATTCAGGTATTATTGTTATTCTTTTTACTTTCTTGTTACATAGTATAGAGAAAGTATAGGAATCATGAAACAACAACTGAGCCTCAAGATTTTTCTGAATCTTGACATTTTAGACCTTCCCGAGTCCAAAAATACCATTTTTGAAATTGTGTCTGTGTAAACACGATAACTTGAAAATGCTTCAACCTAGGTCAATGAGATTTTGTACACCTGCTTTATATCAAAAGTAAGGAATCCTGTCAACCTTTGGGCCACTTCTGGCAACCAGAAGTGGTATTTTAACTGAATACTTTTGCGACTTCCTTAAGTGCGAAAATATCATTTTAATATAAAGTTTTATTAAAAATAGAGACAAGTGATTGTGTATCGATATCATCAATTAGTTATAATGAGAAATGTTGCGCAACTGGAAGTAGTTCTGATGACCTTTCCTCTATCTCAGTATACGAGAAAGTCGAGGGGAGCACACTCCTGATTTTTATATTTCTTCTTAAAAGATACTGTAATTGGGGTTGAGCAACTAAGCATTTCACTACACATTGTGCTGTATCTATAACTTGTATGTGACAAATAAAATTTGGTTTGACTTTGATTTGATCCTTCGATTGTGCAACTTTGAAAACCTTCTTTTACAGGAACATCCCACTTTTATAGTGTCATCTAGTCCTACAAAAGATGGAGGCATATGTCAACTTTAAATGCAATTGTATATAAAATGGCATAACTGAATGTTGTGAATGTCTAACCTACAATCTATGACAGTAATTTTTTCAGAGGTTTACTTCTTTGTAAATTATTGTAAATTGGAGCTGATAAACTAATGGCCAATATTTGCTAAGTGTGAACCCTCACAGGATAAAGGTAAGTAAGAACAGAGAGGTTGTCACATCTAGGTGATTTTGGGTAACAAAAGGTCTGGTTCTGGTGTTGTACAAATATTGGATACTGTCTGTTGCCATTATCTGCTCTACTTTGGGGTTGTTGGATTCAGTGTCAAGATGTCAATGAGATATTGCTTGATGATAAACCCCATAGTTAACATGGAGAAAATAATTCACTCTTACTATGATATACTTCCCTATGGTATTCTGGACTGTTTTTTGGATCATTTAAAGTGATCTTGATCTTTGGGCTTTTGGATATATGTTTGATTACTAAATCACTCAAGGCCTGTTTCTACTTTCAGTTCATTATTTCACTTCCAGTTTCTAAATAGGTCCATCAATCCAAAGTGGTTCAACTTGGAGCCAAGGATACCACCAGAATCCAATTTACACCATGGGATTTCACACTCCTCTATATAGTATAATGTAGTCGTTCCTTCACTGGTTTTAAAATGGTTTTGAGTGGCAACTTCACTTACTATTGGACCACTGACATTTCTGCATGCCTCTTCTCCAGCTACCCCAACAGAAGTTGCCAGGCACCCAGGACTACTCCCATCTAACCTCCCCCTGTCATTAGTCTGTGCCTAACTGGAAGATGACTTTAGTATAATACCTTGTGGTCATTTCTGACACTAACAGTGAACTTGAATGCTCTGTGCTCATCATTAGAGGGGCATTACTCTACTAAGACCTGTGCGTACTGACTCAGAAAAGGACAGTATTTTAATGAGACCAAATCAGGAAATGAGATGCAGTCGAAGAACAAAGCATTAAGTTTGATAGCCAGGAAGTCAGAATGATCTTTAACCAAAACCAAACCCAAAGTCGAAGTCAAAGTATGTGGTTAGAAGGCTGTGCCAAAGAGAACTAGATGAGGAATACATGCCTAGTAATTGAAAAGATTTATCCGCAATCTCCCAACCCCTCCTTCTGATAGAAATGAGACGTCAGTGTCATCCTTTTATGTTGTAGCAGAACAGGCTTCACACACACACTGCTCATCTCTTTTAAATCACCATGAAAACAGCGACACAGCTAAAGGCTCTCAAATGGTGGCACCCATTGAGACTCAAAAATATAGTTAGAAACAGTATAAAATATTTATAATAACATTAAGTAAACTTCCAAAACCTGACCTAACCTGTTGACTGAATTAGATTTGGCATAACCAAAAAACCCAATGGGACAGAAAAGGTGTTTGTACAAGTAAAGAAAAATTGAAAATTAACTCTGAGGGCTGAATATTTTTTCCGAAAAACATGGTTTCTGAAAAGCAATGGTTTCACACAGAAATCAACATAAAATGTCTGTTCCTGCATGCTGCGGCTGCCAGTTTGCCAAGAATGTGCAGCAGACTTGCTGCCAAGCTGTCTTCGTGTCATGGTCGCAGTGCATTGCAATCTGGTTTCTACCTCTTACCATTGTTAAGTGGCAGTCCTCCTGGCGAACATTGCCGTAGGCATGTCAGCTACACGATTAGCTGGGGACCAGTCAGCTGAAGCTGGAACCTCACATTAGTTTTCGATCACTTGTATCAAAATCAGAGTCCGGCAAGTCATAGTCCAGTTCACAGATAATAGGCAAAACTTCATCCACGGAGTATTTTGCTTTACGCATTCGCTTTGATCACTCGCCATTATGTCAGTGCCATTTTTGCCCTTGTTTGCACCTTGCTACTCACACGAGCTCAGAAAATCTCGGTCAAACCAATGATGCTAACTTTCCTTAAAGCAACGACAGTCCAACTAAAACATAACGGTTTGTTTTGGCACAGTTTACAGTTGATTACCATCGTCAACTCCTCCTTTTGAAAAAAGTCAACATCAGCCCTGAAAGAGTTAAAGAAGGATCATAAGAACAATATGTTAGGGCCTAGTGAAGTTTTTAGTTTAACACCTTTATTAGAGGAATGACTACTTTTCATCTTGCAAAGAGCCAACTGCCTGTATTTTGTCCATAAGGGGCACCATGGTTAGAGTTAAATCACAAACTAATCAATCAACCCTGTGTGTGGAGTTAACACACTGTTCCTGTTTTTGGGCTTTATGTTCCACATTCTCAAAATGTGCCTACTAGGTTGATAGGCAGCCATAAATTGGCCTGTTAGGAGTAAGGTTGGGCTCACTGGTGGACTAGTTTGACTAGTCCATGGTTGTTTCTTGACGTGCCCTTGATGTCAGTGGAAGAATCAATGAAAAATTAAAATAAATGGATTCGGCAAAAAGATGGATGGGACGTATAGATTGAAAATCTGTCCAAATATAACATAGAGAACATTTATAGTAATATTCTCAAACCTACATAACCCAGTTTAATGTCACGAGGCTGGTACCTGGCCTCTCCACACTAGGTGCAAGGCAGAAAAAAGCAGTCCACAAGTCCCACTCCCAGCCATCCTGACAACGGGGCCAATTTGGAACCAACAATTGAGCTAAGCTGCATGCCCTTGAATTCTCAGGGGAAAACCCACATGGTCATAGGTAAAATCTGGGGGCCAGATTTGAATGCAGGACAGTGGAACTATGAGGCAGCAGAACGTACAACTACATCCTTGTGCTGCTTTAGATTTATTGTTATTACTTTTAATATAAATATTGCCAAGTCTTAGTGCCGTTTTCTAGAGTTCAAAGAAAGTAATGAAGTAAATGAATGCTGTTCTTTTGGCCCTATTGAACATTTCCAGCCTCTTAAAACGTATCACTGCTTGTCAAGAAAAATAATTACTTCACTCAAGCAGCCAGTAAAGCTATTTGGTGGAAATTATCAGTTGGCTTTGAAAATACTATCTTAAATGACATTTTTGAAGAACGCCACTTGAAATTACCTTCTTGTCAGCGAGCTGCCTACATGTCCGACAGGTATTACTGAAAAGTTGGCATACACCGAGACAAAATGTCTAAATTAGATTTCAGAGGAATAGCAAGTGCTCAAGTGTTTTTATTTGTTTTCCTCTCCTATAAGGCCAGAGGTGAACACTTGTTCATCAAAAAAAAGGAATTGTGAAGCATTGGATTATCGCTGTAGTGCCAAATTTTCAATTCCTGCTGCTTCACTAATCCAGGGACACTCGTTCACTTTGTAGCCTGGTCACCCATTGAGGTATCTGCATGTTCCGCTCTCAAAGTGAGTTTTCACTGGGATCTTCAACTTCCTCCCACACTCCAAATGTATGTTAGAGTGGTGATCGTAACTTGACCCACCAAGGGTATGTGCAAGTATTCTACATAGGACTGGTGTTTAATTTCTGTTTACTTTATTTTTTGTACAACGTTATTCATTAAACACTGGCTCAGAGTGCTTAACTAGTATCACTCAGACCTACTATTTCTGAAGAAAGGTAATGCACCTTTCACAAAGTACTGTCCTTTCACTGCTCTCCAGTGTTGCCACAGTTCTTTTCCTGATAGACATGCCACATGCTTGACACACATTTTCTGTTGCGCTCGGAGTGTAACTTTCAGTCAACCTGTATAATGTGCCTCACTGTCACAGCGACACAGGCTGCTGAGCTGTTCCTGTCAGGAAAAGGACCAGAAGCCACTGTGGTGTTGTTTTGGTCAGTGGCATGCACCTCTGTGCTTCTGATGTTAGCCATGACACACTTCCTTGTCACTGCCTGCCATGAAAAGGACTCACGAGGTCACCAGAATATCCACTTGATGGGTCATGTTATGCGTGTCATGGCATAAGCTGTCAATTGAGACCAAGATCAAGGCTCATAACCCAGGGATTTGAGAGTTTTTGGGTGACAGACAGACAATCCTTAGCATTTTATTCATTTATATATA
>JANRMT010062843.1:14062500-14097839 GCA_026402145.1 Polypterus bichir lapradei | reverse complement strand
TAGGGAGAAAGGTGTAGTTAATAACAAAAAAGGCCAACAACAGCAAAATTAACCACACTATTATCAAAACCATTAAAAAACAAGGTCAGAAATGCAAGTACAAGCCAATGTTATACTAGAATGGACTGATTAATGAGAATATTTTGAAAAATTAATCAACACAAAGTTTTTGAATCCACAAAACATCCGATATGGAAATGATCCGCAGGACGACCTTTTCACCCATCATGTCATTAGCAAAAGGTCACAACCTCTCGAGAGTACACCCATTAAGAATGTGTCGCCTGCCCTAACAATGGGAAGACAAAACGGCAACGTAAATGGTACAAAACAATTAACGCACACAAAAGTAAGCTTTAAATTAAAAAATTATACAGTTAGAATCAAATTTATGGCACAAGAAACTCCCAAAATGGGAAGTAGATCATGAAAAAATTTGATGCATTTGCAAAAATTAAATACTTGCATTGAATTTTAATTCTTAGTGGTGAGCGAGCAAAAAACAAGATGTATTCCTTAAAGAAAGGACCGAATATGCAAAGCAAATGCAGGTTAGAAGAATTGAAAGGTACCAGTCTTTGGTAGGCATATGCCACAAAGATATGAAAAGCCCTAAAGCACAATAAGGGTCTATTTAAAAGTTGGCACCACAAGCAAGAACATTTTTCAAAGACAAATATGTACAGGTTAGAGCACCAGGAAAAGAGGTTATGAAGTGGCCTATGGCAGATGCAAAATGATCCCCGAATTTCACATCTGAACTAAGAGTAATCAAAATACAAAATAAACTGAGTTGCTGTCTCAAAAACATGGACTCATAGGAGAATCAAAAAAAGAAAAACTAACGTAGAAGAACGCTTAAAATATTTAGATGTTTCCAGAAGGTATGTGAGGGAAGATTGTGGGGTCTGATAAACTGAAAATATGCAAACACGACATAACACCTTTGAGAATGCCAACTATACCTTGAAACATGATAGTGGTGGTGCAGTTTTAGCATGTGGATATTTTTTTATGTCTTGGATTGAATACAAATGGCAAATTAATGCAGAAATATAGTGAAAAATCTGCTGCTACAGTGCGTAAGATGTTTACCGCTTGGGATCAGATTCATTCTCTAACAGGACAGTGACGACAATTTACAGCCATAGCCCTCCCTGGAATGACTTAATATTCCTAAGGTGAACAGGTCAAAACCCAAACAACAATCCAACTGAGAATGGAGTGGAGTACTGTAGCTCACCAAAAGCTCCCATCCAATCTGGTGGATTTTAAGAAGTCATTTAAAGATGAGTGGATTTGCATACCTGCAAGAAACCTATTCTAATAGACTAATAGCTGAAATTTCCACTTTAGGTGCCTCCAGAAAAATCTCCTCAAGAGAGTGGATATTTATGGAATCAGCAATTTTCTGTTTCCATTTATTTTTAGTTTTTCAAAATCCATAGCTGTCACATTTACTTTGAAATTATGAGTTTCTTAACATTACTTATCCTCCAGACTCATAGAAAATCACGCTGTTGTGATATCACCACAGTGATCAATGCCCTCTTTGCTAGGCACAGGGTTGATTGCAGTTAGCAAGTACTCAGCATCCCTTGCAGTTATTTTATTTTTAAAGGATCCTTGCAAAGGATGGGCTTGGTATTTTTCAGGTTGAAGTCACTTCTTCACAAACATGTTATAAATCTATTTGCCAGGCAAAACTGAATTCTAAAGTTGAGCACTTTATGTAAATTTAAGAAAAAAAAACTTGCCTATTCTGCTGGCTTAAAACAGAAGGTATGGGGCATGGAGAAAAAGTTGAAAACTTACCAGATACATTCATTTTTCAAGCCAAGACAGCTGTGGAGTATTGATCTGTGCCTACTGTGTTTGCAATGCCTGTGTGTGATAACAAAATGGATCTGGGAGTACTCAGTTTATTCCTATTCTTAAGGATACGTTTTACATTCGCTTATGTGAGTTCTCATGTAAATACAGAAGTAAATCAAAATAAAACCAGCCATGTGGCTTGAAAAGTTTCCTGTGATTTGGTCTATCAGAGGGGTAAACGGTTGTTGCTCAGGGAGATAAAATACTGAGCAATCGCGCATGGCTGGTCTTTTAAAATGCCTGAATCTCACAATTTTTGTTCAAAAATTGCATTAATAAACTATTTTACAATGATTACGGATCAATAAAGGACAACTGTCTTGTCGTGAAAAATGGACATATTTGGCAAGTTTAAAAACTTTTCCTCCGTGTCCCATAGACTGCAATGTAAAGCTCCAGTGTGGGCAAGATATACTTATAGAAAGCAGTTAACTTTAGAACACAATTTCATGTGGCATATGCATATATAGCATGTCTCTTTATTATATAAAAAAATCCTGGGGTGAGATGAGACTTTAGCCTGGGACAAGACGTGACATTTTCAGAGAGATACTTTCAAGTCCCGCGAGATGAGACTTTGTGCCAAGATATTTAACCATGCCCGGGACCAGAAATAAAAGCCAAAGATTAGATGACAAAGTAGAACGTCTTAAAGAACTAAAAAAATGTTGGCGCAATACACATGCAGAGCAGGTTAGAGATAATGAAAGTACTAAAATTCAAAAGTCTCAAAAAAATGATAGTAAAGATCTCATTAGCACAAACAAACGCATATTATTACTCTGAAATAATGGAATAGTGAAAAGAGATAGACTATATATTGTTCGTCGGAGACTTGTAGATTGTCTAATTCATGTTGCCATCAGGGAAAAGTAGTGTTTCTTCCCAATGAAGAGGCGTATCCGCGAGAATTAAAAGATTGGTTGTTTGGTGAAACTGAAATCCACATACGTGAGCGGCAGAGAGTCAAAGTGGCTGGTGCATAGCACAGGCCCGGGGGTTAGCGAGCAGGGGGCAAAGCCCCCTAGTTTGTAAAGAAATAACTGACTTGAAAAATACCAAACATCCTTTAAGATGAAGTATTGTTCACTTTATCCAGAGTTAGTAACGTCTTATTCTTTGTGTAAGTGATTGCTTTTCTGTGTTTTTGTGGCTCCCTTTGAACATTGCTTTTAAGCACCAATTATTTTTTACTACAAGTTTCATTTCTTTGATTTTTTTTTCTTTTTTTAACAATGAGGAATTTTGGTTTGATCATTAATGACTAATTTACTTCCATGTCTGACTTTAAGGTTAGGTAGATGAGGTAAATCAACTGAAGGCTCCCTGTAAGGCCACTGTATTTGCTGTCTTTTTCAATTTAGAGTCACATACTGACAGAGGTACACTAGTTGCTATCTTCTTAAGTTTCATCATCACATTTTAATCAAGAAACCTCAGAGGCATGACAGTGCTAAATGAGTCCTGATACTAGGTGGTCTCTAGGGTAATATTCAAAGATACTGAATGGGTGAGCGAGCAAGGATGCATTAAAGGGTCACGTACCATATCACGGTAACATCCTTAAACACAGATACATGCTTATCCGTATAAAATGATCATAGGTTGATAACAATGCTGGAATCTTAGAGACCAGTTTAGTTGTTGAAGAAAAAAAAAAATAGTAACGTCAATTTAATTACCATTTGCTTGTTCTTTCAAGCCTGAATACACAGGGAGGATGTGAGTGAACAATTGCATATACCACAAATGTGATCAAGCGTCTAGTGCTCCGGAAAAATGGTTGTTAGCATAACAGTCTTTTGGTCCACTCTGCTCAAAACCTGCTCTTCTGTTTAATATTAATGTCTAGTTTATTCTTTTAGATAAAGTTTCCAAATGTGTTTTCTCTTCGGCCCATGACACTCATGTTAGAGACGGAGTGACTTTTGTGTTTTTTTTCCTTTGACTCAAGAACCAGAATCCAGCTAAGTTCATGCCAAATGTAATGTTGGATAAATCAAGCACACTTTTCCTCTTGATAAAAATAAAATCCTGTCATATTTTTACAAATGTTCAATTATTGTTTTGGATGACAGCTTACAAAGTTCTTTCACAAGTATTGTAACAATATAAGAATCTGATGGTGAAGGCTGCATAATGAGCATTTTTGTTTTCTGTTTTATCCCAGTTAATAGGTTGTATAATCGGCAGACAAGGCAGCAAGATAAATGAAATCAGGCAGATGTCAGGGGCACAGATTAAAATTGCCAATGCCATTGAGGGCTCCGCAGAGCGACAGGTCACAATAACGGGATCACCCGCAAACATCAGCTTAGCACAGTACCTCATTAATGCAAGGTAAGTGAAGGTCCTCATTTTGTAACAATATTGTCATACTTTAGCAACTTTACTCACCGTTTTAAGAATGTGCTTAGTTCAGAAATGCATGGGTTAATAATCAACTACAGTGCAATAAATGCTTAACACAAATTCTATATTCCATGGATGAACAATGCATCACATTACTAGAAGAATGTTTTTTTGTTCATCTACGTTTGGATTTCAGCCTGTCAGAACATTTTGCCAGACACACCTAAATCCACTACATGGCTCTGCCCAGGCAATCAATCAATTAGTGGCATTGATGTGTTTTGCTAAACTTTTTTTTTGGAAAAAAAAGCCATTGTGGAAAAGATAAATATTACACTCCACAGCAAGACGTCCATTTTCATAATGCCCTCCAGTTTGGCAAAATTTATTTTTCTTTTATGCAATTTCTGCAAAAATTCCATGGGGGGGGAAAAATTTTGTTTTCTGTAAGCATGACTAGTATGACTCCTGGTGTCATGAACCTGATTTTTTTTTTTTAGGGGGCAACAGGAAAAAATATTAAGGGGTAGAGTATAATAGGAATTAACTCTTAAACTGCCGCATACTTTGGGGGGCTAATGCACCCCTGGACAGCAAATACTTTTTTGCTGCACTGTAAGGAAATGTCATAATTCACCAAGAAATAGTTAATTAATGGAACACTTCTTTCATGCAAAGAGCACCACAATTACTGCAGCACTGATCATTTCATACACTGCCAATGAACTGTAAAAACTATAAAAAAAACTGCTGCAACAATCTATTATTATATGTACAAGGAGCAACTGAAGCCATTGATGAAATTCAGTAAATCGCTGAGCCAACTGTGCTTGAACTGGCTGCACACAAACACACAGAGGCCAACACTTATGCTTGCATGCTTGTCTAGTGCAGCGGCTAAATCCCAGGGACAGTGATGCTTATTCAGTAGGGGGCAGCAGTGGTCATGAGCTGTCTGCTCAACGAATTTACGGTACTGACTGATCAGCTCCGGCATGCTGGCAAATTGTACTGGGAACTGACTATAGCCGGTTGCAGCGGTTCAAGGGTTAAGCAACGTCAGCCTATTACAAAATGACCACCATTATCCAAAGGAAGACTAGGCTCATAGCTCACCTTGCTAAGAGGTTTGCTTTCTTGGCCGTTAGTTCAATAGTGTGGCACTGGAGTTTGCATCCCAAAGGAGGAACAAACTGTGGCAAGGGTGCCAGCCATGCAAAATGAACTCATATCATCATTGCCATGATTTGAATACATTAGTTTTGGCATACAAGAGAACACTTGGTCATGAAGTTCAATGCATGAGGGCTCAGGTATTGTGAACCTAGTAAAAATTAAGAGAAACACAAGACCATGAGTTGGGGTTAACTCCCTGGTAACCCCGTAAAAATGGAATGATTGCAAACAAAAGAAAACATGTGGAGATGTCTACACAGACATTAGTTCATAACAGAACTGACTCAATATGGCTGATCATCCAGCTTTGGGTCCTTCCGACAGGAAGAGGTGGGTCTAGGTGGACTGGCACGAGAAGTGATGTCAGAGGTGTTATAGCCATCAGTTTTCCAGTCTGCAGAGGTAGGAAGAGAAATGTCATTCTCACACAATACCAACCCCTGGAGTGCTGGGGAACCTTCACCACTAGAACCCTAAAGCTGTCCACTATACGCACACGTGTGACACTATAGTCACACCTAAAAATAGTCGACACACAGAGGTACCGGTTGATTTACTTTGCCATTTGATCAGCAAATGCTAATCACAGCCACCTATGCATCCATTACCAAATTCTTTTTGATGTTACACAAACTGCATTTTCTTCTAATCCTCCACTACCAGCACATACATGGGGTCATACAATACTATAAACTGCACTCTTATCAAAAATGCCAAACTAATGCATCTTGGGCAATTTCATTAGGCCCTTGAATGTAACAGGAAGAAGAAAACACTGATTTTTGACCTTGACTAAAACTTCATCTGTTCTAAAACTCGAGTCCCGTTGGCATTCATAATCATTCTGACAGTTTGCTTACAAAGGGATTACTGAGTTGAAGAAAAAACTTTTTAAAAAAAAAGGCCCTGAATGAGTTAGGAGGTCAACGTAGTCATTTGCTAACCAAATGAGCTTGATGAACAGAGTGGTCTCTTCTGGTTTGTCAGATGTCTTACTTTCCCATGATACTCTCCTCCAAGCTACACACAACCATTGCTAACATATGAATTCAGAGGAGGAAAGAGTATGCTAATCTAAAGAAGCCATCTCACTCCCAGACAATACTTTTATTAATCTGTGAGGATTTCTGGCATAATTTAAGAACTGCTTTACCAATATTTTTGATCCTTAGACTAATGCCCTTACCAATTGAGCAGATGTTGGCCAGCAGTAGTTTATTTCACATCAGAGTTCCTTTAGCATCTATTCTTAAAGCTTTGCCTCCTTAAGACTAAGGAGACTAAAATGGGTTGAAATCTAAGTAATCAACATAGACCTCAGCATTAATGTTTGCAGCAGACCATGAAGTGCAGATGTCCTTGTATGCAATTTGGTATGGGATTTGTAAAAGCAGAGTTAATAATAAGGCATTTTATTACTAAAAATATTTGTGATGCACCATCTTTTGGAATGATAGAGACATAGCAACAGGAGAGACATAAAGACAGACACACAAACACTTTTCCTTGTATTAAGGGGGATTATTCTTTAATTAAAAAATGTTCTAGCAGATCTATAGTACTAGGGTGTTGTACTGTGTTAGCCATTATGAATGTAGTGGGAAGTCAAGCAAAATGACACCTGTTACTGGCTAATTAAAAAGATTACAATATGCAAGCTTTTGAGGAAACTCGGGCTTCTTCTTCAGGCAAGATGTAATCTTTTTAGTTAACCAGTAAAAGGTGTCATTTTGCTTGACTTCTCAATAGCAGATTTAAAAAGCTTCCGATAAAAAATAAAATATGTTTAAAGAAAAGGAAATGAGAAAACTGAATGAAAATAGAGATCCTACTCTATTGTTCCTTGAGCAAGACTCTTAACCTGAAAATTGCTCTGTACAATAGCTGACCCTGCATTCTGACCCCTCAAAAGGTCATGCAAAAAGACAATTTCACCTCGGGTATTAATAAAGTATGTCAAATTAAAAAAAAAAAAAATAAAAAAAAAAGTGTTACAGAAAAGTATACAATGTATAATTAAAGTGCTACTTTTACCAGATGTCGTGGTTTGTTAAAGAATTAAGACATCATTTATGTGAAGGAAAAAACTGCAATGGAGACTCATGACAATTCCTTGAGTCCTACAATTTATTTTTGTATAGCCCAAAAAAAAAAAAAAAAATCACACAAGGAGTAGCCCAACAAGCTTTAACAAGCCCTGCTTTTTGACAGTCCCCTAGCCTTGACTCAAAAAAAAAAAAATAAAAATAAAAAATGGAAGAAATCTTGGGAAAAGCCAGACGTCCTGGATGGACGTCCTTGATTATACCAGACTGGTGGAGCCACCATGTGCTCTTGTTTAGTGCAGCATGGCAGACTGGTTAATCTTAGCAGTGCCTTTTACAAGTTAGGTTCATTCACATAACATAACTAGAAAGCATTTTAGCTAGAGAGCAGATTAATGGTATGCTCTTTAGACATCCTTAAGCTGTACTTTATCAATATAGTTAAACAGATTAAAAGTCATGGGTTAATATCTGGTTCATTTAAGAGGACTTTATATATGTACTAGCTGTGTAAGCCCACGCTGTAAAAAGCCTGGGGTCCTAGAAACTATTGAAATCATCAGGAAAAAAAATTGAAATATTGAGATGTCAGGTAATCGAAAAGAACTAATCTGGGCATCTCTCTCCTAGGAGGATTCATTTTGACGATGTGCTTGCATCACTTGTGCATTAGCGGCAGGAGGAAAAGTAAAAGTGGTACCGCTTTGCTGATGTTAGCGGCTAACAGAATTTGTCTTTTGAGGTTTTGGTTTGCTGATGTGATGGCCTCGCTTGTGTATTAGTGGCTAAGTGAGTTTGTTTCTTCGGAGGTGGAGCCCTTATCCTGACTCCACCTCCCACTTCCGGGTCGGACAGACAGACACACTTCTCAATTATAGAACACAACAAAAAGTTAAAACATCTCATGATCTCACCTCAGTAGCGACGTGCTGGTACAAAGGATTCTGAAAACTTAATATAATATACAGGCATAGTCTTAAGATCTTTACAGTTTTATACGTAAATGTTTCCCTTACAACGTATTACAGAATTAGAGAGAATATCAGGCCAGAAAGAAAAGAACTGCAGGTATTCTTGGCAGTGAAGTTTGAGGCAAACATTTCAGAGTAATAAAAAAACTGGATCCTGAACTAATAAAAGAATAATAACAACCCATTGCTATTTCTTCCACAAGAACTGGTTTTATTTAAATGAGTATCTCTGTTCTTTTTATCTTGCGTCGATTTTAAAAACTCCCGCTATTTCCTTATGGTTCACTTTAGCTCATTTATAACACGTGATTTGCTAACCCTTTGTGACACTTCTTAATTGTTCTGCTGTGAGCTGTGCAATTTCAAACACAACTTCTACCTTCTTGTATTCAGCAAAGCTAAGAAAGCAACTGGCTATCATATTGAACCTTTTCAAAACTGATATTTTTTTGAAAGCTGAAACAAAACTTGGAATAGTTTTAACGTACCCCTCTGCTTCACTCCTGAAGCATTTAGAAATGGACGTGAATTGCTTAAGGTGTCATATTTATTTGTCAAAGTATTTTCATTGTCTAAAGAAATAACCTGTCAGAGCCACTCATACATCCAAAGAAAAACCACTTCACATATGGTGACATAAGTAACAACACACCTAAAATGATTATAAGGACATGCAGTCCAAAGTGCTAAACACTGAACTCTTCCCACGTATCTTAAATTTCTACAAGATGCACATTTAGCAAAGACGGCTAAAGCACGAATACAATGCACTTCAAAAATCTCCAACAGAAAGAATTGGCTGCATTGTTTGTTTTTTTTTTTTTCTTCAATTTACACAACTGACACTGAGGAAATCTTCCTGCTAATTACCAGTGCAGTGTGGATGAAAGTGAGGATTTGTGTGCTGGAGCCAGGGGGAATGAAATCTCATTCTTTTTTAAGTTGTTCTTTTAAGTTTGCTTGCTCATCATATTACCATTATCTGCATTCCTTAGATTTATTTTTATTTTTTTTTATTTATTGATTTCATTAATATAAAAGAACAAAATAAATCAACCACTTTTATTTTGTAAACAGCTTGGTAGTATTATATTAATGTTTTCATCATCAATTCATAAAATACCCCTTTGTTATTTCTCTTCTTTAACACATAACATGTTCCCCCTTTGACCCTCATTTTTTTTCCTTTTTTTCTCTCTCTTTTTCTCTCTCTCCCTTTCTCCTACCACCTGTGTGTCCTGTTTCCCTTCCCTGTGTTGACCAATCTAATTCCTCCCTTCCCTCGTCTTCCTCCCTATCCCCACCCACTTTTTCCTTGCCCTATACCCAACCCCACCCCAACCTCTTTTGTTGTTCCTCTCTTCGTTTGCAGCTTAGAGATGGCTAAAATCAGCACCCAGACTGCTACCGTCTCGACCCCTGTTGACCTCAACATGAACCTCTCTCAGTCTGCCACCCCTACCTCCACCCCTTCCTCTATGGCTGTCCTGGCAGCGGCGGCCGCCGCCTCTGCCGCCGTCAACGTCAATACCCCTCCCCCTTTACCGACCACCCACTATGCCGTTCCTGTCTCCAGTCTGCTTGGCATGAAAACTGTCCCACTCCTGGCGCTAAACGCCGCGGCCGCAACGGGGGCCACAGGGAGTTTATCTGCTTATACTGCTAAAATCCCATCGACGGGTGGGGTTAAGAAATCTGACCGCCAGAAGTTTGCTCCATATTGAGAAGGGATGAAAGAATGCAAGGTTTTACTTCCCTACCATGATCCTGTGGTAGATCTTTATAGTATCCAAGGAAACAGAAGCCCTTACTCTTTATTTATTTTAATTTTATTTTTTACAAATGATTTAATAAAATAGATAAGCTAACCTGCTATTTTGTATATGTTTTCACCTCAAAATGTCTTCCATTCTTCATTGCTTAACTAAATTGAATGGGCTATTTCCAACAGCATGATGCCAGGTGCTTCACATTGATTTGTAAATTTTATATTGAAAATTCTTTGTCTGCTTTTATTGAGCAGATCCTCCAGTTTTTCCATTATACCCTGAATATTTCTTCTGATATACATTACTGTAGTGAGTTGAAAAAAAAAAAATCTTTCGTTTCATACATCAGCAAAGAGACTTGGTTTATTTCTGATGCAGATACACACAAATATTTTTCGGGTATTGGATGTATAAAAGTCATCTCTGGTCTTGGAAAAACCACAGTATTTTTTTTTTCCCCTCACCGCCAAATTACACCCATCAACTATGTGATCACTTTTGCAACTTAGACATTCTGAAAACTAGGACAGTAAATAGTGATAGTAAATTGTTGAGATAAAACCTTGTCCAAAGAAAACTTAATGATTTATTTTTTACTTAAAGAATTCAATATCTTTAACTCTAAATTCAAAATTACAAAGTACAAATTCAAAATTTTAAAACACAAAGTATTAAACTAAACTACAATAGAATTACATCTTAAGCCAAGTCCACAATTCCAAAATTCTAAATATCGAATTCTAGAACCTCCAGAAAGCTGAAAAAAAAAAAAAATCAAAAATAAATATTTAAATAAAGTAAACTACTCAAACTGGACACATACAGAAAAGTGAAGCAAAACTGTTACAAGAGCTAATGCCACAGCAAAATGGCCCTGGCAGTAGGTATCTTGAATAGAATTGAATCGGGCAACACCAAAGTTAGGTTAAGGGAGTATGGACAAAGAGAAAAGACAAAACATAAACCAAGAGCAGGCAATGAAGAAAGGATATAAATTTGAAAAATAACAAAACAAAACCAGCAGTCCTGACACACTGGTATTTTTATGCTTCTCTTGTCTGAAAAAAAAAAGAAAAAAAAAAAAAAAAAAAATGGACTGTCGTTGTGACCATATTACAGACAAAGATGCTGCCTTTTGGGTGCAAAGCTCTAAATGGAATCCTAAAACACAAACGTGTTATAGAAGACTGAAGACACACTACAGAGACGGGCAGAAGCAGTTTATACAGTAACTGTATTAATGGAAACCAAAGTTGCCCGTGCCACACTCACCATAAAAATGCCCCACTTTGGAGTTCCGTGTGTATTTAGTGAAGTGACCAGCCTAATAAAAATAGGATATTTTGTTATAGTCCAAATATTAAACAGGACTGTTGCAGGAAAAAAAAAAAAAAAAAACTGGATATCTGGTCATCCTATATTGTTATAACCATTTGTTTACCGTGTTCACATTTGTAAACTTGCTAGTTGAAGTGTTATTTACAGAGTTATCGTAACTTGGTAAAAATAGTCCACCAAGAATGAAATCTTAAGTTGAAACTCAAAAATTTGGGGAAGCATAAAGAGTAGTTAGAAACGGAGCAAGGGTCCAGTTCCGTTAAGTTGAGAAGCACTATTAAAAAGAATTCCTAGCTTTGAGTATCCTTTCCCTTAACTAAACTTAAATGTCTGAAGGTTGCTGTGAAGTTTTAATTTAAATCCCAGAATGTGGACGACAAAAATTGTGTGCTGCCATTATAAATAGCTGTGGTGTGCACTTATCACCAGGTTGTAATGAAAAAAAAACACAAACTGACAACAAACATTAAAAAAAAACAAGATAGCATTAAGATAAATAAATAACTATTAGAATTCCTAAGATGACAATAAGAAAAGAAATATTACAATATAAAGTTTGTGGAAAAGCCATCTTTATACTACATCGGTGCCTTTCATAAAGGCCATTGTTTCATAGTGTTTTATAAATCAGCTGCATTTAAATAAAATTAAAAATAAGACCCCCATTTCTAGATTTGCTAAAGTGATGGCATATTTGTGTGTGGTCAAACATGTATCTTTGAAAGCAAAAAAGACAATGGAAAGCTACGTCACTGAACCTGGCAAAAGGCTGTTGGGAATCGTTTTCAAGCACATATTGTTTTCTGTTTTTCATTCACCTTTTGAATATTTCTTGCCGAGCACCGTCACAGTGATGCTGTATTGTTTAACTCACCCTTTTGGAATGCAAAGTCCTTCATGCGCTCACAATCCCCATTCACTTTGCACTCCTTAGACACAAAGCTTTAAGTCAATGAACTGTATTATTCAGTGCTTTTTTTCTATGGTCAACTGCAGCAAAAAATGCAAATGCAATACTTTATAAGCAAAAACGGACAATATTTTGCAGTGTATTATCTTGTGTAAGACTGAGTACCATTTCAGTATTGTTTGCTGTGTTCAGTACACATTGCTCCACAAAAGAAACCACTGTTAGTGAAATTGCACTATATTTGACATTGTTTAACTTGTTTGTAGAACTGTTATTCTTAATGTTTCAACAAAATGATTTTTGTATATACAGTATGATAGAATGAGAGCAAATTAAAAAACAATGGAAATGATATCAGACTTTACCTCAGATTATGTTGGTGGAACTTTAAAATAAGTATCCATATTTCATAATTAGTAGAGCAGTCCCCAGTAATGCAATTAATACATCATGACTACTATTTTTTAATCAGTACCTTTGTACCATTATTTAATATTCACCCCTTTTTGCTGTGACACACTCATAGACTATGAAAATAAATGGATGCAAGAAATCACCCTGGAAGACTGCTAAAAACAAATAAGCAGCCATTTAACAGATAGGAAGAGAAATAAGAGTACTTTCTTCTTGAGTTATGTACCAGCTGATTAGTTAATAAACTAATGCCTCGGAGCTTGTCTTCTAGGAAGGAGTGCAGTACTTTCAATGAAATCATTTCTTTGATTATGTGTGGCAGATACTTATTTTAAAGTGCTACTGAGAAGGTGTTCTGGAACTTGTTAACAATGACTACGGATCACTGTTTTTGGTTGCTTTGACTGTCACAATTTTAGTCTCAAGAAATGATGTAAATTTGCTGGTTGTGATAATTTTAATGATAAGAAGTATTTTGCTTTTTTGTTCTTTTTTTCTTTCCTTCTTTTTCTTTCTTTCTGATTTGTTCTTATATTTAGGCTGTCTTCAGAAGTTACTGGTCTGGGAGCCCTGTAATGCTTCCCATCATGTTCTAATGCATTAGCCACCAGACAGGACATTTCCAAAGCCACATCCGATTCCTGTGGACTCTAAAACAACTGAGGAATTCCAATCATTTATAATTAAAAAAAAAAAAAAAAAAAAATCTTTATAATCATCAGATCAAATAAGCACGTCCTTCTTTTAACTCTGAACAAGTCTGCTTCCTGCCTCCTGTGTTGCTTTCCGTTTCTGTACCAGTTTCCCCGGGTTTGTGGCTCCTACACGGTTCAGCAGCTTTGATTTCTTTGGGTTCTTTTCATTGGTATCCATGCTCAGGTTCGTCTGTGTATCGGCATGACTTCTTAGTGCTTCAAGTCCTTGTGTTCACCTCCAGATCTACAAGTCTACTCTAAGTACACACGCGTGCACACACGCACACACACAAACACACACACAAATATCCGATCAAGGTAAATTCAGAAAAATGATCGCTTTTTATAAGTAAAGGATTCCTGATACAAAAAATGTTTACAGTGTCTTCTGTTTTTTGGATTTGTTTATTTAAGTTTTCCTAATGTCAGTTTTAATTTATCAAAATGTATATGGCTGGGTTTACACAAGGAACTCTAATGGAATGACTTCTGATTGGACAGTGGGGTGGGGTGGGGTGGGGCAAGGCAGGGCGGCATGGGGTGGGGAAAGGGGAGGGGCCAAGGAATTCCACCAGCCTCTTTTTTGTACAGTATCTATTATCTAACATTGTATTGTTTTCTGTCATGCTTGCAATGACAAACGGAACAAGCTTCAGGGATCTTTCAGATACTCGTACAGCAGTGCTGTAAAACTTGAAAAGTCTAATAAATCTCAAACCAGTGTTATGTACCTCAGTTTGTAGAACTTAGTCTTTTTTATGTTTTTTTTTTTTTATTAAAATATTCTTTGTAGTGAAGTTAATATGGATATATGGTCTACAAGTGATGTCAATATAATTTGCCGCAGCCTGGGCTTTTCTTTCACCTGCAGGCCAGCCAGCACCTCAGTAGTTCTGCTCCCCATTCTGGTATCTGGTAAAGTGGCCATTTAAAGGGATCTGCTTTGTGTTACAGATGGGTCATAAGGTGACCTGGACAGTTTTTTTGTTTTTTATTTTGTAAATTATTTATCTTCATCCACACTACTCCCTGGTTTCAACCTGCACTCTTCAGCCTTTAATGATGCCAATTTAGGCTGTGAGGTGATTTCTCAAACTGTTCCCTACATAGGAATCACAATCTGAAGAGCTCACCCCCTTAAACCCAAGAGATCGTTCATGAAATGTTCATTCATTTTTGAAACACAGAATGCACTGACAAGCAAGTGCCAGTGAGAAAAGCACTGGTTAAGCTACACTGGGAAAACCTGGAAATACTTTTATTAACGTAAGTAAATATATATTTTATGCATTGCCATTACTTATTTGATTTATCTATTCAACCACTTAGAGAGTTGGCATGTCCTTTCAATGTTCAGGTGGTTTTGCCCAAGTGCGCCCCAAAGAGGTGCAGTTTAGACTGGAAAATGGTCCTGTGAAATTCCTACTTGCATAAAGTAATAAACATGCAACATGTCACTCTGGCACCATGATTAGCTAGTATAAAAACCTTACCTCGAAACTTCTGTCTTATTTACCTCATATTTACAAAGGGGGATTCAAAAACCTCCAGAATTGGTTAAAAGCATGGGATTTGTGTGAAGTGATCAAATATGGCGCAAGTTATCGAATGCCTACCAGTGTAGCTAATCAGTCCACAAAGTAGTGTGGTCTGCAGAGGGCGCTCTTGTTGCCCAAACCCGGCACAGACACAGAGGCACAAGTACAAGCACACACGATTTTTATTTTTATTTTCCCTTGTGGGAAACGCCATCCCCCTTTCCCACAAGTACAGCACAGTTCAAAGCAAATCACAAAACTCTTCTTCTTTCTCTCGTTCTATTCCTTTCCTCCACTCTTCCTGGAAAGCTTCATCTTCTTCCACCTGACTCTGGCTTCCTGAGTAGTGGCTGCTGGCTCCTTTTATAAAGCACCCGGAAGTGCTCCAGGTACTCATTGTTTCACTTCTGGCAGCACTTCATGGCGTTGTGGAAGAGCTGCCCATAACGTCTCAGCAGTAGCTGCCGTACCTCCTGATCACACTCCAGCTCTCATGGAGCCCCGCAGGAGTCTGAGGCATCGCTGCAACCCAGGGGGGCTGCCACATACTTTTCCGGGGAATGCACTTGCCGCCCAAACCCGACACAGACAGAGGCAGGACACAAGTTGAGCACACATGCTTTTTATATTTTCTTTTTCCCCTCGTGGGAAACGGGGGAAGGCGTATAGCATATAGCACAGTTCACAGCACTGCTGCAACCCAGGGGGGCTGCCACCTAGTGCTCTGGGTGAGGTAATGCTTGTACCGCTAACCCCGGGCGAACAACTAAACCCCGAGTTACAGCACGATTAGAAAACTGCTAGTATAAAGCAGTTCAATATCTAAAATCTATCGGGCAACGTGACCAACGCTCGTCCTTTTATTGACCCCCACCACCAGTCCCAGCTTAGCATTAACAACAAGCTATATCACTAAATAAAGAAGAAGCAAAAGAATAACACGTATATTATTTTACATATATAAAGAAAAACAAACAAACAAATAAATACATAGCAATCGAAACCCCCCTCTCTGGTTTAAACGCGCAATGTTCATAAATAAGAGAAACCAGTCCGTCCAAATGGGTTTACTGTCCTTATTGTTCAGGGCAAAGAGAAACCTCACTGGAATACGCCAGCCATCGAGCTGATAACAACAAAGTTTAATCCTACCGGTCCAAGATATTCGTCAGCGAAATCAAAGAAAAAGTGTCCGTCTTCAGAGACGCGTCTCCCTTGTGTCGCTGAGTCTTCAAAAAAAAAAAAAAAGAACTTGTTCAAGTAGATACTTTACTTGGTGCTACCTTGTGACTTCTCTTTGCTCCACTACAAGATGTCTCCCTTCCTCCCCTTCTTTTCCGGTTTTTAAGTTTTCAACACCAACCGCCCTGACCGAGTTATGACCTCTCCCTTAAAGGTGTATTTACAGCTTCCTTCTTCCCTGCAATAATCCCAAAGAATAATAGCACATGTGGCATCCGCTACATGCTTTGGATAGGCTCCCTCCACCGGTCCTTCCAGCATGGAGGCATCCCAGTCGGCCAAGCGCCCCAGCTGTATGCCACATTAGTATCATGCCAAGCTGCTGTATTTCTCATGTTTTTACTCTACAGTTGTGCAGACAGACTTATTCATAAAGAGTTACTTCCCCTTGTGCAGGCTATTATTCAGCAGCATTATCCTGAAATGCTGAGGCCCCTGAGGGAAGGCGTTTGGTTTTTCCCTAACGTCCAGAAAAGTGGGCCATGCAAAACTGAATTTTGCACCACAACAACACACCTGCACACACCACATTGTCATTCAATTTTTTATTATTGATAGCCAATAAAAATACAAGTATGCCATAACAATTTTCCAAACAAAGTAATATTTATAAGTTTATGTAAAAAGAGCAAGAGCTTTTGATCAAAAACAATGCCACACTCATGACATAGTTGCCAGACCTCACTCATTGTGATTTTGTTTTGTTCATGAAATTAAAATTGAAACTGACGGGAAGACGATTTGGTACCATGGGGGAAACAGAGGAAGAAAAAAAAATAAAAATCAAAAACACACACTGGGAGCTCTTAGACACGGTGACAAAAGAGGAGAACAGGAATTGTTAGCCAGAATGGAAGAAATACCTGGACAAATGTATTGCATCTCAGGAAGATCATTTTCAAGGCAAGTAAAAATTAATTTGTGAAAGTTTTTAAAGGTTTTTTTTTTAATCTTTTTACACAATTCTGGGGATTTTCGGGTTCGCCCTCATATGTACTTATGAGAACAATTTTGATCTTAAAGTGGCCATTCAGTACTACAATGCTTTAACTTTATACAATTGAGGATGGATTTTTTTTACTATCCTAATGACATTTTTTTAATAAAACATACTTACAATGCCAGTCTTAGCTAAAATGCATTATGTCCAGAATGCTGCTGCTAGAAATCTGACTCACACTAAGAGTTGGGAGCACACCATGCCAACTCTAAGGGAACTACATCAGCTATCTGTTAAATCTCACATTCACTATAAAATACTCCTGCTGACTTACAAAGCCTGGAAGGACAACCCTGCATCCTGCCGACAGTCTACTGTTGCTCCATCCTGAGTGTCTATGCAAAGCTAAACGGCTGCAGACTTGAAAGCTTGTGTGGAATTTATTCTCTTTTGTTGACATCTATTTAGGAATTTATTTATTTATTGTAGTGCTCTTTCTTTACTGCACCCATGGGTCTTGGAAGTTGAATTATAAATGAAATATTATTAAAACATTTGAAATAGAATGTTGCTAAGTTAGCCAAGTTTTACGCCAAATATAGATAGAAAGTTTGTATTCTTAGTTCAAAAAGTTCAATGTTGCAGTATGTTAAAAGTAAAAACAAGATGTGAACCGCGACAAACATGCTACAAATATTAGAATTTAACACCAGAAATCATGTATGTCCTTATATGAATATGAGTATATGAAATGCAGATAAACTTTAATAAATAAATAGTATATGGTATGGTGTCAAACACACACACACGCACACACACACGTACAAAAAAGTATTTTCACTCATCACAGTGAACAATCCAGCACCCCAAGTTTTTTGTATTTTGATACATTCTTGTTATTTATGGTCCTGGGGATTTGTGATGTGTTACATGTTGGTCAGTCATGTAATGCAGTAATGTCACTGCACTTCTGTTACTAATATACTAATATTAGCGACTGAAGCTTGGTCTTTGGGATAAACAGTGTTGCTTCTAACAGGAGTAAAGAATGGGTCCAGAAATTAAACCTGTATACTCTATCTTAGTGTTGACCAGTCTTTGTAGTGTCACAACTCACAAGCCAGTAAGTTCGCATCTGCCGGGGTTTTCCCCCCTCTATGAATTTAGTGAGATCATCTGGGCTTTTGGGATTCAGGACCTGTGTGATCACCAGAGTATTAAATGAATCAAGTTGTGACCATCAATGCTTTTCCTCCTTGGTGAGCTGAGCAAGACCAACAGAGTAGAGATTGGGGAGAAGCAATATGAAGCAATAGTGGCTATGAAAATTGACAAATCATCTTGAGAATTTCAGCAGGTCAAATGTGCAAACTACAAGTGTTTTATCATGGAAAAGCTTTTGGGGACACCGCTCTTTACAACATAAACCCCTTTCCAAATGTGCAGATTCTTTTTAATGTGGACATAAAGCTTAATGTTTACGTTTTCTGTCAATACTTTAGTTGGCCTACATTTACACTTAATCACGTTAGAGACATGCAGCTCACAGCTGCAAATCACTTGAACCCAGGACTACAGCCTTCTAGCATCTCTCAGTACTTCAGGTGTCACCCAAGTATGACTGCCACGGTGACCTTCCTGCTTGAGACACGTCTCGTAAGCCCTGATTGACTGAAAGAAAAAAAAAAAAAAAGAATTTGGCTCGTAGTTCAAGACAACAGAAGAGAGCAAACAGGCAGGCAAGAAAGCAGGCTTAACACATGTAATCTTTCGGGGTCTTTCAAATAGCTAGTGCCACAAACAGAAGCAAATAGTGTGTGGCATTTCACCACATAACCTGGGTTGCCCTGTAAGCAGATGAATTTCAGCAACACATCTGTCCATGTGGCACTTGTCTCGGTGCTTGCAGTCTCGGCAGCTATTCAAAGTGTCTTCACTTTGACTGCCCCCTTCATTCTTAGATTAGCTCATGTGTCTGTGGTTTTGTAAAATCAGCCACATTTGGAGCTTAAAAAATGAAAAATGTGCTTCTAAAAACAGCTTCTTATACTTATACTATACGCTTCTAACATCATAACTAGCAGCTAACAGCACAACATCTTTGTATAACTTAGAAACCCCTTATGAAACCATGCGTGCATTATGGTAACAGGTCTGCACCATACGTTTGATCTTAACTGCTCCTCACCTGTCCCCAAAAAAGCATATAACCAGAAACCCCTGAGCAGCATTTCTAAATCTGCAGGCTTATAATGCTACAGAGCTTTTTACACTTATTACTCAAAATCATTTTCTAACTATTCAGGTAATTCTTAAACATAAAAACTTTAACAACCACTACTAGCAGTCTTTATTAAAGTACACATTTTAAAAATGACAAAGTAAAACTCTGCTCCTTACTCCAACATCAATTATAATTTTACAGTAAAAACTAAAAACTTTTACGTGTGGGTCCATAGTATATATCCATCCATCCATTAGCCAACCCGCTATATCCTAACTACAGGGTCACGGGGGTCTGCTGGAGCCAATCCCAGCCAACACAGGGCACAAGGCAGGAAATAAACCCTGGGCAGGGTGCCAGCTCACTGCAGGGTACACACACACACACACACACACACACACCAAGGACAATATAGAATCGCCAATGCACCTAACCTGCATGTCTTTGGACTGTGGGAGAAAACCGGAGCACCCAGAGGAAACCCACACAGACACGGGGAGAACATGCAAATTCCACGCAGGGATGACCCAGGAAGCGAGCCCGGGTCTCCTAACTGCGAGGCAGCAGCACTACCCACTGTGCCGCCCCACAGTGTATATCACCTCTTCAAAAAAACATTCATCCATTATGTTTACCTATCCTGAGAGCATCCAACTTTGGGCAAACAAACCCTGGAGTGAGTCGTTCTCCTTCAAAAATGATATACAGTAGGCAATCCAGAATATATACAGTGTTACGGTAAGAACAGATGGAGTTACCAGATCTCATAGAGTTAGTTTTAAATGTAGAAGAGCTGAAATGCCTTTTTAACAAAGAGTAGTTAATAAACAAGCAGAGGTCTAGTTCAGCAGAAGTCAAATGATGTTTCCACAGACTGAAATGGTAATCAAAATGTGTGGTTGATAAAAACATCATGGCAAAAAGTGTTTTCTTAACGGTATTTTGGCTTAGTGAGTAGGTTCTTACAAAAAGAATGGTCTTTGTACATTGCCTTCATACCAATGTCATAAAATCGCCAAATGAAAAAAACAGTCATTTGTCAAACCATTTCACATATATGACTGTTTTTTCCTTTTACAGTAGCCATTGAGTCTGTCATTGAACAGCAAGCACCAACTTGATTCATGAAGATCAAAGTAGATGGAAAATCTTCATTTTTTAAGACTGTAATGTTTAAAAAGTTGCATTCAATGTCCTATTCTCATCGTAAGTTTCTGAAACCAATGACTTGTTTGTGAAGGACATTGATTCTACGTAGAATGTCAGGCTAAAATCTAGTTTGCTGGAATTTACTCTTGGACAATGGCCACAAATATAAAACCTTGAGCATCAACATTTGCAGGCAGAGAACCACTAACATCTTTTTTCCAGTGAAATGTGTGACAGCCAGCAAGTGCATTCCCAATACTTGACACTTCTGGCATCCAATTCTTCAATTTACTTATTTTTTTAATTCATAGTAAGTGCTCTTCATGAGCTTATCAATAAATCCCACTCACCCTTAAACATTATAATGCCTTTAACAAAATCTTCACCATAATAAATGAAAAAATAGCATTCAAAGTAAGTTCAATAATCGAAAGCAAACAGAGAGTGGCAATTCACACCATACAACCCGAATCGTTGTGTAGTTCTATAAGCAGACAGAGATTAGTAGCACATCTAATATATGTAATGGCATCCAGGTGCCACATGCCTTGTTGTCTGAAGTCTCTGAAGTGATTGAAAACATTTTCCGTCTGACTTTCCCCTTCAGGATTTTAAACCAGGTCAGTTAAAATAGAAATAATTAGGTATGAATCTCTCTTTAAGGCAACTTCACTATTTTCCAAAATATATAAATCTAAAATCATGTTTTCAAAATCGCAGCTATCAGAAGTGGGTCTCAGAAGTCTACTTTAACTGAATATCTACATATTCAAGTAATTCTTAAATATAAAAGCATTAAAAAACATAATACATTTTTCAGTACCAAAGAAATAACCCAAACTTCTTTTTAAGTTACAAGAAAAATTCTGCTCATTCTTCCAAACAAGCCTTATAATGAAGTAAGAAATACTGAGAGGCATACACTCAACCACTTAAGCCAGCAAAGCTATTTTAATGGCCAAACAGCACAGAAACTAATAACATTTTTGATGCTTTGTAAGTATTAAAGACCAAAAGAAGCCTTTGTGAAAGTCTTGTTCCATAGCAGTACGTGACTAATAGAAACACTATAGGTAGTACCTGATCTAAAGTTTTACCCCATCAAGAAATTTGTCATGAGGTCTTATAAAACTTCAGTTAAGAAATGTGATCAATTTATAACAAAGATATAATCTTTTTTTTTTTCATTTATGTCATATATTACAAGACAAGTTACGTAAGTATATATTCTGTGCCATTTTATCAGTCACCTTACATGAAGAGAGTTATAAAGATACTTAAGACTTTTTTCACTAACTGATTGTACTGACTGCAAAAGGTGCAATAGCTTTGAGTGTGATGAGAATCATAAGATGTTGCCAAGTCTGGAATTTGAAACCAGCCCAAAAAGACTAATCACTAAGCAAGCAGTGTTTAAGATGTGTTTCAGGAGACTGTACTAAAAAAATATAATAACTAAAAACAAAAATGAACACGTAACCAGAGGCAAATCAAAAATCATAGTCAAAAAGCAGGGCAAAGTATATTCGCATCCAGGAGTTCAAAAACAACAAAATGTTGTTTGTTAAACAAAGGCTGATCCCAACCAGGAAGTGCACAATCCTAACATTTATAGCTTTGACCCGGTGATGTCACACACTGCACACTTCTGGTTGACTTTCCCTTGCAATGAAATACCAACTGTTAACAAATAACCCTCAAAATGGCAGCCCCCATAAGAAAAACAATAGTGCATTGCTTACTTACTTTCAATAGCAGTAAAAATGTATGAAACACAAAAAACAAGATGCCATGACTTATAAATCCCTTACAACAAACCTCAATAATTGAGAAAAGGAAAATTAAAAAACAAAAGCCTGATTATGTGAATACTAAATTATGTAACAAGACAAAATCTAAAACTACAACAACCAAAGCAACTACTCTTACAAATAAAGGTGCCAAAGTGGTTCTTCAGAGCAATGCCATAGAACTGTACAATTAAAGAACTAAGTAGTTTATGTATTTATTTAGATCTATAGCATGTAACAAACAGGCAGATGAACAGATTTGTGAAATATCAGTAGGTTCCTGATGTTAAAAGGACTTGCTCCATATAATAACACAGACACACGTTCAGCTTTTCTTAATCTGTTAGTATTCTGCTGGGTAGTTTATTATACATTAAAGATTTCTGCTTTTTCCATGTTATTGGGAACCTTCTTATAGTCCAAAGAATACATTTCACATGCAATGAACCCTTCTGAGATTTAAATGCCATCCATCCATCCATCCTCTTTCGCTTATCTGAGGTCGGGTCGCGGGGGTAGCAGCTTAAGGAGAGAAGCCCAGACTTCCCTCTCCCCGGCCACTTCTTCCAGCTCTTCCGGGAGAATCCCAAGGCGTTCCCAGGCCAGCCGGGAGACATAGTCCCTCCAGCGTGTCCTGGGTCTTCCCCGGAGCCTCCTCCCGGTTGGACGTGCCCGGAACACCTCACCAGGGAGGCGTCCAGGAGGCATCCTGATCAGATGCCCGAGCCACCTCATCTGACTCCTCTCGATGCGGAGGAGCAGCGGCTCTACTCTGAGTCCCTCCCGGATGACTGAGCTCCTCACCCTATCTTTAAGGGAAAGCCCAGACACCCTACGGAGGAAACTCATTTCAGCCGCTTGTATTCGCGATCTCGTTCTTTCGGTCACTACCCATAGCTCATGACCATAGGTGAGGGTAGGAACGTAGATCGACTGGTAAATTGAGAGCTTTGCCTTACGGCTCAGCTCTTTTTTCACCACGACAGACCGATGCAGAGCCCGCATCACTGCGGATGCCGCACCAATCCGCCTGTCGATCTCACGATCCATTCTTCCCTCACTCGTGAACAAGACCCCGAGATACTTAAACTCCTCCACTTGGGGCAGGATCTCGCCCCCAACCCTGAGAGGGCACTCCACCCTTTTCCGGCTGAGGACCATGGTCTCGGATTTGGAGGTGCTGATTCTCATCCCAGCCGCTTCACACTCAGCTGCGAACCGCTCCAGAGAGAGCTGAAGATCACGGCCTGATGAAGCAAACAGGACAACATCATCTGCAAAAAGCAGTGACCCAATCCTGAGTCCACCAAACCGGACCCCTTCAACACCCTGGCTGCGCCTAGAAATTCTGTCCATAAAAGTTATGAACAGAATCGGTGACAAAGGGCATCCCTGGCGGAGTCCAACTCTCACTGGAAACGGGCTCGACTTACTGCCGGCAATGCGGACCAAGCTCTGACACCGGTGAGATTTAAATGGATCTTTGTCAAACAATGGATCTACAAGGAATCACACAGTCCGGTAAAATGCCATTAGAGAACCATTGTTTGTAAAAGTGCAGGTGATTAGAAGGTGAATAGAAGACTAAAATTTGTAACATATAAATGTTTAACACTTGCTTTCTGGAATAGTCTTATCAAGCCATTGAAAGTCTAAGCTTAGGTTTCTTGATCAGGGGTGCAGGAAGCAAGAACCTTTCCAGAAGAAACAAGCAACCTGTCAGTACAGAGCAAATCAAACAGTATAACTGAAAATGTATACTTTCTTTGCATGGTAAACAAGAAACATTTACCAGGATTCTGTGTTTAATTAGATTACATGAAATCCTTGCGCTCAGCAGATTCTGTTCTCACAGCTTTTCTCATCCACAATTCCTAAAGTTTAATCCATTTTGCAACACTCGTGGATCTACTCAAACCAAAGGTGATCATGCACAGCAGGAAAAAAAAATGTGAGAGGCCTATTGCTTAAGAGTGAAAAATAACATTGAGCAATAACAGGTCTGTGACACCTTAAGATATACATGGCCTGCATGTGTGCTACACTGAATGGCTCTTGGATCAAGTCTACCCAACACCAGGAGGCGTGCGTAAGCCATTAAACCCCATTCATGATGTTGTCTGGGGCCTGCAACTGTTCTTTACAAACAAGGAATTTCCTGTAAATGCAAGTCATAAGCTTGCACTGATTAAGACCCTGACCTTTTGTATGCACAGCTCATCGCTGCTACCAATTAGATGGTTTAGTGATGTTCGTAAATCTGCCCCACTGTAGTTGCACGTATCCTCTGGCAGAGTGCCTCGAAGGCAATCGAATTTAACTATAGAGAAGAAAAAGTTGTAACAAGGTTTTTGCGGGTGAAACAGGATCATTACTGAGCTTTGAGGGACGAGAACAGAGGGCCTGCATTTCTGTGCCAGTGTCCTGCTGGAATATAACTCATTTTTTTTTCCCTTATTGAATCAATGCTTCAGTGGGATTTTTCAGGAGTGTTACCCCACAGATAACGAAAATAGACTCATTAAAAGAAAAGCAATCTATGAAGCTGAAAATTGAAATGAAACCTTTTACTATTATTCACAATCTTATGGCATTTTGGATACGGTTTTTATCAGAAAGAAGATGATTACCTTTTTTTTTTTTTTGACACCGGCTGTATTATTTTGCCAATAACTAGAGTCATTAGTTTCAGAATATATGTATCATAGACAAGGAATTAATGGAGTTCACAAAGTGGACATTTATCTTAATTTTTCTCATTCATTTAAATACATTTCTCAATACACTATCGTCATTCTCAAAACAGTAAAAGTATTTCTCATAATGCTAAACAATCTTGTAATGGCCGACTGCTACACGTGCAGGCCCAAGGCCTAGGCCAAGTCCACACCCTACTCTGCTTATAAGAACTATCCCAATGTTATTTCCCCAACTGATAGTATAAAATATAAACATGAAAAAAGAAAGAAAAGCAAATATAGTAAGTAAATAAATAAATAACAGAAGGTGCTCCAAAATAATACAGGTTTCAAATGAATAAAAAAAGAACCTAATATTTATATACATTGGAAAATGATCCTCCCTTGAATTCTCACCAAATAAACATTATACACGACACATATTCCCATTTGGGACAAATAAAGTACAACCTTCTAGAAAAATATCATAAACAAAACATCCACAAAGTCGTGGTTGGAATAGTAACTAAGAAGGTCTTGTTAAAAATGATAACGGAAGCCATATTCCTCAAAGTTAAGTGAATGCAAAACAAACGATTGAAATGATGGCGCAATGCCGAAGCGAATGAACAAGATAAAAAACAAAAACAATCTCACCAATCTGAGTCACGGCAGATGTCGGGTATTTTCCAGATAAAAGTCAGAGAAAATGCCATTCTGTAAGAACTGTGATGAGATGGAATTCTGTTTTCACTGCTAGCAGTCATCAAAAGACTGTGTTTACTATCAAAGGCAAGATGGCGCCATATGAAGAAGGTCAAGAAATGACCTGGAAATCTTTTTATGGAAACAGGAAGTTCCGCCTCAAAGGTCAGCAGCTGATGTCATTTGTCTTCCTCATTGTATTTCAATGGCTGGCAGCTTTCACATAAGGAACACTTTACAGTTGGACAATAACTAAGAGAAGCCGTTAAAATGGACCAAAAATAACAAAAATGACCCGTACAAAGAAACCTAAAGCACTCAAAACAAAACATGTATTTCAAAACACACAAAGTCAGTCCATCACTAATATTAAATGGATAGCACTCTTTCTTTATTGTGTAGTTGCTGAAATGAAAAATGCAACATACTTGAATTCCAGTTGGACATGCTGTAAGTGTTCTTGAGAATGCAAAATATTGTTCAACATGCAAATATTTAAAATAACAAAGTTTATTGTATAACAGTATTCATATATCCAAATATAGTGGAAGTGGGAAATTGTAACAAATTGGAATTACACAGAGGAAGTAAAAATGTTAGATTTGAATACATGAAAGGAGGTGTGAAAATTGAAAGTACACCCTATGAGAAGAATTTAGGGATTGTAGTGGACTCAACACCATGAACAGCCAGACAGTTTTTAGAAGCCATTAAGAAGACTAACAGAGTGTTCGGTTATATAGCACCCTGATGTGTAGAGTACAAGTCCAAGCTAAACTTCGGACAGAAAGGCCCACAAACAAACAGCAACTGAAAGCCACTGCAGTAAAGGCCTGGCAAAACATTAAAAAGGAGGAAACCCAGCATCTGGTGATGTCCATGAGTTCAAGACTTCAGGCTGTCATTGCCAGCAAAGGGTTTTCAACAAGTATTAGAAATTATTTCCAGTTATTTAATTTGTCCAATTACTTTTGAGCCCCTGAAATGAAGGGATTGTGTTAAAAAAATGCTTTAGTTGCCTCACATTTTTATGCAGTCTTTTTGTTCACCCCACTGAATTAAAGCTGAAAGTCTGCACTTCAACTGCATCTGAGTTGTTTCATTTAAAATTCATTGTGGTAATGTACAGAACCAAAATTAGAAAAAAGTTATCTCTGTCCAAATATTTATGGACCTAACTGTACATAGCAGTGCTAAAAAGGTCCCAGAGAAGAGAAACTAGGCTGATTCCATTGCTACTGGGAATGACTAATAAGGAAAGAGCTGAGCCTTTTCAGTTTAAGCAAAAGGAGATTAAGAGATGATCTGATTGGAGTGTTTAAAATTATGAAGGGAATTAGTACACTGCATTGAAACTGTTGCTTTAAATCAAGCTGAACAAGAACATGGGGACACAGTTGGTACATTTTGCACCAGCATTAGAAAGTTTCTCTTCACACAAAGAACCATAGACATATGAAATAAGTTACCAAGTAGTGTGTAGGGCTTGAGGGACATTCAAAACTTGACTTGATGTTATTTTAGAGAAATTAAGTTGATAGTATTGGAAAGTTTTGTTGGGTTGAATGGCCTGTTCTTTCTAGATTTTTCTAATGTTCTAAATGAGCTTAAAACTTTACTGAAAGACAACATAGTTGCTATAAATTTCTCTTCAATTCACATAGCATGGTAAATACAATTAAACCGCACAATATATAATACACAACACTACATATGGTAGTAGTGAAGAATATATTACACAAAACAGAAATATGCAAAATAATATAGTAAAGTAGAATGGCACTCCTGTCCACTAATACGTTAAGTAGGTTCTGTATAGAATAAACATAATTTATACTGAATAGAAGAGAATAGAAGTCAGCAAAAGACAAGTGATCCCGAGACTGTGTTTATCTGTTGTGACTGCAGAAAGAAACTGTTTTTATGTCAAGTTAGTGATGAGTATGTTTTCTCGAAGGTAAAAACTGAAATAGATGGTGGCCTGGATGAGTGTAATCTTTGCTTATATTTCCATCTTACCTTGTGACCTGAGATGTATACAGGACCTCAATGGAGTCCAGTTTCAGGCTTAAGATCTTTTCTACTCTGCAAATAACAGGCTGCAGTTTATGTTTCGAGCTGGCAAATGCATTTGCTTTCAATGACAGCTCTATAAAACTGCACCAGCGCTGACTGGGACAAGTTAAACCTTTTAAATTCACAGAGAAAAAAAACATCCATTGCTGAGCTTTTTTGATAAGACCAGTTATGTTTTCATCCCAGTTCAGATTGTTGAAGGTGCATCAATTGGTCTGTCGATCCCTTTCCTCTGGTACTGCACCTCATCCCCTTCACCAGGCCAGTAAGGGTGGTCTCATGAGCAGCCTTTAACAGTTTGACAGATGGGTCACTGGAGATGCAGTTATTGGTGTATAGAGGGGTCAGAACATGGCACTGAGGGAACTCTGTGCTCAGGGTCAGGGCCCTGGCTGATATTCACCCATCGTCACTTTCTGATGACTGTTCTTTAGAAAGTCAGAGATCCAGAGTCATGTGGCATAGTCCACATTCATACTGAGAGGTATTAGCTATGGGGAAGCTCTTGTGTGATTGTATTAAATGCAGAACTGATATCCACAAATAAGATCCTGGCATAAGTAGCTGGAGAGTCTACCTGCAACAAGATGTGCTGGAGAGCCATGTTAACTGCATCTCCAACTGACCTGTTGACACAGGAAGCAAACTTAAGGGGTCAAGGAGAGAATCTGTGACAGATCTGAGGTGCTGATGAATCCGACATTCAAAGACTTCAGCACAATTGGCCCATAATGATTTAGACTGTAAATATTTTGCATCTTAGGCGCAGAGATGATTGTAGACTCTTTGAGACAGGCAGGGGCTGGGTGAAAATTTCTGCAAATACTGGTGCTCTGATCAGAACAATACTTAGTGAGAAAGGAATAGTGGAGTGATGTACCATGTTAGCCATTTATGGATTGTGGCGTATGGCTGGGATACCTCCACACTGGAAGGACCAGGGGAGGGAGCATATCCAGAGCATTACCTCCACCGGAGCACTAGGTGACTTCCGCAGGGCCACTACTTTGGGAACCAGAGTCGGAAGGAGGTAGACAAAGCTTTCCCGAAAGAGTGGAGGAAAGAGAAAGAGAAAAGAAAGAAGAAGAGTTTTTGTGTGAACTGTGCTATACTCGCGGGAGAAGGCATTTCCCACGATGGAAATAGAAAAAATAAAAAGTGAGTGTGCTTAACTTGTGTCCTGCCTCTGTCTGTGTCGGATTTGGGTGGCAGGAGCGTACCGTGCAGGCCACAGGGTGCAATGAGAAGTGAAGCAAAATGGCACCTTTAATTGGCTAACTGCATAGATTACGACTTCAGGCTAGAAGAAGGGGCCTCAGCTGCTTCGAAAGCTTGCATGTTGTAATCTACTGAGTTAGTGTGGACTAGGAGCTTTACGACATTTCTGTCTCCAGAAGAGTAAATGGGCTTTATGTGCAGAGATGTGGAGAGGAGTGCTGCAGTTAGAGTGAAAGGGAGATGAGTCAGGGGGTTTGATGTCCTGATGTTGTGGAGGGGGCATCTCAAACCTGCAATAAAAAAGTGTTCAACTGGTCAGGTAGAGATGAACCAGTCTGTTTGGTGGGGCGCTTGCATTTGTAACCAGTAGTCACTTGTAAAGCAGTCCAGACAGTGTGACAATCATGGGTGGAGAAGCTCTGTTTCAGCCTGGCCTTGCAATTGCTTTTGGCATTCTCAATCGCCTCATCTGGGTGATATTAAGCCTCTTTGTTAGCATCATTAGCTCCATTTTGTAAGCTTCTTTTTCAATCTTTCGGAACTTTTTGGATTTATAGGAAATCATGGATTGTCATTATTGTATTTGATAATTATTTTAGTTGGAATACAGGTTTTCTGACAAAAACTTACTGTCTGTAAACAATATCTAACTTATCTAGAGAACAGAATCCAGCATTACAGGACTGCAATCATAAGAAAGAATCCTGCATATATAATATGAAAAAATCACAACATAAAGAAAATACGAAAATAGACTGGAAAACAAAACCTGAAACACAAATCCAAAAATGACCAGAAACCTCAAGGCCATCAACTCTCTCCACTCTGGTGGGCCACAAGATGTCATCAAAAGTCACATCAGGTGTTTTGCCTTGCAAACCACTCAAGGGAGAGACCTTCTGGAATATGCCAGCTTCATCTGTGATGCCATAACAACCAGCATCTATTGCCTCTGGTAAGGGCATTTGGTGATGGGGCTGACGTTCAAACACTTTCTACCTCCACACAGTTCCTTAGCTGGTTTAGTAAAAGGTGAAGAGGATGGCATAAACTCCATTAATATTTTCTGGTGGGCAGTGAACAACTCTCTCACTACAGGTGGGTCCTGACATTCTCCCAAATTACCACATAATTTAGCAAGTCAGGTCTCACCACTACACTGTTGTTGTCAGGCATGAGAACATTGTATAGACCATTCGTGACATCAATACAATTTTTCCCCAATAAGATAAACACAATTCTAATATTACTACACATTTTCTGATCACTATATATACAAAGCCCAATATCAAATACCATTTAATCAAATCATTAAACACACAAGGATAAACTTATTTGTTGCTAAAGAAAATGTACACATGATCTTCAAAGCCAAATAATCCAGTCAAAACTGCACATTCACACACCAAAAACATAGTTCACAGTGAGAACACTGTGTTGCAAAAACAAAACTATCGCTGGTACTGTAATAGTGCTATACTGTACAGTATATCAAAATTGAATATTCTTTAGTAAATAAAGGATACTACAGCTATTGCCACGACAGAATAACCTTGATTTATTTACAAAATCAACATACATTCCATATAAATAGTAAACAGAAATCCTCTTTTTCTCTTCCCTGGCAGCTCTATCCTTAGCATTCTTCTCCCAATATACTCAGCATCTCTCCTCTGCACATGTCCAAACCAATGCAATCTCACCTCTCTGACTTTGTCTCCCAACCGTCCAACTTGAGCTGACCCTCTAATGTACTCATTTCTAATCCTATCCATCCTCATCACACCCAATGCAAATCTTAAAATCTTTAACTCTGCCACCTCCAGCTCTGTCTCCTGCTTTCTGATCAGTGCCTCTGTCTCCAACTCATATAACATAGCTGGTCTCACTACCGTCCTGTAGACCTTCCCTTTCACTCTTGCTGATACCTGTCTGTCACAAATTACTCCTGACACTCTTCTCCACCCATTCCACCCTGCCTGAACTCTCTTTTTCACCTCTCTTTCACAATCCGCATTACTCTGTGCTGTTGGTCCCAAGTATTTAAACTCATCCACCTTCACCAACTCTACTCCCTGCATCTTCACCATTCCACTGACCTCCCTCTCATTTACACACATGTATTCTGTCTTGTTCCTACTGACCTTCATTCCTCTCCTCTCTAGAGTATATCTCCACCTCTCCAGGGTCTCCTCAGCCTGCTCCCTGCTATCGCTACAGATCACAATGTCATCAGCAAACATCATAGTCCACAGGGACTCCTGTCTAATCTCGTCTGTCAACCTGTTCATCACCATTGCAAATAAGAAAGGGCTCAGAGCCGATCCCTGATGTAATCCCACCTCCAACTTGAATGCATCCGTCACTCCTACCGCAGACCTCACCACTGTCACACTTCCCTCGTACATATCCTGTATAACTGTTACGTACTTCTCTGCCACTCCCGACTTCCTCATACAATACCACAGCTCCTCTCGAGGCACCATGTCATATGCTTTCTCCAGGTCCACAAAGACGCAATGCAATTCCTTCTGGCCTTTTCTAAACTTCTCCATCAACATCCTTAGAGCAAACATTGCATCTGTGGTGCTCTTTCTTGAATGAAACCATACTGCTGCTCACTAATCATCACCTCACTTCTTAATCTGGCTTCCACTACTCTTTTTTCCCATAACTTCATGTTGTGGCTCATCAATTTTATCCCCATGTAGTTACTACAGTCCTGCACATCCCCCTTATTCTTAAATATCGGCACCAGTACACTTCTTCTCCACTCTTCAGGCATCCTTTCACTTCCCAAGATTCCATTAAACAATCTGGTTAAAAAAGCCACTTCCATCTCTCCTAAACACCTCCATGCTTCCATAGGTATGTCATCTGGACCAACGGCCTTTCCATTTTTCATCCTCTTCATAGCTGTCCTTACTTCCACCTTGCTAATCCGTTGCACTTCCTGATTCACTATCTCCACATCATCCAACCTCTTCTGTCTCTAGTTCTCTTCATTAATCAGCCTCTCAAAGTTCTCTTTCCATCTGCTCAACACACACTCCTCACTTGTGAGTACGTTTCAATCTTTATCCTTTATCACCCTAACCTGCTGCACATCTTTCCCAGCTCAGTCCCTCTGTCTAGCCAATCGGTACAGGTCCTTTTCTCCCTCCTTAGTGTCCAACCTGTCATACAACTCATCATACACCTTTTCTTTAGCTTTTCCAACCTCTTTCTTCACCTTGCGCCTTATCTCCTTGTACTCTTGTCTACTTTCTGCATCTCTCTGACTATCCCACTTCTTCTTTGCCATCCTCTTCCTCTGTATACTCTCCTGTATTTCCTCATTCCACCACCAGATTGCCTTTTTCTCCTTCCTCTTTCCAGATGTCATGCCAAGCACCCTTCTTGCTGTCACCCTTACTACATCTGCTGTAGTTTCCCAGCTGTCTGGCAACTCAGTGCTCATAGAAAACAGAAAATCAACAATTTCAGAAATTTCTGCTATTGCACAGTGAGAGCAGCAACAAGCCATGGAATTAAAGAATGGGTTTAATTAACAACAAGAGTCAGCACCTAATTAAGCAACTGCTTGTGGTGAAATTGGTTGGAGTTTGAGGCCCTGACTTAGTTGGTCTTCTGTTGGCTCACTCATTTCACATTTCATTTCTGTTTGGGTGCCATTAATGGAAAGAAATAAAGCAACTCAGAGGAACAGTAAAGAAATTCAGGGAAACTAATCTTAAAAAACAAGTCAAATAAAATTAATTGAAAAGAAGATAATTAGCAGCAAAAACAGGTCACAAATTAAGAAAAGGGTTAGAATGAAAACCTGCAGCCCTCCAGGACCGGAGTTGGGGACCCCTGTTCTATGATCAGCTAACAAGAAATCCCTCAACTGAATTACAGTAAGGATTTAAGAGTATGGTGGAAAACACATCACTTGAATGTGCGGGTGGGAACTGAACTATTCTTTGTTCATCCCTGAATGGTGAAAACTAACATTGTCAAATATGACTGTGTAGGTAGTTTGGTTTGTAGTCCTATGCTGTCTCTGTGTGAGTGGGGACAAAAAGTCATACCCCTCCACAGAGGAATTCCACAAGGAGTTATGTGTAGTGTGGACCAATTGGGACATAGTAATGGACACCCCCTTGTAGACTGATGGTAGCACACATTGTTACATTTCACCATCTTTGGCCAGATACTTCCACTTTTGCTTTTTATCCTGATTTTCGTGTCTCTGTCATGCCATTTAGCCAAACTGAATTCGGCCTCATTGATGAGTCTGCATTTGCATCAAGCTCTACTATTGTCTGGATTAAGACATGACCATGTTAGAAGTTTAGAAAAGAGAATATTTATGCAATAACACAGTGAAAAAGTAGCGCAATATACAGTAAAGTGAAATTCACTTGTGAATATTCATGTTGGATTTCTTTCAGATGGAATTTGTTTCCTACTTATCCTATGTCTTCTCAGTTTGTGACCAATACTTGATACATCATTTTCCGTATGTTGTGGAATATGTCACTGTTTTCTATGATTCAGGTTTGTATTTCTTCAAATCTGATGACGTTATTTGCCAACACCATATTGATTATTTATGCTTCTTGATCCTGACTGAAGAGACAATTTCTTCCACCATGTGGTGGTTTTCTATGAATTCTGTGGAGTATGGTGCAGTTACACAGCTACAATGGTATCTCTTAAAAATGGAAAGTCATAACTGTGCAACTTTATAGCGATCAGCCACAACATTAAAATCCCCTGACTGATATTGTGTGCCATGAAGACAGCTCTGACCAATCGAGGCATGGACTCCAAAAGAGCTCAGAAGTTGTCCTGCGATATCTGGTGGGGCCTCCAAGGATCTTGCTTGTTTTTCCAGCACATTCCATGGATGATCTATTGGATTTAGATTTGGAAAACGTGGAGGTCAAGTCAACATCATGAATTCTTTATCATGTTCCTCAATCCATTCCTGAACAATTATTGCAGTGTGGCAGGTTGCATTATCCTGCCAAAAGAGTCCACTGCCATGAAGGAGTGTATGTAGTTTGCAACAATATTTAGGCATGTGGTTCCTGTCAAAGAAACATACACATGAATGCCAAGACCCCAAGGTTTTCCAAATAAACATTGCCCAAAGCATTACACTGCCTCTGTCAACTTGCCTTCTTCCCATAGTGCATTCTGCTCCATCTCTTCTCCAGGTAAGCAATGCATCCGCCTGCCCAAGAAAACATAATTCATCAGACCAGGCCACATTCTTCCATTGCCTCATAGTTCAGTTCTGATGCTCATGTGCCACATTGTTGGCACATTGTAGGTGTCAGTGTGGGCACTAAGACCTGTCTGCAGCTACATAGCCCCAGATGAGTCAAGCTGTGATGTACTCTGTATTTTGACACCTTTCTGTCATGGCCGGCATTACGTGTTTCAGCAATTTTTGCTGCAGTAGCTCTTTTGTGGGATTGGACCAGACAGGTTAGCCTTTGCTCCCCACACACATCACTGAGCCTAGACTTTCCAAGTCCCTGTCACTGGTTCACCATTTGTCCTTACTTGGACCACTTTTCGACGGTATTAAACAGCATAATGGAAACACCCCACAAGACCAGCCATTTTGATGATGCTCTGACCCAGTCATCAAGCCATCACAATTAGGCCCTTGCCAAAGTTGCTCATTTTTCCTCCTTCCAACAAATCACCTTCATGAACTGACTGTTCACTTGCTGATGAACATATCCCATTCCTTGACGGGTGCAATTGTAATGAGATGATCATCCATCCATCCATCCATTATCCAACCCGCTGAATCCGAACAGGGTCACGGGGGTCTGCTGGAGCCAATCCCAGCCAACACAGGGCACAAGGCAGGAACCAATCCTGGGCAGGGTGCCAACCCACCGCAGGACACACACAAACACACCCACACACCAAGCACACACTACGGCCAATTTAGAATCGCCAATATTATTTAATTCACCTGTCAGTGGATTTAATGCTGTAGAACTGATCGGTGTATGCACAATGAAACTTCTCAGTGCAAAAAGTCCTAGCAACTTCTAATATTGTTCATTCTGTGGTTGATGACGCTGTCAATGACAGCTGCCCTTATCTCATTTGAAATGTTTCTCTTGATTTCCTCCTTTCCTCTGTGTCTTCCTCTCCCTCTGTGCACCTTTGAATAATGTTTACATACGTGACTCTCAGAAACTTGTCTCCAAATTCTGTTGT
>JANRMT010062843.1:14037116-14047500 GCA_026402145.1 Polypterus bichir lapradei | reverse complement strand
TCAACAACTATTAGTTTTCTTGTAAAAAATGCAAGCATGCATATTACTTGCTCAACAAAGGCACAGTCTACTATCCATTTTGATAAGTAACTCAAAATATTGCCCCATCTGAGACAAATTATGAACAGAGTTTCTTAGGGTTTAGCTATAAACATAAAATCTTCAAAAATAATGGAACTGCACTGTTCAACAAAAATATAAAAGTAATAAGGTGTTAAACAAATAGATGCCATGTTAACCTATCTGCCAGCCTCCCAACCACAAGAAACACAAGAGGCTCTATTTTACAAAGTTAACGAACCCAGTCAGTTTGGTCACACCCTACAAATCTTTTAATGAAATAAAACCTACAATGTACTCATACAAGAGTGCTGTAAGCAGCCAGACATATTCAAAAAACAATTACAAAATGTTTAAGAATTTACTAGCATACAAATTAAGAAACTTAGACTACAATGTTGCTGCTTAAATGTGAACATTCTTCAAAATTACATCACAGGCATGCAGGTCACCACATCACGGGAATACTACACTTCTTCTGGTACAGCAGACGTTTGTGCTCCGATGTCAACAAAAGGACACTAGCTGAATACCAATGCCAATGATGACAGAACAGCTAGGAAAAACAACTTTGTTCATGAATAAGGACACTGTTGCCAAGTTTGCAAAAAACAAAGTAGATAATGTGACTTTTAAAAGAATTTCCTATGGACGAATGAAGCCAAAATGTATACTTTCAGTCACAATAAAAATATGAATTGTAGTGAAAAACATAACACTACTTTCTACAAAAATAACCTTAACTTCACTGTCAAGTACCGTAGTAGAATTGCCATAATTTTGGACTGTCATACACATGAATGGCTTGCTATTATTTAGTCATACCAAAACATCCCTGGAAAAACAAATAAAATTAACCATCCACACGAAATATGCATATGATGATAAAATGATGCTAAAAATTCTAATACATCTACCAAAAAATGTAAAACAAAGAAAAAAAAATGAGTGTAGGGGACGGCCCAAGGAAAGTCCAGATGTTCAACTGGAGAACAGCACTGCTGCAAGACCTGATTTAAGTAGTTTGTGTAAGATAACCAAACAGGTATAGACCAGATGAAACAGTTTTATAAAGAACTAGCTACACTTACCTGTCAAAAACAGATCATAGAACAAATATGAAAATATCGAATATTTGGCATCTTTTGCCCTACATGCACCATCAGCATTCCTCACTATGTCTCAACCTCTCTTGCCCTACACTTCCTCTCTCAATCACGTTCCCATAACTTCTCAGACTCCGTCATTTCACCTCCTGTCTGCATTTTGACTACTACCAATGGTAGACACGATTTGTATTCTTGCAAATACTTCATATCTTTGAATGCAACTCTGGTTGCACCTATTGAAACTAAAATTAGTATATTCATGTATTAACAAATAAATATAGAAAAATATATAAGCATTAACCTTAGTGCAAATATTAATACAAGTCAGGCCTGCTAAACAAATGGTTAAATTGAGGCACAAGCCATATTTCTTTTTAAATTAAAGCTTAGCTCTAGGTACCAATATAACCTAGCTAGAGGACCCAGGAAGGAAGGATGATGAGATAAAGAAAGCTCAAGGATAGAAGAAAGGAAAACACCTGCTGACCCTCGGCTGACCTAAAAATAAGTGAGGCAGAAAAATAAAGATAAATGACAGAAAATAAGAAATATTGGTGGTTCTAATAAAAGTTAATTAGACCAGCTGCAGAAAAGGAGCTGGTGGGGGAAAGCAGCGAATAAGCTGCTTCAAGCAAGGTCAGAATGATAAGAAATGATTATATAGGCTGTGATTTTTGAACTGTTCGGGGCTCAGCTCGATTTGGCCTAAATTAGGTTAAGTCCGTGTTATTGTTTTATTGCAATAAAGCTAATTACTCTGTTTGCCTATCCTCTGACTCCTAGTGCCTTCATTTCAGGTGAAGACCTTTGGGTGCGTCTTCTGCCCCGACGATTTCGCTTCGTCACACCTCCATTAACATGTTGTAAATCAACATTGCTTGGCAATTTATTCGCTTAGCTATAATTGAGATGCTACAATTGTACTCTATTTTTGTTTAAAAAAAAAATAATAAATAAATAAAATCAGAAATTGAACTTCACACCATTAAATGTATTGTGCCACCATCCCTACCACTGAGCCACCAAAGCCAAGCTGACCAATCAGATTATGCAGAGGGACCAAACACACACAAGCACAACACAATTTTACTATGGCAGATAAATGCATCTTAATGCAATTTGAGAAAATGAGTAATAGCTACTGTAAAGACTTGGTTGCTGTCATAACTTTTAAAGGACATGCCTGAAATAAAATGCTCACTTGCATTTGCATACTACCTAATACCTACTGACCTTTTTACCTTGCGAATATACCAATAATTTGTTATTTTCCTCAAGAAAAAAGCCTCCTTAATTTAAATAAAGCTGAACTTTAAGAATGTTACAATTATCTCTCTCCTGCTGAATACCATTAACGAACAGCAGCGAGCATACCCTGATGGTGCTCATATAATTGCAGGAGACTTTAACAAGGCCAACATGAAGACTGTACTCCCGAAGTGTTATCAACATGTTAAGTGATCTACTAGAGGGGTGAACACTCAGAGACCATGTTTACTCCAACATCAAGCACGCTTACAGAGCTATACCCCTCCCCGAACTTGGACAGTCCGACCATCTTTCTCTCCTGCTCTCCCCAGCCTACACCCCTCTCAGATGCAGTGTCAGGCCCACCATAAAGACTGTTACAACATGGCCTGAAAATGCACTCTCCAAACTACAGGACTGCTTTGAACAGACGGACTGTGACATATTTGAACACCAAGAGCTGGAAACATTCACAGGAACGGTACTGGACTATATCAGGTTCTGCATCGGAAATGTGACTGTGGACAAGAACATTCAGGTTTTCCCAAACCAGAAAACCTGGATGACCAACCAGGTCCGTACACTCCTCAAAGACCACGATGCTGCCTTCAGGTCAGGTGACAGTGCTCTGTACAGGGCTGCCCGAGCAGCTCTGGAAAGTGGAATTAAAAAAGCCAAGATGAACCATAAGAGGAGCATAGAGTCCCATCTGTCCAGCCACAATACATGGGAGGTGTGGCAGGGAATACAAAGCGTCACTAACTACAGAGGCTATGATGCAACAACAGGAGATCTGCGTGCGCAGCTAGCACAGGAGTTAAACTGCTTCTTTGCTCGCTTTGAATCATCACAACAGCAGCACTCACCTGCTCCAGCCCTGCTCCAGCCCTGCTCCCATCCTCACCGGGTTCCTGCACTACTCCACTCACTGTAAAGGGGCACGATGTCAGACGTGTGCTCCTGGCAGTGAACCCCAAGAAGGCTGCCGGCCCAGATGGAGTGCCTGGTAGGGTGCTCAGAGCATGTGCCCACCAGCTCACCTTTACCTTCACCAAAATCTCTCCCTAGCCCAGGCAGTCATTCCGTCCTGCCTAAAATCAGCCACAATCATTCCAGTGCCGAAGAAGTCTCCCATCACCAGCCTAAATGATTATCGCCCTGTGGCCCTCACTCCGGTAATCATGAAGTACTTCGAGAAACTGGTTCTCCAGCACATCAAGGATAATCTCCCCCAAGACTTCGATCCCTACCAATTTGCATATCGCGCGAACAGATCCACAGAAGACGCCATTGCCGTAGCTCTCCACTCTGTGCCGAGCCATCTAGAGCAGCAGCAGAGCTACGTCCAGATGCTCTTTGTGGATTACAGCTCAGCTTTTAATACAATCATTCCTGACATTCTCATAACCAAACTGGTCACTCTTGGCATCCCCCCTCTCACATATGTCTGGATAAAAGACTTTCTTACCAACCGGCTCCAGACTGTGAGACTCAGCCCACAATAACAACCTAACCATCAAGTTTGCTGACAACACCACAGTGGTCAGACTCATCTCAAGGGGAGATGAAGCAGCTTACAGAGAGGAGGTCCTGAAGTTGGCAGTCTGGGGCCTCATGCATAAATGGTGCGTACGCACAGAAATGTTGTGTAAGAACGTTTCCACGTTCAAATCGCGATGTATAAAACCTACACGTGGCGTAAAGCCACACACTTTTCCATGGTACCTCATACCCTGTCGTACACAAGTTCTCCGCTCGGTTTTGCAGACTGGGGGCACCCAGCGTCAAAGCAGTGCTACTGTTCTTGTATGGTTACCCTTTATTTCTTAGAACCACATTTCTGACGCAGCTTTATAAATGCACTGAAACTAACCGCAAATTGTTTATTAGTGTAATGCATCTGATTGTAGATTACCTGTAACAATATAAAGGCCCAGGGAATAGCCATAGTATTCCAAATACCACAACTGCTTTAGCGTTGTTACTCTCACTGCAACATCATCTTCTTTTTCTTCATTCAGCTGCTCCCTTTAAGGGTTGCCACAGCAGATCATCTTTTTCCATATTATTCTCACTGCACCACTCGGAGTATTTATATGACTGTATCTGAGTGGGGAATCACAACAGCAGCTGATCGGAAAGAGAATTATCGGTATACAGCATCAAGCACATGCTGCCAAAGCCACAGCAAAACGTTTCAAAGCCTTTCCTGTACGGACCTCACGGTTCAGAAACAGTTTCATCCCAAGAACTATAAACAGAGCTGATTGTGTGGCGATTGGGTATTTGGGGAAAGAAAAGTAACGACAGGAATTGGAGGTTAGTACGTTTGAAAGAGACAGTACTGCTACAATAAATTATTTCATCGAAGGTCGTGCATGGCGCAACAGCATCTTGTGTGAAACATGAACAATCACTGCGCCATCGTGTTCTCATGTTTAATAGCATGCTTTCATTCCAATCATCATGAAAATGATATCACGTATACATCTCAGTATTTTAATTATTCAGAGAGCTGTAATATCACGAATGCAATGGATTCTGTGTCCTGTCGGAGAAAGACAAAAACCGGAAGCACGTAGTGATTCACACACAGAGCACATTGAAGATCAAATAAAAAAACAAATCATTTAACGTGCTGCTTTAGTTATGATGGGATTTGAGAAACTAGTAAATTAAATGAATTTAAGATGAAATTTATGATGTTCTACTTTAATGACAAAATAAACTACGTGATTAAAGTGGAAATTTCGAGATTAAAGTTGACATTTCGTGCTTTTTTCCCCACTGTGTGCCTATTTTTTCTGTCTGTACCCTAATAAGCTCAGACAGTGGGCTACAACTCACCTTTTCACAGCGACTTTGATATGTGACTTCTTTTTTATTTTGGCACTGTGTGACTTTGTGAACTTGAGCTTTCGAGTTTTTCCGACACGCTATGTCACTCGATCAACTTCCTTTTGTTGTTTATTCCACTGTTTAAATCGACAAATAGTATGTTTTTCCTTTGCCTCCACTTGGTATTCGCTGAAATTTTCCCCCGTGCTTTTCCCACTGTCTTTTCACAGAATACTGAGCTTAAGGGCTATTTATATTGATTTGCATATTCAAAGAGGCATAATTCTGGGAGGAGTTTGGGCGGGACAGCACGCGCGTGCACGAGCATTACTTTTCATGCTGACCAGGATTTATGGAGCGGGAGAACGCGGAAGTTGGAGTACGCACAGATTCCTGCATCTGGATTTTTCTGTGCGTAAGCACATTTCGGATATTGTGCTTAAGTCATGTTATAGTGTGAATTCTACGCAAGGCATTATGCACGAGGCCCCTGGTGTTCGAAGAACAATCTGGCTCTGAACACCAGGAAAACCAAGGAGATCATTGTCGACTTCAGGAGGCACAGCACCGACTTAGCCCCCCTTTACATAAACGGTGAGTGTGTGGAGAGGGTCCATACCTTCCGGTTTCTCGGCGTCCTTATCTCCGCTGACATCTCCTGGACAGAAAACATCACTGCAGTCACCAAGAAGGCTCAGCAGCGGTTACACTTCCTGAGGGTCCTCAGAAAGCACAACCTGGACTCCAACCTGCTACTGACATTATACCACTCGTCCACTGACAGCCTGCTGACATACTGTATCACAGTATGGTACGGCAGCTGCACCATGGCAGACAGAGAGAGGCTTCAGAGAGTAGTAAAGGCAGCACAAAAGATCATCGGCTGCCCTCTCCCCTACCTGATGGACACTTACACCTCCCGCTGCCTCAGCAGAGCAAAAAACATCATCAAGGACAGCTCCCACCCTGGCTCTAATTGATTTGACCTGTTGCCTTCAGGGAGGCGCTACAGGTGCATCACAACAAGGACAAACAGACTCAAGAAAAGTTTTTTTCCCCAAAAGCCATAACAATTCTAAACTCACACATGCACTAACTAACACAGTCTAACCCCCCCAACCCCTGGACTTCCTTCTATCCATCAACTGTGCAATATCCAATATCTAAATGGTACTGATAATAACTGTGCAATATCTGTATACTGTACAATATCATTACTCTCAGGGTCTAACATCCACTACTCACTGCATATGATCTTCATTATTATTGTGCAATATTTAAATTATGTGCAATAACCCAATAGTGCAATTGTTATTTATTCTTTCCATTATTTAAATAACATGCAATAACCCAATAGTGCAATAGTTATTATTCTTTCCATATGTATATAGCGTCGCAGATGTTTTTTGCAACTTCTTTGCAACTTTTTGCACCATTTGTTTATTTACTTGTGTTCTACATATATGTCTGCACTGAAGGAGCGGCTTTTAATCTCATTGTACATGTGTACAGTGACAATAAAAGGCATTCTATTCTATTCTATTTAGATTCTCCTGCAGATTCTCTTATATTATTATTAGTTTTCTCTAAGCACATAACGTTGCTATATATTTTTACACATAAATTGGGTAAAAACTTAAAAAAATAAAAATACTAATAGAAAGAGTATTATTTATTCTTATTTTAGTATTAACAGAATATTTAATACCTTCATGTGCTACTCACAAAATGAACTTTGGAGATGGAAAATCCATTTAACGAAAGAATGCTTAAAAAACACACCATGTTATTTTTAGAACTAGAAAGGTACATAATAAAATTAACTTTACTTATATAGCATCTTATCATACATTTACATGCAACTCAAGGTGCTTTCCACAAATTATTCAACATAAACATTTACTTGGATTATTATAATTAATACTATGATAATTAATAAATGTAAGTACACTAAAACCAAAAATCAACCAGATACTGTTAAGCAAAATTTAACCAACAAAGTGCAAAACAAAACTTCACTCTTATCAGAAAAAGGTTTTCTAATTAAAATATTTATACATACTTATGATTAAAGACTTACTCTGATTCTGTAGAATGGGCTGTTTCTTCTAAAGCATAAAAGAAAAAAATAATTACATTTTCTACATCTATCCTCCACATCTTTGGGATCATGTAGGAAAAAGTAAAATAGGTTTACTAAGTTACTAATCTACTTTAAACATATAAATTAGCTATGAGGACCTAGTTTATAAAATGTGAAGTATATATAATGCCGTGTTAGAACATGTAATTTAAATTTGACATATAAAACCATGTCTCATTTTAGCAAACCAAATTTTGGATTTTAACATGCAAATTATTAAGTGGACAAAAATATGGTACAGTTCAGGTAAGTGATAATGCCATGAAATATTGCACAACATCAGAGACTAAATTCAACAGGCACTTGATAACAAAATTGATGATTTTAAGAAAGATAGATTAATTGATAATTTATTCATCCTGAAAGAAAGTGCAGATGGAGACTGAAGGAAATGCAATCGTCACAAGGTGTAATGTGTAAATCCAAAGTCTCAGGCTCTTGTTTCTGTGACACGATCATGACTTGACCTTAAAGAAACCGCATCCCCCCCATAACAAGCATTACAGAATTACAATTTGTACTGGTGATTTGTTAGTCACTCCGTATTTTTTTAAACTGAACGCTTAACGAGTAATTGTAGAAAAATATGTCACATGCATTACGTTTTGCTTTCTTCACGTCTGGATCGGCTACACTTGGTGCTTTCCTCTTCAGATCTACGGCTGCTGGTGTATTGCTAACAGTGGCAGGAGAGGTTTGTTCCGAGCTTCTCAGTTCGTCGACTTTCTATAAAAAGAACGTAATTAATATCTTGCACAGGATGCAATAAAAGCACGTTTAAAGAAGTTGCAATTTAAGTTAGCCATATACTGTATCGCAGAGGACTCCATTACAGACAAGTACAGGAGATGCTGAACCTTACATCTGTACTGAGCTTTAGAGCAAGAACATTAAAAATTTGCAAACACAACAAACTAACGAGCTTACCTGTTTATGCGGTTTACCAAGAATATGTGCTTGCCATAGTATGTCACTTTTAATGGGAGTATTGCACAATACACAGGTTAAGTGGCCGAGACTATTGTACGTGCAAATTATTTAATTAAGGAAAACCAAGAACTAAGTGTATTTTTAGGACAGTCCACGTTTCGAACAAATACAAAAACAGCATTTCAAAGATCGAAAGAATTACTTATTTGTTCCTAAAACATTAATGCATAAAATAAACTATCGAAAAGTCTCTATAACCCTGCACTCAGTTAGTCATATTCTGTAACCACATACAGTCCCCACCAACAACGAACGTTAAAGGATATTTTGCAAAAGGAGATTCGACTCGTTTCCTATTTTGAGATGTCTCTCGCTGTTTCTGTCGCATAAGCCGCCTCAACTCCTCCTGGCTGACCGTCTTCTTCCCTTTACCCAACTTGGCCGTCGCCATTTTACTCATAACAAAATAAACATAGCGGCAAGTACCGCCGCGGTTACTCTCTTCACTTCCGGGGCAATAGACGTAATAGACGTCAACTGTGACGTAAACGCGCTCTACAAGAGGATTCAGTGTGTTTGCAAGTTTTCACCCGTTCGCGTCATTCTTTAAACATGAACTGTGAACTGTGTAATTGAAAACGTAAATTAAGGATTATCTGATAGTAAAACAAAATGTTACAAGACAGGAGCCACTTCGTTGTATTTGCATGCAGGCACTGTGTGTTGACCATCTGCCAAGCATGTAATTTCTACCAATCAGAGGCATGAATTGGTTGTCAATCATTGATAAATACGTCGGTAATCCCCGGAGACGCGCGCATATTGACCGCTGTTCTGTTAGCGGCGATACGGCTTTGTGACCGCTTTAATAGTGCGGGTCCACATCCGCTTTTAAACTAAATAGGCACGGAGACAAGCTGTTGTTATTACTTATAACTTAATTATTTTCAACTGATTTTTCACAAAGTTTGTTTACATTTTTGGACAAATAAATAAATGTACAGTATAGACATTTTCTAATTTACGTAGTGCATTATTTGTAAAATGTATATTATTGATAGCTGCCAGATGCAGCGATCGTGTGAGCGACACAATATAAATAATCAATAGAATATCTAATATGTTCAGTTTTCTTGAAAACAAATACGAGGGATATCCAGAAAAAAGGTTACAACAGCTGTTAAAAATCGAAAAATGAATATATTTCAACCAAATTTACAGGGTATGTTCCAAAATATGTGTTTATTTCTCAACATAATCGCCGTCAACTTCGATGCACATCTTCAGCCTGGGCACCAGCTTTTTTATACCCTCGTCGAATATTCTCCGCTCCACATCCGAAAGCCACTTCTCCACTGTCTCCTTCACCTCCTCACCGTTGGAAAAACGTTTCCCACCCAAGAATTCTTTCACAATTCTTCCATAAGATGACGATGGATCTCGGCCGCGGATTCGCGACGCAAAGTGAGGAACTTGATGACCGAACGAATCTCGCATCGGCGGTAGGTGGAGCAAACGGCCTCAGCAGAGGTTGACGAACTCGCTTGCCGTGATGACATTTCACAACTGACTGACACGGTCCTGGGCTTATTTTGACCGTTATGACCCCCCTACACGCAGGTATGCCAACCTTCGAAAAAAAAAATTCCCTGCACCCTCCAGGGCACTTGTAACCTTTTTTTCTGGATATCCCTCATATATAACAATTTGACACCTTTTCAGCACACAGAGATCTAATAGTACACATACTACTACTGTGAATAATAAATAAAATTCATAACCCTGAATGTGGAAAATAACCTTAAGTCAACCATGCTAACGGGCCATCGGAAGTACACCCGAGTACAGGATAAAAGAAATCCGCAGGCACTGCATCAAGAGCCAGAATCGTAAGGAAAGTGTCAAATCTTGCTGGAGGAGGAGTAGAGGAAGACAGAGAGTTAGAAGAAGACAAACAAAGAACAAAAGACAAAATGTTGTGCTTCTAAATAGTGTTTATTACTATCCCTGTGTACCGTGCTTGCGGGTGGGAAATGCTTGGGAGAAGAGTTTCCCA
>JANRMT010062843.1:14012261-14028235 GCA_026402145.1 Polypterus bichir lapradei | reverse complement strand
GTGTCCCCTTTTGAAGAATGGTGTACAAATAATTTACCTGTATACAGTTAATTCTTTGGTGGCCACAGCTAATAAAGAGGCTGCTTTCTACTTCAGTAACTTCTGTGATTTGGGGGCAGATGCAAACTTGCACTCTTCTACCCTGCAGGAGTGGTCCACCCGGTTGAGCTACTGAGTCTGATTGTTTAGTAAGCCGACCAGATGCATTTAATGTTAGTGAAAGGTCTATGGACTCGTTAAAGAAATTGGTTGGCCTCTTATCATAGCTGGAGAGGATGGTGCTTGAACCATGCACCTTTGTTTTTTAGCAGGAGAATTGACTCGTCTCATCTATCTTGGTGAGCAATTACTCTGGCAGTAAGTTACAAGAAATCTTTTATCTCATTGCCAAAATGGAGGGTACTGCAAATAAATGGACAGTTTGCCTGTTATTTGAGGTGAATCCTGTGGGGAGGAGGCTGGGCTTGAGGTCAGGGCCTCCTTCAACTCAGGCCTGCCCCTTTGATCAGGATGGTCTGTCTGTTTCAACCATGTGGCTGACTTGGGTTGCTCTCTTTTCATGATGTCGCACCCCTTTAGCTGTGTAGTCTATAAATTATTTTTATTGCCAACTCCATCAAATAAAGAGACTACTTTTGATTTTAACACGCCTTTTTTCATGATGGGAATCGAACTTGTACATCTTATAGCACTGGTGGAGTTACATTAGTGGTCTACCCGGTTGAGCTACCGCAGCTGATTCACCTTCCTAGTAGCCAGTCATGCTTTATATGAGCGACACGTCCTGGACCCCTCAAATAAATGGGTTCCGTACTATGAATGGACAGGCCGGCATTGTACCTGGTGGGCTGAATTGGCCTGTATATCGGCATGAGCTAATCCTCTGCTGCAAAGTGCAAGAAGTCTTCAATATTATTGGAAGATGGAAGGCACGGCATGTAAACTGGCAATTTAGAAATAATTTGGAGTAAATTCTGTATGGTGGGTATGGGGGCTTGAACCCGAGGCTTTCCTTAGAAAGGGGTGCTTATCCTCCTGAGCTGCTTGCCCACCCTTTCTTAACCTTAACGGTTCCCATGTGATGTATGATAATGGATGGCTCAAAGGGGACATGGTCGTGCTGGGGACGAAATCCATTCCGTACTAACCCCTACTTTCTGTTCTGTTCTTTTTCCGGTTTTCTGTGGTGCCGATCTGCGCCGCCACCACCACCTAATCAAAGCACCGTGATGTCCTTACATTGATGGATTAAAGGCCAGAAGTCCACATGACCATTATCATCAAATTCTTCCATTAGAACCCTGAATACCATGAGGACTGATTGAGGTCATTTATATTAGGGAAAATGCCTAGAGGAGGCTGGGCGGTCTGATTGCCTGGAACCCCTGCAGATTTTATTTTTTTCTCCAGCCATCTGGAGTATTTTTTTTGTTTTTCCTGTCCTCCCTGGCCATCGGACCTTACTTTTATTCTATGTTAATTAATGTTCCCTAATTTTAATTATTTATTTTGCCTTTTTTCTCTTTCTACATCATGTAAAGCACTTTGAGCTACATTGTTTGTATGAAAATGTGCCATATAAATAAATGTTGTTGTTGTTACAATCTGTTCATGTAAGCTGAATACCAACAGCAGAGTTAAACATTTTTCAGATCCTAGCGTTTTGCTTTATAAAGGGGTCTATAAAAGTCACCTTGGATAAAGGTGTCAGCCAAATAATAACTAATAATAGGCATGTTGTGGTGTTGTGCTTAAAGAGACCCACTTTGATATTCCATCCCTGAGGTTGTATGAGCACAAATCCCCCCACTAATACGGTGTGATGCTGAGCGAGTTAATTCAACTGCCTGTGCTGCAACTGGAACAAAGAGAAGCAGCCAATTGTATCTCACCTTGGTTGAAGGAGTTCAGTAAATATTAATAATTTAGCTTGCTAGCTTTAATGATTAAGTAAATAAGAATGAGCTGATTGAAGAATGGGAGACTGGGCCTTCTTTTTTTAAATTAATTATTCATCTTTGTGTGTCTTATATTTATGTCTACTTAATGTTTTATGTGGATATTGTTTTGTATCCTATATAATATATTTCCTCTTGTTTATTTTGTAAAGCATGTTGAGCATGGGAAAGGCACTATATTATGATTAAATTTGTGTAAAATGCAGAATAGCCAGCTTTCTTTTTTATTATTTTTATTAAAAGTAAGAAATTGGTGTCTGTTCTTTCTTCCAATAAAGGACACAGAGCAGTTTTTCTTTTGATGAGGCTAAAAGGTGAGATTTGAGCCCACTGCCTCTTCGGTCCTGGCTGGTGGTCTGGTGCAGAGCTACTCCTTGGACCCCGGTTACACTGGAGCTGCAACACTTTTAAGAACCAGTCTGTCTGCTGATGCTGCAAATAAAAGTAAACATCCGTTACAGGTATGCCAAGTCAATGACAAAGACATACATTAGGCTTTGAACATAGGCACATCTTCAAAAAAAAATACAGTAACTATGTACTGCAATTTTGTATATTTACCACAAGATGGCAATTTTGCCTTTGTTGTTTGTCACCATCATTTACCATTACTCTCATTTCTTTCTTACTTTTTGTCTTTTTATTTCATATAGCACCTTTCATAGATGAAAATATTATACACTAATTAATGAATGTCTAGTCATTCTTTCCTTTTTTTTCTTTCATATAGCATCTTTCATATTGGACACTATTATAGAGCTCTAAATAACTTCAATATTTCTTTTGTTCTTATAGCACCTTTTGCATTGGATAATATTATATAGCACTTAACGACTGTTCCATCATTCTTCACTACTTTCTTTTTTTTAGTTTATAATCTGTCAGTGTGAGTATGGCACTTGTATCGCATGCAGTTATGCTTAGTTAGACAGAGACATATTTTTTGACCAGAAGCACATCTTCTAAAAATAACTTTTATGTACTGGAACTTTCTATGGCTAACAGAAGAGGGCAACAAAACGTCAACTTTACCTTTTATTATTTATCATCTACATTTGCCATTTCTCTCCTTTGTTTCTTTTATATTTTATAGTGCCTTTCATACTGGTCACTGTTATATAGGAGGTCACTATTATATAGGACTTAATGACTGCCAATTCTTTGTTTCTTTCTTTATCTTTCATATAGCATCTCTCATATCGGATAATATTACACAGCTGTGAATGACTGTCCTGTCTTTCCTTCTTTTTTTATAGCGTCTTTAATAGTGGTCACTATAATACAGCACTTAATAACTGTTGAATTATTCCTTTCTTTATTTCCTTCTTTTGATATAGACTTTTTTTTTCTTTTACCAGAAGCACATTTACAAAAAATAACTTTTATATGCTGCAAATTTCTATGGCTACCAAAAGAGGGTGACAAGACGTCAACTTTACCTTTTGTTATTTATCATCTCCTTTTACATTTCTTTCTTTCTTTCTTTCTTTCTTTCTTTCTTTCTTTCTTTCTTTCTTTCTATAGTGCCTTTCATATTGGACACTATTATTTATATCTTAATTACTGTTAATATTTCTTTCCCTCATATAGTATCTCTTATACTGGATACTATTATATAGCACTAAATGACCTTTCTATCATTCTCATTTACTTTCATTCTTTTTCACATACTGCCTTTCAAAGTGGACACTAATGTATAGCAGTTGTAGGACACAACAATATACTGAGAATTTGAGACTTTTTTTTGACCATAGGTGCATCTTTTTGCAGTATTTATGTACTGCATCTTTGTATTTCACCCACAAGATGTAAACTTTGCCTTCTGTGGTTTATCCTCACCATTCCACATTACTCTAATTTCTTTCTTACTTTCTGCATTTGTTTCTTTCATATGGCACCTTTCCTACAGGAAAGTTCCTGGTTCAGATGTGCCACTCAAAAGCATTGAATTTTCACTGCCCACCTCATTTCTTTTTTCACTCCCACATTCGCTGTCAGTTGGAGTAGATGATGTGCCATAAGGTCCTGGATGATCCATTCAGCTCTGCTTGTGGTAGGCCGTATTGTGAATCTGAACTTGAGACTGCCTTAGACTTCGGCAGATTTTAAGTTGCTTTTTCCTTCTCTTTAGAAAAAGAAGAATTTGCATTTCTGTAAAACTTTTCAAGATACTTAAAGTGCTTTACATAGAGAGTGGGGAGCCACTTAAACCTTCACCAATGTGCAGCATCCACCTGGATAATGCAACAGCAGCCATTTTTGCATCAGTAAGCTCATCACACATTGACTATTAGGTGGTGAAGAGGTGAGAGATAGTTAGCCAGTTCAATACAGGGGATGAGTAGGAGGCCAGAATGACCAGGCCAGTTTATCCAAAACATCAGGATACATCCTACTCTTTATGAAAGATGCCCAGCGATCTTAATGACCACAGAGAGTTGCGGTAGTGCCATTTTTGCAGCAGTGTTCCCCATCACTGTACTGGGGGAACACTGTACTGTACTTTATGCCGGAAACCAAACAGAAGAGTCTGAGTCATGAAGATTATGATCCTATAAACAGGAATGCAAATATTCTAGAACAACGTAACAAATAAACTCCACCAAACCAACTTTTCTTCATGGTGATAATTTTCTATCACTGAGCCATCATCTGAAGGCTGTGCTCAATGTCATACTTACTTAAACTTAGTTCTTCCCACGCTGGGTGGTGCATTGGGTGCCAAGAGATCGCCAACGAATTCGGTCAGCGGCAGCGGCTTCGGCTTCATCCTGTGATATGTCTATAGCGCGTAGGTCTTCGTTGAAAGAACGTCGCCATGTTTGTTTTGGGCGGCCACGCTTTTGTGTACCAGAGGCGGGTGTCCAGCTCATAGCGATCTTTGGAAGGCGATGTATTGGTTGCCGGAGGATGTGGCCAGCAAATCGAAAGCGTTGCTCCGCTACAGTGCTCGCTAGAGGTTGGGTAGCTGTTCGTTGATGGATTTCGTCATTACTGACGTGGTCCCGATTGGGGACCATCAGTATTCGCCGTAGGTAGCGTTGCTGAAAGACGTTCAGGCATCTCGTGATAGCTGCAGATGACTTCCAAGTTTCACTCGTATATATCGCTGCAGGGATGACGATCGTATTTAGCAGTCGTATCTTCGTTGGCAGTGTAATGGTGTTGGATCGCCATATTGGTCCCAGTTGTTGCATTACTGATGATGCTTTCCCAATATGGCAGGCTCCATCGATGTCTATCCCCCTGTCAGGCGCCATGGTGCTGCCGAGGTAGGTGAAGTGGTCGACTTCCTGAAGCTGTTGTTGGCTGATGGAGACCGGGACCGGGAGCCAATGTGCATGACCTTGCTCTTGGCCTCACTAATTCGAAGCCTGATTTTTGTCGCCTCACATTGTAGTAGTTCAGTGAGATCGCGGAGGGATTGTTCGGTGGGGCCAAGTAGAGTGAAGTCCAGTTCTGCTATTCGTCTGCCATCGCAGCCCTGAAGGCCATGGTCGGCGTGTCCAAGGGCGTGGTGCATGACGAAGTCAAGTGCCAGCAGGAACAGAAATGGCGAAATGATACAGCCTTGGCGCACATCCGTGTCGATCCGGAAGGCCTCGGAGATGCCGTAGTCTGTGCGTATGTAGCAGCTCGACTCATGGTATATATTTTGTAAGATGTTAACGAACTTCACTGGTATGCCATCTCGGTGAATACTGTCGAAGGCCTTAGTAAAGTCGATAAAGTTTATAGACAGTTTTTGATGCAATTCGGTACTTTGTTCGATGATTGTTCATAGGACAAAGATTTGTTCAGAGCAGGATCTCTGTTGAGGAACCCTGCTTGTTCCTTGCGGAGCAGATGGTCAACAGCTTGGCGTAGGTGTCGGAGCAGGAAAGAGCACAGCACTTTGCCTGGGATGGAGAGGAGGGTAATTCCGCACCAGTTGTTGCAGTCAGCGAGATTCTCTTTCTTTGGAATTTTTGCGATGATCCCTTTTCTCCAGTCTGTTTCCCAGCACCTGTTAAGGAGGGATGTAAAACGATCTATAAGTGGTTGTCCTGCGTGTTTTAACATTTCGGGAGCGATTTTGTCCATGCTGGGTGCGCGACCAGTCTTAAGGGCTGCAATTGGCAACTTGGTTTCGGCTGGCGTGATCGGTCCAACTTCAACTGGAAGGTCGTTTGCCGGTGTTAAGAGATTGCCCGCAAATGTTGATTTGGGTTCTGGTTGGTTCAGGAGCTCAGCGAAGTGCTCGACCCATCGTTTTTCTTGTGCTTCGGTGGTTAGCAACAGGTGACCGTCCTTTGCTTTGATTGGTACACCTTTCCCGCTGGGTGCGCCACTCAGCTCTCGGACGATCCTATATAGTGTTTTAGTGTCGTTCCTGTCTGCGGCTTCTTGTGCCTCATGTCCTTTCTTTTCGATCCAATCGTGCTAATCTTGGCGGCAGCTCCGTTTGACCATTGGATCGGCAGCTCAGTAGCGCTCCTCTGCCACGGTGAGACCAGGTCCTGGGGGCTCCCAATCGCGATCTTGTTTCAAGCGGTGCCGTGCATCGATTAGGTCCCAGGTGTTATCTTTTATCAAGTGTTCTCGGTATGTGCCTCATCTTCGACCGATTGTAGTTGTGGCACTTTCGATGACAGTCTGGTGGAGTCGTGTCCAGTCATCCTCAATCGATTCTTTGCCAGCTGTTTATGTATTTCAAAGCGATTTCGGAGCTCGAGTTGGAACTGTTGGGCTACAGGCGTCTCTTTGAGCTTTGTAACATTGAAGAGTTTTGGTCGCTGAGGTTTAGGCGTCGATTGCATAAGTTTTAGCCAGCATTTGGCAACTAGTAGATTATGGTCAGAGCCAACGTCTGCTCCTCTCCGGCTTTTCGCATCTAGCAAGGACGAGCGCCATCTTTTGCTGATACAGATGCAATCGATTTCGTTTTTGTATAGTCCTCCTGGAGACCGCCACGTCATCTTATGGATCCTTTTGTGCTGGAAAAAAGTATTTCCGATGCATAGATTGTTCATGGTGCAGAGTGAGCGCAGTCGCTCTCCGCTGTCATTTGTTCGAGCGCCTGATCCATGCGGACCCATTGTCGCCTCGAAGCCCGAACGGTCGCCGTTTAACTGAGCATTGAAATCGCCGCCGACAAGGAGCAATTCGTGGCGTGGTGCGATCATCAGCTCATCTTGGAGCTGGTCGTAGAACGCTTCCTTTGCTGCTTCGTTGGATTCCTTTTGTTGGGGCGTATATCTGAATGACTGTGACTGTCACCGGTCGAGATCGGAAGCAGGCGGTGATAATTCGGTTGGAGACCGGTTTCCACTCCATAAGCGCTGCTGTCGCCTGTGATGAAAGTACGAGTCCAACGCCACGCGCATGTTCAGTGCTATGGCCATCGTACCTCGGCGAGGCCTAAAATGTTCAGGTGGTAGTCATTGAACGCTCAGAGCACCGGGGCAAGGTAGCCCATTCGATAGAGCGATTGTACATTCCATGTTCCGATTCGTGTTAGTATCTTAGCATTGAATAGAGAGCCACCCATCGGGTGTTGGACGGCCACAGATGGGCTTTGTTCCAGCACCATCAAAGGGGATCGGCCTCCGTTGCTGGTTAGTTGAATTTGTTGTGATTCTCTTGGCGTTTCAGTAGCGGGTTTTATTTTTACGGGGTCGGGGTGCTGGCCCGACGCCCAACCCTCCTCCTTTTCCATCTGGGCTTGGGACCGGCAATGGCGGAGTTCTCACTGTCATACCAGCCTATAAATTAGGACTTCTGGGAAGTGGGTGGGAAGTGTGAGCTCTAGTACTGTAAGCTGTGTCAGGTCTGGAGGGAGCTGTCCACAGTGAATGGACCGAATGTGGCTTTTTATTGATTCATAACTCCAAGCTCCATTGTGACCAGCTTTATTACCCTCCATGATTCTGTTTCTCTAAGGGCGAGACTTGCCAGTGTTTACACTGGTGACACTTTGACATAGATGACTCTTGGTCTTTGGACAGGGCCACTTTAATATGGCATCAGCTTTAGACCATTGTGGTATCACTGTATCCCTGCCCACCAGGTAGCCCAAATACTTGGCTTTTGTCAACCCAAAGAAACACTTCTTTCAGTTGATACGAAGACCGGTCTTACCTAGTGTATGGAGCAAGGCTTGGACCTGCTGTAGGTGTTCCTTCCATGTGCTGATATAGACGATGATGTCATCCTGGTAGGCAGCACTATTGGAATTATGGGGACGAAAGCATCCTATCCACCTGACGCTGGAAGATTGCTGGCGCCCTGTGTAACCTTAAATGGAAGGACACAGTACTGCTAGTGTCCACTAGGGATGCTAAATGCAGTCTTCATCTTTAAAGAAACCTGTCAGTACCCTTTCATCATGGAGGTTGTCCACTTGTGGCATTCGGTAAGCATCAAATTGTAAAACCTGATAAAGTCAACAGAAGTCATTGTAAAATCTTCATCTTCTGTCAGGCTTAGGAACCAAGACAATACTACTGAACCAGGAACAATGACTCTCCTCTATCACACCTAAGACAGACAGGATAACTGATTCCAGCTTCTGTCGTCAAATTGGACATGAAGTTAAGTATTGCTTACCGAGCAAAGAATGAATGGAGCTGCCCAGAGAAGGGACCAGGGTCCCTATCCTTCCATGTTTCAACAAGTTCACATGATGTATTTGTCCACTCGGTCAATGATTGGATGTTTCACCAATCAATGAGCCCTTTCCTCTCTTTAACTTTGTATGGGCCTTGGAAATGAGCCAATAATTTGGAATGGTAGGTGGGTACCTGGACCATGACATGATCTCCCGGGCAAAACTCCCGAAGAAATATGCCATGGTCATAATTACGGGCCTGTGCTGCTTGCACCTTTTCTGTGTGTTCTTTAAGGATGGGCTGGATTTTTCCAAATATATCTATATTTCCACAATATATTCTAATATATTTGTAGAGGGGAGTGCCTTTTCCTACCAACCTTTTTTTTAGAATGTCCAATATACCGCAGGGTTATCGCCCATATAATGATTCAAAAGGTGAGAAATACATGGAGGCTTGGGGAACTTCCCGATAGGCAAATAATACAAGGGGAAGTAAATGGTCCTAGTTCCTTCAATCCTCATTGGCCACCTTGCATAGCATTTGTTTTAGGGTCTGGTTAAACCTCTCTACAAAACCTTTGGTTTGTGGATGGTGTACTGAGGCTTTTAAATGCTTCATCCAGAGTAACTTAGCCATTTCCCTGTTAGGACTACTTTAGGGATGACAACTCTTGCAAAGACTCCTACCAATTCCTGTACGATTGCTTTTGTAGCAGCTGCATGGAGAGGGACAGCTTCAGGATATCAGGTAGCATAATCAACAAGGACTAAAATATATTTATGTCCTCTAGCTGAGGGCTCTTGTGGTCCTACTAGGTCAACCCTGATTTACTCAAAGAGAATATGAATAAGGGGAATGAGGACTAACGGAGCTTGGTCCTTTTTAGGAATTTGATTCATTTGACACTCTGGAAAGGAAGTGAAAAAGCGTCAAACCTGTAGAATCAGGGCTTAATGTGATCTAGAGTCTTTTCAGTTCCCAAATGGGCTCATATGAAATGAGAATGTGCCAGTTTGCAGACTTACCACCAGTAGGACTGCAGCACTATTAACAATATCCATACCTCCCACTCATGCTTGGCTCCCCAATAGAGAAGATCATTATTTAGAACAAAGTGTGGGCCCCGTGGCATGGGGTGATGAGTGTGTTAGAAAATAACCAGAACGACTGCATTTGCCTGAATTGCTTAGAGCACTGGTGGTTCGTGAGGAGGTACCAGGTGGTCCATAAGCAGACCTAGTCACCTTTCCTAGAAGCACTAACTTGTTGTTAGAGCCATACAAAAAGGCTCTAAGACACTGACTACAGTCAATCTTCCTGTAGATGACAGCATCTTTTAATTCTACTCCACTTCTTCCTGCTCTGATCCTATATCATTGTACTGTTTGCATCCTATCTTTGAACATTTCTCCAAACTCTCTCCAAAGTTTCTCTCTCTCTCTCTCTCTCCCATCCAACCTAACTCCTTCACTACCTGGGGATTTAGATTTTTCAGATCCACCTTGATTTCCACCTCAAAAGCTAACCCCTGGTAATAGCAATCCCTAAATTCTACCTTCAAGGCTTTGTTATGAATCATGGTCTAAAATCAGGGACGTTGAAACATAAACATGGAAAAGTCTGAATATTAGTCTTGTAAGGCAGGCTTTCCTTAATGGTGGGAAGGGTTGGCAACCTCCTAGGCAAGAGATTCAAATAGGAATAGTGTGTACCAACCAGACCTGAAAGAAGGTCTTAGGTAAGAGTTGTAAACCTGCGGGTAAAACCAACACAAGGAGCTTAGCATGGTAGTTCATACAATAACAATATATGAATTAGTTTGCAACATATAAAGATACTGAGGAGCAGTGCAAGTCTGACTTTCTTAGGGCACCTTCCAAAGGCATAACAGTGGGAGTAATACAGCAATTAAATTAAGGAGGTACTTTCCGATGAATAGTCCTGTTCAGGCCTACTAATTCACTATCTGAGTCTGTAAGCCAACTGTTCTTCTTTTCACCTCAGGTCATTACAGTATTTTTCACATGAGTATGTTGTTACACACATGTATTTGGGAGACAATTGAAGGGCTTGTTGACTTGTAATTCCACCCCTAACCATGGGTTGGCGCTGCCTTATTATGTCTTTCCTCTTCTTCACCCTGCAGATCTGAAAGCCAAATAATTGACAGAATATGAGATCTATTCTGGCTCCAGGGCTCCTGGACCTGCCTCTTTCACCTCACTGCCTTCACAACTGGCACCACCGCCATCTTTTGCCAGTCTAATGTTACACCTTCATTTGTAAAGACGTTCCTCACATTATACATTAAATCGTGTTTTATTTTGTTCCACAATATACAGGATTTGCCTGAGGGGGACTCAACCCTTTATGTGTATTCTTGTTTCTTTTTACAATGTATAGTACTAGGGTGTTGTACCGTTTTAGCCATTAAAAAGGTGTCATTTTGCTTGGCTCTTCTCTACAATGTATAGAAAAATGAACGAGATAAAGTGGCTGTTTGTCATAGGTGGTCCTTCTTATATTTGACTTTAACAAGTAGTCCTTGGTGCAAAACACTTGGCGAACCACAGAGAATCATCTAAATGAGGCAACAAAAAACCCTGAACAAGGTGGTATCACAGGACACATTCATGCACACCAGCAGTTTGGACCTACTAGCTAACGCAATCTGCATGTTTTAGGGATGTGACAGTGAAACTGGAGTGAAACTCCACACAAATTATCAAACACTATAGTATTTAACCCCTACACAACTGTTCCCTAACCCCACTCAGCCATTTGAAGAAAATGTCAAGCATAATCAGTAAGTTGATCAATAGCAGAATCCAGCAGAAATCACAGAACAAAGTGCTTATTCTAGTTTAAAAAAGTTTTGTGGCCTGTTCAGCTCTTATTTGAAAGCTCTAAATCCAGTCAGTTCAAAGAAACCTTATATGTTTGTCAAATACAACTGGCTTGTCATATTTAGCCCTGGGCTATTTTAGTAATGCATCCATCCATTCATTGATTTTCTAAACAATGAAAGCAATCTTATAAAGAAGGCACACTCATACACACCCATGCTCATTCATACTGGGCCAATTTTGATTTGTCAATTAACCACACATGCCTGTCTCTGGGAAACCTGAATAGACACCAGGAGAAGGTGCTGACTACAAAAAGACAATTACTGGTCTGGGAATGAAACTAACTCATGAAGGCAGGGCCTAAATCGCCAATAGAGGTAGGCGTAAGCCACTGTAACATATCATGTAATAGTTTAGCAAATACTTTAAATCACACAAACAGTTTCATATCACACCCATCATGGTCAACACAAAATCTATCTATCTATCTATCTATCTATCTATCTATCTATCTATCTATCTATCTATCTATCTATCTATCTATCTATCTATCTGTTGGTCACTGAGCAATCAACACCATAAATAAAACATTTATCACAAAACAAAACAAAACCAGTCAAGCTTATCTTCCCTCAAAACCAAAGGGTGAATCTTAGGTTGAAATCTTAGTGAAAAATTACAGAAATAAAAGTCTTGAACCAGAAACATACCAAAATAATGATCACTAGAAACGTTGCCCTTTTTTATTAAATCTCAATTTCCAGGAAGTTCATGGAGCTGACCATTATACTCTAGCTCTTGACTCCTAATACACACCCCGAGGCGCTTGTGCTAATCTCTGGAGATTTTAACCATGTGACACTGGACAAAACATTACCTCCCTTCTCCCAGTATGCGGACATTAAGGACGCATACAGCGCCACCCCGCTGCCTGCACTTGGGAAAGCAGATTATAACCTGGTTCTGCTTCAGACTCACTACAAACCAAGAGTGAAGGAGCTACCTACAAATACACGCTCATTCAAGAAGTGGTCCTCTGAGGCAGAGCAGACTCTGAGAGACTGCTTTGGAACTACGGAGTGGGATATCCTGCAGGGATCATATAATGAGAACATTGAGGAGATTGTTGGCTGCACTACTGACTACATCAACTTCTGTATGGACATCGTAGTTCCAGTAAGAACAGTACGCTGCCATGTATTACAAGTGACATCAAGGGCCTTTTCAACCAGAAGAAAAGGGCTTTTAAAGGCGGTGATCAGCATGAGCTCAAGCACGTGTAGAAGGAACTCCGAGTCCAGCTCAGGGAGGCAAAGGAGAAGTACAGGAGAAAGCTGGAGCAGAAGTTGCAGAATAACAGCATGAAGGAAATGTGGGATGGGATGAAGATAATCAATGGCTGTAGCTCGAAGCGGGGTGCCATCATCGAGAGAGACGTGGAGAGAGCAAACCTGATGAACAACTTCTTTAACAGGTTTGACAACCCTAACCCACTCTCACTCTCACCTAAGAGTACTGCACCCTCCACCCATCCTTCTGATGATACCAGAAGTTTCCCCTCACCCACAATTGCAGCAGCCCAGGTAAGCAGAGAGCTGAGGAGACCGTGCCAGCAAAGGAGTAGGTCCAGATCGAGTATCGCCATGACTGTTGAAGACTTGTGCGTTGGAGCTGGGGAGTCCTCTACAGCACATCTTCAAACAGAGCCTGGAACAAGGGAGAGTCCTGAGGCTTTGGAAAACATCTTGCATCACCCCAGTCCCAAAGGTATCATGTCCTGGTGAGCTCAATGACTTCTGGCCTGTCGCTCTGACGTCACATGCGATGCAGACCATGGAGTGGCTTCTGCTTCACTACCTGAGGCCACAGGTCTGCCACACTCTCTGCCCTCTGCAGTTCGCATACCAGGAGAAGGTGGGAGCGGAGGATGCCATTATCTATTTGCTACACCGATCCCTCTCCCACTTGGACAGAGGCAGTAGTGCAGTAAGAATTATGTTTCTGGACTTCTCTAGTGCCTTCAACACCATCCAACCTCGGCTCCTTAGTGACAAGCTGACAGAGATGGGAGTAGAATCATACCTGGTGGCATGGATCATGGACTATCTTAAAGACAGACCTCAGTATGTGCGTCTCTGGAACTACAGGTCTGACATTGTGGCCAGCAGCACAGGAGTGCTGCAGGGGACTGTGCTTTCTCCCGTCCTGTTCAGCCTATATACATCGGACTTCCAATACAACACGGAGTCGTGCCACGTGCTAAAGTTCGCTGACAACACTGCTATCGTGGGCTGCATCAGGAGTGGACAGGAGGAGGAGTAGAGCATTAGACCATTAGAACACTCTAGACGAGAACAGGCCATTCAGCCCAACAAAGCTCGCCAGTCCTATCCACTTATTTCTTCCAAGAAAACATCAAGTTGAGTTTTGAAAATCCCTAACGTCTTACCTCCTTAGTAGTCGCGTTTACCTCTGGGAGGTTGTCCATTTGCTCACTTGTAAACACCTCAGAAAATTTAAGTTTAGGGCATCTGCTATTTCACTGTCTGTATCTTTTAATTCCCCTTTACTATTCCTGATGCACTTGACCTCCTCCTTGGCTGTTCTTTTACTACTAAAATACTGAAAGAATCTCTTAGGGTCTTCTTTCACCTTATCTGCTATATTCCTCTCCAACTGTCTTTTAGTCTCCCTGATAGCCTTCTTAATGGTTGCCCTCATGTTCTCATATGCTCTACGATTCACTTTGCAGTCATTCATCTTATATGCCGTATAAAGCAGTTTTTTCCTTTGCAACTTCTTTTTTAAATCTTTATTAATCCACCGTGGAGTTTTTTTTTTGTTTCCTATTAATTCCAAATTTAGGTATGTATCTGTCCTGCATTACATGTAAAACATTTTTTAACCTGTTCCACTGCTCCTCGACTGTCTCCACACTTAAAAGCTTATCCCAGTCTATCCTAGTTAGATTTTGTTGCATCTGCTCAAAATTAGCCCTACCAAAGTTCAACTTCACAATTTTAGTCTTTGCATCTGCACTCTTACAAAATACTGAGAATTGTATTACATTATGGTCACTTGACCCTAGTGGTTCAATCACCTCTACACCCTCAATTCTATCCTGATTATTACAAAATACTAAATCCAGACAGGCTTCACCCCGTGTTGGTACTTTAACATGCTGTGTTAAAAAACAGTCACTGATTACTTCTAAAAACTCCTGCTCTTGTGCTCCTCCATCTGCAAGGTTATCCCAGTTAATATTTGGATAATTAAAGTCCCCATGACTATAATATCTCCCTGTAAACTTGCCTTTTTAAAATTACTAAAAAGATGTGTGTTGAAATTACTGTCTGATTTGGGTGGTCTATAACACCTCCTAAAATAAGACCTGTTTCCCTAATATTTTCCAGGCGAAGCCACATATCCTCACTAGAAAGGGGCTCATCATCCAACTGAAGAGTTCTTACATTTAAACCCTGTTTGGCATAAACAGCAAACCCACCTCCTTTTCTGTTCTGTCTATCCTTCCTAAAAAATGTGTATCCCTCTATGTTACACTCATCCCCATCTTTGTTATTTAGCCAGATTTCCATTATTGCTATAATATCATAATTATGCTCTGCTACGTACAACTCCAACTCACTTACCTTATTTTTGACACTTCTAGCATTAAGGCAAGCTATTTTTAATGTGTTACTTCTTCTACATTTAAATGTTTGTGAGTATAGAAACCTAATCATGGACTTTGTTAAATGGTGCGACTCAAACCACCTACACCTGAACACCAGCAAAACCAAGGAGCTGGTGGTGGATTTTAGGAGTCCCAGGCCCCTCCTGGACCCCGTGATTATCAGAAGTGACTGTGTGCAGAGGGTGCAGACCTATAAATACCTGGGAGTGCAGCTGGATGATAAATTGGACTGGACTGCCAATACTGATGCTCTGTGCAAGAGGGGACAGAGCTGACTATACTTCCTTAGAAGGCTGGTGTCCTTTAACACCTGCAATAAGATGCTGCAGATATTCTATCAGACGGTTGTGGCAAGCACCCTCTTCTATGCGGTGGTGTGCTAGGGAGGCAGCATAAAGAAGAGGGACACCTCACACCTGGACAAACTGGTGAGGAACGCAGGCTCTATTGTAGGCATGGAGCTGGACAGTTTGACATCCGTGGCAGATCGACGGGCACTGAGCAGGCTCCTGTCAATCAAAGAGAATCCACTGCATCCACTGAACAGGATCATCTCCAGACAGAAGAGCAGCTTCAGTGACAGACTGCTGTAACCATCCTACTCCACTGACAGACTGAGGAGATTGTTCCTCCCCCACACTATACGACTCTTTAATTCCACCCGGGGGTGTAAACATTAATACTATACAATGTTATTGTCTGTCATACCTGCCTCACACTCTCCACCTGGCATTTTTTAACTTGCACTGCGCTTTTATTGCTGTTTAATTAATACTGGTTTTATCAGTATGCTGCTGCTGGAGTATGTGAATTTCCCCTGGGGATTAATAAAGTATCTATCTATCTATCTATCTATCTATCTATCTATCTATCTATCTAT
>JANRMT010062843.1:13945982-13994781 GCA_026402145.1 Polypterus bichir lapradei | reverse complement strand
TAGATAGATAGATAGATAGATAGATAGATAGATAGATAGATAGATAGATAGATAGATAGATAGATAGATACTTTATTGATCCCAAAGGGAAATTCACATTTGTTTGTAGCTTCATTAAATCAAATGCAATTTTATGGACCAAGAAGCTTCACACTTTATTTAATTTTTTCTAAGGATATCAGTAGGTATAAACATGTAAGATTAGCACTCTTTTACAGTATTTTACAGTTTTAATGACCAAATGGTTAATTGTATGAGTTTACTCATCCATCTATTGATTTTCTGAATTCACTTCAAATTAGATTAGATTAGATTTGATAAACTTTATTGATCCCATTTTCATTATTTAAAATTGTAAAAGTTAAAAGTGTTTAAATAATGGTCTGTTTGTTTAGAAATTGCCAAGTCTCTCTATGTCCATGTCTGTTTTGCTTATGAACTCAGATTCCGCTCACATTCCAAAGATCTTCAGGTTAGGTTTATTGCTGACTCTAAACTAGCTTGCAGTTAATGATTGAGTGTTTGTGTGTGTGTGTGTGTATGACATTGCCCATCAATAGATTGGCACCCTACCCTAGGTTAGTTCTTTATTTACAGCTTGCATTTAATGTAAATGATGATATAAAACAAAATGGATAGGAGATTGTACCATGCATCATTTGGACTATCAACAATATCCTGGGGAAAGCAGGTCTAAAAAAAGCATCATGAATGGAAAATATTATTGAAGATGCTGAAATTAATCTCTGCAAATAAAAATATATTGCATTTAGAAGAAGCCTAAATTTGATAAAAAGCTATGTTATTGTCCATTAGGTTCTTTCTAATGTGGTAAATCAATGGAAAGTATCTATTCAGGGCATACAATCGTATTTTTAATTTATTTAGTCAAAAGTTACTTGGCAAAGTTATGGCCAACAATGCTTCAAGCTTTTCTATGTATAGTATGTGTCAGTTATGCCATATGTTTATACAGCAAATCATCAGTATCCATTGTAAAGGAAGGTTTGCACAGATGGGCATCACAAACATATGGGTTGATGATATCTTTCCCAGTGGGGAGGCCATTGTAATGGAAGAACAGAGAGAGACTGCTTCACAAAGTCAAGTATTCCCAAATACACTGGGTTGTAGCATTCCTATGGTATGACTCTTGTTTGACACTCGCAAGGTTGCATTGAAGTTATAGTTGTGGTAGGCAGCCCTACTGGGATTCATGGGTGCCGGTTTCCCCCTCAGTGAGAGGACCCAACTGACCCAGAAGTGTTTCCAGGGGGCAATTTTATTGAACTGGAAGTACTCCCTTTGCTCAGGCTAAAAAGAAGAGCTTCACCTAGCTCAGGGGTATCAGAGATTTGGAAGTGGAGTCAAGCAAAGCTCACCTGGGTGGTGTATAGGAGAAAGTAAAAGACACAGATAAAGAATCATTGGTACTTCTGGAAGAAAGAGAAGGATTATTTCAAAGGGAAGCCCTGTTAGAAGGTATTTATTAAATGGAAAGATCTTATTTTAATCTGGGACAGTGGTTGTAGTAATCGTGTCAAGGGTTTGAGAGTGTTAGGCCAGGAATATGCATATGCTTGTGGACGCTGCTGCTATACAAGCAGTGTACTGACTATACTTGTGTGCGTACTTCATGCCACTCTGGAGGATTCCACCAGGTGGCAGTGCGAGATGCTCTTCCGAAGTTGCAACAAAAAGAGGGCAACAGTGACACAGAAGACAACATGTGAGACCTGTAAATGTATCACGTCATTATGATGGAGAATATGTGACGCTTCTATTGCCTGGAAATTGATGAAGAAAATCACCATGAATATTTTCATTTGTCTGCCTTTAAGTTTGATGATTTTCTTCACCGCATCGAACAATTCATTAAACTTCAAAGCACAGACATTGATCCTCTTGGATCTGTAATGAGGCTTGCCATCACACTACATTATCTTGCAATGACCAAATCCCCACTTCTTTTCTCAGACATTTTCCGCTTTGCAAGGACATATGTGCCTTGAATTTGCTACCATTTCATCTTGCACATTTCCATATCCACTTTTAAAGAGCTAGCAATTTGATGCCAGCTGTTCTGACAGACATGTTTGCCAGTATGCAGATGTTGATAGTAAACAATGATGCTGATGTCATCTATCAAAACTTGAACACACACGACACCCAAATATTTGCTGACACCGCAACTCGCACATATGCTGTATTAATATCTGACAATGTGCTCAACGGATGCGTCAAAAAGCAGCCATGATGTGTGCGCATAAGTATTCTAAGCGTCAGGTATAAACCGACCCTTAGACACCACTTACAGGCAACACCATGGAAACAGTTTCCATAGATTTGATTATCTGCTCCTATAAAAGTGTAATCCATATTATGACACCCATGCTCTACTTGTGTGTATTCACTTCCATGTGCCTTGTACAAAAAATATTCTGTAACACCTACCGTGCAGCATCAACATGAGCTCCACCAAGAGAAGCTTTGGTCTTGTTAGTTGTGTTAACATATTGTGATAGCATTACACGTGGTCTCAGTGTTTTACACTGGTTTTTCAGATAAAGGTATTCAATTTCCACAAAGGTTGTAAAGGTTAGTACTAATAAAAGGTTTTTTTTTCCATATACTGCTAAGCGCGAATGCATTGTGATGTGATTAGTTGATTTTCAGGACACAAAATAATGTGTTTATGGTAACAGGTAGAAAAAGTATAATGACCCAAAATGAATAGGTCTGCCGGAACCTCTGCCAGAACCTAACCCTATTTTTCCCATAGGATCAATGCTTCAGTATCTGCAGTTTCCGTTTCTGTGTTTTTTTTCTGGAACATAACCCTGGTAGATAACAAGAATTGACTGCATATACAGTATATACACTGGGAAAAGTTATCCAGTGACTAACAACAACAACAGCATATATAGCACATTTTCATACAAATAATGCAGCTCAAAGTGCTTTACATGATTTAGAAAGAGAAAAAAGACAAAGTAAGAATTAAAATCAGAGAAGTAAGGTCCGATGGCCAGGGAGTACAGAAAAAACTCCAGACGGCTGGAGAAAAAATAAAATCTGCAGGGGTTCCAGGCCACAGGACCACCCAGTCCCCTCTGGGCATTCTACCTAACATAAATGATCAGTCCTCATTGCATTCAGAGTTGTCATTGAAGGACTTGATGATGACGGTCATGTGGACGTCTGGCCTTTAATCCATTAATGTAGGGACATCATGGTGCTTTGATTTGGTGGTGGTGGCACAGGTCGCCACCACAGAAAACCGGAAAAAGAAAAGAAGTGAGAGTAGGGGTTAGTACGGATTTTGGAGCCACCATGAATAGTAATGATAATTAATTGAATATGCAGAGCATCAGGATTAAATTAAAATGAAGTTATGAGAAATCCATGTTAAAGTAATGTGTTTTTAGCAGTTTTTTAAAGTGCTCCACCATATCAGCCTGGCGAATTCCTATTGGCAGGCTGTTCCAGATTTTAGGTGCATAGCAGCAGAAGGCCGCCTCACCACTTCTTTTAAGTTTAGCTCTTGGAATTCTGACAGACACTCATTTGAAGATCTATGGTTACGATTTGGAATATAAAGATGTCAGACACTCCGATATATAAGATGGAGTGAGATTATTTAAGGCTTTGTAAACCATAAGCAGTATTTTAAAGTCAATTCTAAATGACACGAGAAACCAGTGTAATGACATCAAAACTGGAGAGATGTGCTCGGATTTTCTTTTCCTAGTTAGGATTCTAGCAGCTGCATTGTGCACTAGTTGCAGTCGATTTATGTCTTTTTGGGTAGTCTTGAGAGGAGTGCGTTACAGTAATCTAGCCGACTGAAAACAAAAGGGTGAACTAATTTCTCAGCATCTTTCAATGATATAAGAGGTCTACCTTTTGCTAGGACTAAGACATTGTAAATCAGGAAATAGTGTACCTAGGACAGGGCCTAGCAGGACACAGAATCATAAATCAGCATTTGGGCAGTGAGCCATGCAAGTGTACTCAGTATTAGGGAAGACAACAGATTGGGAAACAAGAGTACTAAAAGGAAGTTTACTCAGAAGGATCCTCCTCTGAAAGAAAGAAGGAGAAAGACTGGCAAAACTACAGGGTGCTAAGAAGAAGTTACAATATCCCCTGGTCAATGGTGAGCAGCATGTGATTTCTACTTAGTAGTGTCACTGTTTTGTATTCTTAAAGGAGCCAACCATCAGGAATGACAGATACTTGTTGCTTTCTTTTGAGCCACTAAATGGCAACACGACCATGTTGTCTTTTAGTGTGGACTCCAAACAACATGGTTTCTGGTTTAGTTCCTGCTACTGCCACACTATGAGATTGTGAGCAAGTCACTTAATTTGCCAATGTGAAAATTATGAATAATATAATGTAATGTTTATTGACCTTACCAAGCACCTTGGATAAAGGCATCAGCCAAATTTCCAGTGTACAACATAAATATCAGCCCATATTAAGAACGTTAAGGAGGTTCAGGAAGGCAGTAATCTCAGAGGCCACTGTGGCATAGTGGCGCACTATTTTATGGACATATTTTTTAGTTTATGGGTTTATAGAACCATTGTTGTCACATGTACAGATCACTTACTTCAACACTTCTATATCACTTTGGTGTTGCAATCTGGTTTTATTTTAAATTATTCCTTGGTTCTCTTTTTTATGTGTTTTACTTCCAACTTGAGGTTTTTCATATAACATAATTAATTTCTGTCAATTACTTTTATTTTGTTTTGAAGGAGTTCTGGTTTTTAATTCCTCGTTTGATCCCTGACAATTTTGTTTAGTATTTTGGCACTTCAATTGTCCATTTCGAACTTTGACACATTTACTAACAAGATGTCATCTCTTAGTCCCTTATTCTATTCCCAGAGTTCTCAGAATATTTGGAAATTATCTTACAGCTATTTTGGAATGACAGAGCAAAATCTCCTTGTCAGATGAAAAGGAGGCATTCAAAGTTAATAGAGAACTTTTTCATCAGTCAATTACAGATTGCTGATAAGAAATTATACACTTCCCTCTTTGTTTTCACCTGTTGATTTGGGTGTATCATACATGCATTGAGTTGCAAACATAAAGGTTGCATCACTACATTTAGAAAGCTTTGGTTCTGCCATTGCTGTATAAAACAGGAGACAGAGCAGTCTTTCATATTTATGGAAGGGTTGATCTGTTTATAATTTTTTTTATCTGTTATGGATGTCATCTGAGCCTCAGGAAACCGATTCTCTCCCCCAAGGTCCATGTTTGTTTGTGGTTTGGAAAACAAAGACCTTTAAAAAAGACCATGGCTCTGGGTCCATGATTCAACTGTATTTGTCACCAATAGTTAGGGCCTTCATATACCCATTGGGCATTTGTTTCAAGGTATAGCAGAAGCAAAAGGCAAGAACAATAGAGTTAAACAAAAACAGTAAAAGTGGTATAAAATAAAGATGAACCCTAAACCATGTGAGGTAAGGGTATGGTCACTATTGTGTAAATATATCTTGTAATAATGCAGATACGTGACAAACAAAAAGTTTTTAGAACAATCATATAAGCAATAGGCCAGATTTGCTGTAATTCATTAATGTACTGTGGATTCAGAAAATAATGAGCCCCCTTCACTTATGTTGCAGTTTTAATCCAAATGGATTTTGCCATTTTTGGCCCTCAATCTACACTCAGTAACCTATAATGACAAAATGAAAACATGTTTTAGAAAGGTTTACAAACTTATTAAAAATTGAAAACTGAAATCCGTCATTCAATTAAATATTCAGACCCTTCATGCAGTGCTTTGTAGAAAACCCTTTGGCAGCAGTTACACCTTCAAGTCTTCTTGAGTCAGTCTCTAAATGCGTTTTGCAATTGATTTTGAGCATTTCATCCCATTCTTCCTGGCAGAACCTATCAGGCCTCTTTAAACTTGATGTGAAGCATCTGTGAACTGCCATTTTCAGGTCTTTCCACAGATATTCAATGAGGTTTAAGTCTGGGCTTTGCTTGGGCCACTCAAGAACAGTCAGTCACCTGTCCCAGAGCCACTCCAGCATTGTCTTGGCTGTATGATTCAGGTTACTGTTATACTGAAAGGTGAACCTTCACCACAGTCTGAAGTTGCCTGCCTGCTGGAGCAGATTTTCTTCAAGGACTTCTCCATATTCAGAACTTCCCAGGTGAAGCATAGTACCTGGTCTTCACCAGACATAATGCTTAAAGTTGTGCCTAATTTGTCACATCAGACCAGAGACTTGTTAACCTCATACTCTTAGAGTCCTTTAAATGCCATTTGGCAAACTCCAAGGAGGAGTTAGCCTCTTTACCATAAATGCCAAATTGATGGATTGCTTCTGACTGATACTTCCATCTCAACAGAGGGTTTCCGAAGCTCTGTTAGAATGACCATTAGGTTTCTGGTCTCTGACCAAGACTGTTCTAGCCCATTTACTCAGTTTGGCCAGACAACCAACTATAGTTCTGATGGTACCAGAACTTTTACTCTTCACAATAATTGAGGTCACTGTACTGTTGGGAACACTCAAAGTTTAGAAAATCTTTTATCCCCTTGTCCTGATCTATGCCACACCACAATTTAATTGTGGCTGTCTACAGAGAGTTCCTTGGAGTTCATGGTTTGGCTTTTGTCCACGTTTGTGCCTTTCTGAACAATATCCAATCAATTTAGTTTGCCACAGGTGGACTCCAATCAAGTTGTGGACACATCTCAAGGAGAGTTAAAGCCAAAAAGATTCACCTGACTGCAATTTGGAGCGCCACAACAAATGTTCTGAAAATGTATATAAATGAGAAATTCAGTTTTTGATTTTTAATACATTTTGAAACCTTTCTGAACACATGTTTTCACTTTGTCATTATAGTTTAATTGAGTGCACTATCAAAAATGGCAAATGTATCTATTTAAAATTAAATGTACAACACAATAAAGCATAATGAAAGGTTATAAACACTTTTTGAATCCACTGTATGTATGTGTTATGCTTTGGAGTTTTAATTTATTTCTGGTTGGGTGTGGCAATGACAGACTTCAACAAAATACACTTTTGGGACACCAACAAGCTCATCCCATTTATTAATCGAATAAAAAAGGCGAAATAATGCAGAAAAGAACAAAAAAAGCTTATCTCTGTGCTTCTCCACTCTTCTGGGTTTTCAGATAAATCAGGTTGGGTCTGGTTTTTCTGAGCTCCGTCTTGTGATTTGCTCGCGCCAAAAGTGACACCTCCTTCTGGGATGCCTGGACCGGTCGGATGAGAAGGGGCGGGTCTGAGTGCCCTTATTGAGAAGATAAAGTTAGTGGCAGCACCCCTGTCATTCCGGTGGGTCATTACTTCGACTGAGCCTGTGAGTCTTCCTCATCTTAATGAGCATAATCCAAGTCTTGTAATTCAACAACATAATTCTTACCTTTTTCATTTAGAAAAAACTGATGTGTTTCACGGTCCCAAAATTGATGCAGATTTTTCCTAAAATAATATCAAATTCCATTAAAATGTACTTCGATAATTAATAGCAGTTATCAAAATACACACTCTAAAGATGTATTTTTGTCTTCATGAATAATTTAATAATAGCAATGTTTGTCTATTAAGTTCATTCAAAACTATTTCAGCATGTAGCATATGCTTATATTTGCAAAACCCCACACATAACATACTCATAGTTATGTGCATAGCAGTTGAACTAACTTAAAAAAAGAAACAGAAAAAAGTAACAGTACAGTAAAGAGAAGATAAAGCCATCAATATGATACTTACAAACAAACTGAAAATGAACAGAAGAGGTAGCATCAGTACTGTGAGTAAAAGGTGATGGAAAAGGATAGGGTGATGAAGAGCTGCCAAGTTCTTCAAACTCCAGTTCTGAATTGCCCATGTCTCCTGCCTCTTTATTTGCAATGAGAAGACAAGAGAGGACAGAACTTGAAAGCAAGAGCTCAAATGTAGCAATGGCAGGAGGGCTAAAAGCAGATGAATTAAGAATTATAAGGTGTTAGTTTGCTCAGCTACTTCTATATCTCTATCATACAACTCTCTGTAGCACTCAAGAGAAAATGCTACGTTGATTCTCGTAACTGTTTTGTGTATTGAAAAGGGGCATTAAATGAAATCCTCCATAAACGTCAAAACTCAAACCCTTGTGCCTTGGGAGTACCTGTATTGGAATGACAATAACATTATTGTTAGGATTTTTATGTGGACCAGCAGAGTTGCAGACAAGGTCATGGGAAAATTATTAGAGCAAGCAAAGACTGGTAAAGAAGAATATGAAATACCAAAATGTTAATGCCAAAACAACCAGAGATCAAAGTTCCTAAATTCTTTTGTAAGCAGGTTGATTCTTTTCATTTGGGGTGTTTCTTTATTAGCTAAAGTTCAGAACCACTTTATCTTGAATCTTTGTGATGATATCATAGGTCTCAAACCAAGTAACTAGCAATTAGAATCATCACTACAAAGGTAAGTCATGGTTCACAAAAGCAACACATAAAATGGTGCTGTGATGATGTTTATATAATATGTATATTAATGTAAAACATAAATAAAATATAAAAATAATAAATGCTGCATAATAATTTATTTGACATCACATAACCTTTATGAGTTCCTAAGAACTATAAATTTTGCTAATGATGTGTTTCTTCTTTTTCAGGCTCTGACTATTGCAGAAATTCTATGGCCGGGGTTTTTGTTCCTCATACTCACAGCTGTCAGGCAACAGGAGGCTCCAGGTTTCCAGGATATTTGTAAGTCCACTTTTCTAAGTACACTGCATGCTGAGTGGTCATTTTATTAGGTTCAAACTCTCTTTCTCTATAGATCCTCTATGGACAACAACAATATGTTCAAATAATCCTGTTTTGAGAAACTCTAGAAGTAGCAACAGTTTGCATTTGTGCAATTTGTAGATGAAATGGGCAATATTAAATACTGAAGTGACTGAATGGGTCGTAGCAGTGGGCACCTGACATTGGCAAGCATGGATCAGGAAGAGCAATCCTGCTGTGTTTTTCACTACCAGTTCATAAAGCATCCTGACAATGGTGGATCATTGGTGAGAAACAGATTACTAATGATAAAGAGCAAGGAGATGCTGACATAACTTTCTACAATCTTGCAGGACTGGCTTCATTTATAAAACTTTGCATGGATTTCAGTGTGAAAATATATGCACTTGGAAATAATAATAAATCGTGTACACCAAAAAAAAAAAAAAGAAAATCTTATTTATAAACCCTGGCATTTGTACATTTCTATGTAATTAACCCTTTATAAATCAGAAACATATTGTAAATGTGCATATGTCAACATGCCTCAAACACTGACCCTGAAACGTCCATGTTTGGCACATGCTAATCAACCACATACGTATGCAATCATTTTGCTGCAGAATGTCATGGGCTGGTAGAGTAGCCTTCCATCTGACACATCGAGACACCACTACCTCCATTTAAGAGTATCTGACTGCACTTCTCAACTGAGAATGCGTGGTATTATAGTGCTTCTCCTCTGTATTCTGGGGATTTGGAAAACGCATAAGGTGCCAGTGTTTCAGCGGGTAGCTGCTTTCACCTGGTACATGTAATGATATGATTGCCATTACAATGAATATTACAGGCCATATTAAACCCTGAGGGATCAGCCAGTTACTTTACCAATAAGCCAGCCACCACATACAATACCATCACATCTGTCATCTTTGCCTCAGAATAAATTTATCACAGGTTGACCCAGGCCATTGAGGCATGACATTTGTCAGCCTCATCTTAGCATCACAAATGACGTTTGTGTTAATGGATTGTAATTGCTCAGGGTTAACAAAAACAACTTCATTTCTTTATTCTCGCTAGGTGCCCTTATTGCAATATAAGTACGGTACATAGCTCCAATTATATTAGAAGAAATGAACACTGATACAAAGTGTCTTTTATGGTAACAAAAACATGTTATGTTTTATATATGTGTACCAACACCATACAAAAACTGGATGTAGTGTCTCACCAGTTGGTTAATGGTTAATGGTTTCCAGCACAGCAGGCATGATGAAATGAAATATGGCTGAGATATTCCTGCCTGTAAGCCATATATAGCTGATATAATCTGACAAAAAAACAAGTTCTTCCATGCAATACGCAGCATTGGCCCTCTTAAAAAGGAACTAAAATACAGTCTATACATCATATTCATCACTTTTAAGGTGTAATATGTTTGTCACGTCAACATACATTATAATAACAGCTTGTTGATATGAATTACTATATTTGTGAGTTGTCACTGAGCTGGGTTGGCAGCATTTCACTACTTGATCAAGGGTGTCATCATTTCCTAGTTTCTCCAAAATATTGCGTATGCAATGGTCAATAAATATATACATGTTCTCCAATGTTTTTTGTGTATAAGTAAGCTATATCAATGAGGCCCCAGAATTTAAAAAGAAATTGTATAATATTTTATTTTATTATTATTATTATTATTTTTGTTTTCTGGTGTGTCTAGTTTTGCAGTTATAAGGAAAATGAAGAGCCATGTTATAATAATTAAAAAAAAAAAACCTAAATGAAGGATATAAGTGGGAAAAATCTAAAACGATAAAATCTTTGTAAATAATAACAGAAGTAAATAGTGTGTATGGTGGTTAGAAACCATATTATGTGGTGAATATATATATATTTATATATATATATATATTGTGGCACGCGGCTGGGGGTGGTACCCAGCTGGGACTCCCCAGAGGACCAGAGGAGGGCTTACGTCTCCTTTAGACCACAAGGGGGTGACCGCCCTGGATGCTGTGGGGGCCACGGATACAGGGCTTTGAAGCTCAACCCTGTAGGGGCCCATGGTCTCCGCCAGGGGGCGCCCCAATTCCTGGAGAGCCCTGGACCTCAGCACTTCCGCCACACCCAGAAGTGCTGGGGGGAAGAAGAGCAGGGACACCCAGAGTGCTTCCGGGGATGCAGCTGGCACTTCCGCCACACTGGGGCATGTCAGCAGAAGATTGCCGAAAGACACCTGGAATACATCCGGGTGCTTATAAAAGGGGCCGCCTCCCTTCATTCAGGGCTGGAGTCGGGTGAGGAGAAAGACAAAGCTTGAAGGAGAGGAGTGGAGGCAGCCTGAAGAAGCAAGGCATTTGGAGTGAGAGAGGCCTGGACTTTGGGGGAGTCTGTGGGTTTGTGTGTGCACTTTATTACTGTAAATAGAACTGTAAATAAATGTGCGGTGGTGCTTAAAACATGTCCTCCTGTCTGTGTCCTGGGCTCTTTCCATTATATATATATATATATATATATATATATAGTGAAAGGCGCTATATAGGCGCCTGACCCGACACAGAAAGACACAGAGGCACGTATAAAACACAAAGACTTTATTTCTTTCTTCACCCGTGGGCGCACGTCTTCCCCGTGACCCACGGGCAATACACAGTCCCAAAGCACAAACACTAAAGCACAACACACTCTTCTTCTTCTACCACCACTCCTCTGCAAGCGTAGTCCTCCTCCTCCCGACCCTGGCTCCCCGAGTGGTGGCGGCTGGCCCTTTTTATAACCCACCCAGAAGTGTTCCAGGTGCTTCACCACCTGGTCCTAATTGCACCTCCGGGTGGGGCTGAAGATTCGTCCAGCCAGGTTGCTGAGTCCATGCAGCTCCCCCTAGCGGCCATCCGAGCCCCCAACCAGGCTGTGGAGGACTCCATCTCCCATGGAGCCCTGCGGGTGGCTGGGGAATCACCGTCAGCCATGGAGGCTGCCACCAAGCGTCCCGGGGGAGGTACTGGACTGCCCATGGTGGCTCCCCCGGAACATAAGCAGCAGGGGCGTCCCTGCCGGGAATATATATATTTATACCTCAGTATAAATTCATACTGCCACACCAGATAGTTTAAGATAGCGATCATATAAGCTGAAGCTTGTTGGGGAGGTGTGTAGTGCAGTGTGAAATGGGGGGAAGTGTCCAGATTCATTAAAGACTTCAGCACCAATGACCTGAATTTTGCCTACATTCATATCCTAAGAGTCAGTACTGAAGTGAACCTTTGGATGCATTGTAAACAATGGCATAAAACAGGCAATATAGGGAAGAAACCCTGACATACAATTATAACACATTTTTAACATTTTTTGGGGTGATGTTAAGTGAAAAACATTTGATGAAAGAATCATTTCAATGAAACAGCGGTCAAACCTTAAAAACAAAAAAACAAGTAATGACCTCCAATACAGTACCTACATTCTTCATTTGGTAACTTTTTGGTCCACCATATTGGATGCACCATCTTCGAATTTAAAAAAAACTATTTCAGATTTGTAATCTGTGACTGAGAAAGCCCCCAGATACCAATATATGCCACAAAAGGTTAATAGAAAACAGCACCTACACCTTTAATTTATACAGAGGATAAAATCAAGCAGATAGGTTGGGGTGTCCAGGTTTCATGGTAGCCTATCTTGTCTGTACAATCTTGAAGAGTAACTGTGCAAAATATGGTCCAGATCGGTCAAAGGTATTGCAATATATCTATCTATAAATAGGGAACATACAGACAGACCTACAGACATTCTTTTTAGATAGATAGATAGATAGATAGGATTGCAAGTACACATTTTACACTTGCTAATGCATGCAAAATATTAATATATGGTATATGGATTCTCTGCCCATGATAACCAAATAAATATGAATATAATGCATGTGATTAATAAAATCCGTAGAGTCCCATAAAGTAAGAATGGGATAAGGAAACAAAAGAAGCAAAATGAAAGTCAACAAACTGAGTAGTGGATTGTAAAACAGAATCATGTGATGATGCAGTAGGATGACTGGGAAGATTATTAACATTTTTATAAAAAGTGAAAGATATAAGACAGGGTTATGGAGATGCTGTTATATAAAAACTGTATTTTATGAGTCAATTCATAATTTTAAGATTGATCCATCCTGGTATGAGAGGTGGTACCTCATCTAATGAGCTCATAGAAGGAAAAGTTATTTAATTACTATACCCTTCTGTAAATACTGAACTAAACTAGTGACAAAAATGATTCCTTGTTTACCACCTGGACAAATATTTTTTTTTCTATTTGTTAGTAATCATAAATCATAATTTGTTAGTCACTAACCCTGACAAAGAGGCTTACCCCTTAAACCATTTCAGCTATAATTATATCTGGGATACCCTGGATGTTGTGCTGTACTTTGTCATCCTCTGGATCTGTCAGGGACCCTTCTTAAATTCTCTCAGGACTGTTGTCTCACACATCTTCCCATGACGTTACATGTTGATAATTCCTCATAATGCTAAAATTTTATCTGCGCTCCTATCTTTGACATCTTTTATATACAGTATATACATATCAAAATATCAGCATATATACATATCAACATTATGGGCTGTTGAGAACTGTAAAATCCATGTTATCAGTATTCTTTCTTTTTGCCTTATTTCTGTTTTTTAATATTTTGACAGCTGAATTTTCAAGCTTCATTTTCATGTGTGTGTTTTTATTTAACATCTTTGTTCAAGAAAGAATTTCATTTTTTTCATTTACTCTTAAGTTCATCCCGCCACCATTTTAGAATTTCAATGGGTAATTGATGGGTTGATAGGAATCATTACATGGACCACCTCCCAGCAGGCACCATGATTCACATCTCAAGGACTCGCTTATAAATTTCAGCACAGCACCATTCGTACTGTGTTTGAGATTATGTATTTTAACTGTGAACAAGTGCTGGTGTAGTGCTTTAGACTGTTCATTTTTGCAGCATACCTATCTGTGAATGACATTTCTAGCAGGATGTTGTTTCATGCCACAGGGTCAATAAATCCCTAGAATAATTCTAGCAGCATGATGGTGAATTCAGCATAATTCATTGGTATCTGATGTCACCAGGTTTTCAATTCTTCTGGTCATCTGAGGGATTAAATAGAATATGGAATTTCATTGTGGATATCTGCCATTAATTTATTTGTAGTAAGTATGGAATGTTTTGGAGTCACAATGAGTCAGCGTTTATGTGCTGCACTTTAAACTCCTCACTGAGTCCATATCTCACCAAATTCAGACAGCTCTACGGCCAATTTTTTAATAACATGTCCATGCCTAATGAATTGGATGATCCGAGCCTAAGTTCTATAATATTTAAAGCAATCTTTGACTGATCTTGTAGCATCGTGTATGGTAGATGGTGACAGTGGTTAAAATAAACATTAAAATGTTTTGTAGCTGTGCTCTCTATGAAGAATCCTGTAATGATCCTGCTATAAATCTCTATAAAAGGTAACATATAAAATAAAGAGCAACTGCTTGGCAAAAATGATATGTAATAATGCATATTGAAGTTAAATATTTAGTTGCTTTTTATGGTAGTACTCACTATTAATGTGCTGTAAGAGCCATTTATTAGTTATACAGGTTATGTTAAATTAATAGAAATATTTTCTTAGTTATGTTAGAATATATGCCTATTTATTAGCGCAGAGGTTTTATTATAACCCCCAAAAGCTAAACTATAAATGGAATATTCTAATTATTTCTTGGCCCTCTGACTCCAGACTAGTTTAGTTTATGATCTGCCTTGAAGTTGATAAGCCATGGAGGACAAACAGTTTCAAACCGTACCTACAGAATGCACTGAATGTACTAAGTAAAGCCTGTGTACGTTTGCCATTGAGAAACAGCACAACCTTTTAGTATACAAAGTAACTGAAGTTTAACACGAGAAAGATAAGATTGTAGAAGAAATCTTTTTTTTCACTTTTGCCTTTTACCCTGCATGTGTAATAACTTTTTTTTCTGAATTTTGGTCATTTGCTCCTTTTTAAATTTTCACTAAACTTTTAAAACAAACTTTATTTGACTGAGAAAATTACTGTGTTACACGTTGGACTCATGCTGGATCCTATCGTGCCAACTCAGTAGCTTTTCGATTTTAGGAACTTGGAAAAGACACAGCTACATGTGCTAAATAGGCATGTTTAGCATGGAGACTTGTTTAATATTTATTGTAACACAGACATTGGCATAAGGATAATATTTCTGTAATACTTTGGAATTTTGACTTTATCACCTTGCTATAGCACAACTATTAGTTTTTCATTGCTTCTCTAAGCCCTTAAGGTCTTGTTATAAACTAGTAGGCGACTATAGGTACATTAGGTCCTATTCTAATGTCATTGAAGTTTTTTAAGCCTTATTAAGACCAAACAAAGCATTAATTAAGAGCTTGCTAGATACTACAGCTAAATTGTAACTGATTGATACTTTGGAAGAAAAAAACACACATTAACCGAATATCAAATACGAGGTCTTTTATTACAGTACATCAATGGATTCAAGTCCTATCAAAGATGTGGTATGAATAATCTTTCTGCTCTGAGTTATCAATTTAAAGGCTTTAAAATCCCCCTTGACCCATATCTATTCCCCTTACGTCATACATGGTTTAATTACTGCTGTTGATATGTTGCCATTTTTGAAACAATAAACCAATGCAGGATACAGAAAGTTTTTTTTTACAATTAAACACATAACAATTGTTAATTTGAGAAATGATTGAGTAGTCTTTATCTGTCATTCACATCTTCACACCAATACGTATTTCCTATAGTGTGAGACCATGAGACAATGGGTGATCTATGATCAATTAATTACTCTTTTGAATTTCTTACCTATTTGAGTACCATTAAAAAATTCTAGCCTTTTTTACTTTAAAACATATATGTTTTGTCTTAACTTTTAATCTTTAGCAAAGGAGCAGCTGGTGATTTCTGCACTTCTTTATCTTGAACAATATGATTTAAGTCACAGCAGATTTTAAGACAAAGCCAATGTTACTTCTTGCAATATACGATTCAGTGGTATAAAATAAATATACTCTAGGCAGAATTAAAAGTCAACGAAGTAAAATTCATAAAATATTCATATTGGTAAACATATTAAAATTCCACAAAACCTAGGTAGCCCCTTCTCTAAAGTGTTATCAATATTCATTAGAAATATCCTGGGTATACAGTTCTGAGTTTTGTGCATGTTTGTTCGTTTGTACCTTATTTTTACTAATTTGAACCATGTCTGTTTTTAATGTTGGTGTTGGAGCAGGTGAATTTCCACTCAGGAATCAATAAAGTTCGATTTATCTGTCTATCTATTGTGGATGGGTGGAAGCAACGTAGGATGACTATATGTAGTGTTGGGGAGCCATCCAGGTTACCCCTTTTATGTTCAGTGGCAAATAATAAACAAAATATGTGCTCAAAGGTGAGAAATAGAACATAAAAAGCCTTTTCTGGTGTTATCATTTTTAGTGATTTTTAATATACATATACTAGCTGAAATACCCAGCGTTGCCCAGGAGGAAAATAAAGTGTTTTTTTTTAATAATATGGGAAAAATATAGTTCAAGAAACACAACTTTAAAAATAAAAATAAATTAACAAACAATGAAGACTCACTAATGTGCTTGTCTTGCGGTCTTGTATATATGTTATCATCCAGTTGACGCTCGGAACCAGCCAACTCGATTTAATTTCAAAAGCAACAGGTGTGCCTTGGTGCTCAAACATAAAAAATGCTGGCAGTCACCTCCAGTTCGCCCTCTGGTGGTCGTTCTGAGTGTCAACTGGATGATAATGTGCATACAAGACAGCAAGATCCGCCACCCCCGCACCCAGAAAGGGGTGGGTTAGAGTTGATTTCACCCTACAGTATTTTTAGTCGACCAATGAAAAACATGTGTACCAAGTTTCATGAAAATCGCTCCAGCTGTTCAGAAGTGATGCTGGAACATACATACATACATACATACATACATACATACATTATCTTTTAATATATACTAGCTGAAATACCCAGCGTTGCCTGGGAGGAAAATAAAGTGTTTTTTTTTTAATTGTTTGAGAAAAACATAATTAAAAAAAAAACACAACTTTAAAAATAAAAATAAATTAAAAAACAATAAAGACTCACTAATGTCCTTGTCTTGCAGTCTTGTTTGTATGTTATCATCCCATTGATGCTTGGAACCGGCCAACTGTATTTAATTTGAAAAGCAACAGGGGCGTGGTGCTGCTTAAAAATAAAGAATGCTGGCAGTCTCCTATTATATACTAACTGTGTAACCCCGTGCTGTTAAAGACACAGGATCCTAGAAAGCATTGACATAGTCAGAGCTACTGTAGGCATCTCTCTGCTATAAGGATTCATGTTGCCAAAGTGCTCACATCGTTTGTGCATTAGCAGCTAAGCAACTGTCTTTCTTAGGAGGTTTCCTTTTGCCAGTGTGCTGGCCTTGCTTGCGTATCCTCAGAGCTGGAGTCTTCACCCCGACTCTACGTCTCACTTCCGGGCCGGACAGACACACAGACTTGCATGCATAGAACTCAATTTAATTTCTAAAGCAACAGGAGCACTGTGGTGCTCAAACATAAAGAATGCTGGCAGTCACCTCCAGTTCGTCCTCTGGTGGTTGTTCCGAGTGTCAACTGGATGATAACATTCATACAAGACTGCAAGATCATCCCCACCCTACCCAGAAGGGGGTGGGTTAGGGTTGATTTCACCCCACAGTATTTTTAGTCAACCACTGAGAAACATGTGTGCCAAGTTTAATGAAAATCGCCCCAGCTGTTCAGACGTGATGCTGGAACATACATACATACATACACACACTGACTTTTATATATATAGATATAGATCATTTCTTGCCTTTGTCATTTTTCACATACCCCAATTTACGTCACTGCAGTAACACCCCCTCATTGCCCGGCGGGGCATTGCATACCTTGGATGAGCCCTGATGGTGTCCCTCTGATGTGCATGAGTGACATTATCTACCTATCTACTGTATCTTTCTATCTGAACAGTGACTGATTGTTCTGTAAAATATCTGCTACACTGCCTGCTACTGGTTCTTATTATAAAATGAAGTCTGAATGTTAACTGTGTAGGAGAAGAATGGGGATCCTGGCCAGGATGGATGATGGTTCATTACCCGGATGGGAGGCCAGTGCGATGACACATGGATTGGACAGAGGGACATCAAAATAACTTTGTGCTCAGCTGGTATGATATAACAGTTGGACCAATGGAAGCCAAGAGTCGGGAGCTGTTCCATCCCTCTTATGCCAGGTGGCAGTGGTTCTCATATGGCAACCCAGTTGGGACACCTGCAGTGGTGTTTGGGAGATGGAGTCAGGAAATGCAGCCCTGTTGCTACATCTCTATGTACTGATAGAGGACACTGTTGGGGGAGGACCACCTTACTTTCCCTATGGCCCAGAAGTAATTCCTGGAAGACATGGCATGGCACAAGAAGCATTCCCAGGTCTGGCTTAAAAGGAGCCCACTGCCTCACATTGGGAGACAGAGGGCAACATTCAGTGTAGGATGAGAGGAGGAAGAATTATGTATTTTGTATTATTGTGGCATATATTTGGAGAGATGGTCATTGGAAATGTGCTTGGTGTAAATAAATACCTTTTATTTAATTCTAAAGATGTCTGATGTTTTACTGTGTCTTGGGCTTGGAGCTCAGAAGTACCCTCTTGTGGTCACAACTGTAATAGACCATCCATCCATCCATCCATTATCCAACCTGCTATATCCTATCACAGGGGTCTGCTGGAGCCAATCCCAGCTAACACAGGGTGCAAGGCAGGAAACAAACCCCGGGCAGGGCGCCAGCCCACCGCTGGGCGCACACACCCCCATACACCAAGCACACACTAGGGACAATTTAGGATCGCCAATGCACCTAACCTGCATCTCACGCAGACACGAAAAGAACATGCAAACTCCACGCAGACTGTAATAGACATTATATAAAAAAAATCAATATGTTGAATGAGATTTCAGCCCAAAACACGGTCTGTTAACTTGATTGAGAACTTCATTGTTCCAGTAGGAGTGAACAATGAGTGTGTGCAGGATGGCACCTTGCTACAGACCGGTGGGTGCAAAAAAGGGTTGGCTCCTACCTGCAATCAGTGTGCAAGAGATGGTTCTGGCTCCCTTGGTTATGTAGTATAAAATTAGGATTAGAAAATGAATGGATGGATGCGCGAATGAGTCATTGCATTTTAATACAATATGCTCCATAATCCAATTTTATATTTTAAAAAGCATAGCACTTTCAGAAACACAGGAAATCTTTTTACTGAACCATTTTGCTGCCCAGAGGTAATGACGCCCCTGTAAATTATAGTAGTTTATCATTTTATAATTCATCTAGTGCAGAATAAAACTATTCTTTTCCATTTATCTATAAATTACAGGCTACCTTGCACCACGGAGTTTGCCAAGCACTGGATTTTATCCATTTGTTCAAAGCCTTTTGTGCGACGTTGGCTCAAAGTGCCAGAATTCAAGCAGCTTTTTGGACAGCGGTCCTCTAAAACAGAGGTATGTATCTTGTTGGCATTTAATGGTCAATAACAGAACACCAGGCCTACTTTTTTGCCTTCATGTATATAGTTGTGGATTTCAGCTAATGTTATAATATAATAGTTGGCCATATTAATCAAAACTGTGCCCATGAACCCACACCTCCACAAACCCAAGACATTTATTTTCCCCAGAAATGCTTTGCAATTGCAGTTTTTGCATATTTTACTTATTATTTTAAATCAAGCATGTATATGTGCTCTTCAAATGCTGAAAAGGTTAGGATGTATTTATCATATTTTAATTGTAAAATGGTGTAAGCAGCACTCTCAGCCTGGACTCAACGAGCAATGTATATGCAGCAGGAGTGTTAAACACAATCTGAACCAGGCCCTTGAACCTTTAAAAATGGCCCAATAACTGTTAGTTTTCTCAAAGACCCCCTTTATCACGAGGTTCATAGCTTCTAACTGTGTATAATTAAGCCAGATTATATTTACAACTGCCATTAAAATGTGTCTCCAGTGTCTACTCACATTCATCTCAGCAGCACATCACCCCACAGGTACTTACTAATAGTTAAAATGGAAACTGGGCTGCTTGTAACAAACAATAGTGACATGCCATACTACCAAAAAAGAACTTTAGTGTTTTAGCATGATGTTAGAGATGTGACAGTCACATGAAGGAGTTGGTAGGTTGACTTCACACACGCTACTACACTCAGTTTTTAATGCTTTATGTGCATCTGGGCTGTCCATCCTTCCCTGGCTTTCTTGATTCCTACCACCACCCTATAATGATTCTTTATTGTTGTATGTGGCAAGAAAAAGCATTTGCATGTTAAATATGAGCGGAACTCCAAATATGATCTGTGTGCTCCATGGCCAGCACATTTACACTCAGCAGTTTAATGTGGTCAAGGGCCATCCAGTTGTAACACAGGTTAAGGCAGATGTAAGGTAATATACTTTGCTTTAGCTACAAATTCTCGCCTGTGACTAGACTGCCACCCACACTCGATTTTATACGCTGATGTAATGTTTTTTCTTAGTGCTGATTTTAGGCCTGTGGCTGCTGGTATCTTTCCTTACCTACTGCAATGTCCAAAAAAAAGCTGATAAAGAGGGACTACAATTTCTAGACAGATGTGTGGGTACTTATGGGTTTAGTTTGTTAGGGTAAAGGTGGAGGTAGATGTTTTTTGATATATTCCAGCATGTGTTGGGTATATAAAAGTGTTATTTATGGCCTCCAAAAAATAGAGTTTGATACTCCTGTGAATTGAATTGTTTGAAGCCAGACTTACTACAAACATAGAAATTGTTGCTGTGTTTTGTTTAGGACCTTTATTATAATTATTTTAATAGATTCTTGCTTATCACGGCACACAAGAGTGGTAACGTGTTGTATATTAGACATGCAAGTAAAATTTCACTGTTACTCCATAAAAATGACAGTACTACTTTCACTCCTAGTACTATTATTATTATTACATTAATAGTTACATTACATTGTCACTGAGCACTTGGGCATTTTAGCATTGCTAGTTCTTCGTCTTTTGTCAAGCGAGAAAATCGTGACATTCATTTTTATTGTTATCATTAACAGTCTAGTTTGTCTTAGCTCTTTCTTCCATATGCTGACTAGATAGTCACTGAGCATCTTAGATATTTTCTAATACAGGTTGTTATCATGAGTACAATTTATTAATTTTTTTGGACCTTTCCCTTTGTACTTTCTTGAGATACATGCTTCTAAACTGGGGTTTTTATGCCCAGGGAATCCAATTTTCACATTAGTTTTTCACTACCTGTCTACTTTTGAGAATTAAATATCATTATCATCTTCCTGAAACACCATTTTGGATTGTTCATGGGTGCTGATGTTTTGTACTGGCCATTGCCTAAGCAATTTTCCCAGATTTCTGCAGGATAGTGTGATGCATGTCATCATTAGTGTGTCCTATAATTTTTGGTTCTCGCAATTCTAATTTATCTGTGTTTGGATAATAATACTTTACATACAATTCTCTATGCCTTTCTGTTCTCAGTTTTCTAACTTTCTTTTCATGCAATGATTCTTGCCTTACGTTTCTTGGTGAAAGATCGGTTTGTCTGCTTGTATTTTTGACTACTTTTCATCTACCTATCCTATAATAACTTGTTTTTTCACTGTCTCTTGTTGAGATAGTACATTTATAATCTTTTAAAGATTACAGTATTATATTTGGGATGGCCTTCCTTTGTTTGATGCTTATCAAATTTTGTTTTGGAGTCCTTATCAAATAGCAGATACCTCAGTGTCAGCATCAGGATCAAGAGAGAAATTCAGTTTGGATGAGATGAAACTGTGTTGCAGGGCATGCATAGTCTTAAGGAATACAGGGCCATCTTAACCTGTGGGCACAATGGACACTGGCCGGGGGCCTCTGGACCACAGAAGCCCACAATGTTTCTGATGTCTGTGTATGTTTCTGTTTTGCTGTCAAAACAGGGGTCCTAGCACATTACTTTGCCAAAGGGCCTAAGATGCTGCTAAGACGGCCCTGAACAAATGTGTTGTCAACAGTCTACTTAACAGAATTCTTTGAATGGGGTGTGATTGAGAAGATGTGATGAGCACATGACTTTACAGAGAAAGAAAAACAGCAAAGTACTAATCCAGGGTCGAAGAAAGTAGTGCAGCCAATGTCTGCTCTGAGTCAACCAATGTTTGATATTATCTTTATTTATCTATGTATTTGCATGTCTCTGTTACACTTGATCCTTATCTTTATCCAGTGGAATAGGAACAGATTTCATTTTCATCATTCTTCTAGAGATATTTATATTTCTGGTTGGTTTCATCCTGCCTGGCACTCAGTATGATCAGGACAGGCTCAAGTAAATGACACCAGAAATATTTTCTCAGATTTGTTTTGCTGCTGAAAATGATTTATCTGTTGTAGCTGTTAGAGCATTTCGTACCATAATGTTAATTCTACTGCTCCAAACAGGGTCGAGCGGTCAGGGGACACAGGTGAGGCTCATGAAAAGTAAAAAAAAAATCTAATAATAATATAAAATAAATTTGTCCACTGGTCTGTGCTATAAATTTGTTTTCTGTATGATTCCAATGATTTTGATCATTTTTACAGTCAAAATCGCTGAATTGGTACATTTTCTGTTCAAATACAGGGGAGAAACGCGAGGTGCGGGAGCAATGCGCCTCACCTCACCTTGGACTGCTCTGACCCTCACACACTGGGTTGATGCATGAAATTGGTGCGTGCCTGTTGCTGTCTTTCTGTATGTAGCCAATATATGTTTATAATGTTTACAGACACGTTTATTATACACCTTGACTTTCCACAGTCTGGCTAATATCTTTAATGAATGTATGTGACATATTTAGTCTTGTTGAAACTGCAGTAAGAAGGCACAAGGTGAGGCAAACAGTACCATGCCGCCCTGAAGGGGGCACATGTGAGCCCAACAGGTGTTTGTTGCTGCTGTTCTTCTACGCAGAGGCTCTGGGCGTCAATAAGTTAGCAGTACCAGAAAGTGAAGTGCACTGCAGCGGTCCGTTTATTTTTATTTTTTGTTCCGACTCAATGCCAAAATGGAAGATTAAGATTTTTAAAACTAAAGGAAAATACGGAGGATTTTTACAAGAAAGTGACGGAGATTTTCGTGGAGGAGGATAGACACATGGACTTCATTTACCAATAAAGGTAAGACCATAAACGGTTTTCAATTTTATAAAAAAATGGATCAGACTAAGAAAAAAACAATCCAATATTTAAAAACAAAGTTTTGACCTTAAATAAAATATTCTTTTGTTTTTCTTGTTATCCTTTTGTTGAACAGTCTGTATTAAAATTGATTAAAGCATCAGGATTTAAAGCTTTTAAAAATAACTAAATATTTAAATTAAGATCAAAACTGAATTCAGTTTTTTGTACACCACTCTGTACTTTCATTTGTATTGAATGAGCATGAATTGTGGAATTGCAAAGGCAAATTTAGAATACATGGAGGGTGCAGAGCAAATGCACTCTCTCCGCTCTCTCTTGCCGCTATAAATGTAATGCTCTTTTTTAGCAAAATATCTGCCTTACCTATGTGTTTATAAAGAATGCTGATGGGATATGAAACATAGCCAGTAGTAAATGTACATGCTGCCAACTGAATATTGAATAAGCTACTCTTTTGGGTTCATATATTTGTAAATCTGACTGTGAAGGAGTCAGTGCCTCACCAGCCATAAACCTCACCGCACGTCACTGGCTCCAAATATTTTGACAATCCCACAGACCCTAGCCATGCAGGTTTGCCTAAGTGGCATTGCTAAACTGGCCGCTCGTGTGGGTTTGTGCCCTGGTGACCTGCCCAGGGACTGTTCCAGCAACCCTACTTTGGATAAGTAGATTTGCAAAATGAATAGATGGATAGATGTAATCTACCTTAGGTGCCAGGCCTTTCAGATTCTTTTCTTGTAAAATGCTAGTGCTACCAAACCAGCATTCACTTCTTGCAGCAGCTTAGCAGATCAAATGTGTAAAACATAGAAATTGCTCTCTCGCTCAAAGTGTTAAGGAGATGCTTCTGAGCAGGACTTTATAACCCAGAGATCCTGGGTTCCAGCGATTCCACTGGCAAATGTTGAACTGGAACACACACAAAGCCCTAAACATGTATGCAGAACCCCTAACTGTAGTCTCTCCTGGACTAAGACACTGGCACGTTGTTCATTTTATTGAGAAACACTTGTTGTGAGTCATTCCTTTCTTATATGACACTGAAAACACACACAGGAAAGATCTGTTTCAGTCCAGGGAGGGTGTCCTCTTGAGAAACGTTTCGCTCCACAGAACTCCTTTAAGTTCCTGGACCCACCCTACACCCCCCCTTTTAATTTCTTGAGCTATATTACATATGCAACAACTTGACAATGGATATATTATACCTTATAAGCATTTCACTGCATATTGTACTGAACGTATAATTTGTATGTGACAAATGAAATTTGATTTTATAAAGACAGAGAGTCTGGCATTTCCTTGCAGAAGCCCTGCCAGTAATTTTAATAGGCTCTCTTAAACGGCTAATTTTAAAAACAGTTCTATCCCTTTACAGTCAGTCTGAATAGATTGCATGAAAGAATGACAGAATAAATAAATAAAAATTGTACTGACCCTTAAAAATAAAATTGGTTTATTCCAAAATGAACAAATCTATGAATTATTCCCCCTTATAGGAATTTGTATTACACAATTAAAACTGAGATGAAGTAAATACCCTTTTTGGCTCCTAGGAATGCAACTACTGTTGAATTGATTCTCCTTCAAGGCTTCTCTAAAAGTATTAATTTACTTTATACTCTTCCAAGGATTCCATTTGAAAGACAGTTTACCACCTTAGGAGATTTTTACCTATAATTAGTACATGCTGTCACTATGCAACAAACCATTACTAAATTAAATGGCTCTCGCCTTGGCTTTCAGTAATAATATACCTGCAGTCCACTTTCTTGGTTTATGTTTTCAGTTTATTCTAACAGATTGTATATCCTTTATTTTGCCCAATATCACATATAGTTACCTAATGCATTCAAATCACACTGCATACCTTTAGACATTGATATGTGTCCTGAGGCCAGCAAATCAGTGCATAAATTTAAGGACAAAAGATTTCAAAAGATTAAATCAAGATTACAAAAGTTCATCCATCTATTTTCTGTACCACCAGTGTTGTAATCTCTCAACTTTAGGAAAGCTGGATCCAAAATGAGGTCTGCTCTCTGTCTAGCCAGAGTCTGCATGTTTTTCTCATATCTACTTGAATTATTCTCCAAATACCTTGGTTTCCTCAAATTTCAAGTTTTTATAAGTTTTTTTTTTAAATTAATCATATTTACACAAGAAAATATGAACCTAGCTTTCTCTACTTCATCCAATAAGAGGTACAAATAAAAACACATAGAGACAAAAAGCTTAAGACTAACACAAAAAGTCTGAAATGTTTATATCATTTCACAACAAATACCTTGCTAACTACTTCTTGCAGTCTGACAGGAAGTTTTTTACCTTAAACAGCTCCCATGGTACATTAAAATCTTTACACTTCTAAAATTTTTATTATCTCTGATATTCCTTATTAAAAAGCCATATGACACTGGAAAGAAAGGAATTTCTGAAGCGTTTTGTAGACACCCTCCTCCCTGATTTACTGAAGTTACGTTTTGTGTGTAAAGGTGTCTGTCATCACATGACGTGATCTGCAGTTTCTTCAACATTGCCCCTAACACACACTTGTCAAATCTGCTGGAGCTTTTTTACATTTTTATTTTTTAAACCATTAAACCAGGTAATGAAACTGAAGGTGACGGCAGATGGGGACACACTGCAATAAAAGGGCAACATGAGGTCCTTATCCATTTTAAATACTCTGAGCTTACAGAGGAGAAATAAGGGCTGAATGCCTTTAGAATATGTTTTATATATTAATATTTCAATTAAGATTGTTATCTAGGTGAGTTTCTAAGTATTTCCATTCAGTTGCTATTTCTATCTCATCCTCCAGAACAGTGAGGAGTGAAAATGAAGATTCCTGCCTTTTAAAATCAAATATTATTTCTTTAGTCTTTATGACATTCTTATGCATCCTATGATTATGGTGTCACCTGCATACTTGATAACTGAACAGTTCTTATTGTTCTGTCACAGCTCACTTGTGTGCATTGTAAATCGAAAGGAGACAGAACCCAACTTTGAGAAGCAAATGTTTTTGAAAGAAGAACCTTTGAAAAAGTGTCATGTACTGTGACTCGCATTTAGGTCCTCAATCCCTAATGTAATACATAGACTTACAGTCCTATTGTTCATATGAGGCCTCATGGTACTGAATGCTGAAGAAAAATCCAGAAATAGTATCCTGAACTAGGAACCAAAAAAAGAGTAGATTTAATGTAAAATAAACAGCAGAGCATCTTCTGCACTTCTATTTATACAGTTCTATTTGTTGGCTATCTTGGTCTCTGTCATTAAAATGTTTTTCACCAAATATTCAAAGTATTTAATCAGAATGAAAATGAGCGCCACTGGCCTAAAATCATTCAGAATGCTTGGCCTGGAAACCTTAGTAACTGGGGTCATCATGGATTGGTTCTATAGCTCAATAACATTACTAAAGCAACAAAGACCAGTTAAAAAGTAAATGAAAAACTGGAGAGAGCTGGTTAAAACAGGATTTTGGAGCCAGCCTGATGTACTGCACAAATTTGAAATCTAAGCAAATGAAAAGTATTTATATCATGACATTAAATCTTGTTTTCCTTTGTGGAATATGGCCGGCAGCTTCTCCCGGACAATACCCCCAAGCCGCCAGATGGAGCTCTCCTTGCAACATGGAGGTGCCCCAAATTCCAGCAGGGCATCATGGACATTGGAGTTTTTCTTCACAGCCCTGCTGGATAACGTGGGGACCGCCAGGGGATGCTGCAGCAAGGACCAAGGACTTCTATTTTCCTTATAGCCCAGAAGTACTTCCCAGTCGAGGGGACAGAGGAAATGACGTACTTCCGGGCTGAAGAAAAGGAGTTTTAACCCGACCCGGAAGTGTTACAAAGTCAGACAGAAACACTTCCGGGTCAAAGACTGTGGGAGATCCAGCAGTGGGCTGAGTTGGGAGGAAGGGTGACTGAGCTGCTGGGAGGTGTGGAAGATTAATTATTGTGGATTGTATTGATTATTGTTATTGTGATTTATTTAAGTATAGTGGAGGTGGAGGTGCTTGTGCACATTATTATAATAAATAAAGTCAACATTTGGACTTTTATCTGGTGTCTGGTCTGAGGGTTCAAGGGGAAGACAGCGCCCCCTATCTGTCACACCTTATTGTTAAGACCTTATCCGAAAATTTGTATTTACGATTATTTCGCTTACTTTAAGAAGTCAATTTTGCTTACTTCTTTGGCAGATTTTTTGATAATTAAAGCAAGACAGCTCTCTATTGTTTTTGCATATACGTTTTTATAGTGTATGCCATCTCACCCCACTGCTCTGTTGCTTTTTACCTGGTGCAATGATATCTCCACTTCATTTATCCTGAAGTACAAATTCCATAGTCTTAGTTTACCTGTAGACTCTATGCTCACTTCATGTCAGTTTAGGCGTGTGAATGTCTGTGTGCACAGTGACGGCCACCTGGCTTATCCTCAAGTTGAATCATTTCTTGTGTCTGTGGCTGCTGGGATATCTTCTGGATCCCTGCAATCCAGAACTGAAATTTGCTACAGAAATATTGTTTTTTTTTGGCTTGATAAGCTTCTGAGGATACTATGTCAATTACTTCTACAGAATATTTCAAATAACAACACATATGAAAAATGGCACCAAATATTTTGCTGCACAACGTTTAGAGGCAAACAACAATTACTGCAAAAAAGTAATTCCAGGAGCTCTTCATGACACTTCTGCACCTTTTCAGTTGGTCGTTTGGCTAACTCTTCCTAAGTAAACTGCTGCAGCAGTGTCAGGTTTGAAGGGGTCTTCTCCAGACTGCATGTTTCAGTTCTTTCCATAGATGTTTAATAAGATTTAAATCAGGGCTCATAGAGGGCCACTTCAGAATAGTTCAATATTTTGTTTTTACCCATTCTTGGGTGCTTGTAGCTGTGTGTTTTAGGTCATTATCCTGATGGAGGATCTATGACCTGCGACTGAGACAGAGCTCTCTGACACTGGGAGGTATGTTTTGCTCCAGAATGTCTTGATAGTCTTCAGGTTTCATTGTTCTGTGCACAGGTTGAAGGCACCCCATACTAGATGCAGCAAAGCAGCCCCACAACATAACTGAGCTTCCTCCATGTTTCTCAATAGTTATGATGTTTTTTTCTTTGAAAGCTTCATTTATTTTGTCTGTGGACATAGAGCTTATGTGACTTACCCAAAAGTTCTAGTTTTGTCTCATCTGTCCAAAGAATATTCTCCCAGAAGCATCGTGGCTTCTTTAGCAAATTCTAGTGTGGCTCTTTTATGTTTTTCTTTCAACAGTGGAGTCCTCCTGGGTCTTCTTCTGTTGAGCTCACTGTCACTTAAAAAGCAACAGATGGTGCAATCAGACACTGATGGACTTTGACCTTGGGGTTCAGCTTGTATCTCTTCAGAAGTTGTTCTAGGGGAACCAACAAATGTGTCCAGGAGAAATATATTTGTAATATAAGCAATCTCTTTTCACATTTGGTTTGCTTTACTCCGTGACAAATTAAAGGCATGCAGGTACACATGGGACAATTTCTTTTCATTTAATTGTTTTTAGGAGGTAACACTTTTTCAAGGTGCTGTACGGTGTATTCAGCAGGGGGAGCTAGCTCCCTTGATGGAATGAGTTCTTTTTTAATTGCAGTGTGTTACATAACCTGAAACTATATAGATATAATATAAAAAAGCGATAACCCTCCCTTAGTGATACGGTGGTAAGAAATCACCTAGGAGAAATAACTTAGCTTTCTTTAATGATGGCTTACGCGGCATAACAGACGAAGGAAGCCATGACAAGAACCCAGTTCGGGAGTGAGTGCCCAATGTGTAGAGTCTGCCATTTTCGTTGCTGCATTGGAAGGATTTTCCGGATTGGATGATGTTATCTCCCATCCGTCCGCAGACTTCAAAGGTGTGCCGGGCAATGTTCCAAGGCTTTATACTCTTTTATCACGTGCAGGCCCCCACTTAAGTGAATTATGCCCTTCCAAACAAGCCAAAGAGGATATAGTTCCATGCTGACTTTGAAACACAAAAATAGTATACAATGCCCATTTTGCAGTTGTAGTTCTAAATGATGAGCCCCTGTGCTAAATCTGGTTTTGTATTAGCTATGCATGTGAGTAGAAATAAAAGTAGATTTATAAAATATTTGTACAGAGCAGAGTGATATTTTAAACATATACACTTATTACATGAGGGTACCAACAAATTTGTCCATGACTGTATGAGAACAGGGAAACTAAACACAACATATGCTAGAAGAGGTCAGGTCAGGCTGGGGAGCCTGCACTGGAAAAGCACATTGCCGCACCCACCACATGATGAAACAGCTCAGGATCCCAGTTAGCAACCCCTAGGCAGACATGCAATCCAGTCCCACACTCCAGAAATCATTTGCCACAGCAAGGTGTTACATGGGTGTCTCCTTGGCCTGGTTCAGCCACTCCGGGACAAAATAATTTTTAAAGTCCTATTAAAACTGAAGATTAAAAGTCAATAATTGTCAACTGTATTATTCCTGTGTTATAAATTTAGATAGCTTAGATGATTTGTCAACTTTTAAATATATTTAATTACTTATGTGGAGGCTCTGTGGCTAAAGGATCTGGACTGGTAACTTAAAGGTTGCTGGTTCAAATCCCAGCAGTGACAGAAGGAATGTTACTCTGCACTTTTCAAATAGTTGACCCAGTACTCTGACCCCAAAAAACTCTGTTTCTCTAAGGAGTAAGTTGGGGTAAGCGAAAATGGACAAATTCCTAATACAAGAAATTGTATATGGTGATTAAAGGATTAATGAATGCAGCTTTCTATAATAACAAATGTAATATATTAAAGTGAAGTAGGCCTATATACATGCTATTATACTTTTAACTAAATCTTATATTGTGTGCAGTATGAACTGTAATTATTTTATGGTGTTTAAAATAATATTAAAAATATAGCTTATCAAAACAAATGATTAATATTTTAAAGGATGCTCTGTTAGAGTAAATAAAACCACTAAAATAAATACAGATCACTAAAATCTCCTTCTCCTCCACAGAAATCCCAATGGAAACCATTAGTAATAATTGCTTAGATCAATAAACTAAAGTATCATGACTTTCACAGCAGGTCATCGCAATCCAACATCCAGAACAGCATGTGGGAAGACGGGGTGAGCCTCTTGAAGGACATTGTAGGTCTGACCAATGAAATTTCAGAAATCATGAAAAAAGCTGCTCATTTTCAGCAGGAGTGGGAAGATTTTACAGGTAAGGTATTGCAGAGGTTTGCTGTTTCTGATTATTCTTTGTTCATAATAATTAAACTGGTGTTTGTGTCTTTGTTCTCTTTTAATTGGGTTCACTCTGTTTCTCTTGTTTCCTCAGATGCATCAGAGCCTTCAGCTTTGTCAGATGTAAGTTATCTCTGTCACATACTGTACATCTTTTTTTCTAATCTTCAATGTAATGACATTAGCAATAACTTACACTTTTTGTAAGGGCATGTTTTCAAATACAGTATGCTGACTATTGTGGTATGATTGAGAGATCTCTGCTTCAACTTCCAGCCGGGATGCTAGAACTATGAAAAGATCTGTACAATTTAGGAACGAGAAGAACTGCCACATTGGATGTTACACTATTTGTGCTTCTGGATGTCAAGGAAAAACCTATCTTCATGCATATGTTATTAGTGGTATTAGCCTTTTCTGGTCCTGGCTTTTGCTTTGATTTCTCTTACTATGATTATTCGGTTAAATTTGAGTACTGGCATCCTGAATGTGGCACATTACCTGTATTGTAAGGGAGCATCAGTTACGGCACTACAGTCATGTGGCACGATTCATTGAGGATGATCCGACTCACAGGGTTCTCATTGTTGAGAACCCAAGTGACTAGACCAGGGCAAGGGGATGCCCATGTAACACTTTGGACTAGACCACGTGTCTGTCTTGGAGACTGTCAACTAATTCTAGTCAGGCTAGGAAAACCTGGCCTGGTTTGTGGAACCTTTAAGGCATCTCACACCATCTTTGCTAGTGTAGCACATTCAGATCATAATATAGAGACGCGCTTGTTAACTTGATTGTGTGTGTGACGGGGCCTTGCAATAGACTGTTGCTCTTTCCTGGGCTTTGTCCTGCCTTGCATTCAGGGTTCCCAGGGTAGGCTCCTCTTCCATGAGAATTGGAATTAGATTTAGTGGGCTTCAGAATGTTATATTTATATGTATGCACTAATGTAAAAATCTAAGCACGTTCTATTACATTTTTAATCTAAAATTCAATCTAGGATTTAGTCTTAAAACTAGATAATTATAATTTCAGGTCACAAATTACACAACCAATTTTACCTTGATAGTATTTATTCAACCACAAAATATATAACTGTGCATAGGTACATACTGAATGACATGGGTAAACAGCAGAATGTTTCCAGCTTGTCCTTTATGACAATAAATTGAATTCTTCTTTCTAATATTCTTATTATATTGAAAGTGTTATAGTTTATAATAAATAATGCAATTATAACAATTCTGTTTTTGCAAATTGCACTTTTTTAACATTTATGTAATACAATGTGTCATACTACCACTAAGACATATTTAGCCTAAATAAAATTAAATTAGAAAACAACATGGAATGTTGTGTCTTACTAACTAATGAAACCTTCAATATCTTCTTTCAGATGGATTTAAATGAAGCTGAAGATGTGATCAATATGCTGGAATTGCTGCATGGTCAGCCGTTTGTGTGGAACACGTTACTTGCTGTCCCCAATTTATTCACAATTTGGAGGAAAGAAAATTGGCACAAAGTAAACATAACCTCCACAAGCAACTATTTATTTAATTTCAAACAGTAAGGGAATTTTAACATTTTATGATTTAACCTATAGTAAAATGTGTGAATTCAACAGCAAGACAAAAACACACAAGAGAAAAATACGCTGTCAAACTCATGTTGTGGAACAATGTGTGCAGTCACAGTTGCCACCGATGATGAGTGGTCACTGCATTGTGGTTTATAATGCCACAAACAAAATAAATCATATAGTGTCAAACTAACACAAAAAGAAAAACACCATTCACAAATGCAGACACACATGGACTATGTTAATAAAGTTGAAGCATGGATGGGAGAATTGTAGATTAACAAAGACAATGTCCATGGGTGAGCAGTTGGAACAGTCAGAAAAACAGGCATATTTATTTTTTTACTTCACATAAAATTTTGCTGAAGTCGAGTGTGCCTATGTAAACTTGTCCACTGTTAAGGGAATGTCACTAAAACAAATGTGCACACTTGGGATGGTTGTGGACCATTGTGGCCAACTCATCACAATCCTCTCTCTCACACATGAATTCTCAGGGCTCCTGACCACAACACTGCCTGCTGTCTCTCTTCACTCTCTTAACGTCCAACTCCTGTTATCTACCTGGGAAGTCGCCCTCATTCAGGCAGATCTTTGCACTCAACTCCTTATGCCATAAATACTGGACCACCAGGTAATTGCCACACTACTATTTAAAGCACCAATACTGCGGATCGTCCAGAACCTAGACCAATGATTCTTAACCATTTTGAGTCACGGACCTCTTTAAGAATCTGGTGAAAGCTATGGACCCCCTTCCCTGGAAATATTCACATAAACACAACTTTGCATGCAATGAATATAATGTACTTTACTTATTGAGATTTGATTGTCTCATACATATATGACATACACAAAGTATTATTAAACTTTAAAGTTAACAATCTAAAAAAGAAATGACCACTCATTATAATTATTTTGTGCAAATTAAAACAGATCTATTACTATTACTTTTTCTACTTCCATTACTGCTACTACATTTACTCTAAATCAACAGTAGTGGGTTGTATAGTGGACATAAATGTTATTTTGTATCTGACCCTCACAGACCCCCTGAAACACATCCCTCAGGCTAAGAACCAAAGTTCTAGACCACGGGTGTCAAACTCCAGTTCTGGAGGACCGCAGAGGCTGCAGATTTTCATTCTAATCATGTTCTTAATTAGTGACCAGTTTTTGCTGCTAATTAACTTCTTTTGTCTTAATTTTAATTAACATGACTCAGGCTCCTTTATTGTTTCTTTTTCTTTAATTAGCAGCCAAATAATAGTGAGACACAAAACAAGCCACCACATGACCACCTTACCTTTGCCCATCATATAATATCTTAAAATAAAGAAAGGTGAAGGTCTCAGTAAGGTTGATCACTCAGGTCACCAAAACATTTTAACTGTGTTCTTAGAAAAAACAGAAAATCAACAGTTTTGGAAATGTGTGCTGTGGTTAGGGAATCCATTCCTGGGCTCCAGATTACCGGCAGCCCAGGATTCCCGGACATTTTTCATTCTCGCCTTCCCAGGAATGAAACTGCTGTAATCTTGGGAAACCGGGAATGGCCAAGCTCACATATATTGCGTGTAAAAGTGTAAAAATCGATCAAGAAATAACAGAGTTATAGTTGAAAATAAATAAAGTGGCACGGTTTTTTGGCCCACAGTGTAGTGTGTTGTCGATTAATTCAGTCAACAACAGACCAGCAGCAGTCAGTCTCCCGGCTCCCACTAAGACTGAGCACAGTGGAATGGGAGGAGTCTGCACTCTGCAGCTCACGAATGTCGGGACGGGGCAGACTTCATTGACGTCTGTCAGACAACAGCTTTGAACAGCAACTTGAAATTGCAATGTGTCAGTCTTTTGCCAAGAAACTTGCCATCACAGAATGATGACAAGAAACTGGATGCATCAATAAAAGCTGAAACGGTGGTGTTTCAGAGCAACGGCAAGCACGGGCGTTGTTTAGAACAAATGTATCAGTATCTGATGACTGTGCCGCCTACTTCAGTGGAGGCAGAGCGTGCTTTCTCAGCGGCTGGCATACTCTGAACAAAGGTACGCTCTCGCCAGGACGACCGCATGCTGGACACGTTGTGCTTTCTGCGCTCTTATTACTGCAACTAACTAGATACATGTACTTATATGACAGCATGAACTGCTTGTAGATAAGTTTAGTCTTTTATTGGTGTCAACATATTGCAGTAGTTTTATTAAAAATAAGTGTCGGTCGTTCTAAAACCGTTCACATGTGAGATGCCCGTGCACTGTGTCATCCCCGGGAGCCCGGGAATGACATGTGGGATTCCCGAATTCCCGGGAATGGATTCCATAGCTTTGGTAGAATGAAAGCAGCAACAAGCCATGGAATTAAATAATGAACTTAATTAACATCAAGAATCGGCTTCTCATTAAGAAAGTGATTGGAGTGAAATTGGTTGGAGTTTGAATCCCCAATTTATCTGGTCATCTGTTGGCGCGTTTCATGTCTCATTTCTGTTTGGTTGTCATTTAATGAAGAAAAGAATCAATACAGAGCACTGAATCCTTAAAAACAGAGCTATTAAAATGAAGGGAAAAGCAATTTCGTTAGCAGTGAAAATTGGTCACTGATTAGGAAACATGTTAGAATGAAAACCTGCAGCCACTGCGGCCCTCGAGACCCAGAGTTTGACACCCCTGCCCTAGACAGTGCTTCATATAAAGCTGTGGAACAGACAAGATGCTCATCAAGTGTCAATGAAATCGCTGGCTCCACTCCATCTGTAACTGTTGATTTCTGTAGTACACACTCTAGCTTATCAATAAGTGCTTCTGTCTGCTGGTCACTACAAAACAGGCAGACATGTCATCACAGGGCACAATACTTAAAATACATTTTAGATCTTTTGAAAGATCTGGAACTATAAATTGTGCAATATGATTACTTTTTAATTTACATTGTTTTGCATTGACTTTCCATTAGTGTATGATGTTACTCCTCATGCTGCTGTATATGTTTTGCTTTGCATTTTTTTTGTGGCCTTGTAATCATTCCTAGCTGCATGTATTTTTATCCTGGCATTAGTCACCTCATGATCATGGCGGTGATTTTTTATTCCATCGGTGAATCATTAAACCTAGTCTACTTTAATCCAAAGTACTGTCCTCAGAAGCTGCGGACTGGAGTAATGGCACTGGAAGTCATTATTCCTGTTTCATTCTCACATTATCAGACAGCTCCCTAAATAATACCAACTCATCTGTGTGTTTAATTAATCATGTAATATAATTTTAGGGTCACACAGCTCTATGTGACGAGCTTAATTTGTGCCAAAGATGGCCAAAGCTCAGCTTTGGCACCTCTGTTACTGAGCCCTCTGAGCTCTGAGACCACCATGTGCATCCCAGTACCCCAAATCTACATACAATTATTGATTTGTATTACTTGTCATGTTAATATAAACAGTTTATTAAACAGACTTTATTTAAACTTTAACAAAGAAGCACAGTTAAAGTTACCCCTATTTGATTTATGATTGGCTGATATGAGAAAGAAAAAAGTGCAGCAAAAAAACTGGCAGCTGCATAAACTGAAATAAATCACCTGGGACCTCATGGATAAATGGTGTGTATGCACAGAAATGTTGCGTAAGAACGTTTCCACGTTCAAATCGCGATGTATAAAACCTACACTTGCTGTAAAGCAGCGCACATTTCCACAGTACCTCATACCTTGTCGTACGCAAGTTCTCCGCTCGGTTTTGCAGACTGGCGGCACCCAGCGTCAAAGCAGTTTTACTGTTCTTGTGTGGTTATTCTTTCTTTTCCTGACGCGGCTTTATAAATACACTGAAATTAACCGCATATTGTTTATTAGTGTAATGCATCTGATTGTAATTAACCTGTAACAATATAATGGTCCAAGGAATAGCCATAGTATTCCAAATACCATAACTGCTTTAGCGTTGTTACTCTCACTGCTCCTTCTTCATCTTCTTCTTCTTTCAGCTGCTCCCGTTAGGGGTTGCCACAGTGGATCATCTTTTTCCATATTACTCTCACTGCACCACTCAGAGTATTTTTATCACTGTATCTAAATGAGGAATCACAGCAGCAGCTGATCGGAAAGAGAATTATCAGTATACAGCATCAAGCACATGCTGCCTCAGCCATGGCAAAACGTTTCAAAGCCTTTCCTGTACGGACCTCGCAGTTCAGAAACAGCTTCATCCCAAGAACTATAAACGCACTTAATCAATTGCTCCTTGTAGAACTGTTTGTACTTATAAGTACAATTACCTCACTGTAAACTTGCACTACAATTATAATATTGCACAACCTGCGCCACTTTATAAAGCACGTATTTACATATGATGACAATATCATTTTTAAGATGAAATGCAGCAAAATATGTTGATTATATTATACAGATAAAACTTTAACTTCATTTAAATAATCTGTATTGTTAATAATTAAACATGTGAGGACACGGTGCCGCAGTGCTAGCAAGTTCACGTATTGTTCCTGCCTCGTGCTGTATATTTACTGAGGCTGGCGCAACACTGGAAGGATAGAAGGATAGAATAATTAAACATGTACTATGAAGATATTTCAATGTTCCTTAAAAGTTTTGAAGAATCGTTGTTGTAAGCTTACAGATGGATTAACGTCTATTACAGAGCTGATTGTGTGGCGATTGGATATTTGGGGAAAGAAAAGTAACGACAGGAATTGGAGGTTAGTACATTTGAAAGAGACAGTACTGCTACAATAAATTATTTCATCGAAGGTCGTGCATGGCGCAGCAGCATCTTGTGTGAGACATGAAAAATCACTGCGCCACCGTGTTCCCATGTTTAATTACATGCCTTCATTCCAATCATCATGAAAATGATACCACATATACATCTCAGTATTTTAATTATTCAGAGAGCTGTAATATCACAAATGTAATGGATTCTGTGTCCTGTCGGAGAAAAAGAAAGAACGGAAGCACGTAGTGATTTATACACATAGAGCACATAGAAGATCAAATACAAAACAAAGCATTTAACGTGCTACTTTAGTTACGATGGGATTTGAGAAACTAGTAAATTAAATGATTTTAAGATGAAGTTTATGATGTTCTACTTTAATGACAGAATAAACTACGTGATTAAAGTGGAAATTTCGAGATTAAAGTTGACATTTCGTTCTTTTTTCCCACTGTGTGCCTATTTTTTTTTTGTCTGTACCCTAATAAGCTTTTATATGACACTCAGACGGTGGGCTACAACTTGCCTTTTCACGCTGACTTTGATATGTGACTTCTTTTTTATTTTGGCACTGTGCGACTTTGTGAACTTGAGCTTTCGAGTTTCTCCAACACATTATGTCACTCAATCAAGTTCCTTTTGTTGATTATACCATGGTTTAATTAAACAAATAGTATGTTTTTCCTTTGCCTCCACTTGGTATTCGCTGAAATTTTCCCCCGTGCTTTTCCCACTGTCTTTTCACATAATACTGAGCTTAAGGGCTATTTATATTGATTTGCATATTCAAAGAGGCGTAATTCTTGGAGGAGTTGGGGCGGGGCAACACGCGCGTGCACGAGCGTTACTTTTCATGTTGACCGGGATTTATGTAGCGGAAGAACGTGGAAGTTGGCGAACGCACAGATTCCTGCATCTGAATTTTTCTGTGTGTAAGCACATTTCAGGTTTTGTGTTTACGTCATGTTATAGTGCAAATTCTACGCATGGCGTTATGTATTAGGCCACAGGTCAGTATAGTTAGTGCTTGTGCCGCAGGTGTAGGTGCTGACATAGAAATTGAGAGGTAAAAGGAACAGGAGCGAGGCAATGGAAAAGAAGGAACATCAGACGAGGTTGAGGAAAGTGAAAACTGCAATCTGAGTGTACTGCACAAAGCCTAGACAGTGGAACAATTTATGACTGAAAGAAAACCAAGTGAAATCCTAATTTTGCATGTGAGTATTGTCAGAAAAACAACCAAGAGACATCGTAAAGGTTTGGGGCAGCCACCCGAATAATATACCCTGGCTGCCAAAGGTTGATGTTTTAACAGAGTTGTTCACAATACTGAGTCCGAAACAGAACTGAATATGTGGAGGTAAGATGGCAGCTATATAGGCTGGTGGAGGAAGTGACGTTATTGATGCTGGAACCGCAAGTGGTGTCTTCGAGACCAGAAGTGACGTCATCAAAAGCACCAGGACCAGAAGTGATGTCTTCAGAGGTGCCGGAACCAGAAGTGACATCATCAGATGTGCCAGAACCCCGACGGGATTTCCCAAGAAAGGTCTACAAGAAACTGAGAGAGACGGTTTGGTGTAGAATTACAATACAAGCCCTTTAGCTGACTCCTACTCGCACGTGTGTGACAGTATATATGTAAACAGGAACGATTTCATGTATGTATGAGGCGGATAACAGCACTGTGCTCCGGTGCACAAACTGTTGTTTTCAGTGCACACACCCATGATGCCGCAGGACAGTCACTATGAATTTTAGCACCTTAATATTTACAAGTTAAATGCAGGGCACAAGGCAGGAAGAAACCCTTTGACAAGGTAGTGGTTGACCCTTGGTTGATTTAGAAAGAACCCCCATTTAACCAAAGTACATAGCATACTAACTCCCCTCCCTCCTTTGTTAAATATTAATCCTCCGTTTACCTAACCTCCGTGTCTCCAACACATAATTTTCCACCCCACGAAAATATTTAAAAAAATCAATCACATGTAAAAGACGCAACATCCACCCTAAATGGAGCAAGCAAAAAAAATAACATGCAATTATTGTGGAGTCGTCTTTCCAGATGTGAGTCCAATCTGGAACTGGAAACAAGATGGCCGATTCCTGGGTTAAGTGGTCATTTGGCAAAATACGGCAGGTCCAGGGGGAAGGACAATAGAAGTGATTTCAGTGATAGAGTGTCTGTCAATCTTCTGTTCTGCAGAGGGAGGAGAAGAGAAAACATTAGCACACAGCGCCAACCCCTGGCCAGGTGGGTAATTGCTATTACAAAAGCTCTTAAGCTCTCTCCCACGCACACATGCATGGAAGCAACATTAAATTAAAAAGGAATCAAAGTCAGGCATAAAACAGCATGTTGTAACTGTGGCTAGGTTTCTTGCTTTTGTACCTGGTTCCACCCCAGTTATCTGTATAAACTTCTTCTTTTTTTTTTCACTACATCTTTCTTCCACATTCCACAGCTACTTTTACATTTTTTGACAAATCTACATTTGAGATTGGATGATTGTGAATGTGTTCTGTAATAGGCTAGTGTCACATCTAAGGCTGGTTCCTATTCTGAGTTCCTATTCTGTGCTCCAGCCTTTGCGAACCTGTAATGGAAAACAGCACAAAGCAAAACATTATGACAAACACACAAGCTGTATGGAATTTATTAGCCATTTTTGTGCATAATTTCCCAATTAATACTTTTTGTCAGTGTACTATTTTAAACCACCATGCGCTGTGTACATTATGGAGGTGCCACTCCATTAATGTTTTCTGCTTATTTCAGCCTAGAACTGAGGTAAAAAAAGTGAATCATTTGTGTGTACTAATGCAGCATACTAGCTATTAAAAAATCAAATGTGACATCCTGCTTTGAGTCTTCATATGTTTGTTCTGCGGTGACAGCATAAAGACATTTTGATCTTTGTCCCACAGTATTGGAAAAGGGATTTAAAAAGCTATATACTTTGCCAATATTAATGAAGTGAAGTGACTGGATCAAAATTTAGATTGAAAGATGACAAGCGCAATAGGACTCATGAGACAAGAATGTGAATGATTTCTGTTTGCTATGGATTTGCTGTAAAATATTACTTTAATTAAAAAATTCTTTTAGGGATTAATTTAGCTGTAGGAAGTTATACCTCCGCTCAGAGCTGTCTTCCTATATTACCTTGTGCATCCTGCCTGTCGTGTAAGTATATGAAGTTGCATCTCTTTTGTTTGCTCTCTGCTAATTTCTCTTAATGAAGAGTCCTGTTGTACGTGATAGAAAAAAATTAGCTAAAAGTTCATCCAAATTATGTGGTTTGTTTCAGGTTTCTGGCCACCTTAGAAGATAGTGGGCTGGTCTCGTCAAAAAACGATTGGCTGCATGGTCTGAAAATTGGCCTCAACATTTCAGCATCAGTGCTGAGTACCCTGAACAACTTCAAAGATACAGGTACATGGCTTCCCTTGATCAGGTTGATTGAAATCCAGTGATGAGGATAGGTGTTATAGCCAAAGAATTAAAAGTAAAAAAAACTATAACACTTGTCCCAGTGGCCTAAAAGTGGATAAGGCAGATTCTAAAAAGAACTGTGTCTTAGCATTGACCAATCTAGTGTGAGAACCCGGAGTGTGTACAGCTGCCCTAACCTGACACAGACAGGCAGAGAGACGCATTTAGCACTCATAAATTATCTTCACAGCACACAAGGAAAAGCACAAAGCCTGATAGTCCTTCTGCCACCCATCCTTCTGTCTCCACTCCTCCTCAGGCTTTGTCCTCTTCCTCCCAACTCTGGCTTTTGAGTGGTGGTAACTGACTCCTTTTATAGGGCACCCGGAAGGACTTCTGGTATCCAATGAGCTTCTTCTGGCAACACTTCCGGTTGTGGTGGAAGTGCTGCCAAATAAGGCCCTGTAAATGTCCAGACGCCCCCTGACAGTGGCCACGGGCCCTGACAGAGTTGAACTACCATGCTTCCGCTGGAAACCAAGGGGGCTGCCCTCTGTCAGCCCTAGGGAGAAAGGATCTTGAAAATACTCTTTCCCTCGGTCCTTCCATTCTCTGGGAGTCCAGGCTGGGTAAGGGCTCCAGCCATCTGACACACTAGTCAGATGGTCACAGCCTTAAAAAGGGAAACAGAGACATGTCACTGTTGGTCTGATGAACATCCACCCTTAAAATATGAATATATACCATGCATATTTTAAGTATATCATTAATTTGTTTTGTCTTGGCTCCCAAGGACACAGACACACACATATATGGATATATGGACACAACAAGCTGGACATGCTTTATTCAAAAATGAAATGGCATTAAATGTAAACCTGTGACACAAATGGGCAGATCTGACCACAATCTGATCAATCTTAGCCATATCTAGCTTTCTTATCACTAACAATTATTTCAGATCTGGTGCTACATTTAAGTTTGTTATTTTTTATGTTTAAAATTGGTACACAGGTTAATCTTGCTTCTGAATATCACTCTGAGAGTAATTGGAAGATGGAATTGAATAATGAGGATTCAGAGAAATTCTTAAAGTATACAAGTGATTCTTGTCAATTGAACTGGAAATCAATCCTGTCTTTAGCAGAATTTACCGACGTTTCATCTTTGGTAAAACAGTCTACTTTTGAATCCTTTATTTAATGTGGACCTGGTCAATTCCTCAGTTCCAAGTCTAACTAAATATCTTTTGAAAATTTGTGTAATTGTAGATTGTTTAGCGACATATTATTGAAAGTGAGAAACTACGCTACATGGTTTACAAATCATAAACATATACTTCCTCTGGAATTTAGGGTGGGACAGAAGTGTGACTCACTTTGCAAGATCTGTCTGAGAGTTGCATTGTGAAAACATCCTCTAAATTACATATGGTAGGTCCCAAAATATCCTCACCAGGGTCACTGGTTCAGGAACATATAAACTGACCTTGCCTTCTCATTTTTGATAATCCCCTCAAATTTGATAAACAAATTAACTCCATTGTTAAAGCCTGTTTCTATCAGCTCATGGTATTGGCTAAGGTCAAGCCCTTTCTTTCTGTTCATGATTTTGAAACACTAATTTATACGTTTGTCTATTCCTGGCTTGACTATTGTAACTCATTATAAATTGGAATTAATCGGTCATCCCTTGCTCATCTTCAGCTCGTCCAGAACGGTGCTGCCAGGTTTCTAACAGGCACATGAAAACAGAATCACATCACACCAGTCTTAGCTTCTCTTCACTGGCTTCCTGTACGCTACAGGATTGAGTTTAAAATTCCTGAATAGTTTAGCCCCCTTTTATCTTACTGATCTCTTACACCCTTACTCTCCTTTACGATCAATAAGGTCCTCCGACCAATAGTTATTGGTTGTGCCAAGGTCTAGACTTAAAGCTTAGAGGGGACTGCACTTTTGCAGCAGCTGCCCCTAAGATTTGGATTAGTCTACCTTTTTCTATTAGGTCAGTACTAACATTGGTCACTTTTAAATCCCACTTTTTGCCTTAGCATTTTAAACTTGTATGTGTGCATTTAGTTTGAGGGTATTTATTTACTGTATATTTAAATTGGTGTATTTATGTAAGCTGTACAGCACTTTGGTTGACTTCAGTTGTTTTTAAATGTGCTCTATAAATAAAATTGACTTGACTTGACTTGACTTAACCTCTCAATTAAAAAATATCCATATATTCTAGCCCATTTATGGTTAAAATTTTGCCACCTCCACCAATTATGGCTGAAGGTGAAAAGGAACATGAGTTTTAGATTTATGCCATCTTGGTTCCAGAGTTTTTAATTTGGTTCATTGACATTGGTATTATCCTGGGGGTCATTAATGGATCCCATTTAATGATTTACAATCTCTAAAACCTCTTTTCTGGTGGCTACCAAAAGCATTCTGGAACTGCAAAGCATGGCATTATTGTGCCTACTGTATAAATTGAAGCAGCACTCTCTCCTCTGCTACCAAGTTTCTAAGTACTTTAACAAACCTCAGATGTATTACTTATTTCAAAAATAAACTTTAGGGAGTGCAGTTTTTTCTTTATCTTGATTTTTAGCTAACGTAATAGGCGTTGATTTCTCAGCACAGTAGACCCCCGCGAAGTCACGGTTCAGAGTTCGTGGCCTCAGTCGTTCACGGATTTTTCCTTAGAACCTAACTAATAACTGTTAGCGGAAACCATAAATATCCTCCGCAATTGTTTTATGGCTTTTTTTGTGGCAATACTGTACTGTAGAGAGAACACAAAGCAACCGTAGAGGAAAACGTGGCTTGTGCAGCAGTAGGGGGCACTATCGCTCCCTTGAACCCTCAGGTGCCACACCAAACACCAGGTAAAAGTGCTAAAATAATTATTTTTATTATAATAATGTGCACTAAGCACCCTCCACTCCACACTATTCATTAACCACAATACAATAATAATAATCACCAATCCTCCAACTCCCAGACGCGTTGCCCTCCTACCACCCAGCTTAGCTCATTGTCTGGGAGTTCCCATGGTCCTTTTATAGTTCCTGATCCGGAAGTGTTTCTCATCCTTCAGTCTATAATTCCTTATCACTTCCGGGTCAGATAAAAGTCCTTTTTTTCACCCCGGAAGTATATCATCCCTTCCGCTCATGTGACTTGGAAGTACTCCCGGGGCATAGGGCAAATAACACTCCCCAAGCCTCCCTACAGCGGCTCCCCCATGGTATACAGCAGGGCTGTCCATAAAAACTACAACGTCCATGAGGTTCCGCTGGAATTCGGAGACCTTCCATGCCGCTGTGAGGGCTCCCTCTGGCGGCCTGGGGGTATTGGCCGGAATACAAAGCCAGCCATGGACCACACTTGGGATAGTTAAAGTAGCCAAACCGAGAGCGTTATTCATTTCTCCTTGCTGTCGATTGGCTGCTGCCCTGTGACGCATCTCCGGCAGATGCAGCCCAGCATTCCAGAATCATAAAAGTTTACCGCGTGGAGCTATCCCGAGTGTTTTGCTGAGTGTTCTCGTGTTTTTTGTTTTGTTCTTCTTGAAACCCTAAGATGCCGCCCAAACGCCCTGCACCTTTGCTGTGCAGTTATTATCTTCAATACGTACCTTCATCGTACTGCACAGCTAATTCATCATCATCATCTTCAATCAATATCATTTATTATTGGTGAGTACCCATTCATTTTACTGTATTTTTATTAAATTAAATTATTAGGTATTTACCCTACTTATACCAAAGAAAACGACAGCGCATACCAAAGAAAACACGCTTGCATGAAGTACAGTACATATAGGGGTAACCGATATTTTACATTCTAGCACTGTGGGAGACATAGCAGTACAGTACTGTAAAGTATACGGGTTTACCTTTACATTCTTTTTTTTTTGGAGTAATGTATTAAGCTGAGTTTGAAATGAAATTAAAGTGTTTTGGGGGCATATTTAGGGTTTAAACTATAAAAATATGCATTTATAGGCATTTTTTAACCACATCTAAAATTCATGGTTTTTCACAAATCACGGGTGCTCTAGGAATGTAACCCCCATGAATATTGGGGGTTGTCTGTACTACGATTTCTTTTTTTGACTGTGGACCATTTTACAGTGACAATTTGTTCTCTGAAATCTAGATCTTCTAATTTTTTTTTTTTTTGGTTTACCTTTATCAATACTGTTATAACATCATCCTTGATATTAGCAGACCATAGAAGTGATCAAGTTGTCATGAACTGTGAACACAACAAACCAAGAATTATTAAACTATGCAAAAATCACTGAATCAAAATGCTAAATTACTTTGCTACAGATTGAACTGTTAATCTTTGTGAGGCCAGGTAGCAAATCAAACATATTGTGGTGCATTCTGGCAATACAGATGCAACAGTGAAATGATGAATGGAGGATCTCACATTGTGAAAGACAAACAAAGCCCAAATGTAAAACACCTAATCATTGATGCAGGCCATTATAAAGTCTATAAAATTATCTATCAGCAAAGATATGGATCAAGAGAGGCCTCCGGCCAAGAGACAATGAATTCTTGAAGTGAGACTTCAGTCCTAAAGTCCATCATGTCATCTGATGCTGACTTCATCTGTATATGTGTCTGGCTTAAACTGCTTAGATTGGCATATGCTGTTATTGAGTTCAGAGATGTTACTCTTTTTCAGCTGTGAACAAACAGTTTTGGACATTTAAATGATTTGAAAAGTGCTGCATTGCAAATATTTTCAAATGGCTCGCTGAAAAATCATGCCCAGTGGACTTAACATATGTAGAAAAACACAAGGAAATTATGTTCGTTCTTTTTAGGAAAACCAGAAGGGAAAAAATCAGCAGCATATTGTTGTCACATTCCAAAATATCCATGAGAGATGGGTTTTATTTTGTAAATGTAAATATCAGACAATCAGAAATGTGCTGTGCCATCTTTTGTAACAAAAGTACAATGATTTTGTGTGTCGTTGCATCAACAGCAAATGCTGATTCAAACAGTCAAAAAATATAACAACTGTAAAACAAGACAAAGTAAAGAACTGGGGAGCCAAAAAGACTACACTATTTAATAATTAGATGAAAAAACTATTGTAGAACTGGATCCAAAGTAGACTGAGAGGTAACTCATTTAGAGACAATCTCTAATCTCAAACTGAACAACAACTTCCTAGTTGGATTGTGTTTATATGGCAGTATAGGCGGAAGAGACAGGACTTTCTGGAACAACAGAGGAAGTCAAGTCACTGCTCTACTGATTGTTCATGGTCATGTCTACAGACAAAAAAGCAGATGAACAATTGCGCCTTTCTCTTGGTCAGGAGTAAGTAGAACCCTGAACATACCAACTAATTGCATGTGCCTGACAAAGCACTATAAAAAATGGCACAGCCTGCAAGGAAAACCATAAACAAAATGGTGCCAATGTAGTGCAATCTAAATATAAACAAAATTTAACAAAAGTAATATTACAATTTTCAGAATAACAAAAATAATGCATACATTATCTTCCAGGACCTCAGATGTATTCATGACACTAGTGAGGGCAGCTGCAACCTGTGTGGAAACATGCAAAGCTCACTTAAGATGATCAAGCCTGGGTGACTTAGCAGACACCAGGGGTTTCAAGTCTTCCCTTAAAGAGAGGGGGTGAGGACAAAGAGAGAAGGCAAGAAGGCACCAAAGTTGGGTTGTTCAATCAAGGATTGAGTTCAGATAGGACTGGCAGTGAGAAATGGCAAATATTCTCTTAGCCTTCAACTTGAGACCAGCATAGAGATGCCCTATATATGGAATTGTCAGCCCTTCAGGACAAAAGGAGCACTAGGGCCTGCGGTCTAGCCTTGTGTGTCTGGAGCAAAAATAGGATGTCCCCTAAATTTACAAAAGTTGAGGAAGTTTGAGCTTTGATTTGTGCAATGGATTACTTGGCAGGAGATGGAAAGGCCAAAGTCAAGAAGGACAAACAGAGAAATTGGAAGTGAAAAGCAGTGCTTTGCTATATTTTGAGGAAGACAAGCAAGAGTTAAAGTTATTCACCTGAATTGTCATGGCCTGCACAGTCATGACCTGAAGGTTACTGGTTTGTTATTTTGACTAATTTACTTGTTATGTAATGTTCTCCCTGTGTTTATATTTCTTTTTTGCTTCCTTGGTATTATTCTGGGCGACAGGGCCTTTTCTGTGGCAATAGTAACAACTATATCAACATTAGAACAATCTAGACAAGAACAGGCCATTCAGCCCAACAAAGCTTGCCAGTCCTATTCACTTAATTCTTCTTAAAAAAAGATCAAGTCTAGTTTTAAAAGTCCTTAAAGTCCTACTGTCTACCATGGTACCTGTAGCTTAATCTAACTACCTATTGTTCTTTGTGTAAAGAAAAACTTCCTAATGTTTAAAAAGGTTTACCAACAGTAAATTTTCCAACATTGTCCTTATGTTCTTCATGAATGTATTTTAAAGTAGCAGTCTTGATGCACTGGACTAATTCGCTACATAATTTTAAACACTTCAATTATATCTCTTCTTAATCTTCTTTTGCTTAAACTGAAAAGGCTCAGCTCTTTATTCTTTCCTCATAATTCATCTCCAGTAGCTCTGGAATTAGCCTAGTCGCTGTTTTCTGGACTTTTTCCAGGATTGCTTTGTTCTTTTTGTAGCGTGGAGACCAAAACTGCACACAGAACTCCAAATGAGGCCTTACTAGTGTGTTATAAAGCTTGAGCAGAACCTCCTTGGACTTGTACTCTACACCTTGTGCTATATAACCTAACATTCCGTTAGCCTTCTTAATGGCTTCTGAAAACTGTCTGGAAGTTGACAGCATGGAGTCCGTCCTAAATCCTAAATCCTTAGGTATTCAAATCTAATATTTTTACTTCCTATGTGTAATATCTTATTTTTACTGACATTACATTTCATCTGCTACAAATCTGTCCGACCTGTACGGTGTCTGCCAATCCACCTTGTTATCATCTGCAAACTTAAGAAACTTATCTCACTCATGTTGAAGATTGTGGTTTATGAAGCTTAACTAAGCAAAAAATAATATAATTTTAATGGGTAAGAGAAAGAATTGATGATGTTATGGACATCATTCCACTCATTTAACCATGCCATAACTTTCTATCATGCTAACATAATATACTGATTTTGCACTCTTTCTGTTTTAGGTCAGGACTGCAGCTTCCAGCTACAAGATATTCTATGGAATCCATCCTTCATTAAAGAAAGAATAGAATCAGAACTTGAATGGACTGGAAATGGTAGCAAGCAGCTTATAGATTACATGTTGCATTTACCCATATCTTGGACAATGGTGAGGGAATATTTTTCTATTTTCTTTCTTCAAAACAAAAATTTTAGATGTAAAAATATATACATACCAGTAATGGCGCACTGCACGAATACTCTTGACATGAGCATTCATAGTTTAAATACTCTTCTCTGTATGTTTAGTATTCATTTGCTCAGAGGTTGATGCGCTTACTGCTTCCTGAGCTGCTCTTTTTTTCTCTACCCTTGGGCCCCGCTTCTTCTCTTCTTTCACCTGCATTTTTTCGCGTTAAAACTGATTAAGTCAGTGTTTGTGTTGCAATTACTTAGTACCTTTTCTTTAATTTTTCACTTAAGATGGCACTTAAGTCTTCAATCTACCTCATGAATGATTTAAGATATAAAGGGTAAGGTAGGGGAAGTGACAATGAAGGTGGTAGGGATGAGAATGGCGCCGGTATGCATGGCTGCTGCCGAGAATTGATTCTACAAGAAAATTAAATATAAATAAAAAGAGTAATAACCTTGGAGGTCAATCATCACCCCGAAAGCAGAAGGTATACGTAACGTAGTATATGTGTACCAAATTTCAGGTCAATAGGTCAAACAGTTTGCGAACTACAGGTGATTTAAAATCATGGACAGACAAATGGACAGTCACAGTAGCATATTATATATAAAGCATATCTATCTATCTATATACAGTATATATATACAGTATATATATTGTGGTGTCTGGCCGGCCGTTCATCCCGGCCAATACCCCTAAGCCGCCAGGTGGAGCCCTCCCTGCAGTATAGAGGTCCCCCGAAGACCAGCAGGGCATCATGGACATTGGAGTTTTTATACACAGCCCTGCTGGATACCATGGGGGCCACTAGGAGACGCTGCAGGGAGGAACGATGGTTATTTGCCTTACGCCCCGGAAGTACGTCCGAGTCACATGGACAAGGGGAATGATATGCTTCTGGGGTGAAGAAAAGGAATTTTGATCTGACCCGGAAGTCATAGAAGATCACATGGACTGGGGATTGGAACACTTCCGGGTCAGGGACTATTAAAGGATTGTGGGAGCTCCCAGACGGCGAGCTGAGCTGGGTGGAAGGGTGGCAATGCGTCTGGGAGTGGAGGATTGTTTTTGTAGTGATTATTGGTTTGGTATATGAGTATAGTGGAGGAGAGGGTGCTTTGTACACTGTGGCATATAAATAAAGTCAACTATTGGACTTTTATCTGGTGTCTGGCGTATTGGACAAGGGTTCAAGGGCGTGATAGCGCCCCTATCTGTCACAATATATATAA